>JANFAM010000017.1:15240000-15880000 GCA_024362665.1 Prunus padus | reverse complement strand
AACAATCAAAACAAAAGAATGGGTGTTGGTGTTTGTAAACAGACAAAACAAAAGAAGAGTTTGCTTTAAATACGGGAGAGTGGTGCAATTGTTCTCCAATTTTATAAAGGCTACAATTCCTTCGGTCTCCAATTCCTAAAGTCTCAATTGGATTATGATTGGTTCAGCTAGAAGATGAGTCTCACGCTGGTTGGTGGTGTTTCACGAAGGCCACGGATCAGTCCTTTCTCATGGGCTTATTGATAACAAATGTCAAAGGCCCGAAACAAATTAATGGGTTATCAAAATATTTGCCCATTAGTTCTTAATGATATTTATATACAAGGGTAAAATAAGTTATTCATGTTTAAAATTAGTGTGGGTCAAAAGAGCAGATTGCGGGGTTCAAATAAAATCACAATTTTTTTTTTTAACAATTCAAGTTCACAATTTTATTTGGAGTTAAGTGATTGGACACATGGCAAGAATTTAGATTGGAGACATTGAGGAACATAGAGAATGAGTTCAGATCTTCTGTCCTCTTTTCTTCTGTCCCTCTCTATCCCCTCCTTATTCTTCTAACACCTGTCGTATCACTTAACCATTAATTTAACACTATTAACTAATAAAATAAAAATAAAAATAAAAGTAAAAAACAACAACCCACCGTCGTCTCTTCCCCCTTTCTCAAGTCTCTCTCTCTCTCTCTCTCTCTCTCTCTCTCTCTCTCTCTCTCTCTCTCTCTCTCTCTCTCTCTCTCTCTTTCCCCATTACTTCCATTGGTATCAACCAGTTGCTCATTGTCCAAAGTTGATGTATTCGATCCCCTACCATCCCAATTCCCACTACCCAATTCCATGGAATTCACCCTGGTTTCTTCGCCGGCGGACGAATCCAAGGTATCCAAAGTTCGACTACCAGACCCACTCTTAGCGGGACGAACAATACCAACAGCTGTAGAAGAGCAGATATACAACAGTACATTATAGTGGTACTGCTCCAACTTAATTTCTTCTCTTTGAGCCAAATAATAGAATTTAATTGCCCCCATGACATCCCCTCTCTTTGGGCACATATCCAACCCAACTCTCATCTCAACTTCGGCGCATCAACGTCATAATTCTTAGACCCTTTCCCCCTTTTCTCTTCACCCTTTGTTTATCATTATGTTTCCTATTTGTATATGATGCAGAAATTCAAAGAGAGGGGCAGAAGATCTAACGATTTGGATCTGGTGCAGACATTCAAAGAGAGAAAAAGGAGGCTTGGGGCAGTTAGGTGAAGTTGCAGTGGGGTTGCCGTGGAGGTGGGGTGATGGTGCTCGGTATCGATTGCAAAGAAGACCAAGGAACCAGGGTTTTTGTAATTATTTTATAAATTTTTAATAAAATTAATAGTTTTAACAGAGTTAAGTCAGTTAAGTGAGAGGACACGTGTTAGAAGAATAAGGAGGCGACAGAGAGGGACAGAAGAAAAAGAGGACAGAAGATCTGAACTCATAGAAAATGGGGACAGACTCCCCCCAAACCATTTAGAAAACACTAAACTTTCCATCTTATGAAGAAATTATAAAATGGTACAATATCGCCATGGCAATACTTCCACTCATATATTGACATGTGTCTTTTTTAAAAAGAAAATTTAAACTATTTTCCAGCTATACATTAGGCTTCAATTTTAGGGAAATAGCCTTAAATGCCACTGGTTTTTTAGTTTTAATTGGAAATACCAAGCCTCCCCAAAAATTTTGCAAATACCACCTATAAATATATATTTAGTGTCCAGTTATTGCCCACTTAACACTTTATCTGAAATTTAGTTATCTCTAAGCTCTCCATTCGTTCTCTCTCTCTCTGTCTGTTTCTCTCAGCTCTGTATTCTCTCCCTCTCTCTCTCTCTCTCTCTCTCTCTCTCTCTCTCTACCCCAGCTCTCCTTCTCTTTTCGTGCAGAAGTATCCCTCTCACCCAGCTCCTCTCACGCAGCTTTGTCTCGCTAGCATTTGGAAACCCCTCATCGACCCCATCTTCTAGGTATGTCTTCTAAATAACGTAAGGTCGCAGCTGCTTGCAACCTTGAAGCTCTACTCCATTGCTGACCTCCAATAGGAGTTCTTGATGGTCATTTTCTTAATATCTATGGGATTCTATGAAATAGGTTTTATTTTGATTGCTTGGGTTGCTGTAAAATTGGTTTTATTTTAATTGCTTTGGGTAATGTTTTTGAATCTTGATGCTCATCTGTCTGGGTTTTTACCAAATGCAGGGAATATGTAAGTTTTGATGTTAAATTGAATTTGATTACTGAAATTGGAATTGTGATTGATTTCGTCTATATTTTGTGTAGAAAGTGAAGTATTGTGATTGATTTTGTTTGTCTGAAACGACACATATGAACTTGTATCGTATTGTGGTTTTATTGCAGTTGTATTGTAGTGGTATTGCTGTTATATTGCTGTTATATTGATGTTATATTGATATGTTACTGTAATTTAATAGGAATATATGTTGATATCATTTTTCTTTATGTGCTTGTGATTTGTGTAGGAGTTGAGATTATTCTTGGTTGAAGTATTATTTACGATCTCTCTCGCTCTGCTCTTCGTATTTTTCTTAGCATTTATGCGTTAATTTAATGCCTGGTATTGTTTTGGAACCATAATCATTGTCAATCTCATTGTTGGTTGAAATTAATATGTAATTCATTCATTGAAAGCATATTGTTTCCCGATGGTAAGTACTTGACCAAATTATAATTTGCTGCAGTTTTGTCTTGACAATTTTTATTTCTTTCTCTTTTTCTTTTCAAATTACACAAGGAAAAGAAAAGCGGCACCCAACTCGTTTCCCTGTCAATAACAAATTTGAGGTTAACAGTTACACAATGTGTTTTAGCTAGTTTGTGCAGGCATTGATGTGCAAGTCATACATCGGCGTTGGAGACCATTTTGTGCATAATGTAATGTGTAGACAATGAGTTCTTTGAGATGCCTTCAAGACAAAAGCAAAGCTTATATTATGAAAATGCTAAGCAAACTTGCAGCAAACTGTACTTGACCAAATTATAATTATGCTTGTTATTATTAGGCCCCAAGACTTAGTAAGAACATCTAAGACATTATGTATTCTTCTTGTGGAGCCGTATGTTTCTAATATTTATGTAATGTACTTGTTACTATTTTCGAGGTCATTATTATAATGATATGAAATTTTCATACATGGTTATTATTTTTATGTACTATTTATTATCTGTAGCAACTGAATATTGTAATAGTTCAACAATTAGAACATTATATAATATGGGAAAGAGAGTACAAAAACATCCATAAGGTACTTGTTTATTGCCATTTTATTGATTGTTTTATTGCTTTTGCATTGGTTGTCTATTGCCACTTTATTGTTTGTTTATTGCTTTCATATTGCTTTTTTATTGTATGTCTATTGCCACTTTATAATCTACATGACATTATAATGGAGTGGAAGCAACTATGGATATCGTCCAAATTAACCATTCTTACATTGTCATCTTGTATGTTTCAAAGCTGTCGTATACGTGATTGTCGTCCCTTACTCAAGATCCCAAAGTTTTCAAGTAAATTGAACTAAAATTTCATTTAATGGTATCAAAATAATTACATGGTCTCCTATACAATAATATTCAATACATGTTTTTATTTCACGTAATCTTAAAAAATGACCAATTATCTGAAGAATTAACAATTTGAAAACAAAAATCTCCTATTTAATTGTTGAATTTACATGAAGTATAATCCCTTTTACTCTTGCAGCTGCTCAAGCAACCAAAACAAACCCAATAATCTGAAATGAAACCAAGCAAGCCTCCAAGTTAAATTCACAACCTGCAAACATAACCAAAACTGAACCATGCTTAAATTAACACATAAATGTTGAGAAAAATACGAAGAGCAGAGCGAGAGAGATCGTAAGTAATACTTCAGCCAAGAATAATCTCAACTCCTACACAAATCACAAGCACATAAAGAAAAATGATATCAACATATATTCCTATTAAATTACAGTAACATATCAATATAACATCAATATAACAGCAATACCATAGCAATACAGAAGCAATACCACTACAATACAACTGCAATAAAACCACAATACGATACAAGTTCATATGTGTCGTTTCAGACAAACAAAATCAATCCCAATACTTCACTTTCTACACAAAATACAGACGAAATCAATCACAATTCCAATTTCAGTAATCAAATTCAATTTAACATCAAAACTTGCATATTCCCAGCATTTGGTAAAAACCCAGACGGATGAGCATCAAGATTCAAAAACATACCCAAAGCAATTAAAATAAAACCAATTTCACAGCAACCCAAGCAATCAAAATAAAACCTATTTCATAGAATCCCACATATATTGAGAAAATGACCATCAAGAACTCCTATTGGAGGTCAGCAATGGAGTAGAGCTTCAAGGTTGCAAGCAGCTGCGACCTTATGTTATTTAGAAGACATACCTAGAAGATGGGGTCGATGAGGGGTTTCCATATGCTAGCGAGACAGAGCTGCGTGAGAGGGATACTTCTGCACGAAAAGAGAAGGAGAGCTGCGGTAGAGAGAGAGAGAGAGAGAGAGAGAGAGAGAATACAGAGCTGAGAGAAACAGACAGAGAGAGAGAGAACGAATAGAGAGCTTAGAGATAACTAAATTTCAGATAAAGTGTTAAGTGGGCAATAACTGGACACTAAATATATATTTATAGGTGGTATTTGCAAAATTTTTGGGGAGGCTTGGTATTTCCAATCAAAACTAAAAAAACAGTGGCATTTAAGGCTATTTCCCTCAATTTTACCCTTTCGAACAAAATTAAAACATAAAAAAGGAAGAAGACGACTGTAGTCTGTAGTGCCTTTACCTGCTTGTTGCCGCCCCCTCCCCCTCTTTTCTTTTTTAGAAAGAAAATTTAAACTATTTTCCAGCTATACATTAGGTTTCAATTTTACCCTTTAGAACAAAATTAAAACAAAAAAAGGAAGGAGACGACTGTAGTCTGTAGTGCCTTTACCCACTTGCTGTTGGCCCTCCCCTCTTTTCCTTCATCTATCTCTCTCTCTCTCTCTCTCAGAATCACTTTATTTAATAGTGAACTGGAAAGAGGTGGGAGGGACGACGCGGCAGAGGGGACTGCGAACTAGATAGAGGTGGAAAGTTGTGCCTGTGGCACGGTTTTTTTCTCTTTTAATTTTATATGAAGGGTAAAATTAGAACCCAATGTCTAGTTGGAAAAACAATGTAAATTTTCTTTTAAAAAATATACATGGCAAATTCTAAGTGGAGGTATCACCACGTTGTTGTGATACCGTACTATTCTATAATTTCTCCAAGTGTTGCAACGAAATTGTTGAATTTCAAAAATGTTTATAGAACGGAAAATTTCTAGAATTGAAATAGTACTAATAAGGTCACCAAAATTTGAATGGAGTGAATTATATTATGAGGATATGGAGCCTCTGCATTTAAAATTTACGCATTTTCCCGCATTTAGTCATTATAATAATCTACACATTTTCCCAAGCCCATTTTCTAAGCTGTAAAACATATTGCTTTGCATCATGCTCATATATATATATATCCGCCAATGTCTTCCACCCACAATATCACTTCATATCATATAGTTTTTTTTCCAACACATCCGAAATCTCTGCTTTCAAATGGAGAAGCAAACAGCCATAGCCTCTTCTTGTCTCTTCCTTTTATAGATCGCCACGTTTACAGGTTAGTGCTACAAAAACAAATATACATGTTCTTGATATTCATATATTGTAGCGACAAATTATTATTTAGACAAAGAAAAATGTATTTATATTGTCATATTTACTCTTTGTCCTTTATTGCCTTTGATATATAGTGGCAGAAGTTCTTGAAGCACATCATCACCATCATCGTCATAACCGTCATGGTTCTGTGAAGCTTTTCGTTTTCGGGACCTCGTATGCTGATACTAGAAATACCGGAAAATCTGTGTCTGCTTCATGGAAGGAACCTATGGCATCACTTTTCCGGGAAAGCCAGCTGGCCGATTTTCAGATGGTCTTGTTCTCACTGATTATATAGGTTCCTTTTCTTTCTCTCTTAAGAGGCAAAGTTGAATTTTGATTTTTTTAGTATGTTTGCATGTAAATATTTGACAAGAAATTATTCTTCATATATTATTTAGATATGGACAATTCAAATATTACTCTGCTACTACTAGATTGGGATTGTGTGTGCATGATTTTATCCATTTTAATTTGCTTGCATTATTGTTTGTTTAACCAAATTTTTAAAACAAAAAGAAAACTGTCAACGAGGTCTAGTCAAGCATGAAGGCTTACCTTACCTTAGTTCTACAATGGACTGTGATAATTGCCTGTGGCATGTGCATTTTGGGCATTTAAACTGTACTTGTCCGAATTTTCTTGCTCGAAAAAAATTATTCTCTGGATTGCCTCCAATTTGTGAGACTTGTGTTATTGGCAAGAAAAACATAGATATGTTTCTTAAGGGAAAGGTTCATAGAGCATCAAAAACCCTTAAAGTAATTATACATTCTGATTTATGTAGCGTTGAAGTTCCTTCACATAGTTTTAGCAGAAAGACTTGGATGTATATTCTCAAAAACATGTCGGAGGCGCGTGATACTTTTAAAAGGTTTAAGGCCTATGTTGAAAAACAGAGTGGACAAAAAATAAAGGTGTTGAGGATTGACAAAGACCAAGAATATATTGTTTGTGATGATATCTTGGAGAGAAATGACATTAAACACCAGCTGACAGCAAGGTACATACGTGTTTCCCTCTTTTCGGCCGGGTAGGCCGACGGAAGGAACTTTTGGTCCTTCTTCTTTTTTGAGTGCGGGGCGTGCCACCACCAAGCCACGAACTTGGGCTTGGATGGAATGTGAGTAGACGGATAGTGTGCGCTTCTGACTTCTGATCAAGTGATTGCTCGGCCAAATAAGGAACCTCCTCTTGGCCTAGGTTCTTTCACTTCCTCGGGCTTGAGGATGGTTGAGCTTTGTATGGATGTTTTTGTGATTTTTAGGTTTTTTTGGTAAAAATAGTGCAATTAAACTAAATGTGTGTTTAAATGTAAAGACAAGAATTGAAGTGCAATAAAGTAAATCAAAGCGATAAATAAACAAGAACGAAGTAAGAACAATAAGAACGATAAAGTAAATTAAACTTGATAAAAACTCAATAAAAACTCAATAACAATAAAAAGTAGAGGAATTGAAATAAACTTGAATTGAAATGACAATGTATTAAAATTGCAAGAATTTAAATGACAAGGGAATGTAAATTGCAAGAATTTAAACTTACTCTAAGGAAAGGAAGAACAAGCTATTCTAGGTGCTTGAAAAGTAAAATCCTAAGTCTAGGAAAAGAAAAGTGCGAGACGAAAAATAGGTTTGTTTGTCTGATGTTGTGTGTCCTCTCCCTTCGTCTAGTGAGGTTTATATAGGGGCGTCCATCAGCCCATGGGCTGGCCATTGATTGGCCAAAGATCAAATCTTTGAAATTCTTTCCTTTTGAGGCCTCCTAAATCCGTGGATCACGTCGGCGGAGATACTCTGATTGCTTGATTCTCTCTTGATTTGGACAATTCCAAATCATCATCAATCTCCTTGATTTCTTTCCTTGTGAGGCCTCCATCATGTGCGTATTGACTTCCAAAAATATTGGGCACGAATCCATGACTTGGGCTTGGCCGTCCGAGCTTTGCAATCCTTGAACTCTTAGAATTAGTCCGTCGAGAAAATCTTTATTTGATTTTCATATTCATTTTTAAATAACTATATGAGCTTTGTAGCCTTCACATGAATAAAAACTTGGTCGACAAGGGGACCAACTTGGCTCTTTAAGAATTTTGGGGCAAGTATCTCCCCCCGGCCTAGAAATTCTGCGGCCGACATTCTCCGAAACTTGAAGACTAGGCGGTCAACTTCTAGCATTGGCCCCATGTTTCATTTGCCAAAGTCCAAATCTCAAAAAACGTTCAGCAGCCTCCTTCCTAGTAGAAATGCATATTCATTTATATAATTAAAAGCTCCAGTTGATTTTATATTTGTATATATATATATATAAAAAACAAAAGCCAATGGCCCAATTGCCCAGCCGCCTCTTTAACTATATACATATATATGATTTATATATATATATATGAGAACTTTAAAGACCTTCAGCAGCAGATATATATATATATATATATATATATATATATATATATATATATTTGCTTATACATATATGAAAGCACCCAAAGCATTCTCATCCTATCAAAACTCTATGGCCCAGCACAAAGCTCGGCGGCCGACTTCAACTTCAAGTTGCATTTCAGAAGTTGGCGCATGCCTAACCAAAATTCAAGCAAATCCGGCCGACAAGTTTCGGCCCTTCAAAACCCAGCCGACGCCAAGCCTGCCCAGCTATAATTCGAATTGCCCAAGATTTCTTCAAACCTCCAACCCAATTAAATATGTATTAACTTATATATTATATCAATATATAAGTAAAGAGGGCAACTTCAAAATCATTGGCAGCATGCATAAATCCTTCAGCCCACAAAGCTCAATATATATTATATCAATATATAGTTGTCCCAGCTTTTGTGTATGCAAATCAATATACATGGGTGAGTGCGTTTTTTCCATGTATATAATATATATATATATATATGAATATATTTATGAACAAACTAAGCCCTCCAGACTTTTTAAAGTTCAACCTCATCAGGCCGCATCCTCAAGCCAAAAAGACCTGGCCGCCAAAATCCCCAAAATCTGGCCGCCAACCCTTGCTCAAAAACCTGGCCGCCAGTTCCTAATTTCGGCCGCTTCAAGCTCGAAGAAAATTGCAGCCGCTCAAGTTCAAATAACCGGCCGCAAAATCTCCTGCCCTTCCTGCCTAAGATCCGGCCAGGGCTTCCCCAAAATCCTGGGCACGGGCCACCTCAATTCCGGTCGCAAATACCCAGCTGCTACACTCGTAGCCCAACTATTCTCCAAGCTCCAAAAACATTGCTCGACTCCAGAAAGCCCAGGCCGCTACTCCAAGCTCGTGCCCTCTAAATATCCGGTCTTTAAGCTGCTTGTGAATTCTCCAATTTCTCAGCCAAGATTTTCAAAAGGCACAAAATCTGCCCGGGCTCGGTGAATTCTCACCACGCTCAAACAATACGGCAACAAAATGACGTAGTGGAGAGGAAAATAGAACAATTATGGATATGGTGGGATGCATGCTGAAATTTAAAAATTTGCCACGTATTTTTGGGCAGAAGCTGTTGTTTGTGTTGTTTATATTTTGAACAGGTGCCCAAATAGGAGTGTCAATCGAAGAACTCCTTATGAAGTGTGGAGTGGACATAAGCCAAATATTCAACATATACGGATATTTGGGTGCATAGCCTATGCCTTTGTACCAGATCAGTTAAGAAAGAGGTTTGATGAGAAAGCTGAAAAGTGCATTATTGGGTATGACACTGTCACAAAGGGGTACAAGCTGTTTAATCCAAAGTGAGAGAAGGTGAGAGTTAGCCGGGATGTCATTTTTTTTATGAGAAAAGTGTGAGAGTGATTTTCGTCCCAAAAGAATATTCGTCTATGGATTCCGTCTTCCTCTTCACTTCTCTTTCTCCCTGCAAAACCAAACGGAGTAAAAGACCACACCCGGGGGGTGTTGGCCAAAGGCCCTCCGATGCCTAAGTTAGGTCGAGTGTTTGTAGGAAAACAATAGCTAACAAAAGGGTACGGAGCTCTCGCGGGGAGAGAACCGGATGGCCGGAGCCGTGTCTGGTGGCCGGAGTCTTGTGTAAAAGAGAGAGAGGGAGGAGGCGACAAGGAGGAATCTCTGCAGTCTTTTGAGATCTTAGAATGGCTTACCTCATGCCTTGGTGTAGCCTCCTATTTATAGTGGTCTTGGGAGCTAGGGTTTCAGGAAGAATAATTCCCCGCATGGAAGGAAATTATTCTTCCCCTCCTATTTGGTGAGATAGAGTCAATTAGGGATTTGATTTGGTAATCCCTAATTGAATGACATAAATCTCCAATCAATCAAATCAATTCCCAATTAGGTCAATTAATCCCCAATTAATCTAATAAATCCCTAAATCAAATAATCCCCAAATGGAAGGAGATCATTTGACCTAGGAAATTATTAAAGGAATAATTTGGTTTCCACAAAAAGTGCTTGAGATTGGTCCTTGAATGGAAACAGAACATCAATATATTTTCCAACAGCTGATGCTGATTATTTGGGTGATGAACAACCTGTAGATGAACCAGCAATTCAATCCCCAATGGCTCAATCTCCAGCGGGTCAAGCACCACAAGAAACTGAATCTAGAAGGCCACCACATGAGCGCCAATTGCCATCTCGCTTCCAAGATTATCAAATAGGTACTGATAATGATGTCTCAGATGAAGAATTGGTGAATTTTTTCTTACATGCTGATTGTGATCCTCTCACTTTCAATGAAGCTTGTCGTCATCCTCTCACTTTCAATTGAGAAAAAGACACACATTGAAGTTAAATGGATATACAAGACAAAGTACAAGTCAAATGACGAAGTGGACCATTTGAAAGTGAGATTAGTTGAGAAGGGGTACAAAAAAAAATCAGGTATTGATTACCTTGAAGTCTTTACTCATGTTGCTAGACTTGATACTATTAGAATGATTATTTCTCTTGCTGTGCATAATGCTTGGAAAATATTTCAAATGGATGTAAAATCTATGTTTTAAAATGGAACATTGGAGGAAGAAGTCTATCTTGAGCAACCTGCAGGTTATGTGAAGAAAGGGCAAGCCAAATTTTTTTTATAAGCTCAATCAGGCTTTACAAGGCCCTAAACATGTGCCAAGGGCGTGGTACACTCGAATTGTTTCTTATTTTGTAGAGCATGAGTTTGAAATATGTCCATATGAGCACACTTTGTATGTCAAAACTAGTGTGGAGGGATATATTGTTATTGTGTGTTTGTATTTGGATGATCTCATGATCACAGGTGTTGAGATATAAAAAAATAAAAATCTAGTACAATAAAATTATTCCCCTTTTTTTTATAAAAAAAATATAGAACATAATTTATTCCTAAGGTTGTGGGATATGCTGTGTTTCAAAATTGTGGGATTTCAAATTAAGAATATTCATTATTTTTTAAGGGGATAATTAGCCTAAAAGTGAGGCTAAATCTTATCAATACTTTCAAAATTCAAAGTGTGGCTTGCTTCGTTTGGCTCATCTTGTTTTGCCTATATAAAGGTGACAACAAAAATTTAAAAAAGGGAGGGAGAAAAAAAAGAACGCAGGGGCAGTGGTAGAATTTTGACAGAGAGGAAGGAAGCACAAAGGCTCATGTAATGGGGACTTGTTTCTAGAGCATGCCTATTCCTTTTTTTTTTTTTTTTTTAAAAATAATAAAAACATGGGGTTCAATTTTCATCCATTTGGGGGTGAAACCCATTCTCTACGGATGATGAATCCAACTTGGGGTCAAACCCACTCTCTATGGATGATGAATCCAACTCGGGGTCAAACCCACTTTCTATAGATGATGAATCCAACTTGGGGTCAAACCCATTTTCCATGGATGATGAATCCATTTTGGGGCAAACCCATACACTTTGTGGATGATGAATCCTTAAAAGGGCACGAATCAAAGAGCAAAAAAAAAAAAAAAAGAAAGCAGGGAGTTACTCCCATGAAAATCAGCAAATAGGAAAGAAGAACTTGGGTCTTTACCCCTCCACTGGAAAGATGTCTCCTCGGCTCAACTGTTCTTGCTTGCATGATCGACACATAAAAAAAATATATAGAGTTGATATTCAAAGAAACAATAAAAAAATGGAGAAATTGATGATTGAAGCATGAGCATAGGAGTTTAGTCTCGCAGCAGGTGCAGAGCAAAAATTTCACCTTTGCTCAACTCTCTCTTCTTCTCTGTCTAGCAAATCGCACAGCCCCTTTGGAATTTGTTTTGTTTTGATTCGCATACAAACAGAACAGAGAAAGGCAAAGAAAAAAAAGAGTCCACAAAAAGAAAGAAAGAAAGCTTGAAAGGGGGAGGCCCTGTTGCACAGACTCTAGGATGAATTCATGTTTTGTGTTTGTGTG
This sequence comes from Prunus padus, assembly GCA_024362665.1. NCBI lineage: Eukaryota > Viridiplantae > Streptophyta > Magnoliopsida > Rosales > Rosaceae > Prunus > Prunus padus. Next base: position 15,867,888 of record JANFAM010000017.1, on the reverse strand, counting down.
TGCAAACAATCAAAACAAAAGAATGGGTGTGGGTGTTTGTAAACAGACAAAACAAAAGAAGAGTTTGCTTTAAATACGGGAGAGTGGTGCAATTGTTCTCCAATTTTATAAAGGCTACAATTCCTTCGGTCTCCAATTCCTAAAGTCCCAATTGGAGTATGATTGGTTCAGCTAGAAGATGAGTCTCATGCTGGTTGGTGGTGTTTCACGAAGGCCACGGATCAGTCCTTGCTCATGGGCTAATTGATAACAAATATCAAAGGCCCGAAACAAATTAATGAGTTATCAAAATATTTGTCCATTAGTTCTCAAAAGCTCAAAATATTTAATGGGTGGTCCAAATAATTACCCATTAAATTTATAGAGGCCCAAATATTATATGGTTAATTGATCAATTTTAAAATCCTCATAGCCATATTTGGGTCCAAATGCAAATGTCAATTGTAGAAAATTAGTGGGTTCATCAAAATTTCTCCTTATTTTTCTTAGACATTGACAATACGAAAAATGGTACAAAACCATCCAATTTTTCCCGTGGTCATCTACCCATGCAAATTTCAATGAGATTAAATTGAAATCTCACAAACACAAATTCTCAATTAGTGGGCCACACTGATATAACCATTATTTTGTACATTTTTATTATCTTTCTCTTAGATTCTTGCTATGTTCTTGAGTGAGTTTAGTCCATTTTTACTTAGTTTTGTGTTTTACTAGGTTTGAAGAGTAAAGATGGAAAAGCAAGCAAAAGGAGCATTTTTGGGATTAAAAGATGTTTCACAAGAATGTGATGTGCAGATCAGTCAACTTGACAGAATATACTGTACTTCCTCAGAACGAACTAGATGTTGAGCCTTATATCGTTGGAAAGATACGGATGTTAGCTTTCTGTAGAATTTTACGGTTCGTGATTCAGACATGTGTGGAGAGAGTTATGGCCATTTTAGTACAGACAGTTCAGGCAGAATGTGTCCTGCGGGTTTTGCAAAAATAATCCTTTTAAGTTTAATCATTGGAGTCCAATTTATGTCAATTGCATTTAGGAAGTATTTACAAGGATGTGGGGTAATTTTCTGAAGTTTGATCCTATATTTAGTAGGATTTTGGATGCCAACTCATTAAAGTTAATTGGAGCCAAACTAGGAAAGTATAGTTATCGAGTCGAAAAAGGATTTGTTCCTTATTTAAAGAAGATCAGAAAAATAGAGTTCTTGGATGCTGGAGTTGGAAGGAGTGTCAAAGAGCCGCTGTCATCGTCAAGTTCTCGAGCATCGTCAAAATCCATAAGTTTTACTTTATGTTTTCTAGTTTTTCAATTATGTTTTCTTTAAACATGAGTAACTAAATTATTCTCTAGGGCGAGGATGATGCCCAAGCATGGATAGTTATGATTTTTAATGTTATTTAATGGATTCTAAGTTTCTTTCAGATGAATGCTTAATCACTATTTTAATTGTTGCTATTTGTTTAAGTTCTTTGATTGATCACCTTAGGGCTTTGCATCTAGTAAATTAGAAGATGAATTTGAGGTAGAACCAGCAATATAATTCAATTAGCTTCTTGTGATTAGGTGTGGTAAATTACATTATTGCTTGACGAAGAATAATGGTTTGCTTGGTTCCCTTGTTTTCTAAAACGTAATGAATCCAACTTGTTAAATTTATGCCTTAACCAGGATAGATTGCATGATTGGGTATATGATCTTTATCTGAACTAGAAAAGAATCTTATGGTCTAAGTGCCTGAAAAGGACTTAGATATGGGAATTATCATCTAAAGAATCGAAAGAATCTGTTGAATGCATTGAAATCTAACTTGGATTGCTTGTGGTTGATTCCAAAACCCTAGACCTTCATCATTGTTCTTCAACCTTAAAATTCAACCTTTTTATTCTAACTGCTTTTATTAATTTCTTGTTTGTTTCATAAACTTTCACAACAAAAATCTCTACAAATTCACTTGCGTATCAGTTAGATTTAATTTAGGTATTCGAATATTAGATTAATTTGGAATCCTCGTGGGAACGATATACTTGGACTTGTCAAACGCTATACTACATCATTCTTGTGCACTTGCAAGGGCAGACCACACACTTACCCATTAATTTCTAATTTTTCCCATGGGTCATCTACCTATGAAAATTTCAACATCTCCAAATTGTTTGAAAGACACAAATTCTACATTTGTTTGATCCCATCAAGGGTACGTAGGCAGTCTAGCATCTCAATAGACGCAACCGCAACCAAATTTGAATCGCTGGTTACATCAACCAAAGTCCCACAAATTAAATATCCATCTCCACACAAATCAATTCTGAACTACGTTGGTTTGATCCCTTCAAAAGGGTACGTAGGCAATCTAGAGACTTAATCTAGATGCAACCGCCCAAATCTTAAATCCAAACAGAATCCTTGGTTTATTCTTAACCAAATTCGCCCCAAACACAATTCAAAATCAAATCCCTGGTTTATTCAGCTAAATTCACTCAACACAATTCAAATAAAATTTTCCTTGCAATGAGTCATTTATTCATTGTGTTCATTGAACTACGAGTGGCTTGACTCCAGCAAGGGATATGTAGGCACCCTGAGGTTCGACTTAGGTGTAGCTGCAAAACCAAACACACACGTTATGTTTCTTTATGATGGAATCAAAGGGCGTTCCTTTGAAGCAAGGGATTGTAATTAAGAGACACCACGTCTCGAATGGGTCGAACCTAAAATAATAAAATCCCATTATTTAATTAGTGGTGGTGAAATTATGTTGGGAGGTTCACATTTTTTTTTTCAACAATAGGGAATAACCCAAAATCAATTTCAGAATTTAGGGAGGCATTTACACCTCAATTTGAGATCATTGATACGGGGCTGATGTCTTATTTTCTTGGGCTTGAAGTGTTTCAAACTGAGATGGGGACTTTTTTTTTTCACAAAGAAATTATGTTGGAGATTTTGAAGCATTTTAAGATGGAATCTTGCAAGCCTATGTTGACCCCAGTTGAAGAACAATTGAAACTACAGAAAAATGGCAATGGAGAGCTTATTGGTCCTACTCTCTATAAGAGGCTAGATGGAAGTTTATGCTACTTGACTGCCACTAGACTAGATATTACATTTGGTGTTGGCTTATTAGCAGATTTATGGAAGTTCCTCGTTAATCTCATATGCAAGTAGCAAAGAGAATTTTGAGGTATATCAAAGGAACTCAAGGTGATTGTATTTTCCAATCAATTATGGAGTAAAGCTTGTGGGTTATATGGATAGTGATTGAGCTGAAGATGTTGATGTAAGGAGTACTTCATGCTATGTTTTTCATATTGGTTTTGGTGTTATTTCTTGGTCATAAAAAAGGCACGAAGTTGTGGCTCTTTCTTCTACATAAGCATAGTATAATACAGCCACCTATTGTACTGCTCATGCAGTGTGGATGTGGCAATTGCTTGGTGTTTTACAGCAAGAACAGAAATATCCAACAGTAATATTTTGTGATAATAAGTCAGTTATTGCATTGTCAACGAACCCAATCTCTCATAGAAGGACCAAGCATATTAATGTGAAAATGCATTATATTCATGATTTAGTGAAAGATAAGGAAGTTAAAGTTCTTTATTGTCCAACTAGTGATCAAATTGCATACATACTTACAAAGCCTCTCAAGGAAAATGTGTTTATGAAGCTGAAGAAGATGATGGGGATGATTAAATTTGCTGAGCTTGGTTCAAGGGAGGTTGTTGGAAGTTAAACCAAGCCCATTTTAAGCCCAAGCCCAGTTTAATATTTTAATTATTGTTGTAAAACCTATAGGCTTTAGCAGCCATTCTTTGGTTTTCAAGGAGATACGTTGCCGCTTGGTATTCTGAAGCTTCTAAACTTCTTTCTTGTTTTTGTTGCACAACCCCTTTTTCATATAGCAGCTGTTGCTTTGTATTTTGGTTGAAGCCAATTAGTGAAAACTACCTCCTATGTCGCTCCAATTTATCTCTTCTTTGGTTCTCTTTGATTTGTGTGTGTGAGAAAACAGAGTGATTGCTTAGTGTTGAGTTTACTGGTGTGATCCTGGTTTCTGTACCATTCTTGGTTTCTACAAAAAGTACGAAATCTGTCCAAATTTCCAACTAATGAAATAAACTTAAACTTGTATCGCAAATGATCTATTAAGCTCAATTTAGCTTCCAACGACCACAATTAACCTCATGGGTTATTCAATGTGCAATATTTGTTTTAACTAAGAGATTGTGGAGAGTGGGAGGGAGGAGATGGTTATGACCTTTGTGACTACAGGGGTTGGGTTGTGGACTTCGGGTTGGAGAAAAACTTGCTTAGCATGGGGATGCCAAGGTAAGCATTCCAACTAAGTATCCCCACCTAATTATCTTTCGACACATGTCAATCACTTTAACACTTAAAAAAAATGTTTATCTCATATGTGCCTGCAACTCACACCCCTCGTTTGTCTATCTCATCTCTCCCTCTTTTTCATTCTCTCTCTCTCTCTCTCTCTCTCTCTCTCTCTCTCTCTCTCTCTCATCTCTCCTTCTCTTTCTCTCTCTCTTTGCATCAGCAACATTGGTACATAAGGAAATACCCATTTGCAAAAACCAACTTCCTTGTAGAAGTAACCCAACCCCACAAGCAAATTTTGGGTAGTTCAATTTTGGGAACATTAGAGGCCAGCGTAAAGAGATGAAATTAAAGGCAGAGATTGGCCTCCAGATCTGATATCAACCATCTTAAATTTGGAGACAGGCAAAGCCACTGCCTCCATTGTTGTCGGTGTGAAGATAGCGAAGCAGAGGGAGAGATGAGAGTGAGAGAGTTGGTGAGAAGAGGCAGATTATGCCAACAACGATGAAGGAGGGGATGGGGATGCGAAGGACAGACGATGGAGAATCGTGAGGTCAATGTTGATGCCGACGCTGGTGGTTGCGATGGGGAAGAGAAGGGCTTGACTGTTGGTCTAACCAAATTTTTTATTTATAAAGTTTTAAGTGGTTGACAAGTGTCGAAAGATAATTGGGTGGGGATACTTAGGTGAAATGCTTACCTTGGCACACCCGAGCCATGCAAGTTTTTCTCCTTGGGTTGTTGGTTGTGACCAAGGTCTAAAATATCGCGGGTTTCGGAAATACCGATAGCAATATCTAGAAATTATTGATATTAGTAAAAATTGATTAAAAACCACTAAAACTGTAAGAAAAACTTGGAAATTTTAATCGAAAATTTAGAGGATGTTTATTTAGTCTATTATTTATTATTTAATCGAAAAAATTGGAAGGAAATACATTGCATGACGGGTTTGACTGATTTAACTTGATTATATAGTGAGCTGACAAACACTGTTAGTGTAGAAAATATGTAGTAATTAAAGAAAGAAAATTAAATACGCAATAATCATTTGGAAAAACTACATAAAACCCCCCAAACTATAGGGTCATTTTCAAGTTCATACCAAACTTTAGAGACATTTACGAGTACATACCAAACTACTGAAAAACCTACAAATTGCCCTCTCCGTTACACAAACCGTTAATGAATCTATTAAATGCTGATGTGGCAAATGTGAGCCCCAATTTTTGATGATGTGGACTCCATGTGGGGAAAATATATAATAAACAATTCCTTTGTCTTTTAAATAATAAAAAATATAATTATATTAAACAAATTAAAATTTTAAGGATTCTTTTAAAAGATTAAAATAATTTAAAAAACAACAACGCCCCTTTCTCTCTCTACCACCCCTCAGCCACCATCTTCCCCAATCAATCAACACCAACCTCACCCACCCCCGACCTCTCTACCTTGGATCTCCACCATCGCCACAATAGCAGCCCACAAATCACTTTCCGAAAGACTTCTCAACCCACCCAAATTCAAAGAGATCCAAATTGCAAACTTTCTTCCTCTACTTTCTATTTGTGAGAGAGATCTTGGAGGATTGTACTACTTGTCAAGGAGAGGAGTTGTTATGCTCACCAAGGTAGGTCATGGTCTGCTGATCTGCTTCAATTTGAATTCTTTGATGTGTGGCTGATTGACTTCAGTCTTCTGCTTGCATATGATGATATCAGCAAGAAGCTCAACATTGGTTCGGACATGACCAAGGTTCATCAGGTTCTGAACATCCCTATCAAGTTCCGTGAATGGCGCTAGTTGTTGATCGAACATCGGAAGGAGGGTGGTGGTCTGCCCCTGCCTAAGATGTTGGAAGATGGAGGTTGTATGGCTCGGACCTAGATGATCTGCTAGCTGAGCAAGAAGAACATGTGTTGCAGAGTAGGTAGCTAGGGCTGTTGAGCGGGTAGCTGCAATTGAGTAGGTAGCTGAACAAGATGAAGGTGCTGGCTGAGCAGGCAGCTAGGGCTGCTGAGCATGTGACTGGAGCTCCTAAGCAGATAGTTGAGCAGGATGGTGGCGCATATGTTGCGGAGTAGGCAGCTGGAGCTGTTGAGCAGGTAGCTGAACATAATGGAGGCGTTGGCGCCAAAGCAAGCAGCTAGGGCTGATGAGCAGGTCGTTGACCAGGGGTCACCTGCTATGATAATTGGTCTCGGTTGACCATCTTTTTTATGTTGCACTTGGCCGGTTGGCCGCTTTGCTATGGAATTTCCAGTTATTTTTCAAACTCCAATTTGAATAGTGTCTTGTGAACTGCTTGGCCTCCGTCTCCTGAAGGACGCTTCCTTTGTGGTCTGCTTGATCTGCGTCTCCCAAAGGACGCTTCGTTTGTAGTGGTCTGCTTGACCTACGTCTCCCAAAGGACGTTTCATTTGTGGTACCTGCGTCTCCTGAAGGACGCTTTGTTTGTAATGGGCTACTTGTCCTACATTTCTCGGAGGACGTTTCATTTGTGGTCCGCTTGTCCTGCGTCTCCCGAAGGACGCTTCGTTTGTAGTGGACTGCTTGTCCTACGTATCCCGGAGGACGTTTTATTTGTGGTCCACTTGACATGCGTCTCCTGAAGGACGCTTCGTTTGTAGTGGACTGCTTGTCCTACGTCTCCCAGATGACGTTTCATTTGTGGTCTACTTGACCTGCGTCTCCCGAAGGACGCTTCGTTTGTAGTGGACTGCTTGTCATGCGTCTCCCAAATGACGTTTCGTTTGTAGTGGACTGCTTGTCCTATGTCTCCCAAAAAATGTTTTATTTGTGGTTCGCTTGACCTGCGTCTCCTGAATGACGCTTCGTTTGTGGTCCACTTGACCTGTGTCTCCTGTAGGACGCTTCGTTTGTGGTCCGCTTGACCTGCGTCTCCTGAAGGACGCCGTTTGTGGTCCGCTTGACCTGCGTCTCCCGAAGGACGCTTCATTTTGTGGTCCGCTTGACCCGCGCCTCCCGAAGGACGCTTCATTTTGTGGTCTGCTTGATCTGCGTTTCCTGAAGGACGCTTCGTTTGTAGTGGACTGCTTGTCCTACATCTCCCGGAGGACGTTTCATTTATGGTCAGCTTGACCTGCGTCTCCTGAAGGACGTTTAGTTTGTGGTCCGCTTGACTGCGTCTCCGGAAGAACGCTTCGTTTGTGGTCCACTTGACACACTTTGTTTGTGGTCCGCTTGACCTCCGTCTCCCTGAAGGAAGCTTCATTTTGTGGTCCGCTTGACCTGCGTTTCCCGAAGGACGCTTCGTTTGTGGTCCGCTTGACCTGCGTCTCCCGAAGGACCCTTCATTTTGTGGTCGGCTTGACCTGTGTCTCCCGAAGGACGCTTCGTTTGTGGTCGGCTTGACCTGCGTCTCCCAAATGACGCTTCCATGTGGTGGTCGGCTTGACCTTCGTCTCCCGGAAGACGCTTTCGTATTGAAAGTCATGGATGGAATTCGATCATTGCATCCTATGATGGTTGCCTTCTCTACCTTGAATCTCTTGATATAATCTCGAAGAGCTTCGTTAGGCTTCTTGTGCAGGTTGAACAGGTGGTCAGCCTGCTTTCTGATTGTCTGGTAGGAGGTATACTCCTTAGTGAAAATAAGGGCGAACTCTCTGAAGTTGCTGATCGACCCGGACGGGAGGGTGTAAAATCATCTTGAGCAGCTCCATGCAAGGTCATCGCAAACACCTTGCACATCAGGGCATCGTCTGCCTTGTATAGGTTCATTGCACTTTTAAAGTGCCTCAGGTGTCCATCAGGATCATAGCCTCCTTTGAGTGGTGTGATGGATGGCGTTGTGAACCACCTTGGAGGTGTAGCCTGCTCCACCTTGTCGTTAAAGGGCGATGAGTTGACTCGATCAAATTCCCTCAGCAGAGCTTCCTCCATGCTTCCTTTAAGTTGGAGACTTGGAGTCGGTTATCCACTAGCCTCTCGACATCTTCTGCCTGCAGGGCTGCGGCTTGCTCTGACGTCCTCTGCGTGTCGGGTGCGGTTGACTAACTTCCTCCTCAGCTTCCAAGGGTCGATCTCCTTGGGTGCTTTGCACCCAGAACGTACTGGTGGATTGAGCTTTTGAGGATTTCTCGTCGGCTCGTTGCCGTGAGTTGGTCTGCCTTGAGCGAGCCGGTGAGCGTCGATCGTTGCGGGCCAAATCTAGAGTGGATACTTCTTTGGGGCCCAAGTGGGTGTGAACATCGGACTGTGGGCCTAGCCTCTCGTGCACGCTGGTCTTTGGACCTAACCTCGAGCGGATCACTGATCGGCTTCAAGTATTGCTCGCAGATGTCTGGGTCTGGTTCGGGTGCTGAACAACTTGGTTCTGGTTCAAGTGCTAAACAACACGCTCTTGTTCTCCTCCTGGTCTGCTTGTCACTGACTAACCTGCTAGGGATGTCTCGAACTGTGGGCCGATCTTCTGGTTCATTCTTCTCTCTTCGTCTTGAGATCCAAGGCCAAGGTCTCGTGCCAAGTTGATCTGCCTGAGGAGCTGACCAACCAGGTTGTTCTAGTTTTCAAGCCTCTGCGTGAGTTGATCGACTCTAAGGCTGATGTCTGCTCGACTGTGTGGATCGGGAGGAGAGAATTGTGTTGGGCCCAAATCCATACGGGCTAGGGTTTCACTAATGGCGTACACCAAGTGTGACAGCAAAGGAGGGAACGTCCGGATTTGCTCCAAAACGGCGCCGTCGCTTGGTTCACAATGGGTGCAGAAATTTCAGCCGCATGTGTGGCCGTTCCAGAGGCCATTGGCAGCTATTCTAGGGCTTCCGGGGGCGATGCAAGGCATGGGCAGCCACGGGGGGTTGATGCGATGTGCTAGCGGCCATCGGAAGTGGTTGTGGTCCACTGGCAGCAGCAGGGAGGGGCTGCAAAACAACTACAGCTGCTGCCTGTGGTGGTGGCAGCGATGTTTTGGCCGTTCTGGAGCGCATTTTCGCTGCGGTTTTGCTTCTACTGCACTTGCTTCCAACCATGGTTGTTTGGAAGGCTTCGGTTGATTGAATATAGTCTGAAAAATGGATTTGGAGCACGCTTTAAGTATTATTTCGTGCTCTCAATGAAAGCACCAATTTGTGGGAGCGATTTTTGTCCCCAAAGAACATTCGTCTGGAGATTCTGTCTTCCTCTTCGCTTCTCTTTCTCCCTGCAAAACAATATGGAGTAAAAGACCACACCTGGGGTGTTGGCCAAAGGCCCTCCGATGCCTAAGTTAGGGCAAGTGTTTGTAGGAAAACAATAGCTAACAAAAGGGTATAGAGCTCTCGCGGAGAGAACCGGGTGGCTGGAGCCGTGTGTGGTGGACGGAGCCCTATGTAAGAGAGAGAGAGAGAGAGGAAGAGGCGGCAAGGAGGAATCTCTGCAATATTTTCAGAGCCTAGAATGGCTTACCTCAAGCCTTGGTGTAGCCTCCTATTTATAGTGGTCTTGGGAGCTAGGGTTTCAGGAAGATTAATTCCCTACATGGAAGGAATTTATTCTTCCCCCTATTTGGCAAGATCGAGTCAATTAGGGATTTGATTTGGTAATTCCCAATTGAATGGCATAAATCCCCAATCAATCAAATCAATTCTCAATTAGGTCAATTAATCCCCAAATGGAAGGAGATCAATTTGACCTAGGCTCTTTTTGTTGCTATCCATTTGTCATGTTTTAGCCTAAGCCTTGGTATATATTGGCATCCAAGTAGGCAATGGTGGTGAAGATGATGAGGTGTCCACCATGGCCGCCAATTTCCACCAAGAAATTTGGGGTAGTGATTGTTGTAGGCAGGCTTCCAGGATTGGATAAAACTCAATTTGAGAGTGAGGGAAGAGCTTTGGTTGAGGTTAAATGGAAGGGCCATAAGGGTAATTCATTGGCTTTTAGATGATCTGTGACGAGGAATTTCACTAAAGAAGGTGGAATTAGAGATGATGGGGTGGTGGAATTGGAAGAGGAGTTTAGGAGTTTGTGCAGTTTTTCTGGTTATAAAGAGAGTATGTCTTACCCTTGGGAGCTTTCATTTATAGTCTTCACTGTGAGTCTCTCTGCCTTTCAATTCATCTTCTTGTTTTTTTTTGCTTTTGTCGTGTTTTTTGGTAGCAGCATGAAATTTTGTCTCTTTTTTTCTTTATTCTTTTTGAGATTGATGATAGTTGGTCCTTTTTTTTTATTAGGTGATCATATTAATGTATCATATCTTTGCTTATTTTTAATGAAATTGGAGCCTTTTGATACTGATCAATCTATGTTCTAACCTAAAATTTTATGATCTGGTTTGTTTCCTAAACACCCAGTTTTTCTTTGCTGAGAATTAAAACAAAGAGAAGTAAACTACCCATCTCCAAGAAAACTAAAGAAAGGAAGGCTTTGTAAGATTACAAGAAAATTATTTTAGGTACCATCATGATTGGAGCTTTAGCATGTAGAAGAAACTTTTTGAAAATTATTTTAGTGTGAAAACGAGTAGAAAAAAGGACTTCTTATTGTTCACATTGAATCAAATTTGACAGAGTAACCTGATTTTATTTTCCCTTCCTTGTCAGTTCAGCAATTTGACAAGACTAGACTAGTTCAAACTTTTTCTGATTATTTGTATTTTTTTTTGCGTTAAATTGGTGGAATTAAAGTATAATATGCTTATGCATGATTATAAGTTTTTCTCAGCTCTGATGTGCTCTAAGTTTTTATCGTTTGAAACGGTTTCAGACTTAATGATAGGCCAAATTGTGCCGTTACTCTTAGCCCACGTTTGCCTATTTGATATGGACTTCATGGGGAAGTGAGCATTTAACGGCTAGTTAATTCTAGGCAACTCTTCTTCTCTCATGAATCTTACCCATGATCCTTTTCTCAATTTATAAAAGCTTTCTTTCCACTGTTCACTAAAACTCCAAAAATACATCCAGCTTTGAATCCGCTCCAATTTTCCCAAATTTCTTTGATTTCTTCCTAATTCCTTGTCGACTCTTCCTGATCAAACAAAATGTCTTCCCCAAAAACTCGTGCCAAGAGTTCTTATTCTTCATTTCCTCCTCCCTACATCTTTGGAGAAGGTGTGGATGCTCATGCGCCCAGAAGAACCTGGATGAAAACATCCTCCACATGCTTGGGAATACTCTTGTTCTAGGCCCTCACTGGTTCGGAAAAGTCCCTGAAGAGATGGTAAAGCTCTTCAAAGAAGACACCGTGGCTCTTCTCTGCTACCAGAATTCTTGCTTGGCGTTTCATTCTTGGGTTAGCAAGAACCTAAGCAGGTCATACCCCTCGAGTGAAGTGAGGAATAGTTTTGTGAAGTGGTGAAACTGGATTGACCGCCTCTTCCCCCAAATATGCAGCTCACTAGAAGAAGGCTGGGATTTATGATGCTATTCTTTTGTCCAAGTACTCGGTAGATAGGGATGAGAACCTGTTAGCTGCTGCCATGTGCTTCTGGAATTTTACCACCAACACCTTTGACTTCCGTTTTGGTCTAATGTCCCCAACTCTATTGGACATGGCCCAAATATTTGGGTTCAGACCCCATGGAAGACCATGCGATACAGTTGGAGATTACCATAGGAGAAAAAATGGAGAAGGGCTGGCCAAGAAGTTTACCATCTCTTCTGCACTCATCAACCAGAACTGCTCCATCTCTAATTTTTTGAAGAAGTTCAGTACTGAGAGGGATAGGGATCAACAACATATGATGTTCCTTCTATATTGGCTGAACAGGTTTGTGTTTCCAAACTGCTCCTCAGCAGTTCTGCTTGAGTACAGGCACTGGCTGAAGCTTTGCACAATCATATGGATTTTGGGCTTGGCCCAACAGTTCTGGCTCATCTGTACAAGAGTCTTCACACTGCCATCTTGGATAGCCCGCTGAATCTTGGAGCTCCAGGTGCATTCTGGATGATCTAGATCTGTCTCCAAGTCTATTTCCTAGAATTGAGGTATTCAAATGTAATTCTGCTTGAGGACCAGGTCATGGCTCTCCCTCTCGTGTCAGCAGAAGTGCCAAAAAGATCAACCAAAGAATATATGATGTTCTTCAGACATTGCAAGAAAAGGTCAGCTGCACAATGGCAAGTGGTGCTGAGAAGGAGTATCCCTAGTTCCAGCCTGGATACAGATTGTTTGAGAAGGAACCAGAAGATGAGGAGGCCAGAATTGACTTCAGGAAGAAGTTTATCAGTGTCATGCTGACCAGGGACTTGCTCTTTGGTGGAGGAAAACCTCCCAACTCTCACTTGGGTGGAAAGGTCTATCAACCCAACTTTTGCACCAGGCAGTTTGGCTACCCTCAGATGATCCCAGTGAAGTTCTACAAGGGCTGCAATAGAGGCACTTCCTAGAGGAATGCAGATGACTTGGAGGTGCACCAAGATTGCATATGTGGAGTGAACAAAATAAACAATAGTGTGGATGGTCTTTATCCATCCTGAGAGCCAAATTCCTGTAATTCAGCTTGGTGGAAGGCTAGGTTTGCTGGTGTGTCTGATGCAGGCAGTTCTGTGAGGACAATTTTTGCCAAATGGGATGTGAGGGCTGTCCAGGCAGAGAAAGAAGCCAAGAAAAATACTACGCAGTTGATTCTGGAAATAATTGCCCAAGTGATTGAAGGTAATCAATCAAATCTGCTTGATTCTTTTGAATTCTGCTTCTTATCCTGTGATATTGATTTAGTTCTGTCTGAACTATTTTAGATCCTTCCATGGCTAGCAGCATTGGTGAGCAAGCTGTCCAGACTGGACAAGTGATTGGTGAGTTCAGGACCTTATTCTTCTTTCAATTCAACTGGATTGGCCTTTTGCTAACTACTTTTTATTTGCGCAGTAAATTCTATCATAGCCGCTGGAGATCTTGAAGTAGATCTTGGAGAGGAGGGTTCTAATCAAGAAACAGAGGAGAAAGCATCTAAACCCACTCCCTCTGTGAGAAAGAACAAGAGGAAAGAGACTGCTCAGGCTCAGGATAGTTCTGTCCTGTCACGACCCGACTCCTCTAGCACGATATTGTCCGCTTTGGGCCCCCTCTCTGGCCCTCACGGTTTTTTTTCTGGGAACTCACGAGCAACTTCCCAGTAGGTCACCCATCCTGGGATTGCTCTAAGCCACAACTCGCTTAACTTCGGAGTTCCAAAGAATCCGAAGCTAGTGAGCTCCCAAAAGGCCTCGTGCTAGGAAGATACGTGCCCACACATATAAGGCACATCACCTTTCCCTCCCCGAGCGATGTGGGATTGCTCACCGTTCTTGCTTCTCCAAGCTCACGGGTCTTACATGTCCAGCCTACACTTCCAGGTAGCTCTTTGTGAATTATTTCCTTATGCTATTTCCTTTGATCAGAACTGAGTCTAGAGTTTTAATTCTGCCTTTGTTTTTACTTCAGCTGCTGTACCTGAGAGCCCTTAACCACCTCTGGCCAAGACGTAGAGGCCTAAAAAAGGAACTGTTGAGGTGGAAGAAACTGTGGCTGCTCTTACAGCAACCACAGAGATAGATGAGGAGCTTCGTGAGACATTTGATGCCCTGGATAAAGACAAAGAAGCCACCAAAGGGGTGGAAGAAGAGGTAAAGCTTTTATCAGTTTAGAGCAGTACTTTCTTTACTTGCTTTGAATTTCTCTGAACTGACTTCTGTCCTTCTGTATGAGGAGATTCCTGTTGAAGTAATAGCAAAGAGTATTGAGCGGGCCAAGAAACAAGAAGATTCTCAAGGAGGAGACCTCACTCCCTCAAAACTGGCCCTATTCGATGATATGGAAGCAGAAAATTATGCGGCAGTTCTAGAACTTGATGTAATTCTCTTCAAACTGACTTAATTCTACTTGTTTTGACTTATGTACTTAACCACTGTCTCTGTTCTTCCAGATTGAAAAGAGCACACCTGCCAGAGAGATGGCAGTAGGTACTAGCCCTATGAGGCCCATGATTGTTGCTGTAAGTGTTTGCTAACTTTTAGAATTTTATTTTATTTATTCTTAGCTTGAGTCAGATCCTCATGTTTGCCAATCCGTTATGTTCCAAGCTCATCGGGTATTGCTTCCCATGTGATCCAGAATTTGCAGAATTTGAAGCCCTGGACTTAGAATCCCAGTTGCTGAAGATCGAAAAATTGGGGCAACTCCAAGTAAGTCCAAGTCAAAGGCAGTTGATGAAGCAATGGACAGAATAAAGGTCTAGCAAATAATGGAACTGGACATTGGTGAGGGTAAACATATGGTTGACCAACTGATGAAGGATCTGGACATGCTGCATAGAGATAACATGGCCCCTCACCCAATTCTTGAGATCAGCCTGGGCCTGGCTAGAGATGGAACCATTGCCCTTGACAAATATGAGGATTTGAAGCCTTCTCTTAGCACTTCTGAGTTCTGCAAGGCCACTCATGAAGCCAATTTGGTGGATTATCAGAAACAGAAGTCAGAGCTGGACTTAATGGTTGCTGACTTGAAGAAGACAAAGTCCACTACTGATGAGCTGGAGAAGCACATTGAAGTCCTTCATAAGCAACTAGGTGTCTTGAGAGAGAGAGAGAGAGAGAGAGAGAGAGAGAGAGAGAGAGAGAGAAGAGCCTTGGAGCTGATTTAGCTGTGAAGACATAGACCACCTTCCTTGTGCAAGGTATTGTTTCAGCTTCAAGACCTGCATTGGAGATTACTGAGGCTTCAATCCTCCAGGGTGTGCTCCTCCAAAAAGAGATCTCTGCAAAGAAGGCTGGACTACAAGAGACTCTCAAGAACTTGGGCTTTTAGAGTAGGACTTGCTTCCTATTCTATGTAATAAAACAGTTCATCTATTGATGACTTTAGTAAATAAAAACCTTTATTTATTTTGCCAAATTTGTTTTTTAATATGTACATATATATATAATTAGATAAACAGAACAAAACAAAAATCAACCAAAAACTGGTCAATCAAGTTTTATTAGCAGTTCTGTCTATTTCTTCTTCAATTCCTGGATCTGTATGTACTGCTTGTGAATCCCACATGGTTGGATAAATTTTTTTAAAACCATTTCCCATTAATCGATGCAGCATGGACATCTCCATCTTGATCTTGTAACCTATATGCCCCCATTCCAAGAACCTGTTTAATTAGAAAAGGATCTTCCCAAGTGGGAGACCATTTTCCAAAACCTGCAACATGTGATCCAAGGGGCAGAACGGCTCTCCAGACAATCTCTCCTTCAAAACTCTTATTTTTAACTCTTTTGTTGTAGGCCTTAGCTACAACCTCTTTTCCTGCTAAGAATTTGTTGAGAGTGTCAATTCTGCTTGAATCTAGTCCTTTCTAATTCTAGCAACATTGATTGTGAGTATTCTTCTCCAATTAGATCGTTTTGTTGAGCAATTCTGATGGACTGGACTGTGATTTCCATGGGCAGAATGACATCATGGTCATATGTAAGAGCATATAGAGTCATGCCCGTTGCATATCTTCTAGAAGTCCTATAGGCCCATAAAGTTTCTGACAACTTTTCATGCCACTGCCTTGGATTTTCTTCAAGCATTTTTATGATAATATTGATGATCACCTTGTTGCTTGATTCTGCTTGCCCATTGGCTTGAGCATAGTAAGGAGTTGACTGGAGTAACTTGATTTTGAAGTTTTCTGCCATATTTTGCAATTCTCTTGATATGAAAGAAGTTCCCCTGTCAGTTGTGATTGATTATGGTAAGCCAAACCTATGTATAATCTATTCTTCAATGAAAGTAATAATCTCTTGAGAAGTTGTAGATTTGTCTGGCTTGGCCTCAACCCATTTAGTGAAATAATCAGTAGCAACAACGATGAAAGAATGTTGTTTAATGCAAGCTGGATAAATTTTACCAATGAGGTCCATTGCCCATCCTCTAAAAGGCCATGGTTTGACAACTGGATTCATGGGAACTGAAGGAGCCTGCTGGATTGGTCCATGTCTTTGGCAAGCCTCACATCCTTTGGAATATTCTATGCAATCTTTCATCATGGTAGGCCAGAAATAACCATACCTTCTAATGAGCCAAGACATTTTCCTTCCACTTTGATGTGCTCCACATTTTCCTTCCCCCATGACTTTCATGTATTCTTCCTCTCCTAGACATCTCAGGAGTAATTCATCCTTGCTCTTCCTAACTAGATCACTATTCCACATTAGATAATTCAAAGCAATAATTCTGGTTCTCTTTTCTGATGGTAAGGCTGGATACTGCAAATAATTGATTATAGGTAATCTCCAGTCTTCTTTGGTCATTATGCTTGAATTGACGTCTATCTCCATTCCTTTAGTCAGAACTGATGGTAAACTTTTCTTCTCTAGCTTGAGGATTCTCTGGATGCTATCATCTGGTATTTGTACTCCTGTTGCTATCTGAGCCATTTCATTGGCTGCAAGATTTTCTTCTCTTGGAATATGTTCCCAAGTAACTTCCCTGAATTCTACTAAGAGATTTCTTGCTGCCACCAGATAAACTGCTAGTGAAGGATTTAAACACTTGTATTCTCTTGCAATTTGTTTTAGAACAAGCATCGAATCTCCCATAATCTCAACAGACTAGACTCCTAGCTCTACCAACATTTCCAGGCCAATGATCAAGGCTTCGTATCCAGGCCAATGAACAAGAGTAGGACTATGTTTTATTCCCATTTGATCTTCCAGACGATTCCTGCTCCAGAAGTGAAATCAGTTTTAGATCCATCAAAATAAAGCTTCCATGGAGTGAGATGGATTGAATATATGGGATTGTTGAAATAGGTATGAGCTCTATCCAACAGATTTGCATTGGCTATATCCATAGATTCCATGTTCTCAATTTCATCTCCTGGATGATCTGCCAAGAAGTATGCTACAGCTTGACCCTTGATGACTTTCTGAGGAACATAGTGGAAAGCGAATTCTGACAGAGCCATAGTCCATTTACAAATTTTGCCTTTCAGCATTGGTCTTGTCAGCATGTATTTGATCAAGTCTGTCTTGGCAATGATGTAGATTGTGAAAGGCAACATGTAATGCCTGAGTTTCACAGCAGTGAAGTATAAAGCCAAACATAACCTTTAAATTGCAGAGTATCTTCTTTCCACTTCTGTCAGGGTTCTGCTCAGGTAATAGATTGCCTGTTCCTTTCCCTCCTTGTTGTCTTGAACTAGAAGGCTCCTAATAGACACTTCTGACGCAGAAATGTATAATTTGAGTGGCCTGCCTTTCTTTGGTGGGGACATAACTGGTGGATTTGAGAGATAATGCTTGATCTCCTCAAAAAGCCTTTTGATGAGATTCTTCCCACTTATAGACCTACTCTTGTTTTAATCTTAACAATTATGAGAAAAGCTAGATTTTCCCGGCAGAATTGGATATAAATCTTCTAAGAAAGTTGATCTTTCCTAAGAGACTTTGTAATTCTTTCTTGTTCCGAGATGGCAAAGCTTCTATGATGGATTTTCCTTTGTCCTTGTCTACTTCTGTTCCACTTTGATGGACCAAGAAACCTAGGAAATTCCCTGCTTGAACCCCAAAGACACATTGGTGTTGTCTCATTCTTTGGAAAGCTTTCTTCAGATCAGATACATGATTCATCTTTTCTGAAGACTTGATTACAACATCATCTATATATACTTCCAGGGAATGACCTATCATGTCATGGAATACAAAATTCATTACTCTTTGATAAGTAGCCCCTGCGTTTTTCAAACCAAATGGCATTACAACATATTCAAAAGCACCTATGTGTGCCCTGGACATATAAAAGTAGTTTTGTGAATGTCCTCTTCTGCCATCATTTTTTGGTTATAGCCTGCTTTGCCATCCATGAATGACAAAATTTGTTTATGAGCATTTCCATCTATCAACATGTCTGCCATTGGCATAGGATACTCATATTTAGCAGTTGCTTCATTCAAATTCCTTTATTTCTTTTGAGAACTAGTACAATATTAGACAGCCAATCAGCATAAACGACTAGTTTAATGAAACCTGCTCTGGCCAGTCTCTCAATTTCCTCTGACTTTCAATTCTGTCTCCATGAACATCCTTCTTCTGGCCTGCTTGACTGGTAAATAACCTTCTTTTATTGGCAGCTTGTGTTTTACCAATCTTCTATCCAGTCCAGGCATCTCTCAATGATCTCACTCTTCATTGGCTCCTGTAGTAATGCACTGATAAAAGTGGGTCAGGGATCATCTTCTGTGCCCAGGTTTATTTCCTGTAAGGGATCTTCTACTTCTGGCAAAGAGCCATCCAAAACTGCTGGTGCAAATTCTAATTCTTCCTCCTGTAAACTCTCTTCTTGTTTTGCTAAACTTTCATGCATGAATTCTGCGATTTTAACGGCTGGATTTTGCATACAAAGTTTCTTTTTTGCCGAGTATACCAACAATCTATTTGTAATGGATCGGATTGTTGCAGCTTGATCCTTCTCTTGTTGGTTTGGGCTAGACATCAGAGGTTTGAAGGTTCAGGTCAAAAGGTCTATTCCAGTCCTCTAGTGAACTAGATAGGCCTTCTTCAATGAGCCTTTGGGCCGTGACACCTTGTGGGCTGCCGTTCTGATTGCCTCCAAAGAAAGTGAAAGGGCCAAGATCATCATGATAATACTTGGCTTCAAAGCATAAGGCGAATGGTAGAAATAGCTATGGATCGGCCTCTACTACCTCTAAAAAACCCTTCTTCATGCCAGAAGGCCAACTGTTGATGTAGAGTAGAAGGAACACATAGACTTTGGCGAATCCAGTCCCTCCCAAGTTGTGCATTGTAAGTGGTAGAAGTGGTATCTTGAGTTTCTTAGTTCCCACTGTGACATCCACATCAAGTATCCCATGAGTCTTGGTGATGCCCCCTGCAAAGTTGGTGACTGTAAGACATGTTGGGATCAAATCCTTCTCAGTTCTACTTAGCTCGGTCAAAAGCCTGTGAGGAAGTAGGTTAATTGCTGCACCTCCATGTACCATTTCTTTAGGAATGGGGATTCCTCCCAAGTTTACGGTGATGAATAGAGGCCTAAGATGGTTGGCCCATCTCCTTGGTAGGTTTGGAGAAGTATAACTGATATGTAGCTATTTTTCGAGCAGTTCTGCCTGTACTTATAACACTGTTTTATTGTTCTGGCACTACTTCCTCGGTCAATCTGAATTCAAACTTTCTTGGGATATTACATCCCCTTTTACGGTGCCTTCTTGTCCTTATATTGCTCTAGATTCCTCTGGTAAGATAAACACCATATTGATGTCGAGGCCATCTTGCAATAGATCCTCCAATTTTGTGCCAAAATTCTGAGACTCTTCATCTAGTTCTCCTTCATAGTCCACATGTTCTTCTTCATAGTCTTCAGTCCAGTTCTTTTCATAGTGTTCAATCCAATTCTCCTGACCATCTGCTTCAAGGAGTCCAGATTGGTTTTGTGACTGTGAAAGCTCCAACTGAGCACTTGAAGAAGTATCCTACTGTGAAGAACATTCTCCTGGGAAGCTTGGCTTTATTGGTTCTTCTATTGACCGATCGATCGTCTGTTCTGCCTGGATAATTGCTTTTGTGCTATTCTTAACTTGAGCATAACTGACTTCTGTGAACACCAGCATGTTGTCTTTGCTCCTGAGGAAGGTGCAGTACTGTCTCTGGATTCTCCTCTTTTGAGTTTTGGAAAGCTCAAGAGTTGGCCTGCCACTTTTCCCAATAGAATACCATCTGCCATCTATTATAGTTGCTAATGGTGTGTCATCTCCATGGATCTTTAATGGTGTGTCAACTCCATGTCATCTCCATTGGTGTAGGTCGATTCTGCTTGTCTAGAGTTATCTCCAACTCGCACTCACATTTACACTTGGTGCATAGAACGATCCTAGCCGAGATAGTAGCCTTTGGTTCCTGGGTCACCTTATTTGTGACTCTTCCGCCTGGACTGGGACGAGTCTTTGCTAGAAGCTTGACTTTCCCTTTTCCTGGCCAATTCAAATTGACCATGTTTACTTGAGGTTGAGGGAAAGGGTTTGTGGAAAATGTGGGAGGTTTCTCAGCTAACTTGAGCTTTCCTGCTGTTATTCCTTCCTGTATAACATCTCTGAAAACAACACAACTGTTGGTGGAGTGATTCCAGGAGTTGTGCCATTTACAATACTACATGCCTTTGAGCTTTTCTGGTTTAGGAAGTTTGTGAGGTGCATAGCATTTACTTTTGTCAGATCAAAAGAGTAGACTTTGTTTTGTGCTGGCTTGTTTGGGATAAACCCCCCTGTGAATGGTGGTGGCATCTTATCCTTTGGTGGTTTTGTCAAAGCCTTGTAACTAACTGGATGTTTTAGCTTGATCATCTCTGCTACTGCCACCTCCATTTCTTCTGTGTCCTCCTGATCATCATTTGATTCCGTTTCGACCATGTGGACTAAGAAGATGGTGTTTGTATTATGTACCTTTGGAAGAACTCCTTTTCTACTGTTCTTCCTTTAATAGTTCTTCATATTTGGAGGCCTTGTCGTCTAGTTCTGCCAAGTCTCCAAACATCATCCCATCAAATCTTTTCTCAGAGAGATTTTGAGAGATGTTTGAGCCATTTGAATGAAATGTCTTTCTTCCATAGGGATCCTGCACTTCATTTTGAGCTTCCTGAACCTGGTGATGAAATCTTGAGCAGGCTCATCCTCACTTTGCTTGAGAGCAACAAGATCACTGATGGTGACTTCTGGCTGAATTCTGAAATTATAGTCATGAAAGGCATTCTCCATCTGTTCCCATGTTCGAATGGAGTTGCCTAGATAGAGAATTCCCAAAAAGCCTAAGCTTTAATAGAGGATTATTCTCTATGGATATGCACTAGACTGAAAACTTGCCTATATGCTCGACTGATGATGCTTGGGTGTCATCTCCATTGAATAGAGTGAAGTTTGGTACCTTAAACCCAAGTGGTAAGCTAGATACGGCTTCCTATAAGTTGGTCTTTCTCCCCTCATGGCTTCAGGATCCATCATCTCTCTGACCAATCTCTTGAATGCCCCCAAGTCATTCAAAGCATTGACAAGGAGTGGGTTTTGAGACTGTTCTGGTTGATTCTATCCAGGTCTATGCTCAATTCTAGGTGGTCTGGCCACGATCTCTTCCCTATTCTCTTCATCTTCTTCAAAGTCTGGATGGTTTCTCCAGTTTCCTCCTAGTCTATTGCGCTCGAAGTTGGCAAAGTGGTTGGCTCCTCCTCTGCCTCTTCTGCCCCTTACTAGTAGAGGAAATGGATTGGGATCCATTATTCTAGGTCTGTATGGCACTACTACTGGCTGCTCAGGTAGGTGTGCAACTGGTGGTTCTTGTGGAACTTCCAATTGCGGAAAAGGTGGAGCCTTAGGTTGATTCTGGGGAACCTAAGCTATAAATGGGCTTGCTTGGGGAGCGGGAACTTCCTGTTCTTGGATGACAGGGGCTGCCCTTCTCTGTCCAGCCTGGATTCTTGCTGGTTCAGGGACTCCAAACATCTGTGCAATGAGAGGACCTTCTTGGTATGGCCATGCCAATCCTGGTGGAGGCCCGAAAGGGAGATCCAATTGTTGTATCACAGCATCTGGATTCGGCTCTTTGGCCGCAATAGCTTCACGATCCTTTCTTAACTGTCTGTTGACTTGCCAATGCATCATGGCAGTCATAGTGCTCAGAGTGTCTTGACTTCTTAGGGCTACAACTTCTTGTCGGAATATGGCCTCCTATATCTGGTTGAGCCTTTTGGAACTGGTCTCGGAGCGTCGACTTCTGGTACTGCCATGAGCAGATTGCCTAGCATCACTTTCTCCTGGATCAACTTCTTCTTGATGAAAAGGTGGTTGACCTCTCTCCATAGCAAGCTCTGGATTCTTGCTAGAACTTCCAATATTCATATACCAAAAGAGGTGTCTTCAGAAATATGTATACTGTGAAGTCCCACTCTGCGTGCCAAATTGTTCACCCCATTTGCTTTAGTTCTTGTGATGGTAGGGCAAAGTTCCCCATTGACTTGAAACCCATTGATGGTTGACAAACCAACTTTCTTTAGTGTGCGAGCGTGCCACTGTTAGTGATTCAAAGACCCTAACCGACTTGAAAATGTAATAACTTGCGCCCCAAGCTATTGTCATTGAACAAACGATTGTGAATTTGGTTGAGGAATATCTCCCAAGTAAGTTCTTTTCTTGCCTCAGATAGGTGAGGACTTTATAATTTTTCACAGTAAAACTAGTAATTCTAGCAAAAACACTTATACAAGAAAGAAGAAACAAGATTCATGCAGAACTGCTTGAATCGTAAGCCATGGCAGAAGCCTACAAGATTTGAAAGTTCTCGAGGTTTTGTACTTTCATTCTTTTGTAGTTTGAAGAGGCAGAACTGACTTCTGTCTCTGTTGGATTGGAGTTCCTTATGTCTGGATTGAATCTTCTTGCACTGGAGTTGTGTATCAACACCTTCAACAAATAAAGATTAGTTGGAAATCGATACCAATGTTAAGATTGGTAGAGCTATAATCAGTTTGAACCATGGGAAGGCCTAGCAAATGGACATAACTGGAAGTTTTGACTCTATTCTGCCTATTCTGAAGGGACTGCTCCTGTTTCGATTGTCCTGGATTGAGGACAATCGAACCTATATTCTTCAGAATTGGTAGTGCCTAGACTAAAAACTATTCGTGGATAGCTGGAATAGTTGCACTTAGATTAGAACCTGCTTTAAGCACCTGTTCTGGCCGATGAACCAGATTTGTAACGGTAGAAACTGAGTTCTGCTTGATTCTCTTTCAGAATAAACCCCTGTTCTGGACTGGATTACCTCAAGGAAAAGATTGCATGTTTGGCCTAGATCTGGAGGACTTTGAAGATCGTGAGATCTTTGGAAAATTTGTTGAGGTTTTCATGTAACGAATAACCTGGATTCTGCTTGTTTCACTTGTTCGGGACAAACTTCAAAACAACAGAGAATTGTGTTCTGGCTGTTTTACTGGAGCTGATTGCTCTTGTAAGCTTTGATTGCTTGTGAATTTGAAGGTTTTTGAGAGTTTGTTTTTTTGATTGGTTGGTTGAGTGTGCCTGTTCCAGTTCACATCCCTTTGTATTTTATAGGAATTTTGTATGACAATGGTTCCTAAATATCTAGAAAATATATTCTGGGAAGTGTCTTGTTTTAGCCAAAAGAGGAGGTAGTCGGCTTTTGATAAGAAGTAGAAAATATCAAGAGTCGGTTGTGGTGAATATCTTCTGTCTACTTCTTGTAACTTGCGATCAAAATATCATGCTACTAAAGCCACATGGGTGTTTGCAGAAAGACTCAGCCTGTTTTCTGGACAATTCCTTTGAATGCTTTCTACATATTCCTTGTGTACTGTGAGAAAATATCTTTGGTGATGACCACACAAGTTTGCAGAAAGGAACTCAGCCTATTTTTCTAGAGTTCTTATGAGAAGTGATCTCTGCTTCTTCCTTTCTGCCGATCAGGTCTCAAGTTGGTGGAGGTCAGACTTAAAGTTTCAAAATATGAATTTGGAAACTTGTGTAACTTACTTTGGCTTATTTTACTCTCTCAAAATGGTCTGGGCTTTTTCTTTAATTTTTGCAAAGAGAGCCCAAATAGCCTAGTTTTTTGGGCTGGTGAGCAAGAATTCGTGCCCAAACAATTTATTTGACCTTTTTAGTAATTTGGGCAACCTTCTTTTAATCAACCAATTTGAAACCTGTGGATTTAATCACCATTAGTGGTAATTAGATTTATACCCTTGGTTAATTCCATTTTTTAAAATAGAGCCCAAATCCTATTTTTGTAAAAAAAAAACCTATGGCCTGTTAGGTCAAAAGTGCAGACTGTGCCCAAATCAAGGTGTATACAAAGCAAGCGGCTTGTAGCTGAAGTTGTTAAGACCATTATACCCCCTGCATTCGAGGTCTCTCTCCCCCTCCCCCTCCAAAATATCGTTTGTATCCACACACAAAAAATATGTGTGGTGGCGATCAAATGCAGATTGTTCCTTCTTCTCGTTGTGATTCTGAAATTCTCAGCCATGTTAAGGGCTTCTGATTTAGTATCATTTGGAAGTTTCTAGTGAAGTGGTACAAGAGTTGAGCAAGTCCATGCTCAATGTTAGAAGTAGCAAATGAGATGCCTGGACAAATACTCCTACTTGCACCAAATGGGAGCAACTCGAAACTGTTCCCCTTGAAGCCTATGGAAGAACCTTCAAAATGCTCTGGTTGAAAGACTTTGGGATCAGCCCAACAGTCCTGCAGTCCATGTGGCTGTTAGGATAGTTCTATGAGGTATAACCATGAAATGGACACTCTCGCTACCGAGCCATCGAGTTGGATAAGGTTTTGGTATGGGTAGTTGGCCTAAAGTGATCGGTCATCAAAAGACTACTATTGGATATCCAAACACTGATTTTGAAAGATTATATGAGCATCCATGATTTAAATGGACATCCCGATTGATGGGAAGTAAGTGAAATATTTTGTTTTATATTGTCGTGCATTATGATTTTGTTTTAAGATAAGCCATGCTTAGGCTATAGTTAATAGTTATTTTTGTTAACTACTTTTAAACCTGGCTGGGGTCCCCTTACTGGAGGCAAATGAGCGTAAGTGATGCTCACCCCTAGATTAGATCTTCCAGGCACTGTGTACACAACTCATGAGGTTCTTGGATGACAGTCTTGCCGTAGCTTGCTCCTTGTCAACTCTGATCTTGTTTCCAAATTATTTCCTATTGTGGGCAAGTCTTTTATTATTATTCTGAGAAGTTGTGTT
The DNA here is from genome assembly GCA_024362665.1 of Prunus padus. Taxonomy (NCBI): domain Eukaryota; kingdom Viridiplantae; phylum Streptophyta; class Magnoliopsida; order Rosales; family Rosaceae; genus Prunus; species Prunus padus. Next base: position 15,842,851 of record JANFAM010000017.1, on the reverse strand, counting down.
GTTGTTTCTTTGTGAACTCTGAGTTTTGATTGTTGACCATTGGGGTTATAATTTCATGTTGTATTTTACAAAGTTATTTCTAGGTTACTACCAAATTTATTTGTAACCTAGTGGGTTGGTTTTTAATAAAGTGGTTTCAAATTTTCATTTGTTTTATTTTTATTTTTCCGCTACCAATAAAACTCTGATCCAACCCGTTTTACCTACGCAAAAGGGCTTAACGTGTTTCAGGAATACTTGGGAGTGTGACACTCTGGCGATTGGACGTTGTATTCTCGGGAATTTTCGAGGCACGTGCCGCTGTCACGTGACCGGTCATTCCGGGGTGTGATAGAAATAGGTGGTATCAGAGCGTTTTCTAAGGTTTTCAAAATCGATTTTCAAAAATTGGTGTTTTCTCTGAAAATACAACCCCAAATGTTTTAAAAAGTTATTCCATCTTTTGAGATTTCTTTCAATGGTTTTAACCTTGTTCAAAATTATTCTTCTTGACCAGGATCTTTGCAAGTATTTGTGATAACCCATGCTTCTAAGATTCTTATTCATGTATCCCCATTACTTGGATGATGTCAATTGATTCTCGGATCTTTTAATTCCTATCTCCAAGCTATTTTTGAGTCTTTCCCATTGTTTTGTTGTTCACTCTAGTTGACAAGATGCCGCTAAGACACGTTATATGTACACAGTTAGGATATGCCCATAATGCACAACAAAAGTAAATTGGTTATAAGGGTTGACATGGATGCCAGGGTTGGAAACCCTAAAGTGATTGGATTGTGAGCAAGAGCTCGAGAGGTACCTTTTGAATAGGTTACTTCAGATAAAATTGATGAGATTATGAAACTTTTAAGTTTTTGGATATCTTATTGGAATGCCATGTTAGTTGGTAACTCATGTGCTAGAGGATGAACTTGATAATTGGTGGGACACAATGTGTCATCAAGTGGTGAGGCCACACGTACTATGAGTAAATGGTGATGACATACTGAAACAAACTTTCGTATACTGTATTGTCATCAGTCGTATTTAGGGCAAAGTAGCCTAAGTACGGTCGAGTACACAACAAGGTTAGTATGCACATGCTCGTATGTCTAGCGACGTTTGGTGGTGAGATGTTGAAGACGTTGTTAAGGACCAAAAAATATTAAGAAAGGCCCATGCATATTTTAAAGCCCAATGCATTACCATGCTATAAAAGTAGCCTAGCCGATACATACATGCCATGCCAAGCAAGGCTACAATTTGGCAAGTGGGGAAGTCGTAGTACAAGTTTACCACTTTCACATTCAAACCTATAAGGGTTACAAATTTAAAAGGCCCAAGCCCACCTAGCCCACTGCACTATCAAGCATTACCTAACACAAAGCCCAAGCTACTGCAATACAACATAGCCGAAGCACAAGCACGCAATAACACGCGATGCCAAGAACCTACCTTTTACTGCCAAATCACCCGACAAGCTTACGTGGGCCCAAGCCACATACATGCCTGGGGCTTGCTGAGCGGGTTGTGATGTGGATGGTTACATGGATCCATGAGGCCCATTAAAGGTTCAAGAGAATGAAGGTTTTGGGCTGCTTGGGAGCCCCAAACCCAAGCCCATTTTCTTGAGCCCACTGAATGGGTAAGCAGAGAGATGAATTTGTCACTTCACGAACACCAAAGACCTACCCATATGTCCAGCACCTTTCCCATACGGCACTAACCTAAGCACTCGGCACTAGAACAAACAAACCCAAGCACACGACAGGAACAAACAAACAACTTCTTTTAAACCCAACCACCCAGCACCTACATAGAATGAAGAAGTCATGTCATCTCAGCTGGGAGGCAAACGACCAAAAGGAAACAACCACCTCGAAGCCGGAGGAGTAGGCCAGACCATCTCGATGCCGGAGCAGCACGTGTGCATAAAGAAGTGAACTCCTAAGGCCTATAAAAAGGAGAACAAGAAGGAAGAGGGAGACACAGCCGGAAACACCCAAAAAAACCCCAAGCTTTAGCCATTCCAAACCCAGAAACAACATCTATACTCTAGCTGCCGTAAACAACACAGCATAATGCTCTAGCTGTTGTGCTCTAGCCGCCGCACTCTAAACAACACAGCATAGTGCTCTAGCTGCCGTAAACAACAACAAGCCATGCTCTAGATGCCATAAGCATAAGAGTAAACACATAAAATCCAAGCCTTAACCTCTCCATGCTCATTTTCTATCATAATACCACCTCAAGCCTTAAACAACATCCAAAGCCTTACCAAGAACACATTAGCATCAATAGAAAGCCCATTCGCAAGTTGTTGGAAGTATCAAACTCAAGCCTTTCCCCAAACACCATCCAATCATTCCACAATACACTACCATAATCATTCATTTCTCAAGCAAATCACTCTCTCTTGCTAAACTTATGGATTCTTAGCTCCCACACCACAAGCCTCTCATGCCAAGCCTATCTTTGTGCAACCAAAACACATCATCCTCAACTCTCTCCAGAGATACCATACGCAATGCGACGCCATTTTACAAGACCATCCATGAAGGAAACATGCATCTAATGCCGAACCGAATATGTTAAATCATTTTTTATTTAATAATTATAATATACTTGGCTTATTTCTATTGGTTTGATTTTAAGTTATGTGCTCAAATCTATCTTTTGTCAAAAACTTTTTGCACTTAAAAAGATAGGTTTGTACTTAAAAGGGTTGTTTTGTTCTATTAATAATATGTTTTTGAAACTTTGGATGGATGTAAATGGTGAATGATGCATATGGTTTAGTTTGAAACTTTGGATGAATGTGAATGATGAATGATGCATATGTTTTAGTTTGAAGGGATTGATTGAATGAATGATTTTGAATATGTTGTGATGTGAATGGTGAATGAATTTCAAGTAGGTTTTGAATGAATGTTTGAGTTTGAATGAATTTAGATTCTAAATGTTTTCAAGCCGGTTTTCACCGAACCAAACTGAACCAAACCAAACCAAACCAAACCGAAGAAACCGGTTAACCGATATGACCGGTTTCTCACCTTATGGTTCGGCGCACGGTTTGAATTTTCTCCAAACCGTAGGATACGGTTCGGTGCACGGTTTAGGCTCAAAACCGAACCAAACCAAACCGAGCCCACCCCTAACAAAAACATTCTAAATGGCAGATTCATTTTGTTTATGCTAGTTGAGCTAAACCTTTTTCATTATAACCCAAGTATCTTAGCCAAATCTCTTTGAACACAAAACAAAAGGGGGAAAAAGGAATAGATTTTACCCTTGATGACCATTTCTTGATTTCTCAAGAATGAACACCTTTGTTGGAAATGCCTTTTCTTTTTCATGGATGGTTGATTCCTTCTCCTAACTTATGTATTTATAGGATGACACAATTTTGGTGAGTTTGGGGCTCCATTTTTGGGTCCATGGGTCATGTCATCTTATGCCACTTATCCCTTTGGGCCATTTTGTCCATTTCCTTTTAAATCATATTTAAAATTCCCAATCCAATATTTATCTATATGTCAAAGTTAATTCCATAATTAACTTTTAATTATGAATTAAAATTTAACTCTTAAATCATAATTAAAGTCCAACTTTAATTGATCCGGTTGAACTATTTGACTTTGGTCAATTGCTCTGGTCAACATGTTGACTTTTGACCATTGACTTTGACATTTGATTATCAACCATTGACTTGTGTCTCCTCATTTCATTTCTCTTCATTTGTACCTCTAATCACATTCTTTGGGTGTGCAGATCCGTAGGTTCCTTTTAGCAAGGTAATGGGTTGAGTCAACTCCTCAGAGATGTTATACGAATTAAATTCCACAATTAAATTCTTCCTATTAATAAAGGCTAATTGAAACCTTTTAGGACATCCACAAGCCATGGTTGTCGCCTAGCAGCAAGTCATGATTATCCGAGCTAAATGAGACGTTGTGAAAGAACCTATTCAAATTGGAATGACCATGCCAGTGAGTCCTTCTCTTTTAACAATACTCCTTATTCACACTATTAGATTATGGAATCTGATTGTCAAAATCCTAATGTGAATCATTCCTTTTATATGATTATCCCGGTAAGATTTGAAGATCTCTTCTTTCAAATCTTATCCACTACTCTGCACAGAGATTTGACAAATCATATCTTGGAGTATTCTCTCTCCTTTACTGAGAGTAGAGATTCCTTGTCGTACATTTATTTGCCTTCATGACTCTATTGAGAATCCTAATGAACACCTTTAAGCTATGCCTAATTTAGCATAACCGTACAGTGCCCTCAAAGACTAACATCATAGCCACAAGACATCTATGATGTCTCAGGTCTAAGGATTAGTTTGCACCATGGCAATTTATGAGTTCTATCTTGACATGCGAGTAAAGACTTCCATGCTGGAACTCATGTGTTGGATCGCGTTCATTGTACTTGTTCTTCTACAAGCTCCTACACACATATCTAGGTGTCTCCACACTCAATGACTTGAGACCTCGCCATTCTCTACATATGGAGATGATATTGTGTGTACTTGTATATCAACGCCCAATTGATATTCCTATGATCAGGAACATATTTAGGTTTAGGGATCATGATCAGTCTCCATGTATGTAATCTCATTACATAGTTCTCATGTCCACTTTTATATTCCTAGGACTATAGTTGTTTGACCAAATATCATGGTTGAAAACAACTGGTCTTGCCTATGAATAACTTAATAAGTCATTACAAAAGATGTCCTTAACATTAATTATTATGTAATTAATTGGCTTTAAGGGCATACTACTAACAAACCAGCAGTGTGGTACACCATCCAGCAGCGTAGTACACTATCCAGTAGCGCCGTATACCATCCAACAATGCCATACATCATCGTCCTCGTACATCTGCATCTGAAGTCAACCAAAACAAGAAGCCGCTGAAAGTATAAAAGAGTACTCCCCTAGGACTTGCGTTTCCTTCGGGATGCTTTGGGCCTAGTTCTCGCTAACTCAAAAACTAGGACTTGAAGGCTTCATTCAAGACTAGCAACCATCCAGCCCAGCTAAGCCTTCCAACAGAAAAAGACCCCAACAGACATTTATGCTTTGACAATGATCGATGATTAGAAACAAGACGTATGCTATCGGATAAGGATCCAAGACTTTTGAAGAGTTACGTGCTGTAGCATCCGTATTGGGACAAGGAGAGGCAAGGCACAAGCGGAAAGAAAAATTTAAAGGTTGTACAACAACTGTGTTTGAGTTTGAGGTACTTCAGATATGGTTTCCTTCTCGAAAACATAATCTTCAGAAATGGTTTCCTTTTTGGAAACGTGTTCCTCATAAATGGTTTCCTCTCTAGAAACACGTCTATTCTCCACGAGAGTGATCAACTATTTGATCTACTCAGTGCAACTCGATACTTTCTCTTGCCAAGCTTGCGGTCGGACTTTTACCAGTTAGAAGTTCAAAACTACGACGTACCGAAACAACCTTTCGTATGTTGTATTGTCATTAGAAATGTTTGCTGCTGTCATTTGGTATGACAAACAACCAATTGTTACGTTCATGGACCTCATGAACCACGTGTTCCGATCGTACCTGGACAAGTTGTCACCATCTTTATTGATGACCCCCTTAATTATTTAAGGTCTCTAGGAAGACACGAGCACATTTGTGGATTTTATTAAAGTTTTACTTGGAGAAGCTGCGTGCAAGGAGTCACAATACGATATTCTATTGATTGAATTACATTAGAGGAAGTAGACTGAAGACTTACGAGGAGATACCAGCTGTCGCATTGACATGGGAACCAGATGAGGTTAACTCCCCTAGGAAGCTCGAAGCACAAGAAGGACCATCTGGAAGAAAGAAAGATTGAGGAGAAGAAGAACTAGAAAGAAGTTAAAGAGAAGCAGAAAGAAGACTAGGAACATTAGATATATCTTAATGGAACGTGAGGAACAAAGGAGTACAACGATCACTACGCATAATCGGACAAGTGCCCTCCCTAGTGCTACATCCTCTCTACTCAAGAGTTTCGATGGAAGGAGGAGGATATACATGTTGATCAAAAGGGAATAATCATTTCCACGAACTTGGAAGAGCTCAACTCGATGCTTAGCCCAACTTGGTTTTGCTGAAGGCTCGGGTCTGGCCTTACATTGCAGTTTCTAGTCCTCGTTAGCCAATAGTATATTCATGAAATTTGTTTCTAAGGTCGAGAGCTCTAACATATCCAAATTTGAGAGCCATTCGAGCTCTGTAGGTATTTGAAAATATGTCCAAGGTAAGACTAGTGGTGTGTTCTACTAGTTTTACTTAAGACTCTCCTTTCACTCTAATGTATCACTCTTGCAAGTAGATTTCCCATGCTCTAATGACATCTCTCCCTTCATGAAAGTTGTTGATTTATGTCTTGAATATAACATTTCAAAATCTGAGCTTCATCCAAAAAGTATAGCTGTCTCAAAAACTTGTTGAGGTGTAATATGTTTATCCAAGTCTGATGTGTTTATGTAGGCTTGGATTCTCCCTTGCATGTCCATTTCTTTTGATCACTTGAAAAACTTTTCTTGAGGTATAACATATTCAAAGATTCACAGCAATTGGAGTTCTCCAACCACCTGAAACGGGTACAAGATTAGACTGGGCATCAATTCTATCCTTGCTCAGTTTCCTATTGTCTACTGCATGTCTGGAAATGATGGAAAAATCAGTCTCTAAACGGCGCATTTGTTCACTCAAGAGAGTTAAGAATTAATGATATTTGGACTCATGCACATGAGACGTGCACATTATGATGTGCGTTGTGAGAACTTTCCACAAGCTTGACTTCTCAAAAAGGAAAAGTTGATGTGACAACAAAAGATGGTTGTCCTAACAAAAGGTTAAGTAAAATCTAACGGAATATTAAAGTAATTTGGAGGTTGGATATTTGGTATTTTCACCTAGGAATGAAAGGCATGAAAGCGGAAAGGAGGTTGAAATTCTATTTTGACCTTTGTTATGCACATTATTGATGCATTATTGAAGTTAAGTGTAAGTAATGACCCTAAGGGGCAGTTAAGTGAAAGGCTTAAGGCCACATTGGTTAAATTGGAAGGATTGCCTCAAAGAGGCTGAAAATTTTGTTATTAATGACTGAAGCCACCATAAATGGTAGGTCTTTGAATTCCTTCAAAAGAATGTGAAACGGGTACATTTCACCCAAATTGTTAAGTTGCTTAAAGCATTTTTGGCTATAACGAAGTTGGTGAAAACCTCATTTTAAGAGAAGAATTCTCTTGTCCAAACTGTGTAAACACTTCTATTTTGAGTATGGGTTGTGGGTAGCCCGATAGGTTTATTGCACCTGCGGTAGAGTGCGGAAGTTGGTAAAGGTGCCATCTCCGTAGCCCATCGTTGCCATTAGCCAAGATTAGATTACGAGTTTGGGTTAACCCGATGGTTTGGATGACCATGTGGTTGAGTGCGAGATATGGTAAACGTGCCATTTCCGTAGCCCACTGTCGCCACCAACCAAGACTAAATGTTTGAAATTGATGATTACTTCATACATGCATAAGTGAAAATGAAGGTTGTGCCTGATGTCCTACAAGACAAGTTAATGGTATTACAAAGTTGAGAACGTCATAAGTGACAAGGTGACTAGTGAAGTCAGCAAAAGACTTAGAGGCAAGAGCGTCCGCACAAGTGAACTTAGTTGGGTGCCTTGAGTAAATCTCGAGGACGAGATTTGTTTTAAGGGGGTCAGAATGTGAGCAACTAAGAATATTTGTATTTTTATTTGAAACTATATGCATGAAAAATAATATTTTTGGACTCAAATTGGTGAAGTTGGGAATTTCTGAAAATTTAAGTTGAATTTTTGGAATTTATTTTAATTTATCTTAAGTGTTGGAGAAATTTCTAGAAAATAATTTGAAGGATTTTGGAGAAGTGAAGTTACCGAAAAATAGTAGAGGTCGAGACAAGTGCGTAGGAATTTTCGAGGAATTTTTCAGAGCTCGGAGGTATTTTTGGTGGATTTTAAATTTATGAAGAAATAAGAAAATTGGAAAAATAAAAATTAAACTTGGCGTGACACGTGCCGCAATTTGGAGTGTCGATGGAGCGTTGACAAAGCAGATCGAACGGAATAGGAGGCGCTGACAATGTGCTAATGCGGACTAACATCGGATGACGTGGCGTGAGGTGATTGGCTGGAGCGTGCTGACGTGTCGTAGGTGGACCCGCAAGGCAAACTCGACCCCAGTTAGGATCTGCATGTTTTCCATTCAGGTCACGCTGACTCGGTTCAATCTTGATCATTTCTCTGACGTCAGCAATCGATCTGAGCCATTGGTAACAAACGACATGTCGTTTTCTCCGTGGTGCAGCCAATTCTTTGTCGTTTTTGGTGAAGATCTAACGGCCTAGATTGCACCGCCCATAAAACTTGATCACAGCCTTTCATTTTTATTCAAATTTTATTCTTCTTTCAATCCTAGCCATCCATTTCCTCCCCTTTGCCTATAAATAGGCCATTTCCCCTTCAGAAATCAGTTGGGAGTTGATTTTCTCCCTTTAGAGCTTCTCTCTCTTGGTAAGTTTTCTCTTCCTCTCTCTCTCTCTATGGTTTTAATTTAATTAGTTTTAATTATAGTTTAAATATTTTCAGTTGTTTTAATTTGTTTTAATTATAATTTAGTTAGTTTAATGACTTTAGTTAGTTTTCAAATTTACTTTAGTTTAATTAATTATTTTAATTATTCTGAAAATAATTAATTATTTAGTTAAATAATTTTGTAAATTCCTAATTAGGTTTAATTAATCTAATCTTGTATTTAATTATTATTTTAGACTTATTTAATTACTTTAATTAACCTTTATTTAAGGTTTAATTAGTATTTAATAATTGTATTTAATTTTTGAAATTACTTAATCATTAATAAATAATTGTGTTTCATTATTTAAAAATTATTTTGTGTAGTTTAAAAATAGTAATTAAATGTCTAAAATTATGTAAAATTAGTTTTAATTTCAAAAATTACTTTTAAAAAGGAATTAATTATTTTAAAATTATTTTTGGACTTTTGGGAATTAATTTAAATTTCCAAAATTCGTTTTAATTATTTTAAATTATTTTCAGACTTTTGGAAATTAGTTTTAAATTTCCAAAATTCGTTGTAATTATTCAAATATTATTTTGAACCTTCGAACAATATTTTCAAGTGCCGAACCAAACACTAAAGCTTCGGACCACCTCCAAACTTATTCCTAACCTTATCCGAAGCATTCAAATTTATTTCCAAGCCTCCTAAATTACCTAAAACGCGATTAGGGTTTACGATATAACCCGGCCTGGGGTTTTAACGTTAAGTTTCCGACCACGACTTAGGGTTTCGAACTAGGGTTCATACTTCGACCTAGGGTTAATAAGACGTGACCCGACCTAACCCTAGTAAGTCATGATTGTATTTCCTACCTGGATTAACACGTTACTTGTTGCACGACTAGGAGCTCAAGATAGCCAAGCGTGTACATGACGTGTTGTGAGTCGGACTTGACAAGTGGAGTGTGTGGGACCATGGAGCAGCATTGGACTCCAGGTAGGGGGACCACTAAACCCCAACTTGTATTTTACTATATGTATGAAGTAATAAATATGCTTGCATGAGAACTCTGCGTTGCTTTTGGTTGACATACCTATTGTACGGATTTAATTGTACTTGGAGCACCCGCTTCGAGTGTTAACGGTGTTCTGAGGTGACCTGAGAGTGAAGGGGGCACATCAACAATATCTGAAGAATCCTAACCAATCATTCAACTACAATCATTTCAGTGATTATTATATAAACGGGCACATCAACAATATCTGAAGAATTCTATTAAATAGAATCATTATCGAACAAGCCTCATAACTCAAATATCACTCGGCCTTGGGCCCACACATAAATTTAGGTTTAATTCAAATAAGATGTTAATAGATTCCAAATCCAAGCCCATAACCAAGTTCCTTAATATCCTTTTCCGTGGCTGCACCTAGATTATTCTAGGTTGCCTACGTACCCTCCGTGAGGGATCAAGCCACATGTACCTCTTCCAATTTGCAAGTTATATTTAAACCAAAAACCAACATTTTCCTGAAACCATACCTGCATATCCTACTGCACTACTACAAAAATCGCAATAGACGACGGTAATTTACCGTCAGAAATTTAGTTTTTCAACCGTCGAGAAATCGACCGATATCTTTTATGCATAAAACCACGACGGTAAAATCCCGTCGTCTATTATTTATAAAGACGACTCTTTTACTCAAAACCGTCATCTATTAGACTTAAAGACGACGGTTTTTATTAAAGAAATGTCGTATGTTATATGTAAAGACGACGGTTTTTAAGAACTGTCGTCTATTATATGTAAAGACGACAGTTTTTATGAAAAACCGTCGTCTATTATATATAAAGACGACAATTTTTATGAAAGAACTGTCGTCTATTAGATGTAAAGACGACGGTTTTATGAAAGAATTATCGTCTATTAATGTAAAGACGAGGGTTTTTTTTGAAAGAACTGTCTTTTATTATATCCAAAGACGCAGTAATTTTACATTTTAGCTTTTTTTTTCTTGCTTCCAATGGTTCTCTACAACGATTTTAACTAAAAAAATAACCATAATGCTTTGTGAACAATAAATTCAGCTCCAAATAATCCACACCATATATATATATATATATACTCAAAAATCATTTGTTTCATAAAACTTGAAGATTCAATAGTAATTACATAGTTTACCAATCTTCATTCCTACTATATATCCGTACAAAATATCATATCCATAGCATTAAACTATAATTAGAAAAAGATGGGTTACATGTGATTGCTCATAAATGCTGCCCATTCGATCCGAATTTCATCAATTTGTTCTTGTGTGTATGAGTTAACGTTGCCTTCTTGCACTGCAAAACCAGGATTAAAAAAACAGAAGCAAGTTTTAGTCAGAGATATATTTATAATCTTTTATGTGCCCTTTCCTTTTGCAAGAGGAAACAAGAAACAAAGGCCAGAAGAGGGGAACATAACTTATTTGGATTTCCATATTGAAACTGCAAATGTTCAAACAAATTATCTTCACTACTTTGAGAAACTGAAAACTGAGTGATAAAACTAAGAAAGAAGTAACATTTACAACTATAACAGCAGCCGAAATGAAATGTACCTCTGACTTGGAATAATCTAGTGCTGGTTGTGATATCTCAAGGCCTTCCTTTTGAACAATGGATACATACCCAAAAGTATGTCAGATTAGGTTAGAACGTTTAACGCAAAATCATTAAATAAAGTAGGACAAGCAAGAGAAAATAGTAGAATTTGAATAATTTGGGAGGGAGAGCAATCTGATACGACGGAGGATGGAGACAAAAAACTTTAAGGTTAGAATTTGAGTTGAAGAAAGATAGCGAAATGTTATATATATAGGGTTTAGGGCAAATTCGAAAAATTACAATTCGCGGTCAAATTTCGTTTTTAAAGACGAAGGAAAGTAAAATTAAAATGTCGTATAAATTAAAATATACACGACAGTTTTTAAATAATAGGGCCGTTATAAATATATACTACGTCAGTTAATTACAAACAAAGTCGTTGTAAAATATTTTCACGACGCTCAGCATAAAACCGACGTCTTAAATAAAAAATAACTACAGAGAAATAGAACTTTGTGTTAAACAAGAAACTAAATATACAATCTTTCTTGGGAACTCAGTTGTTGTTTTACACCCAATCGAAGTTCTTAGATGGGTTGGGTGTAAAAACACAACTGAGTTCCAAAGAAAGACATTCTTGCATGACAGAAACCATTCAGAGAGGTGAGAATTGAGATACTGAACGGATGGACTAAAAACTCCAATTTAAATGAATTATTTCGAATTGGAAAACTAAAAGTGACTTTATTACGACTTGGAAACCGAAAAGGGCCTTTATTTCGACTTGGAAACCTAAAAGCCGCCGTTTCAGTCCCCAATTTCGTAGTCAAAGCGTGCCGTTTAAGTTCGAAAATTTCGAAGTTGAAAACTACAACGACGGTATTTATTTTTTCCGTCGTCTTTTTACTGACGTTTATTTAGACTTTTGTTGTCGTGCTTGTTTTAAACAACAACGATGGTATAATTAATAGAAACAACATGAAAGTAAATGTATAACAGCGTTATTACGTGAAACGATGTTGAATTAAATTTAGACCATCGTGGATATGTTCAAAATTACACGTCGGTATGTACTATTATACTGCCGTGGTATATTAGGGTTTCATACGACGTGGATATGTTCAAAATTACGCCGTTCTTTTTGAATTATAGACGACCCAATTATAGTGACGTGGTAAATCACATTAAAACGTTGGCATTATAGGTCAATCATCGTCTATACTATCTATGTCGGTTTATTGTTAACTACTGTCGTGAAACACAACACGAAGAACTGCCGTATTATTTGCACAACCACGTCGCTATATTATATTATGACGACGTGGTAACGATTTACCACCACCTTTTATTTATAAGAATTGTCGTAGTCTAACGTGTAATATGGCGTAAAATAATAAAAGACAGACGTGGATATTTTTAAAATTAGACGGCGTTCTGTATGTATTGTAGCCGTGGTTATTTAACTTTACATGTCGGTAATTATCAAATTACGGTCGTATTAAATAGTACTTGATACGTCTGTTAATAATACAATTACCGTCGTGTTTATTGGATGTTCAAAACGGCGGTATTATATGTAAAACGTCGTCTATAATTACTATGTCGGTATATTTACACATACCGTCGTTGTTTATTTGTTAGCTGTTTTCTTATCGGAATGGCATGTTTCATAGGACGACGCTTTTAAAGTTTCATGCGTCGTGTTTTAAAAATACCCAAATGAATTTCCAATTTTTAGGTGTTTTAGTTTATGATCCACATTGGTTTTTATATTATCGTCGTCGTTTAAAATTTAACGACGGTATTTATTTTGTCTGTCGTCGTTTTACCGACATCTATTTCGATTTTTGTAGTAGTGCTGTCATCCACCGAGGGGTATATATATATAAAATCATAAATACAGAAGGCAACCGGGGAGGGGGAAATTGGCTAACCACCTGTGTAGTTAAATCGGGCAGGTGGTTAAGGATCCTGACCAACCCTGTGCAGAACAATTGAGTAGGGTGGCGAATAGTGTTCTGTTGACTGTACCAAGATATCATTTCACCTAGCAGGACTCAGGGAGATATACTCAACCTGAGGACCCCAATAATCCGTCAATTCCCTTATCATTTTTCCGTCAATTCCACATAGCATAATCGGGGGACCCGAAGTCAACCCGAAACGTAATTCCGTCAATTCCATTTCCTCGCAAGACTCGGCGACACAAAGTCGACCCGGGCCGCGTCCTCGCAGAACTTAGGAGACATATAGTCAACCCAAGCCGCGTCGTCGCAAGACTCAGGGGACATATAGTCAAACCGAGCCGCGTCCTCGCTCCTCACGGTTCGGGCATCCCCGAGACACTTGGGGCGTAATGTCATACGCGAGCAGACATAACTGATATCGATAGCAACAACTGTTCGTAGACATATCATTATCTGAAGGCAACACTTGTCCTAAAACATTTTATATCCGAAATCCACTAGGATGTCCGTAGACATCATTATATCCGAAGGCAACCATATAATCCGAAGAGATCCAGGATGTCCGAAGACATCGATCATTCCGAAGGCAACAATTCAGTTTCAAATAATTCAACATATATATAATTAAACTTATAATCAACATTTCTTTAATTTCTTAATCATTCCAGAGCCCGGTTATCCAAAATATTCTCAAAACCAATCCATTATATAACATTCTATATATAAAAAAACTAATATTTCCCATTTATCCTTTCAAAGACGTAGACATATAATTAGTTATAATAAATAACCCATCACTTAAATAAATCACAATAATAACAAATAACAAATGATACTAATAATAATAAATAACCCTTAGAAATCCAAAACTCATCCGTTCTGTTAACCCAAGTATAGGCCCCCAGCAACTATTTCCCAATTCGTTCCAACGAAGTAAAAAAAATACTAATTAGAACTAAAACTTTAAAATGTCACTTCCTCGTCAAGTAGTAAGAATTAAATACAAACAATATAAACATACAACAATTTTAATCCCTACCGAGCCCAAACCTAGTTAACCCACCATTCCCAAACCTCGTACCTTCCTCAGTTACCCTAGCCAATTCAGCATTTTCCCAAAGACGCGATTTTCTCAAAAGACCCTTGATCAACTGCCCGGTCAACTAGTCGTTTTGGTCGACTGGGCCCATCGGGCCCACATCCTTAGATTCCTAATCCAAAAATTTCTATAAATTCAACACCAATCCTTTAACTCGTCCCTGAGGTTTGGTCTCAATCGAGCGATTGGATTTCTCGCGATCGAGCGATCGGATAGTTTCTGTTAAAATAACTAAGTCAATGATCCGAAGCATCCGGGGCTCTGATCCACGATCCTTCAACTCCTACACGATCCTAGAAATACGGGAAACCACATACGTGAAATTGGGATTGATCCGACGGTTCGAACACATCGAACCCGAATAATGCGCAATAGGCGTAAATCCGTTCGACTGTCATACGAACTTCAAATTGAAATCCGAGCACACCTACTAGCTCGTGACAACGTAAGGATAATTTAGGAATGAAAATGTGCAATTACAAGTGCGCCGATGAGCGGGAACACGCGCTGGCAGATCGGGTGTCCAAAGCCATAACCCGGAGTCGAACAACCTCCAAACCAAGGGCCATCCTTCCTAGGGTAGCTAGTACTCAACCTCCCGAGCAACTTCTTCAACTACGGCGAGGTCCAATTCGAACCACAAGTGGTCCAAATCTCAAACTCAAAATCGACCAAACTTTGACTCACAGATCGGGATACCTAGGCTCGAAATTGATGGAAACCAACCATGCAGACAGCTAGGGCTCGAAGAGTAGATAGATTTACATACCTCACTCGCCCCGATTAGTGGCCGGAGATGGGAGAACGAACGCTCGAAAGTTTGAACCAAACCGGCGGTTCACGGGTTGTTTTCGGCGAGATGCGGCGGCTACGGTGGTCGGGATGGACTGGGCTAGGATCGGGGGAGGCTGGTCTTCCGTTTGGGTCGATCCGGGCCACGGGGTGGCTCGTGGAGGCTCCGGTAGTGTTGCAGCCATGAGTCGTGCCAAACGGAGGGGGTGTCGCGGGGTGGGGATGAACCAGGAGAGAGATTTTTTAAAATATGATATGGCAAAATTACCATTTTGCCCATCTCGCATTTTTTTATCGTATTTTCTTCAATACGACTTGGAATTAAGCCCATAATATACCCACGAACTCGTTTCCACGAGCCGGACGCAAAGGCGCAGCTTGTTCACCAAATTCCCTTCCGAAAATAACGTTGACCATTTTGCCCTTCTAATTTATTATTAAAGAATTTATTTTAAATCAAGGAAATCATTAATTAATTCACAATATTTTATTAAATCTCCTTTACTTTAATTTATTTAATTCCTTTCTAAGATCGGGGTTTTATACTCGGGATAAAATTGTCTTTTAATTGAATAAATTAATAATTAAATATTAATTTAGGGGAGGGTGTTACATGTGTAGTTGGCCTAAAGTGATCGGCTATCAAAAGACTACTATTGGATATCCAAAAACTAGTTTTGAAAGATTATATGAGCATCCATGATTTAAATGGACATCCCGATTAATGGGAAGTAAGTGAAATATTTTGTTTTATGTTGTGGTGCATTATGATTTTGGTTTTAAGATAAGCCATGAGTAAGATCCGTGAGCTTGGAGAAGCAAGAACGGTGAGCAATCCTACATCGCTCGGGGAGGGAAAGGTGAAGTGCCTTATATGTGTGGGCACTTCTCTTCCTAGCACGAGACCTTTTGGGAGCTCACTGACTTCGGATTCCTTGGAACTCCGAAGTTAAGTAAGTTAGGGCTAGAGCAATCCCAGGATGGGTGACCCACTGGGAATTTGCTCATGAGTTCCCAGAAACAAAATCGTGAGGGCAGGGCCCAAGCAGACAATATCGTGCTAGGAGGGTCGGGTCGTGACACCATGCTTGGGCAATAATTAATAGTTATTTTTGTTACATACTTTTAACCTGGCTGGGGGTCCCCCTACTGGGGGCAGTTGGGCGTAAGTGATGCTCACCCCTACATTAGATCTTGCAGGTACTGTGTACACAACTCGTGAGGTTCTTGGCGGTAGCTTGCTGCTTGTCAACTCTAATCTTGTTTCCAAATTATTTCCGATTGTGGGCAAGTTGTTTATTATTATTCTGAGAAGTATTGTTGTTGTTTCTTTGTGAATTTTGAGTTTTGATTGTCGACCATTAGGGTTGTAATTTCAAGTTGTATTTTACAAAGTTATTTCTTGGTTACTACCAAACTTATTTGTAACCTAGTGGGTTGGGTTTTAATAAAGTGGTTTCAAATTTCCATTTTTTTATTTTTATTTTTCTGCTACCAGTAAAACTCTGATCCAACTTGTTTTAACTACACAAAATTGCTTAAAGTGTTTTGGGTATACTTTGGAGTATGACGCTCTGGCGATTAGGCGTTGTATTCTCGAGGATCCTCGAGGCACGTGCCTCTATCGAGTGACCGGGCATTCCAGGGTGTGACATGTATAGTGTCCTTTAAGACTAACAACATACCCACAAGACATCTATGATTACTCAGGTCTAAGGATTAGTTTGCACCATTGCAATCTATAAGTTTTAGTTTGACATGTGATTTAAGACTTCCATTCTAGAACTCATGTGTTTGATCTTGTTCAGTGTACTTGTTCCACAACTAGCACCTATACACATATCTAGGTGTCACCACACTCAATGGCTTGAGACCTCGCCATTCTCTACATATAGATATGATACTATGTGTACCGGTCTTTGCGGAATGTCAATGCCCAATTGATACTCCTATGACCAGGAACATATTTTAGGATTAGGGACCATGATAAGTCCCCATGTATGTAATTTGATTACATAGTTCTCATGTCCACTTTTATGATCCTAGGACTATAGTTGTTTTACTATTATGATAATATACCAAATATGATGGTTGAAAACAATTGGTCTTACCCATGAATAACTTAATAAGTCATTACAAAAGATGTCCTTAACATTAATTATCCTATAATTAGTTGGCTTTAAGGGCATACTACTAATAGTATGCCGCCCGCACCTACCAAGAAAGACATGATGATCGTCGCCACTCACTACTTCACTAAATGGATCGATGCCGAAACTCTATCCCTTACTAAAGAAGCCGACGTTGAATAGTTTGTCTGGAATAACATCATCTGCAGGTTTGGCTGCCCACAGTAGCTAGTCACTGACAATGGGTCGCAATTCATTGGCAAACAGATCCCCACATTCTTTGCAAAGTATGGCATCAAGCAGCATTTATAAACTCCAAGACATTCGCAAGGCAGTGGCCAAGCAGAAGCATCCAACAAGATCGTGATGGATTGCCTAAAGAAAAGATTGGAAGGTGTCGAAGGAAAGTAGCTCGATGAGCTTCTTGGAGTCTTTTGGTGTCATCGCACTATTAAACGAAAATCAACCGGTGAAACCCCATTTTCCTTAGCCTACAGAACCAAGGAAATCATTCCTTCTCATATCACAGTTCAAACCATGAGCATCGAGGTGGACAGTCTTGATTAGAACTGCGAGCAGATGAAGGTCAACCTTGACCTACTTGAAAAAGAATGACAGAAGACCATTGTTCGAGTTGCAGCTTATCAGCAGCGGTTGATGTCTTACTACAACAAGAAGGCTAAAATCAAACGGTTCCGACCTAATGACCTTGTGCTTAGAAAAGCTTTCATCTCAGCACAAAGGCATGAATTGAAGAAGATGAAGGACCCCGTCCAAAATGTCATAAGGGAAACGTAGGACCCCATCCAAAACGTCCAAAGGGAGACGTAGGATCCAATCTAAAGCGTCTGAAGGGAGATGCATGACAACTGCCAAAACATCCTTTGGGAGATGCAGCTCACCGTCCAAAGCATCATAAGGGAGATGCAAGACAACTGCCAAAGCGTCCCAAGAGAGACGCAGGTCACTATCCAAAGCGTCCCAAGGGAGACGTATGTCACCGTTCAAAGCATCTTAAGGGAGATGCAGGACAATTGCCAAAAGCGTCTTAAGGGAGAAGCATGACAACTGCCAAACCATCCTAAGGGAAACACAAATCAATTTCAGAAGAACACCCCTTAGGCAAGTGGTGGGTAAACATTCAAGTGTCCAATGAGACAACTCACACAATTTCCCAACAAAGGCACCTCAGATCACTCAAGCAGTTCACAAGACTTAATGCAAATTGAATTTAAAAATAATTGAAGTTTTCATAGAAGACCAATTGGCCAACAAAAGAGGATGGTCAACTGAGACCAATTATTGCAGAAGAAAAGCAAACCTACAAAGCATAAAAAATAAAACGAGTCTTCATCAGTTGCAAGACTCCATCAGGGATGCACATGCTTCCAGCCAGCCTGTAACCTACTTGGCTTCCATTTTATCAGCTACACCCTCTGTGACTCTATCCAGCTTGATCGCATGCTTATCAGCCTTGATCACCTGCTCATCGGCCTTGGTCATGTGCTCATCAGCCTTGACCATCTGCTCATCAGCCTTGGTCACCTGCTCCACGGCCCCAGCCACCACTTCGTTAGCTGCACCATCCTTAGTGTCATCCTCCTCGACTGCAAACTCATCAACCATAGTCTCATTAGCTACATTCTCTTCAACTACACCAATGCCCACCAAATTAATCAGCTCATCTTGGGTAGGGGCACCTCAGGGTAGAATAGTTCGATGTCTTCATCTTCAATAAGATGACAAGGAGTAGCTCCACTCTTGCAATCCAAGTAGCCTAGCTTGTATACATCAACGGCAGCTTCATACTTGGATACTTCAGCAGCTTCACGATAGACGTCAAACTTGGCTAGTAGCTTGTCATAGCTACAGGTCGTGTCAGCATGCTTATGTTCAAGAAGGAAGAAGGCCTCCTTTCACCCTTTAAGGGCAGCGGTAGAGGAGTCGAGTTCAACATCTTTCAACGTAAGCGAGCTCTTCAGCAAGGACATGTTCCTCTTCAAGTTAGACACCATTGTCTCACGGCAGGCCTGCTCGGCCGAGAGCGTGCTAGTCAGCTCAGCATTCTTCTTCTCCAACTCTTCAAGCTAGGCAAAAGAGGGGCAATAGCAGACGAGATATGTATAGCCTCAATAGCAAAAATCAACCCCTTTTGAAGCAAATCGATGGCCGCTTCCTTTTGCTTTTCCGCATAAATGCACGAGAACGCACCAAGATCGCTGGCTTGAAGAATATGATCAACTCACTTGGCGCAGACAGATGGGTTCAAGAGAAAGTTCATCTTGACTAGATCTGACATACACTCATCCTCAGTAGAGCCGGGCTTATCAACCTTTGGACTAGCAGTTCGCGCATCTGAAGGACCTTTGCCTGAGGAGATGAGTCCTTAGCCTTCTTAGTCGCTGCCGTTCTTGCATCAAAGGGAGTTAATGATGTTGGACTAGCTCCATGCTTGACCTCTCACAACTCGGCAGATGACCTGCGCTTACTAGAAGGAGGAGCAGCCTTCCCAATTCGATCATCATCCCTTCACTGATACAGATGACTCGAACTCTTATGGGAAAATTATGCAGCCCTTTGCTTCTAGGCAGGCGAGCTAGATTTGGGGCAAGCGTCCTGACAAGATAGATCACGGGTTTTGAGCTTTTGAGTTGGAGGCTTAAGTAGGAGATCCTGGACGTTCTGCATGCCACCTACCTTCTTGCTGTCCGTGCCTATGAGGTGTTTCACCTTGTTAGATGACGAAGAAGCAGTTCTCACTTTACTCTTCTCAGCAGGAGGGATCGCTTTTGAAGAAGTGTTGATCGTGACACTTGGAAGCCTATGATGCGTTCTCAATAAAGACACATCTCCAGCTCGTGAGGTCGTAGCTTCATCTTTGGAAAGCTTGGGAGAAGCCTTCCTCTTTACAGGGAGTTCGGTCGAGGACTCTTCCTGTTCGTCAGGCAAATCGTCCGAGTTGGGGCCATGCAATTTCCATCTTTCAATATATCTAGCTGGGGGTAACCTTAATTGTATCGGGGTCGAGATCGAGCTTTTTGCTGATGTCATCCTCTGCAAGCAAAAGATAGAAGTCAATTAGACGCACTTTCAAAATCTCAAACGAAATTGAAGCAAGTCAACAGATCTTGACATACCATGGCAGTAGGTGATGGGGACCTGTGGACAGTCATTTGCTTTGCCTTTCCACTTTCACCTGACCTCCAGCACGTCAGTGCTCCACGCATGATCACTGGCCCTAAGCTGTTGAATAACTTCTACTTGTTTACACGAAGTTGGGCATACTTCTCGCAGAGTCTCACCTCGAAAAAGTAGAAAAATTCCTGCAAGGTCAAGCCCAACTTGAAGAAGTGATTCAGGTTGTCAAAGCAAATAACCACCTGGTAAACATTTGGAGTACACTGACTCGAAGCACACTCCATGGCGTGGAACACCGTTTTGAAGAACTTCGACATCAGGAAGCGAAAACCCAAAGAGAAGTAGAATGGGCGGAACGTGATAATCCTTGCACTTGGATTGTTCGGGTCCATTTAAGCCACATTGTCCGTCGAAGGTTCCGCCAACCTGACATGCACATTATGTAGTATAACAGAATCAATGGTAGCCAGCCGCTCCATCTGTCACTCATGACCACAACGACAACCGGCCAGCCGGTTCTCGCCGCAAAGAAAAATCAAGAATAAAAAATTATTACAAAAACCAAGCGTGACCTACTTTGGTATGCATGGCAACTCCTCTCCTCTACAAGCAGTACAATCCTCCAAGATCTCTCTCACAAGCTAGAAAGTAGAGGAATCAAGTTTGCAATTTGAAGATGAGTGAAGAGAAGCCTTACATTTATAGTAGTTGGGAATCCATGGCCTAGAAGTAATCACAAGCTCATCCCAAATGGGACCCAACTTCAAAAAAATAGAACCAACTAGGAACCCAGCTCACGGAAGGAATCCCAAATGCAGTTGGAATGCCTGATAAATATTTATAACCTCCTCCATGCCATGCATGTGCCATGCAAAGCTAATGGCATTTGTAGGAGCAAATATTTTGGCCTTCAATCATGAGGCACTGAGTGGACAAGAAGAATATCTCTTAGGTCAATAATTGTGCACCATTTAATTGGCCAATTATTTAGATCAAAAATAGAGATATCGTCATCAATTAGGGATTTGATTCTTATTAAAATCCATAATTGACTCAATCTCTCCATTTAAGGGAAAGAATAAATTTCTTCCAAATATGAATTATTCTTTGAAAAACCCTAGATGGCAAGAGCACTAAAAATACATGACTACATCACACCTACATGGTAATACAATTCTAAAAACCCTAACTAGGTGTTGCCAAAATCCGTTTGGTGCCACACCTCACCATCTCTCTCTCTCCTCACAACTTTGGTCACCCTCACACACGGCTCTGACCGTCCGGTTCTCTAGTACCGGTTCTCTCACAACAACACCAGCTAGAACATATATAAAATTGGACACGATCTAACGGTCCGATTATCTCCGATCTAACGATCTAGCTTTGTGAGGCTCCGATCGTCAATCAAACTACAAAATCTCTCAAAACGGAGCACACCACCATGCTCAGGACCTTGAGGACTACAAACTATCTTTTAAACTCAGACACAGCACCATCGCGATGAGCTGCCACCGCGCGTGGTGGTTCTGATACTATTCCGGCGATCGTAAAATCGTCGAATCGCTCACTAAAACTAGGCTACCCTAAGGAACTCAACGAGATAAAAAATTTTAAAACTTGGAAGTTTACTTGAATCGACCTCTAAAGTGGTCAAATCACCGTCCAAAGCTATGGGTTTTAATGTGCACGAACGAATTTCACGATGTCGCCACGCTTTCAACGCTAATCCGATCACCGGGATTCCAGTTGGGTTATGTTCGCATGATGCTCCTTTTTCGATCTGGGTTGGCGGTGCTAAACACCTTCGCCATTAACCGCCTCAGAAGCCGCCGGAATTCGCCCCTCCAGCTAGCTCTCTAAGCTCGGGACCTAAATGAAAATTTTATGATTTGCACAGTGCCCCTCTTTTATTTATAGAATAACATTACTGTTTGACCCCCAGAAACTTCAAACGAAAATTTCTCCCTCATTTTAACTCCGATTCACGAACCATTTGTGCCCATGCGTTCGTGAGATCGAGCTCTATTTTTCTTGTCCAAAATTATAATGATCTCACTTCAATTTCTTGAACGTTCATTGAAAACTCATTAAATTAAACGTAAGGGCATTTTAATCCAAATTGAGATTAAACACTTAATCCAATCATTTCAAAACCAAACCAACTTCATAAATTTGGCCACACATTTAATTAATCTTGTATGATTTTTAAGAATATTAATAACAACAAAATCTCAATTTTGAGGTTATTACACTCTCTGTCACTTTATCTCAATCTCTCTCTGTTTAGCAAAAGATGGGCAATGGCTAGTTGGTGGTTTGTGGACGGTGGTTTTTGGCGATGGCTCGGTGGTGGTCAGTAGATGGTGGTTTTTAGGGATGGTTGGGTTGGGGTGACGGTGAAGGGGTGGGGCAGGGAGGTGATCGGGGTTAGTTTATTAATTTTTTTATTTTTATATATTTAATTTTAAAATTTTAAATTATTTAAAAGAAAATAATAATTTACTTTTTTTTTTGGTCTACATGGAGGCGAGATGAGCAAAAAAAAGAGAACCCACACTTGCCACATCAACATTTAATTGATCTACTGACAGTTTTCCTATCGGATGGTGTCTTTTGAAAGGTTTTGTTAAGTTGGGATACCAGCCAAACGGGTCTTAAATGTTGGGTATGAGTTTGTAATGACCCGTATAGTTTGGAGGGTTTATTGTAGTTCATCCAAATCATTATGAAATTATTTCAAATACCTAGCAAAGAATAAGAAAAAAGGTAGCAGTATGTCAAAGCATAAGAACTGTCTCCCTTGCTATTATAATTAATCCTACATATTTCAAACTGTAAAACTACTATCAATTCAACATCAGTCATGAAATCTAACACCCAAATTCTTTGGCATATCCCTTTTTTTTCATCTTCAGAGGCATGAAGTTTGTGGACAAATGTTTCAGCTCAAAAGTAGTGCAGATATACCAAATCTTGCTATGGATGTTAATCAAAGAAAGCAGACAGGAGCTTCGAAGGATTTATTTTTGGTGAATGACCATCACGAAATAGTAAGAGATTTACAACTCAACGACCATAACTTGGACAGAGTTGCGAAACAAGCTTTATAACTCCCCACATGGGTGCATCATTCTGCAAGAAATCATGCAACAGATTAAGTATCATGATCAATGGCATAGTTCTATCCTAGTAATACTCAAATTTATTTCCAACTTTGTTGAAGTGCTCTCACAATATTTCCTTTCTTTTGAAAATTCATTATCACAATAGTTAGTAAGCAGGAAAACCCGTCAGCCTTGGCCAAACACAATGAATCGTTCACAGTTTGGATGCTGAATAGGTCAACTATCCAAGGACAAAGAAAATCTAACTACGCCAAATAGATAAACATACAACTTACAAGCATAGTAACCTCATTGAACCCTTAGGAATAAAATATAGTCAAAGCAACCACGCAACCTTTCAAGGCATTTGACTCACCAGGTAAACAACATCAAAGGCTTTGCGGTAGCTATCAAGAGAATTCTCAACATTGTCATTCCTGGAACAGCAGTAGTTCACTTGGTTCAGCAACTAAATCAATCTATGGATCATCATAACTCTTTGTCCAGCAAGTTTATCAAATCTGAAAAATAAACTGAAGGGGATGTTCAAGTATAACTTCTTTTTTCATTCTCTTTCCAGCAGAATAAAACAATTCGCTTTAACTTCTTTCACACTTAATGAACAAATAAAGTTCAGCTGCCTCTAATTGTTGGTTGCAATGTAACAATATTCCAAATTTTAAAAGTATTAAGTAAAATAGAGGTGGGCACTTAGATGGTCTTGCATCATCAAACCAAATGAATTAATATCTCCACTAGATATATATATATATATATAAATGTTTAAACTGTACCTGACTGACCACCAAAAAAATCTATTTCAGGCTTTTAATTGTGACTTTAATTAAAAATACCATTACGTAAAGATAAGATACAAAATATAACGAACTAAAAAAAAAACAAGTGGAATATAGGATTATTATGTGAGTGTGCATCTCACATGCCCTGTTTATAATGTGACAAAAGGTGAACAAGCATCACATTTTCCCTCTTTATATTTAACATGTGAACATGAAGAAGTAAAGAATTTGACCTTTCCCCTTTTTTAAACCATGTAAACCGACTATGGTAGAGTTGCGAAAACATATAAGAAAACATAGAAAACAGAACTGCTTCTCAAGAACAAGCATAATAAATTTAAGAACAAAACGCTTGGAAATGAAAGCATCCATGCCAGGGAATTTAAAACATGATGCAGTGCAGATGCAGGATATAGAACATCAAAGGACTCCAGTAAAACAGTTCTTAATATTGAGATTACAGAAATCAAAATTTAAAGAATATTTATGACATACGACATTAGTGTTTAGCCATACACCACTTTGGAAGCAGCATCAATTCCATAAGAGTTGACAATGATGTTTCACAAGTAACTAACTAAATACAGTTTTACTCCAAATTCTTTGCAGATTTAGAACAATTTTTTCCGAAATGAAGAATATATTGTCGAGAGATATCCATTTTGTGTTCTACTTGCACTATTGAAGAAGTTGCTTGAAAGATAAGTTAACAAGAGGACTGAATTATGAAAAGAGTTATTCCTAGATTCAAAACTCGTGAATTCTATGATATATATTAATTATAGAGTACAATAAATTATTACTCACAGAAATCCCGCGGAAATTCTATTCTCGTAGTTCAAGCCATCAGACATTCCCAGGTCACCAATGTGATCACCCAGAAGCAACACATTTCTTCTCCTCTTGACCGAGGCATTCTCATAAGTAGGCGCATCTATATTATCACCTAATTGATCATGAAGGGGAGCAGCCATATCCAGAGCATGCTCATTTTTATTCAGACTATGAATTGTCTTTCCTGTAAAATTAAGCCAAAGAAAAATCAGAGTATGAACATACACTATGGGAGTGTCAAGAATGGAACTCATATTAGTAAAGAGCTTGAACCAAAGCAAAAGAAAAGAGAATGAAGAAAAAATTACTATATAAGACTGCACAGGCACCATTAACTTATGAAGTACCGAGCTTTCATTTAATACTGAAATAACTCACTTGAATAAAAACAAAACTTCACCAAATAATTACTTCTATTTGCATACAGTACTTTTTGTGTCAGAGGCAACCATGATAAAGTTATTTAAACAAATGAAAGATAAAGAAAAGTGGAAATTGTACGTTAATGCCATTTTCCAATGGCCTTAGAGCCTAGTAGCATAAGGCAGCCCTCTTCTAGATGGAAGGATGTGTTTCGAGTCTAGGTTTTGGACCAGGTAAGGTATGGTGGGTTCAGGAGAGGGGATGCCTAGCCATATTGTCAGCCTTGACACTGGACCAAAAAAACCAACAAAAGAAAAGAATTTTAAATAAACACAAAACAGATTTTCTTCTGAACAACTTGTTTCAGATATACCATAGTAGGACATTATCTTTATAACTTCTCTTTATAGTGTGAAAACAATTCAGCATTAGTGGATACCTTGAAAAGATAAAAGGTGACCATTATCATCGAATACCATCCGATTTGAGACTATCTTCACATTTTTGAAAAGTCGGTGAACCTTCTGCCTAAGGACCTGGAATAATGAGAAGAAAAGGCATTAATGCACAAGAAAGTTGCAAAATAGACCTAGAAAGTAATAGGCAAGAAATATGGCCTCAAAACTTAACTAACCTCCTCTATGATATCAGCAAGTCCAGCAGAAAATATAAGAATGGGAACGTCTCTTTCCTGCAAAAGTGGGTAGTGGGAAACAGTAATGGTAAGGCAGAGCTTAATGAGAATAAGTTTTTCTCTGTTTGCCACCAAAACAATGAAAGGAAAAAAAATTAGAATGAGTTAGTTTTAGGACGTTGCATCAGAGAATAAATGGCCAAGCCAACATAAACTAATTCATCACGAATGAACTCAAACATTAAACAGATCAAAATCTTCAATAAATTCTTTCTATCCCAGGACATATATGTAGCAGCTACCTAAACATTACTCACATAATTATTGGAGCAAAATGAAACTTACCTCCAAAAACTCAAATAGTTCAACAACACCCTCCCTAAAAGCAATTGTGGAGTCAGCGACAGATTGCCTTATTCCATCATAGGTAAGGCCTCCCTCAATTAAGAGACCATGAGTTGTTGTCCACCTGTATCCATGCAATCAGTATTAATGTGATCTGAAATCCAATTATTGGACTAAGGTAACATATTATGGCTCCTTGGACTGAGGTAACATGTTATAGCTCCATATGAACATGAACTTTCAGGTGAACTAATTCATGCCAGTAAGGTGATCATAATAAAAAATAGACTAATAGAGGCCACCCAGAAGCATATAACAACACAGGAATTCACTTTGATTCAAGTCAGGGCAGTGTCCATAAGATTCAATTAAGTAGGTGAATTACCATTCTTCCATAAGCTTAGTTTTCTCTTCAATTGGAATTGTCGGGGAGAATTCTAACGGATGATAATGTTCATATAATTCCTGCCTTTTCTTATCATATTCCGGATTCTCCTGCCGCAAAAGACCATGACTGCCTACTCTTGTTATCAATGAATATCGAAAATTTTAAAATAAAAATAAAAATCTTTCAAACAGATAATAATAACAAAGAATAAAGTTCAACGACCACAAAACACTTACTTTGTCCCCGACAACCATTGACCCGGTACTTTGTTAGTGTGGCATCAAAATCGGCTATTACCTGACATGAAAATTACATAAACAAAATTCCCTCTAGAAGCAATACTAGAATCTGCACATTCAAATTTCTTTACAATGGAAGAAAACTGCTTTCAATTTTCTTAGTTTGTTGCTCTTTAAACACAGACAGACACACAAAATTTGAGCATATATTTCCAACCAAAAAAAACCCAAAAAACTTTAAATAAGAAAAATAAGAAATTTTTTTTGGGCCGAAGAAAAATAAAGAATTGGGTATCAAACATATGCTTCATAAGAATTGAAAAAGAAAAAAAACAACAAAGGGAATGTAGGAAGGCAACCTGGAGTTTGGCGGGACCGGCATTACGAATAGCAGCTATTTTCTTAACCAAGAGCTCAGAGTCACCCACAACCCCCTCACAAGAAGCATGGCTTTCCATGTGGGTCTGATTTCTAAATCTACCGCTACAAAACCAAGCCCTGCAAACAAAACGCAGAGCACAAAACTGTATAAATAAGCATATAAACAAACACGTAGAAGCCAACAGCTTTGCGATGAGAGGAACCTGGAAATGAAGTGGGGTGGAATGGAGCGATGGGTGCCTATGGTGGTGCCGCCGAGGAGGATGCTTTGGAGACGATGACTCATTTGAGAGTGTATGTTTATATATCAGATTCTTATTTATTTGGTTACCACAATCACACACTTATCACTGTTTCCGTTTCTGTTTCTGCTTCTGTTCTGGATGAGCAGTAAATGACATTTTCTAATACACAACACAGTTTACTAATCGGGAAAGAAAGGGGAAATTCTAGTTAAACCCTTTGGGCTCAATTTATCACATTCGGTAAATACACCGAATAATCAAATTTTATTGTAAAGAATAATTGTAGAGCCCACAATGGTGGGGCTCACAAAGCAAAGTTGTTTGGAGGCTTTTCACCTCCACACTCACTGACATCATTTCCTTAGCCTATAAATAAGGCGTTATTCTGCCTTTGCAAACACACCAACGGAAGAGAGAAAGAAAAGAGAAGGAAGAAAGAGAGAAGAAGGAGGAGGAGAGAGAAACAGAGCAGAGAGAAATCCATGAGCCAGTGAAAGTGTAAATGTAACATCTTGTCTAGAAATTTAATTTAATTTTTGGAATTTTAAAGTGAAAAGGCAATTTTACCCTGAGGGTATCTAAGTGGGTTAGGGTTAATTTTTTGTTCGGGATTGGTTTTGGAAATTTTTTTGGTTCCATTACGTAGTATGTGAGCTCACAAATTCATGGACACATGGTGTGCTCAAATTGGAGTTGAAACGAGAAAGTTAAGAGTCGTGAAAGTTTAAATTTTTAAATGTAAAAGTAAAAAGTTATAATAAATAAAAAAGAACGAAAAAAAGGGGGAAATCAGAATTTGATTAATTCTCCCCCCCTTGGTTGGCTCACGCATCAGGCCCTCAACCCTAATTTTTCTTTCCCTTTCGTTTTGTCGTGAAAACAACCGGCCACTTTGGCCCGCATTTTCTTCTCCGTCCGGCAACGGCCAGCAATGCCACGACTCATGGTCTCTTCATCTCTTCCTCCTCTACACATCATACCTATTTCCAGCTTCGAAACTCTAAGATTGCTTTCGAATTTCAATTGGAATGAGCCGAAAACCCTTGTTCGTTGCCAGAACTGTTCGTGCGTTTTCTGTGACATCCCTGACCTAAAAATAATGGAAAATAAATTAAATTAATGGAATTAATTAAATAAGAATTGAATTTGAATTAAAAGGATTAAAATAAGAATAATTGGAATTAAATTGGAATTTATTAATTAAAGGGGCATTTTGGTCAACGATATTTTCGGGACGAAATTTGGCGAAACGAGTTGCGCCATTGCGTCTGGCTCGTCAAAATGAGTCTGTTGATGGGCGGAACGTCTCGATACAAGCTTCGGATAGTTTTGAGGACATAATGGTCATTTTCAAATTTGAGAAAAATCTGATAAAGCCACGTGGGCCGATCAGATCTCGGTTTCTCTCTTTCTCTCTCTCCTCGCTTCTCTCTCCTCCGTGCGATCTCCATTCTCTCTCTCTTCGGTTTCGTCGATTCCGGCCACGGCAAGGGCCGGGACCGGTCGCAATCGAACCGGCTTGAGGAGCTCGTCACGGCGTGCCCCATTTCCCGGCCGGAGAGCTTGGATTCCGGCAACTGGAGCGACTAGTTCGAGCCGATTTTTGGGCGGCGTGATTTCCGGCGTTCCGGCAAGTTTGGTCGTCGATCCGGGTAAGAAATCGAATCTCCTCTTACTCCTTAAGCTATTTTTGGGATGATCTAGGATCGTTTTGGCCTCTAGGGTAGTGAATATGAAACCTAGATCTTGGCCGCATTTCGTGTCGGAGTTTGGGGCAGTTGACAGCCGGTTTCTGAAGGATTTTTCAAAACATTTTTGAGAAGTTTATTTGAATATTAAACATGCATTTAATCAAATTAATCGCAGCGGAAGTTTATGGTGGATGTTTAAAATCAAAAACAAAACTTCTTCCAAGTATCTTAAGCCATGAACATTGATATGATTTCATAAATGGAAATTTCAAGAGAAAGGATAAGATCTAATTACCCTTGAAGCAATTATATGAACCAATTTGTGTTTGGTCTTCTCTGATGATTTCCTCTTTGTTGATCTCCTCTTTGATCTTTGATCTTTGCTTCTTGATCTTTCTCCCCATGTGAGCCACAAAGTATATGGCCTCTAAGTCTCCACACCAATGGAACCTTGGGATGAGAGGGAAGAATCTTGGGAATACAAGGATGCTAGTGCTAGATCCCCAAGACTTGGTTTCAATCTAAACCCCTTGAAAGATGAAAGTGTTTCACTCTTGAAAACTCTCTTTATCTCTCTTTGATCTTCCAAACCTATTTGGTTGATATTGGATTGTGTTTGTGTAATGAGCTTATGAAAGATAGCTTATGGAAACAATTCCCATACCCATTTACTTATGCATTTTCGGCCAAATCCCATTGGGCTTCCAAAATTGGGCCTTGTGACACTTAAACCATAATGTTTAGGTGTCTTAAGCTCCTGGGCTTAATACCCAACCATTTGGGCTTCCTGCTAACTATTACCGAGGCCCAAATACTCTTTTACACGTAGTAAATCATCCATATCAAATTGATCAAATTTATTTCCACAACATCATATGTATTTCTCAAAGTTAACCATTTAAGGTGTGCGATCCATTAGGTTCTAATTAGCATGGCAGTGGGAAAATATTAGAACTCTTTCTAACCAATTGAATTAAAACCCCTTTTAATTTTTCCTTTATATGGATTGATCACAATCAATCCTAGGACTTCCACGAACCAAGAGTGACATCTAGCAATATATCAAGGCTACCCAAGCTAACCAGAATTGGTGAAGAACCTATTCGATTGGAATTACAATGCAATACGGTCCTTCTCTTATACAATGTTTCATATCATATTACTAGGTACTACGGATTGATTATGTCAAACCCCTAATATGATTTATAACCTCATATGATTCAATAGAACATGATTAAGAACAACTTTCTAAATCAAGCTCAAAATACTTTGGCCAAAGATTTATGAATCATATCTCGAAACATTCTCCTTCTTTATCGAAGGTAGAGATTCCTTATTGTACATTCACATGCCCCTATGATGAATTAAGAGACCCCAACAACACTTTAGACAAATCTTTACAGCTTGCCTTTTAAGAGCTATCTAAGATCAATAACGCATCATAGGACAACCATGATGCCCCGGTTCAAGGACTAATTTGCATTATTGCAACTATGAGTTCTCGTTTGACATGTAGATAAATACTCCATACACGAGAACTACGGTTGACCGCGTTCAGTGCCCCATTCACTAATGAGCACCCACATACTTGTATTAGTGTCATCTACACAAATGGTTTGAGACTAACCATCCTCCTAATTGAGCATACATAGTATGTGCTAATCTTGACAGTTATCAATGCCCATTTGATAATCCTATGATTAGGAACATTTTGGGATACTATAGTAAGAGATTAAAGGTCTCCCTAATCTAATCTTCTTTAGATTACTTTATCTCTTATTTAGCATTCCCTGGACATTTGTTTCTTTAATTGATGTAAAAGATAACAAATAAGTTTGCCCTTTATTATCATATACGAAATGTATTCTAAGGAGATTACATCAAATGTATTGGCTCTTAGGGCACATTTCTAACAATCTCCCACTTGCACTAGAGCCACATAGCTCCTGTATCTAATACCCATTATCTCCGTATGTCTATCCGCCAGTGCGACATAGGCTTAGTGAGTGGATCTCACATTGCGTTGTTTACAGGATGCAACCTTTAGGATGCAAAACGTCCCATCTAATGGTAACATTTTTCTATGTGTTTGGATCTCTGATGAGACCTTGGTTCCTTGGCTTGAGCTATTGCCCCATAGTTATCACACGGTAAAGGTACTTGTGACATTTATGGTTAGAACCTTATTTAGTTCGGTAATGAACCTTTATCCAAACAGATTTTTATTGTAGCTTCTAAAGCGACAACTTATTCAACTTCAGATTGTTCTCCAACTAACTACGTGTCCATTCAAAATGAAGACGTGCCCTTAGGTGGATTTGCAATAATTGATATTAGATATATTATCCAAATCAGTAAATGCTTCCACTTGCTACTCGATGTTCCTCCCCATACGAGGAACATGTCCTTAATCCTTCTTAAGTATTTAAGAACACACTTGACTCCTCCTATTGATCTAATCATGGGTTCGATTTATATCTTCTAGTTATACTCATATAACCGATATCATGTCTTGTACATGCTATGACATATATGAGAATCCTATTGCATATGCATTAGAGATTTCACTCATCTGCCGTATTTCATCATGAGTTTTTGGACACATGCTCTTAGAAAAGTTAAGTCCATGTCGTACTAGAAGTAAACTTTTCTTAAATTCCATATGAAATCTCCTTAGCACTATCAACATACAAGGATTGAGATAATCCAATTATTCTCTTAGATCTATCGGGATAAATCTTTATTCGAGTATGTAAGATGCTTCTCTAAAATCATTCATTGAGAATGATTTAATGAGTCACATGACTTCATCAAGATATTATTCATATATCATTTCCGATAAGTGGTATGTCATCTACATACATCACTAGGAATACTACCAAACTCCCACTAGCTTTTTGTACACTCATTGGTCATCCATGTTTTGTATGAAGTCAAATGATTTGACAACTTCATCAAATAGGATGTTCCAACTCCTAGAATCTTGCGTCAACCCATAAATGGATCTATGTAGCTTGCATACCTTATGCTTATCAACTTTAGAAATGAAGCTTCAGGTTAATCTATGTACTGATTCTACCTGAAGGTGGCCATTCAAGAAAAGCCGTCTTCACATCCATTTTGATAAATCTCATAATCATAGTATGCAGCTATTGCAAGCAAAAATCCGAATAGACTTTGTCATAGTGACAGGAGAGAAGGTTTCTTCATAGTCAATCCCTTCTCTCTACTTGTAGCCCTTTGCTACTAGCCTTGCCTTGTAGGTTTCTACTTTCCCATCTCGAGTCTATCTTCCTCTTAAAGATCCATTTATTGCCTATTGGTACAATACCAGGAGGAGGATCAACTAGAGTCTAGACTTGGTTGGTATACATAGAATCCATTTCGGATTTCATGGCTCCAAGCCATTTCTCGAGTCAATGTCGACATTGCCTCATTGTAGTTCGAAGGGTCTTCGATATCTTCACAATCACTTAGGAGATTTAACTCTCCTTTGTTTTTGTGAAGGAAACCATAATACCTTTTAGGCATTCTCAACCCTACTTGAACTACGTGGAGTCCGTTTACAACAAGTTTGTGGATCCTGGGATTGCATTTAGCTTAGTGTTGATTTCTAGCTCATTGGACAATTCCTTGAGTTCTATCTCATGTACCCTTTTCCTATCAAGAGTGTATTCCCTTTTAGGAAGGTAGCTGACCTTACGACAAACAACTTTTGCTCGTCAATGTGATAGAAGTAATATCCCCATACTTTCCTTGGGATACCTTATAAATCAATCACTTCACTAACCTTGCATCTAGTTTATCCGCATCTAGTCTTTTAACATATGCTTGGACAACCCCAAATCTTGATATAACCAAGACTTGGTTTCTTCCCAAAACACATTTTGTATGGAGTTTGCGAACGGATTTGGAAGGCACTCTATTTAACAAATGAATTGCTTGTTTCAAGTGCATATCCCCAAAAGGATATAGGTAAATCAAGATAGCTCATCATGGAACGAACCATATCCATTAAGGTTCAATTTCTCCTTTCGAAAAACCCCATTATGTTATGGAGTCCTGGTGGAGTCCATTGTGATAAGATGCCATGTTCCTTGAGGTAATCAAGAAACTCTATGCTTAAGTATTCACCTCCTCGATCAGATCTAAGGATTTTAATACTCTTGCCCGCTTGGTTTTCAACTTCATTTCGAATTCGGAAACTTTTCAAAAATTCAGAATTATGCTTCATTAAGCACAGATACCCGAACCGTGAATGATCATCGGTAAAGGTGATGAAGTATGAATAACCTCCCCGTGCGTTTGTAGACAAAGGTCCACAAACATTTGTGAGAATCAACCCCAGCAATTCTGTAACTCATTCTCCTTTACTAGTAAAGGAGACTTGGTCATTTTACCTTGTAGACAAGATTCACAAGTAGGCATAGGAGCAAGATCTAAAGATCCAAGGCATCCATCTTTTGCCATCTGGTGAATCCTATCTTGGCCAATGTGTCCAAGTTTAAGGTGCCACAATTTGGTTGAGTTATCCACTTCTCTAGGCCTCTCGAGGTCTAGTTGCATCTTAATCCATATACGATTAATGCTACCATTCATTTCTAAAATAAAAGGAGACCATCAATCATAATTGCATAAGCAACGTTTCGATTGATATGTGAAATAGAACAAAGTATTTTGTCAAACAAAACATCAAATCCATCTTTTAAAAATATAGAGACGGATACTAAGTTCTTTACACATCCAGAAATGAAATAACAATTATTTCAAATTCAGGTCCTCTTTGGAAGGTAGTCTCGAGATGTTAGGTGCCTATAGCATTGGTAACTACATTAGTACAATTTCCCACGATTAGCACCATCTCTCATTTTCCAAGTCTTCTACTTCCCACTAGTCCATGCACACAATTGCATTTTGACTAGCTTACGAATCAACTATTCAATTTAGAAGCTTTTAACTGTAATTACTAATTTTAGAACAAGAGAGTTACCTTCTGAAGGTTTTTCTCTTGAGGCTTGCAATACATCTCTTGCAATTCCTCTTCCAATGTCCATCCTTGTCACAGTGAAAACAAGTACCTTTCAGTCACTTGTCTTTCTTTTGTATTCTTTCTCCCTTGGGTTTTTAGAAAACCTTTCTTCTCTCCTTTATCCTTATCTTTTGTTTGGATTTGGAAGAAGAAGAACCCTTCTAAAATTGCAACTATCCCCTTTAACCCTTTATCTTTTGAGATATTCATTTAAGCTACTATAGCCATGTTGAGTAGCTCACATAGGGTGTTGTTCATCTTTCCCATATTATAGTTCATAACATCCGGGATTAACTCGATGATAGGGATGAAAGAAAGAATCTTGTTGAACTTCAACATCAAAGAAAAACCATATTTTCCGATCTCTTAAGTAATTATATTACTTTGATATCATGTTGATTAACCGGGAACCCACTTACCATTCTTGTCATAACAAGTTTACACATGGTATTGTAAGCTAAGATTAGCTTCACCTTTTCATGGATGCCAACATGTAACTTTTACCTCGGTTGTCATCGACACATGCTTCTTATAAGCCTTTGTCTCCTCCTCAATGGCATATGGACCAAGAGGGTATGTGGTGGGGTTTTTCTTATACACAATCAATCTCATCCAATTATAGGATAAGTTGGTGTTTGTGCAATCAAACCGGATAGTTCGTGTCATCTTGGACGTTTGAGTCAAGTATCTTTGAGATTGGGTTTGTGATGGTTATTTTGAAATTCTGCATAACGTAAATAGATTTTAATTTAGATTAATCTTCTACCAAGGACTTAGGGTCTTTAAGTCATGATGGTAGCTCCCACTATTTTTGGCAAATTTCATATCCCTCCACGAAATCCGAGAGTTTCCGTTGAAACTCTTAGTGGGGATGGGAGTCTCAATTTCATATAGTTTTCCTCAACCTAACAGTTTGTTGGATTGCTATCTTACTAATGAGAGGATACTCTTATCCAATCACATCATAATGTGAATACCCATCACTATGGCCTCTAGAGAACTAGACCTCAACCTAACGGTTTGTTGGTTTCGTTCGTCTTAGTTAAGTTATTCCCACCATGCTTGTGGGTATAGGGTTTCAAGTATGTCCTCAACCTAACAGTTTGTTGGCCATACTCGTTATCTATCCGCACTACATCAAGTATGTGTAATAGGCTTCCCTTGGATGGTTACAAGTACTGGATGTTGCCTCACCGAGGTCCAACAAGGTGTAAATGTGCCACCCAATAAGAGACTACCACAGTGGAAGGCCACAAAATAGCATTCAAAGTGCCATTTCGCTTATCAACTTAATATTGCTTTGAGGGTAGTTAAATTGGTCTCATTTTAATCCAATTTTAATCCTGTTAAAATTACCTATCTAATCTCATTAAATGGCTCCGAATGCAACATATTAGTAGCACATAATACTCCCACTAAATATTTTAGAAAACCATTTGCTTGAGATAGTGAGAATACATGATACTACTAATTGATTAATTATTGTCATTACCGAACATTCCAATTGCATTGGGCTTATAGGATGATTATGGACTTTCTTGTTGATCCAACACGAGCCACCATGTTGGATCATGGTCTCGGATGGTGATTCATTTTAATTACGCGCGCATAAAAAAAAATAAATTAGGCATGAAAGCCATTTCATTATTACATAGCCAATCAAAATCGAATTACATATCCAATAGGCGGCCAATCACATAGCTCAATTGTTTGGTCTAAGTCCATAACCATCCTTTAATTATTTAAACGCTTTAAACTATTAAACTAGCAATGTAAATACATGCTCTTGGGTTGCATACATATATATGGGTTTAATTCAAGTGGTAATCATGTTCAAATAAAAGAAATTTACCATGGAGTGAAAACATTTTACTACAACAGTAAATGTAATTGTAGAAACCTTTTAGGCATAGTTACACTTATCATATATTGCAACTAGGTCCAAAACTATTCAACAATTAATAATGGATCCAAAGTTGATCCACTAGGGTGTGGGGTTAAAGCATGCATTTGTATAACACAAAGTGGTGATCATGATTTCCAACTAAGTGAATAATCATGAATGTGACTAGGTAGGCCAAACACACTCACCAAAGTAATCAAAATTAATTTTAGTGTGGTGGGTAAATAATTAGTGATAGGAATAATTTGATCAACTTTTGCATTTTATATCAAATCACAATCATTTACATCTAGATAGACCCTACACACTCACCAAAGTAATCTTATTAATTTTAGTGTGGTGGGTAAAAGTTTATGAAGTGGAAACATTTTTTAAAAACTTTCAATTTTATAATAAAACATCATCATCACCATTATGACTAATTTTGGTGGAAAAATCCACTAACACAATCAACAAAATTAATCACCTAACTTATGGATAAAAAAGATCCCATAACAAGAACATCAAGAACACCAAGAACATGCATATGAACTAATATGAATGTTCATGCTATTTCCGGAAAAATCCATATTCCATTTTAACCATCTCATGCTCTTAATATCAAATATTTCATGAAGTTAAAATCATGGGGGTTTTAATGCAACTATGCTCTAATGTTCATACATACACATATGCATACAAAGAGAGCATCAATCATCAAAACATAAATCCGAAATCCAAAATCCCAAACAACCCCTTTCACTCCATTTGATTTTTATTCAATCATATCAAAATAAATCAAGTATAACCATTATACTTTTAAATGAATTTACAACCCATATATGCATCTCTAAACCCTAGAAACATATCAAGTTCATGACCTATGGCTCTGATACCAATTGAAGGATTTTTCAAAACATTTTTGAGAAGTTTATTTGAATATTAAACATGCATTTAATCAAATTAATCGCAGCGGAAGTTTATGGTGGATGTTTAAAATCAAAAACAAAACTTCTTCCAAGTATCTTAAGCCATGAACATTGATATGATTTCATAAATGGAAATTTCAAGAGAAAGGATAAGATCTAATTACCCTTGAAGCAATTATATGAACCAATTTGTGTTTGGTCTTCTCTTGATGGTTTCCTCTTTGTTGATCTCCTCTTTGATCTTTGATCTTTGCTTCTTGATCTTTCTCCTCCATGTGAGCCACAAAAGTATATGGCCTCTAAGTCTCCACACCAATGGAACCTTGGGATGAGAGGGAAGAATCTTGGGAATACAAGGATGCTAGTGCTAGATCCCCAAGACTTGGTTTCAATCTAAACCCCTTGAAAGATGAAAGTGTTTCACTCTTGAAAACTCTCTTTTATCTCTCTTTGATCTTCCAAACCTATTTGGTTGATATTGGATTGTGTTTGTGTAATGAGCTTATGAAAGATAGCTTATGGAAACAATTCCCATACCCATTTACTTATGCATTTTCGGCCAAATCCCATTGGGCTTCCAAAATTGGGCCTTGTGACACTTAAACCATAATGTTTAGGTGTCTTAAGCCCTTGGGCTTAATACCCAACCATTTGGGCTTCCGTTAACTATTACCGAGGCCCAAATACTCTTTTACACGTAGTAAATCATCCATATCAAATTGATCAAATTTATTTCCACAACATCATATGTATTTCTCAAAGTTAACCATTTAAGGTGTGCGATCCATTAGGTTCTAATTAGCATGGCAGTGGGAAAATATTAGAACTCTTTCTAACCAACTGAATTAAAACCCCTTTTAATTTTTCCTTTATATGGATTGATCACAATCAATCCTAGGACTTCCACGAACCAAGAGTGACATCTAGCAATATATCAAGGCTACCCAAGCTAACCGAGAATTGGTGAAGAACCTATTGATTGGAATTACAATGCAATACGGTCCTTCTCTTATACAATGTTTCATATCATATTATTAGAATGCGGATTGATTATGTCAAACCCCTAATATGATTTATAACCTCATATGATTCAATAGAACATGATTAAGAACAACTTTCTAAATCAAGCTCAAAATACTTTGGCCAAAGATTTACTGAATCATATCTCGAAACATTCTCCTTCTTTATCGAAGGTAGAGATTCCTTATTGTACATTCACATGCCCCTATGATGAATTAAGAGACCCCAACAACACTTTAGACAAATCTTTTACGGCTTGCCTTTAAGAGCTATCTAAGATCAATAACGCATCATAGGACAACCATGATGCCTCGGTCTAAGGACTAATTTGCATTATTGCAACTATGAGTTCTCGTTTGACATGTAGATAAATACTCCATACGAGAACTACGGTTGACCGCGTTCAGTGTACCCATTCACTAATGAGCACCCACATACTTGTATTAGTGTCATCTACACAAATGGTTTGAGACTAACCATCCTCCTAATTGAGCATACATAGTATGTGCTAATCTTGACGGTTTATCAATGCCCATTTGATAATCCTATGATTAGGAACATTTTGGGATACTATAGTAAGAGATTAAAGGTCTCCCTAATCTAATCTTCTTTAGATTACTTTATCTCTTATTTAGCATTCCCTGGACATTTGTTTCTTTAATTGATGTAAAAGATAACAAATAAGTTTGCCCTTTATTATCATATACGAAATGTATTCTAAGGAGATTACATCAAATGTATTGGCTCTTAGGGCACATTTCTAACAGTTTCTGGGTTGGTGTGGCCGGTTCTGGGCTGGTGAGGTGGAGAGGAACGTTTTGGTATAGGCGGTGTGGTTGAACTCACAGTTTCGTGGTTGGCCGGATTTACTCTAGCCACCCACCACCCACGGTGGCTCGTGGCCAGGAGGTGGTGGCGGTTCAGTGTTCCGTTACGTTCCCCGTGTCGTTGTGAACGCGTGCGTGTGCGCGGATTCTGATTCGGATGTCGTTTGACTGTCGAACCAATGTACGCCTATTGCGCGTTTCATGGGTTCGATAGGTTCGGACCGTTGGATCGAATCCGAATTCACGTATGTGGTTCCTCGTATTTTTAGGAACATATAGGATTTGACGGATCGTGATTTGGAGTCCCGGATGCTCCGGATCAATGACGTGAAGCTTGAATTAAATCTTAACCGTCCGATCGTGCGATCGTGAGCGATCCGACCGTCCGATCGAGACCAAACTTTCAGGACACGTTGATTAGGCCGTATTGAACCGATAGGAACTTTTGGATGTAAGTTTGGAGGTCATGAGACCTACGGGTCCGGTTTGACCTATTCGGGTCAGTTTGACCGAGGCTCTCCCGAGGTCGCCTTGCCACGTAGTTGACTTTGTTGGACTTCTAGGAATTTCCGGAACCTTTCGGAGGTCGTGGGCTCCGAGGGCCCAGGTTGACCGAAACGAGGTGTTTGACCGCCGGTTAACCGTGAGTCTTCCGGGGCGGTCCCACTAGTTAAAAGAGGTAGTTTGACCTTAGAATCATTCGTACGACGTACGTGCACGTTAAGTCGGGTTTTGGTAGGATTTGAGTTTAAGGTTCTCGGATGGTTCACGATACTAATCCAATCCTCGTATTTAACGCTTTAGGTACCTTGACTCTGCGTACTCTGTAAGCGGGACCCTTTGAGGGTTGTGCAGCATAGGACCAACGGTGAGTGGACTTTGTTTTTAAATGAACATGATTTGGATGAATTGCATGAAATGAGATTTAATAATAGTTTTAAATCTTGAATGTGATGGATGTTTTAAGTCTTGTTGACTTTGGTTGAGAAATATTAAAAAGGCTAGCATTTGAGTTTAATGCTTGATTTGGGTTTCCGGGTTTATATGTGGGGCCCTGATTTTATATTTTATTATTATT
This sequence comes from Prunus padus, assembly GCA_024362665.1. NCBI lineage: Eukaryota > Viridiplantae > Streptophyta > Magnoliopsida > Rosales > Rosaceae > Prunus > Prunus padus. The sequence continues at coordinate 15,802,776 of JANFAM010000017.1, read as the reverse complement.
TATACCTTTGGGTATTGAACGGGACGTGGTGAACGCCCGGTGGTTTTCGTATTGAATTTTGATTATATAAATGAGCTATATTGAGCTTGGAAATGTTATATTGTATTTTAATTATATAATTGAATATTTGGACGTTAGTATAGTCCGTTTGATTTCATACTCGGTTTTGGTGTTAAAACCCTATGATTAATAATACGTATACCTTGATTATATATATATATATAGCTACTTTGAATAAATACTTGAATAATGGGAAATAGTTATATGTCAATATATATATATATATATGTGTACTTTGGTTATATATATATATATATATATATATATATCTTTACTTTGAATATATATATATATATATATATATATATATATATATATATATATCTATATCTACTTTAAGAAATGGTTGTCTATACTTTGGTTATATATATATATATATATATATATATGTATACTTTGACTAGATATTTGAATATGGGGTTTTGGGGACGTTTAAATGTCCGGACGTATATGTATACGGAATTGGACTTTGGGTATGTATTTTAAAGGATCGTTATGTTTATATATATATATATATATATATGTATATTTTGAATGAACATTTCGGGGTTTGGACTTGTATATGTCCTGGTGTCTGATGTTTGAGGTTGGGTACATTGTGATTGTATATATATACTGTTATCGTGTGACAATTGATTTGAGTGCTGTTAGCACCTTGTATTGTATCTCCCCCTGTTCTGATACTAATGATCGCATGGCAATTGATATGATACGGTTACCTATATTTGGTATGGTTCGATCCGGTGCATACCTTAACGGGGTGTAGCTGTAGACCCTTGATTGGGTAGTCTGCGCGTGTAGGACAGATTTCGGAGTTATGGTTGGTAAGTTTTTACCATATAGTCCTGTGAGTTTAGTCCCACTTTGGACGGCTCAACCCTAGGCACGGTGTCTCGATGAGACTATACCGGTGTCCAGTCAAATGATCCCCTGTTGGATCGTTTTTCCCCTGGTACTTGTGTTTGTGTTATGATTATACTATACCTATACGCGTGTGTTAGTACCTTCGTATTCATATTTATTTTAGTGAGGATCGCTCCTCGCTTGTCGTGCTTGTGAGCACATGGTTGTGAGAGTGGGGAAGTTTGGGAAACTGTTTACCCGTTTCGGTTGCAGTACTTGATTAAATTTCAGTACTTGATATGTTTTACTTGTTGGATTGTAAATCCTGATTTTATATATATTTATATATATGATTTGAACTACAATTGATTTCTATATTGTTGTCAAGTTTGGTTTTCTTGATGTGAACGAGTTAGTCGGCATTTTAAGGTTTGTTTTACCTTATGTGAATTCTATTCCATCTTTATGTTTTTACGTTAACAAGTCATTTAGTTTATATTTTATAAACCTGCTTGGGTTGATTTGAGGGGTTATGCCTCGGGAAAAGTAAAATGGTGTTTTGTTCGGAAAAAGGTTTTGAGCTGGATTGCTCTCACGTACTTTGAGGTAGTATGGTTTTTAAATCAATTAAGTATTTAAATGGTTTCATATGCATGGCTCGCATTGTCTTAAAAGGTGGGGTTAATACTTTGATTTAAGTATGTAAAACCTTGTTTGGCCATACGCTCCTCTTCTCGAGCTTTGACTGAAGGGTAGGATCTGTTGTCCTTGAACCCTAAACTTTGTATTTTGTTATTTCTTTTCCACTTACTCTTAGTTTGCTCTGTATCACCCATTAGGGTTGAATTAGTTTGGCCGGAGGCCTGTTATGTATATGTTGTATGCATGCTGGCGCCTGGGTTGTTTATCTGTTACTTGTTTGACAGGTTGAAGTTTTGGGTTAGTCCCTGTTTCAGGGGGACTCTGCCCGATTTTCGGCAGAAGTCTTGGCCCCTTGTATGTTGGTTGTCGGGAAGAGGGTAACTGTTTAGTATATGGGCCCGACATGGGTTGTTGTTGGGCAAGTCAACAGGGTTCGACACGGGTTCCGGGGTGGAATCTAGGTCGGGTCTTGTCATTTTCCGGGTATTCCGGTGGCCAAAATTGTCGAACCAGATATGAAACTTCATCCTCTCATCGTGCTTTATCCGATTTTGTAGGTAGTTTGAGTATGTTTTGAGGTTTGAGGGGTTGTTCAAGACACCCATATTATTCCGGTTGGTTGGGCCGTGTTTCTACAATTTCTGGCCACTTTTTGACTAGAGTCCGAGAACTAAAAACACTCCATTGAAGGTGCTTAATAAATTGGCATAGGTATTGGCAGGAGATTTTGAGATTTTCCGGACACCGGAATTTACTCAGTACACCCACCATTGGCGGTGACGTGTGGGCGGAGTGCCACCTGCGTATGTTTTACCTAGAATTATCCCTAGGTCGTCCCAAGCACGACGGTATGCTCGGATTAATGTATTGTGATCGTTTGAGTATAATACCTAATTTTACATATTAGGCACATAGTGGGTTCGATAAGTTCGGACCGTCGGATCTTGATGAAAGTCATAAGACATGTTAATGGGATTTTTGCGAACCTATAGGGACTTTCGGATTAATAATCGGAGGTCGTGGACCCCACATGGGGTCGATTGACCAACATAAGAATTTAATTGCATAATTAATCTCAGGCCTTTTAGGACTATTCCAATTTTATCGGATGTGATTAAAGTGGGAAGTGTCGGCTTCGTGGAGGCCGTAAAATAAGTTGTAATGGTGAAGAGACTTATAATCAATAAATAGTTTTCATGTTATATTGAATTGATTTAATATTATGGGGGATTTTATTGTCAATTTTATTTTCAAGTAGAATGTATTTATAGCTTATTATTATTTAGTTATTATTGAAATGAATTTAAGTGTTTTGAACAGTAGAAAATACTTGGGAGAGTAAGTGGGTAGAAGTTTAACTTATAAGTGAATTTCATGAAGTGATGCTTTTATTAAATGATTATATATTAATTAATTATAGTTTTACTTTACAGGCTCGTAGTTATAAGCTGAATTTGATTTTATTTGAATATGTAAGTGTTAAGGTTGGGAGCTTAGGAAGTTGAGAATGATATGAGAACAGTTCCAGGAAAGGATTATAGAAATGGGTTTTATGAAATGAAGTGTTTACTGTTTATATACAAGTTTTGTCTTTGATTATATTCAGTTTTAGAATTGATAATAGATTTAAAACAATGTTTATAAATGTCGAATAGTTTGAAAAGATATTTCAGAAAGGATCATGAATTATTTGTGAAATTTTTGGTTATATGCTCATTTTTATGTTATGTGTTTAATGAGTTGAATTTGAAATATGGGTGCCTTAGAAATGATAATGTCTTCGGACAAGTGTTGCCTTCAGATAATAATATGTCTACGGACAGTTTGTTGCCTTCGGATATTTCTGCGCCCATAAGACATCTGCCCCATGAGTCCTAGGGATATCCGGATTGTGCAGAGCGAGGAATGCGGCTCAGGTTGACGTGTGTGCCCTAAGTTCTACAAGGAATATGGCTCGGGTTGACTTTGTGTTCCCGAGTTTTGCGAGGATGTATCACACATGTAGCCACATTTGTCGTAACTGGAATTGACGGTACATGGTGGGAATTGATGGATTGTGTTCTCGGGCTGACCAAGTGTCCCCCGAGTTCTGCGATGATGTAACAGTTAATAGGATATTGTTGGCCACCCTGCTCATTTCTTCTGCACAGGGTTGCCCAGGATCCCTAGCAACCTGCCCGATTTATCTACACAGGTGGTTAGTCAGTTTTCCCCCTTCTCCGGTTGTCTCCGAATTCATGATATACCCCTTGGTGGGCGATACAGAATGTATGCAATATGTGAATGGTTGTAGGTATGGCTTTCTGGTAAAAATTGGTTATTTGAATGTTGGGTTGGATAATGATAAATTAATTGAATAGTTAAGTATGTAATTTCCTACATGATATTCAACTATATAGCTTGTTGAAATCAGAGTAAAGAATGATTCTAGATTTTATGGTTGGTTTCTTAAAGAATATATAATATACAAATGGTAATTGTTTTAGTAAAAAGAACTACATGTGGCTTGATCCCTCAATAAGGGTACTAAGCAACCTAGATTAATCTAGGTGCAGCCACGGAAGATAATGTTTAGGAAATTGGTTATGGAGTTGGATTCGAAATCTATTTAATATTTTAGTTGAGTTTCATTTAAATTTATGTGGCTTGTTTAATAAGGAATTCTATTTAACAGATTTCTTCATATAATTTTGTTGATAATGACGATGTTGATGTCGAGTTGATATATTGAGAATTGATGATTTCAATGGATCAGAATTGAGAAATGAATTGAGGAGAACGTTGATGTCCGAGTTATTTGTAAGGCCGGAGGCCATTCAGATTAAATAATTTTGGTTGTGTGTGATCTTAATTTGTGCATGATGAACGTTTGAGAATCATAAATTGTATTTTTACAGGTGAAAATAAATTGGGAAATGTCCATTTTTCAGGGGAGACTCTGCCGATTTTCTGGCAAAAGTCCAACCCATAGGTGGTTTCCTTTTGGCTAGGGCCAAGGGTATTTTGGTCATTTGTGTCCGGCACTTGCCAGGTGTCGGACATGCACAGGGTTCGATGTAGATTCCAAAGTGGAATTTAGATTGGGTCCTGTCAGTAAACACTAGAATTGTATTCTTCTTGTAGTCCTATTATTTTACATAGTGTAAAGGTTATTGCTGCTGCTCTCCGGGAATGTAGGTACCACTTGCCGAACCTCTTCAAATATCCTGTCTCATTTACTTTATGTGCAACTCAATATTCCAGTATTATACCACTTGTTTTACAACACGTTATCAACACGAGAAGCTCTCAGGAAGAAAAGCAATGGAGGAGCTATGGTCTGTTAGAGGGACATACGAGCAAAACCACCGAAAAATATAAGCCCACTATATTTCCCTTTATCTTAATCATTTATTATTACTATATCTATATTATTTAAATATTCTTGTTGACTATAGAAAGTTAGTGGAACTTATGATTAAGATTGTGGCAGAAGGCAATTGGGAGCATGGACAAAGACCATATCCTTATCAATCACTTGTTGTTTGCTTTTGGTTACTTTATATATTATATTATTACATGATTAGTTTTGGTGGGAAAATTTAATTTTTTATACACAAAAGAAGGAAGCAACGTGGAAGACATGAGAGATGCATCATCATGAAAAGATTCCTATGACAATGTTACCTTGATCCTTGACAGGTAAATAAGGATATGAAGTTACTTGATAATGTAACAGTACCATATTGGTTAATTGTCACATCCCGCATCGGCTCCGCTGTAGCACGATATTGTCCGCTTTGAGCCCCGTCCTCACAGTTTTGTTTCGTGGAACTCACGAGCAACTTCCTAGTAGGTCACCCATCCTGGGATTGATCTAGCCCAAACTCGCTTAACTTCGTAGTTCCCATGGAATCCAAAGCCAGTGAGCTCCCAAAAGGCCTTGTGCTAGATGGAGGTGGGTATGTGCATATAAGGCACATCACCCCTTTTCCGTTGGTCGATGTGGGATGTTACATTAATAGTACAGTACACCTGAATAGTAATTGTACTGGCAAATGTATTGTATGCATGAATAGACACGTATTCATGACTTGATGAATAGTATCGTATACATGAATAGTGACGTATACATGAATAGTGATGTATGCATGAATAGTACCAGTTTGGGTAAACCATCACTACATGCAAAATGGAACCTGTAGTGCCTTAAACTCATGGATGAGCTAATAAATGAGATGTCAGAAGCTCCTCAATAACATGGACAATTATGTAAGGGCTTGAAGTCCCGAAGTATGTACATGAAATTACAAGAATGACCATACCATGAGAATATGTGATTTTGGCCTAAAGTTCAAAATCTAACAGTGTTGAGAATCTAAAATTCCAACTAAAATGGACAATCCTTGATGTAATTATTGCAAGTTGTGGCATACCACATATTTCTTTGGCATAAGAAAATCTTAAATTTATCAAAGTTCGATTTTATCACAATCGACACATGGAAGAAATTTATTTTGTAAATTCCGATTGTTAAGAATACACCGTGTAATGAATAATATCAGGATAAACCTCAAAGGATAAAATGAGGCCCCCATATTTTGTTATATTATATATGGGCCGAAAGCCCATAGATCTCAACATAATAGAAAATCACGAAGCTGAAGTTCTGGGCATTAGTAGTTAATGCTCTTCACTACTATATTGCAATATTATCATGGCTTTTCTTCAATTTATATTTCATGCCCATTTGAAAAAGGTAATTAAAATTCTGAGGTTGTGTTTAACCCGAGGCCAGAAATTCCGAGCACACATTCATTGAAATATATAATTTGACAGAATTAATGTGGTTATTTGAACTTATATGGCAACAGGTTCCACAACGTCATTTTGAAAGGACGTAAAAATCACAAATGCAAGTTTAAGACTTTTCCCAATTATTATTAACAGAAAGATAGCATACATTATGGCTTAGAAGTTCCTGGAGAATGAGAACGGTGCTTCTCAAACTTAGCCACGAGCTTCTCATGGTGTTCCGAAATCTTTTCATTGGAACTCTGTAGCGTGCCAAGCTTTGTTTGCATACCCCTAGAGTATGAGCTCACCATTTTTGACAAATTTTTATTGTCATGTTTAAGGTTTTCAATCTTCCGTTGAGAATCCTGAAACATTCTCTGGATAGATGAATTTTTGATGATGAGCTCTTCAATCTCGTTTGACTTGGCAAGCAAATGATGAGCCAGGTTGGAAACAGAAGCAGCACTCTGAATGCTAAATGATATTGAGTAGTCATCCATATCCTCTTTGTCAGACCTTCCTGATAATAATATCCCATCCATAGGAGTAGTGAAATTCCTAGCTACTATAATAGCGGTTCTATCATTTATCATCACGGAATCATTAACCATGAGATGACGATTTTCGGATACAAAGGATGGATGCCAGGTTTGGCTTCATGAGTTGTTTTGGGAGCAACATTTAAATCAAAACGATTTGGGCGAGAAGAAGATGAAGCCATTTTGAAGAGGTTTAGAGGAAAGTTTTAGAAAATGTTAAACTTTCAGAAAATGGAAGGAATTTGAGTTTAAACACACGTACTCCAACCAGACTTTACAAAGGCAATATCTATAGGCGGAAATGTGGCAACATTTCCTGGATCCCAATATTTTCTCGGATCCCAATATTTTCATTTTCCAGTTTTTCAAACTTCACATGGTATTCATTATGCAGGTTGACACTTGAGGGGACACAAGGACAATTATTGTCAAACAAATCTTATCTTATGGATTTCACAGGGTTATTTTTTTTTCAAACTTATCTTAGGAATTTCAAAAGTTTTATGTGGCTAATTTGAGATTTACTGTTCCAAACTATTCCATTTTCTTGTGTATAAATATGTTACTAACAAAACTTCTTTGCAGAATACATCCAGTTTTCTCCATAACTAGTAATGCAATATCCACTTGTTTTTCCTATCAGTAAGAGCTCGATGTGCTTGAGAAGCGAGACTAACTCTGTTCATCCATTCAGGAAGCGAGACTATCTCTGATCATCCATTTAGGAAGCAAGACTATCCCTTATCACGCCTCCTTCCTTGATTGCTTACCTACCTTACAATCAATATCATAATTCTTTGTATTTGTCCTTTCTTTAAATAACTCTCTGTTCCTAAGGGATTTTGTTTCTTTTGAACCTTCATCTGAAGAGCATGTATGTATTAATCTGTGGCATGCCTAAGCATGATAGAAATATGGGTTATAAAATGTTCCAATTCCTTGGATTGAGATTATCCACGCCCTATTTTAAATAACACTCAATTGAAGGTTATGATCCACATTCTCACATAATTCCTCTTATAAGAGATATATGTCTGGAAAAAGACAATTAAAGCCCCTGAAGTGGCTAGGGTACCCAAAGGCAAAGAAATACTAATAATTGATGCATGCACATGCACATGAGAATGGTGGGATCACAGATTGATGAAAGATAATTTTTGCTTTAGAGTAGCTACTCAAATCTTCAATGGGCTGTGTTGAATGGAACCACGTTATATTATTAAATGTCGGCAATATCATTAGCCAAAAATGGAAAGAAGCAATTCCATTACAGATGAGGATGAACGTGAAAGAACAACCCCATAGTACAAACCCCAAAAGGATGTTAACACTGAAGGTTATACATGGGTGTTCGGAATAAAGAGGAATATACTCACTTTATATGACACAATGTTTCTGGTAGAAACAAGGAATGTTGAGGTTCTCTGATAGATTAATATTTTGCATACATAATCTATCTATATTTGCATTGTTTTCGTGTGAAATTGGTTAGTTTAATGTGTTTAGTGAAAATTTTGTAGGCAATCGTTTCTAGCAAGACTATGGAGCTAAAACTATGATTTAGGAAGCTTAAGGGACCGAAATGGATAGAATTATCAACTCAATACAATCTTAAGAATCCACTCTGTCATTTCATCAAACACCTGGAGTGCATCTGTGCAAATGTCAACTTATACCCACAACTGGTCTCAGTGACCAGCACCAGAAAGTTTTAGTTAGAGAAGTTTACCATAATTTGTATGCAGTTAGTGATTTTGGAGAAGAACCATACTGAGTATCTAAGTTTGACATGGTGGGGCATACTGGACATTGAGGCCATAATTGTTGCTAGCAAGATTGCGAATGAAGCTATCAAGATAATGCAACAGAGCAAGTGGGTGGAATTGACGATATTCAAATGCTTACAGCCCACACTCTTCAACTAGTTTCAATTGTAATCGGCAGCCTTGGACTGGCACCTGGCGTTCAATTCTGCAAGGACAAGTACAACTGAAGATGGGAGATCTTAGAAGCGCACTATCAAACTTTGAAAAGGTTTTGGAGGTGTACCCTGATAATTGTGATGTGTTGAAATTCCTTGGGCACATATATGTTCAGCTTGAGCAATTGAGTTTCCATCATTTTCTTTGGAATTGAAAGAGCAAACAAAAAGTCAAACGCTTAGGGAAAAGTCTTCATTTGAGGGGAAAGGCACACTAATTTGGATAGTGGGCTAGAGAGGAGCTGTGGCAATTTAGGAAACCCATGGGCTGGTCTCTTTTGTTCTATTCTTCATTGAGTTGGAATTGGATTATTCCTCAGCTGCACTTTCCCCTCCACAACAGAAAAGCCACTTTGATAATTCCCTTTTTAACTTGGAATTCTCTATTTCTATTTCCAAGTCTTAGCCGTGTGTTTATTCCTTTTCCAGATTGGGTTTATTTTATTATACTTTCCTATTTCCCTCTACTTCCCAATTATTCTCTAAAAATATATTACACTCAGAGAAATATTAGAGAGAGCCAAGAATTTGCTACTGCACTACTTGAGGAGCTTTCGACGGTGTTCTTGTGGAGATTCCGAAGATCAAGTCCATCGGCCAAATCGGTTTTATGACAACAATTCTCTTATTTATCTTTTCTTTTGTCATGAACTAATTTCTCTTGTTAGGGCAACGATGTAGCCTAACCATGAACACTTAATTTTTATAGTTATATTAATTCTTGATTATTATTCCGGGTTGAGTATTTGTTACTGTTCTTAATGCTTTAAATATATGGCCAATATTTAATTGATGATCCAAACGGAGAACGAGATGAGATATTTGGTGTTTGCTTCTTGTAACAGATACCATGACTTGAATGCTTGCCCGAGAGGGAATAACATGACTCATACAGTTTTCTTGCAGGTTCTCATAGAACTTAATGGGTTCTTGATTTTCTAAATCCGTTGCTCGAGAGAGAGTAGGTTGTTAATTAAGAATACTTTTGGTTGAGTCCGAGAGGGAATATCAAATAAATTTGGAGAAACCTACTATCAACATGGATAGTAATTATGGTTAATTGACTACACTACAAGACAGAAACCCTTCCACGACGTCTCATATGCGTTATGGAAGATGTTTAATGACGTGGTCAGGATGTCGTAACCCACGTTGTGGAAAGGGGGATCATGAAAACTTTTTTAAAAACATGGCGTCTAATACATGTCATAGAATGTGATTTCAATGACGCGGTTCACGTGTCGTACTATTCTTTCCATGACACATGTAGTTTTAATGATGTCAAGTCTGCATCATGAAGAATATGACGTTTGTTTTGACGTCGTCTATTAAGACTTTATATGACGCAGAATGGACGTCATTGAAGTTAACGACGTCTATAAGACGTCATTGAAATATTTTTCATGACACATATTAGACGTCGTTGAAATTTAAAAAAAAAATTATAATATATATCCATCGTTGAACTTAACGACGTTCCAGAGACGTCATTGAAATATTTTTGACGACACATATTAGACGTTGAAATTTTAAAAAATAATAATAATAATTCTAATACGTATATATATATATATATACATCCCATCATTTTAATTCTACAAAAAGAAATTAATATATAGAAGCAAAGCCTTCACATAAAGGCTAACATACTTTAAATTACTGTTACTCAACATGATTCTAGTACATCACGACAAGTTTAAAAATTTTCTTTAACTAATTCTACAAAGTCAATCCTATGAAGTATGAGAAGATCTTATACTTGCACTGTCCAAAACAAAATAGACATCCAAAAAGAAGAGCTTGATGACAGTTTGAGAGGATGTGATACTTCATGTCCAAAAGAGGGCGTAGATGGTACTAAAATAATTACAACCACCATTAATACCTTCTTGCTTTCTGTAGATATCATCCGAACTGATGCGATGCAGAAGTAATGTCTCATTATATCAAATAAACCCAGCTCTTCTGATCTCTGTGTCACAACAGTTGCATTCAATCATAATGCATATCAAGAATCATTTCTAAGGAAACTTGACTCCTAACAACTCATTTCTCACAAATTTACCATGTCCCTATCAGATTAGCATAGCTTTAAACCAATGAGATTAACAAACCTGCATATAGTCAACCGTAACATGGCCTGTTGCCTGATCATCCCATTTTCCATCTTCATTCAGACGGTAGACCTTAACACGCTGAGATACATAAAAGAAAAATTAGACCAAAAACTTCTACCACATTCTATATATACCAATATTACTACTGCAGATTTAAACTATAAGATGACCAAATTCCGATAGTTCAAATTCTGCATCACGACCTATCAACAGAAATGGTTATCCACCAACCTGCATCAAATCCTGCAGAGACTAGAAATAAGTGAGGATTAAATTCCTTGGCAACAGGAACCAAAAAAAGGTCCCAAACTGCAAAATAGTCTGCATCCCCACACCGACCATTTTCCCAGGGGACAATAATGTTGTATCAACTCCTGGTTCGTCTCCAATCATGGTATAGAAACCATCATCAGTAGCTGGATAAAAACATCCAAACTCATGCCTGAAAAAAGCACAGCTCCATACAGTCATCATAACTAAGAACTTTGATCTTACTCAACCAAACAAGTTACAAGCTAAAAGCTCCAATGAGAAAACCATTTGAAAGAATGCAAAAAATTAGAGATTCTTATGTCACAGAACACATGAATAGGGTAAAAAGACTCTTGATAGCAAATTAAAATTCGCAAAAACAACAAAGGAATGTCATGCAGCACATCTTAACAATACAACATGAAGAGATCTAACTTAAACTTTGTGTACATTACGAATAAGCTTAAATGATCAAGCAAAAGAACAAGTATTAGTTTAAATTATGGCATACCTATGAACAGAGAAGAACAAAACTCTAGGATCCTTCCAGAACATCTTTTGAGTATCATAACTCAAAAGACTGATAATCCACTAGGATTGTGGATCCAATTCAACCTTCACATCTTCGACTGACTGATAACTGATAGAATGGCTTAACCATGTTTCTGAGTTGCCAGCTTCCCCCATCTATTAACTATATGGACTGTGAATGAATGCCAAAAGGCTATATGAAAATTTTAAGGAGCACTTGTAAAGTCAAAGATAATGAAAATGGAGTTAAATTTGTAATAGAAGTCAGGTTGATACACGAACCAATTTCTAAATGCAAAGAAAAGAGGTAAAGAATATTTGAAATGAAATCAGAAGCAAAAATATATAAACATTTTGTGAGAATCTCACTGGAATTTGCAGGCACAATGAGTTAATTGGATTGGTAGAACTATACATATTAGTTGCAATGTTGTTTTACCTCTTTTCTTCTTTTCCTTGTTCATAGAATGGGGAATAGTGTCTTCTCGAGTTGTAGATTCAGAACATTCATCAGCTATTCTGGAAGAACTAGCTCCTTCTCTCAAGCCACATCTACGTCTTTCCTTCCCTCCAACAGAATCTGCCATCTCAAGTGTAAATCTGCCATTTAACAAAAATAAAAATAAAAGTACCATAACATGTTCAGTTTTGTACCAATAAATGTTATTGTAAAGATAACTCAACCAGTGACAGTGAGGGTTCAGACCAAAGAAAGAAAGAAAAAATTAGCTTCTTAGTTTTATTTCTTTTTGCTTCTAAGATAATGCAATAAATTTGGATTTCATCCCCAAAAGAAAAATGATAGCATCAGGTTTAAGCAAAGTAAAGGTTAACAAACCACCTGGTAAACATACTAAACTAAGTTCAGGTGCTTGACTTCAAGGCACCAGTCACATGTACCAAGATGGTTTTGGAAAACTTTGTATTGACAGTTAGCATCCAATTTCAACCTTAATATCTGATTACACACCATCATTGCAAACTGCAAACAGCAATCTTCAAAATTAATTTTATAACACAATAACTGTGCATGCAAAGCATTTTAAATTTAGTACATAAATCATGGAGAAACTTGCAAGGCATTGTTATGAAATTTGAAGTTATGCTTCCAACCATTGATTTACAAGGCATATGAGAACTCAATGACCAATTCCACATATTTCCTAGCTTTCAATACCAAAAAAAAAAACTCTGAAACCAATATTCTGAGGAATTTGGTCTCATGTTGTCATAAATATAGTGAAATGTTGCTCCTAGAAAGATACTGGTTTAATGAGCTTGAATTCTTTTCATGTTTGCGTATGTTTGTCTGATGTCTCCTCAAGTTATTGAACATGCTTACCGTAGGATAAAGAGCTGGGATGGAGAGAACAAGTGCAAAAAATAACAGAAGATATCAATAATATTTTGGAAAGGGGAAAAAGAAAAGAATTACCTTGTCCAACAAATGAGTTGTTGTTTCAGGAGGAGAACATTTGATATCAAACTTCTTGCATGCCTCCTTAAGATATTTGTTAGCTTCATCACTAGAGAGATCTGCTGGATTTATGTTGAGATCTGCGATCTGATTTAATTCATCAACCATGTCGATCCTCTTGCAACACAGTCCAAGTTAAAACCATCAGATAAGTTGTTTCAAATCTGTTTCAGTTATAACATGCATGACCAATAATGAATTAGTTTACAGACCTGAAAGGAGGAGTGAAGTCAATCTCAATTGGATCCTTATCGAGCCCATTTGAGTGATACTTGATTTTGTATCCACCAGTGAGTTCCTTGACCATCTCTATTTTAGATTTAATATATATCAGCAAAGAAATCCAAGTAGTTTCAAAGACATGGAGAAGTGCAAAATAAGGTTTGAGCCATACCACTCAACATTTCCTCGGTCAGGGTCCTCAAGTCATTGTAGTCTGCATAAGCCATCAAGTCAAGATATAGTTCAGGTGCAATGCGCATGAAAAGCTTCATGTCATACAAAATCCAGCAAAAAATTATGTCACAAGTCAATGTAGAGGAACTGGATTTGTTCCTATAGTGCTTAGGAAGTGAAATATAAAACTATAATCTGGATTACACCAACAGCTATTACAAAAAACACTTGTGCTTATTCTACTGGATCATATAATTCGAAAGCAAGTTATCATAAATAACAAGTGAAAGGTATATCAACAGCTATTACAAACCTGGGAATCCAGTCACTTGTTTTTCAAGTCATGACCATGCAGAAGATGAAATTTTGGAAATTTCATTTCCATATATCATGTCTAATATTTTCTCAGCAACCAAACAAAGAGCAAACTAATTAGAAAACAGAGGAGAAAGAAAGGTAGAGACAGAAAAGGGAGTAGCAGTTAAAGGGGACTCATGGAAGCTGAGTATTAGTGAGGAGAGTGCTTCAGTGAATTGGTTAGCAAATTAATGTATGGACCTGTGTTCTTTCAGGAAGTATTCTTATTATTTATCATGTTGATTGCAGCTTGACTGCAAAATCATATTGTTTGCAGCCTGACTGCAATCTGAACATTAAAGATTGATCATGATGCTAAGTTCTTCAAACTTGAGTTCAGAAAAGAAAAACTTAAAGCTACTATGCAGGATAATTACATATTTATTCCTTAATCAGTCATCCGAATATAAATCCCCAAATATAAAATCTAGGAGTAGAGGATAGAAGAAACACCCTTAAGGATCACCACGGATCATTATCTCATTCATAAATTGGCATGCCAAAATCTCTCTGTGAACTTGAGCAACAGATTTTGATTATATAAAGAGATAATGCATTCTCCATATTTTAGTTTTCAACTACTCGATAATATACATGACCAAAAATAAAATATTTCAGCAAGACTTCGTTAGTCACTTTCCAGCTTTTGTTTTCAGTTATCTCAATACTAAAAAACATCACACTAGATATGTAATACCTTTCAGCAAGTCTCTCATCTCTGATTACATCTAGTGAGGCAACAGCAACTGCACTGGCCAACGGATTACCCCCAAAAGCACTGAAAATAATCCCAAATAATAGCAGGGTGAGCTCTATTATAATAAAACCAAAATGAAGGCAAGCAAGTGGAAAATAGACTATCAACATCTCACCATAGGGCTGGGCAGAAAAATATCCGAATTGGGATATATATATATATATATATAGAGAGAGAGAGAGAGAGAGAGAGAGAGAGATTGAGGGAGAAAAGTGCAGGCGTTTAACCATTACTAGTTTTGAAGTTGTACTTGCATCCACTCACCATCTTCATTTCCCCTGCATCGATCGCATATGCACCAACAAGAGATAGAGCGCAACCCAAGAAATCTGTGCTAAAACAATCACGAGGAAGCTCAATCTTTATTGAAGATCCCTCACTTTGATGGCTGAACCATTTTGGAATTTCATACCCCGGACAGCTAATGGCAACCAAAGATCCCTGTACATCATAACAATTAAACTCATGAAAAAAAAAAAGATTCTTCAACAGATAGAGTGTGTGTGTGAGGTAGAGAGAGAGAAAAAGAAAGAAAGAAAGAGATAGAAACCTTCTCTGATTCATATTCATCATCTGAATCATATGATGCTTGTGCAAGGAATTTAGATGAGAAAGAGAGTGAGTGTTTGGGTTCAGAGAGAGCTAGGGGAGAATTAGAGATAAAGGAAGAGAGGTCAGACTCTGATAACAAAAGGGTTCTTGAAGGGATAAAGCGCCAAATTAGAACTGGGCGAAAAAAAGGGCGCCACCCGAAAATAATTTGGGGGGATAAAGCATATATATCTATGACGCAGGAAGAGTGTCATTGAATATTTTTGCACTTATGACGCAGATTCTGCTTCGTCGTATAACTATTTCATGACATGTAAAAGACGTCATTAATTTAAGAAAAAATTTGGTGTAAATCTATGACACAGGTCATGCGTCGTCATATATGCTACATCTATGACGCAGGTCCTGCGTCATCGTATAAGTAATTCATGTCGTGTAGAAGACGTCGTTAAATTTACAATGTTAACGACGTATGATAGGCGCCGTCTAAGTGCACTAGAATCAATGACACACATCCCGCGTCATTGAAAATGATTTTAATGACGCGTCTAACGAATGTCGTGATAACGGTGTCATGAACTCCCTTCAACGACGCATTTTAAAAACACGTCATAGTTTATGTTTTTAATGACATGTATTTTCGATGCGTCATTAAATCCGCGTCATAAAAAGACCTTTTTTTTTGTAGTGCTATAAGAATTAAGTGGAATTAGTTATGGTGAAATCGGATGCTCTAGTGTTTCATAAACTTGATTTTCCACCGTTAATTAATTTGTTATTCTCTTATAAATTGTTTTAGTTTTGTTAAATTAATCAAACTCTTTAATCAATTGTTCAGATAGACTTAAGAATTAATCATAATTTGTAGTTAATAGGAAATTACAGTCTTCATGGGAACGACACTCTACTTACTTCTATATTACTTGTGCGGATTGTGTGCTTGCAATAAATTCACAACAAGTTTTTGGCAACGCTGCCGGGGATTGTTTTATTTTCTTTTAATATCAATATATTTTAATTTTGAGTTTAATTTGAATTATTCTTTTTGTTTCAGGTACTTTGATCCGTGTATGCAACGTTCTCGCACCCTAGAACTCATACCACTTGACCCAGAAATCGAACGTACGTTTCATAAGCTGAATAGAGGAAACAAAAAGCACACTTTGGTGGAACCACCACTCACACCTATGGAAGACGAAGCAGAAAGAGCAGTGTGGGAATTTGCCATTCCATTGGCAACTCCTTCACCGATTCGACATCCTGCAATCACGGCCAACAATTTTGAGATCAAACCAGCTGTGATCACTATGCTACAAGATACATCTACATTTTGTGGTTTATCGAATGACTATCCACAAGACACTATTCGTACTTGGAAGATAAAGCCAAACTTTGGTTACTATCACAACCACAAGACTCTATCCGTACTTGGCACCTGGCATTCAAAACTACAAAATTCCGGCAAGATATTATGTAGTTCGCTCAGTATGATAAGGAGCCTAATTATGAAATATGGGAACGATTCAAAGATTTATTGAGCAAGTGTCCTCATCATGAGCTCCCAACCTTGATTCAAGTTCAGACTTTTTACAATGGGTTGAGTCAAACAAGCAGGACATTAGTTGATGCAGCAACTAGAGGTGCTTTAATGGGAAAAATGGTTACAGAAGCATTTGAACTATTGGAGACCATGGCTTCCAACAGCTACCAATGGCCGAGTGAGAGAATGAATCCGAAGCCAGCTGGGGTCCTGGAAGTCGATGCTATGGCTTTGCTAATAGCACAAATTTCTAACCTTACTAAAAGAGTTGATTCTTTGAGTGTTAATGCTGTGAATACTAATCCTAATTTTTGTTGTGAAATTTGTGCAAGCCCTCATCCAAGTTCAGAGTGCACTACATGGAACCCATTTGTGTTTGCTAAGCAAGTCAATTAGGTTGCAGAATTTAATCGACAAAGGAATAATCCTTATTCCAACACATACAACCCTGGTTGGAGAAACCATCCAAATTTCTCATGGAGCAATAATCAGAATGTGCAAAGACCACCACCTGGTTTTTCACCTCAAGAAAAGAAGCATGGATTGGAGGACATAATTACTCAACTTGGAGGACATAATTCTTTGAAAGAGTTTTATGTGATTTGGGTTCTAGCATTAACTTATTACCTTTATCTGTTGCTAAAAATATTGGTATTGGTATTGGTGAAATTAAACCTACTACTATTTCTTTGCAGATAGCGGGCAGGTCAATCACATATCCAGATGGAATTATTGAAGATGTTCTGGTGAAGGTTGATACACTCATATTTCAGGCATATTTTTTTGTTTTGGATATGGAAGAAGATTCTGACACAACTATTTTTGGGCCCCCTGTTCCTAATTACTTCGCGCATTCTGATTGACGTAGAAGAAGGGTTACTAATTTTGAGAGCTGGGAATGAAAAAACGACATTCAGAGTTTTTGAAGCAATAAAATTTCCAAGAGAAGCGGAGGATTGTTTTCGCATGGAATTAATTGATGAAATTGCTTCAGACACATTTGAAAAGGAGAATTCGAGCCATCCATTGGAATCTACATTGGTCCATGCTGAATATGTCTTGTATCTGGATGCATCACAACCGTACAACCCGAGGCAAAGGAATCAGTTCGAACCACTAGGAGTGGCACCTCTTAAGACTGCACCTTCTGTGATTGCTACACCTACACTTACTCTGAAGCCATTGCCAATGCATTTGATGTACACTTATTTGGGCACTTCTGAAGCTTTACCAGTTATTATTGCTGCAAATTTGAGTGAAACTGAAGAAGAAAAAGTGTTGCGGATTTTGTGGAAACATAAAATTGCAATTGGGTGGACGATCGTTGACATCAAGGGTATTAGCCCTTCTATGTGTATGCACCGAATACTAATGGAAGAGGAGCATAAGCCATCCATGGAACATTAATGCTGATTGAACTCCAACATGAAAGAAGTAGTATGTGCAAAGGTATTAAAATTGCTTGATGCAGGTATTATTTACCTTATATCTGATAGTAGTTGGGTAAGTCCTACACAGGTTGTGCCAAAGAAGGGAGGGATGACTATTGTAAAAAATGAGAATAATGAGTTAGTCCCAACGAGAACTGTTATAGGATGGAGAGTCTACATAGATTACAGGAAATTGAATTCTGCAACCAGAAAAGATCACTTCCTGCTACCTTTTATTGATCAGATGCTAGAAAGACTTGTTGGGCATGCTTATTACTGTTTTCTAGATGGATACTCAGGTATAATCAAATCCCTATCGCGCTTGAAGACCAAGAAAAAACGACATTCACATGTCCATTTGGCACTTTTGCTTATCGCTGTATGCCTTTTGGGTTATGTAACGCTCCTGCCACTTTTAGAGTTGCATGATGAGCATTTTCTCTGACATGGTGGAGCGATTTATTGAGGTATTTATGGATGACTTCTCTGTTTTCGGTTCATCTTTTGATTCTTGTTTGGATAATTTGGCTTTTTTTTTTGGCAAGATGTGAAGAAACCAATTTAGTTCTCAATTGGGAAAAATGTCATTTTATGGTACAAGGGATTGTGTTGGGGCATAAAATTTCAGCTAGAGGTATTGAGGTTGACCATGCAAAAATTGAGACCATAGAAAAGCTGCCACCCCCCTCTACAGTGAAAGGAATTCGAAGCTTCTTGGGACATGTTGGGTTTTATCGTCTATTTATTAAGGATTTCTCGAAAATTACAAAGCCTCTTTGCAAATTGTTATTGAAGGATTTAGAATTCAACTTTGATTTAGAATGTTTGGAGGCGTTTAATTTATTGAAGGAGAACCTCACCATTGCACCAATCATTATTGCACCTGATTGGGAATTACCAATTGAGATTATGTGTGATGCAAGTGATTATGCTATTGGAGCTGTCTTGGGTCAATGGAAGAATAAATTACTACATGTGATTCACTATGCAAGTCGTACTTTGAATGATGCCCAACTGAATTATGCCACTACAAAAAAAGGAATTGTTGGCAGTGGTATTCGCATTGGATAAATTTCGTTCTTACTTATTGGATGCGAAGGTAATTGTGTATACATATGCAACTTTGAAATTTTTGCTTGCCAAGAAGGAAGCAAAACCAAGACTAATTCGATGGGTTTTATTGCTTCAAGAGTTTGATATTAAAATTCGAGATAAAAAAGGGTCCGAGAATGTGGTGGCCGACCACCTCTCTCAGCTAGTCCGTGAGGATGAAGTTATAGAAGATGTTGCACCCATCCTAGAGACATTCCTTGACGAGCAACTATTTTCCATCAATTCTGAGAAAGAATTAGTCACTCCCTGGTATGCAGACTTTTTCAATTATCTAGCTTGTGGTATTCTTCCCCCTAATATGTCCTTTTATCATAAAAAGAAATTCCTATTGGGATGATCAATATTTGTGGAAGCATGGTCCTGACCAAATTATACGAAGATGTGTGCTTGAGACAGAGATGTATGACAGGACCCGACCCAAATTCTACTTTGGAATCCTCATCGAACCCTATGCATGTCCAACACCTGTCAGGTGCGGGGCACAAATGACCAAAATGCCATTTTTCCCTAAATCCAACTTAAAACCACTTAAGGGTTTGTGACTCATGCTGGAAAAATGGCAAAGTCAACCTTGAAAAAAGGAAATTTCCTAATTTAATTTCACCTGTAAAACACAGTTCAAAGTTCTCAATCGTTCAGCACACACAAGTTATGTTCACACACAAACTAAACATTTAATCTGAATGGCCTCCGCCTTACAAACAACCTGGACTCTCGCAGAACATACCAAAGAGTTAAATAGATTTCGAATCCAACCTCACAACCAATTTCCGCAATGTCCTTTTCCGTGGCTACACCTAGATTAATCTAGGTTGCCTACGTACCCTTACTGAGGGATCAAGCCACACGTAGTTCTTCCTTTTCTTTTCAGAATCATTTAGAAAGCACTTATGGCTTAATAACTTTTGATATTCTTTAGAATATCCTAAGCAAAATGAAAAAGATACATCCCTTGACCATAAAACTATCCATCGTGTAATTCAAATCCTTATGAACCGACTAATTAATATATCCAAAGACATACTCACAACCATCAATATTCAGTTATTCACATATTATCACAAAACTAAAGTTCATTGAACTTCAAAATAAAAAGTCACTGGTTGGTATGAAGAAATCCATAAATTCCATATAATTGGACTTGTGGTCATAATTTTCTCAAATTCACTTTTAGTGCCGCTAAGAGCCTACCTTCTCACTTATTTCCCAAACCCCAAAAGCCAAAAAGATTATCAAACCTGCTCTTGATGATTTGGTATCATGTTTAGTCGTTTATGCACAACAATAACAATCTAAAGTGTAAAGAGTAATTTGGCCAAACGTTTTCTTTTATAAATTTCCTAAACATGGTGCAAAAATACAGACAAAACACAAAGAGAGGCGGTGACCAAAGGGAAGAACCCTAACCAGAGATTTACAATACCCTTATTAGAGTACTTAGGCTTCTTCCAAACCTCACCTCACTTGAAAGAGCACACAGATATTCAAAGATCCATCATTTAAACTAAATATAAATTTTATTTGTTTTTCTTTAATCAAGTGATCTAGGCTCAAAATCAATGGAAACCAACCCAATAAACAGCTAAAGTGTGAAGAGGAGGTTTAGATGCACACCTAGATTGCTGGAAATTGCAGCCGGAATCGTCGAAGAGACAACGAAGAATTTCGAGGAGAAACCGGCTGTTTCTCGAGCTATTGCCGGCGCCAGAGCTGTGGGCTTCGCCGGAGAAGAGGTGGGTCGGAGAGAGGAAGTTGAGCTGGTTCTAACGGACGTGGTCTCGTGGGCAAAGGTGGCCGGAGGAGAGAGTTGTTGACCAAAGAATGGCCGACTGTTTGTTTCGCAGAGAGAGAAGTGAGAATCTGTGAGGGAGAAAGAGATGAGAGATGGGAGGAGAACGAAGAAGAGAGAATTTAAAATCTGCCCGATTACTACAGCGAGGCACTGTAGCACGCAGATTTATTTATTATTTTTTTAAACTTCCATTTTTAGACTTTTTCTCTCTCGTTTCAACTCGGAATCGAGCGTGCCACATACCCACGAACTCATATCGACGAGCTCGACTCAACAGCGCAGCTCAATTCCCCAATTCTTTCTCGAACAAAAAGTCAATTTTAAAACCATTAAAATACTCTCGGGGTAAAAATGTCTTTTACTTGAATAATTTAATAATTTAGTATTTATTTAGGAACGGGATATTACATGTATGACATATTAGTGCATTGTCACACTTCGCGCGTGTAGAGGTCATTATGGTGCTTCCAAGACTGGGACCAAGGTTCTACAATCTGGGTTTTTCTAGCCTACTTTGTTTAAAGATGCTCAAAACTTTGTTACGAGGTGTGATCCCTGCCAATGTACGGGAAATATCTCTAGTCAAAACCAAATGCCCTTGAATAATATTTTAAAGGTGGAATTGTTTGATTTTTGGGGTATTGACTTCATGGGTCCGTTTCCGGCATCGTATGGGCATTTGTATATTTTGGTTGCAATGGATTATGTATCAAAATGGGTTGAAGCAGTTGCCTTACCTACGAATGACGCCAAGGTTGTGGTTAGATTTCTACGAAAGAATATTTTCACAAGGTTTGGGGTCCCTCGTGCAATTATTAGTGATGGAGGTACGCATTTTTGCAATTGTCAATTTAATTCTCTTCTTGCAAAATATGGCATGACCCACAAAAGTGTCCACTCCCTACCATCCACAAACTAGTGGGCAAGTTGAAGTTTCGAATAGGGAATTAACGAAAATCTTGGAAAAGACAATGAATGCCTCTAGGAAAGATTGGTCATTGAAATTGGATGATGCACTATGGGCTTATAGAACGGCGTTCAAAGCGCCAATTGGGATGTCACCATATAGACTTATTTTTGGGAAAACATGCCACCTTTGGTGGAATTGGAGCATAAAGCATTTTGGGCTATCAAAACGCTCAATTTTGACATGAGTTCGGCTGGTGAGAAGAGGAAGTTACAATTGAATGAGTTAGAGGAACTTTGGAATGAATCATATAAGAATGCGAAAATTTACAAGGACCGTACAAAGAAGTGGCATGACAAGCACATCTTGGAGAAGGAATTTTATGTGGGTCAAAGCGTTCTTCTCTACAACTCACGGTTGAAACTTTTTCCTGGGAAACTTGGCTCTCGTTGGTCTGGGCCATTCACGGTGTTAATAGTGTATCCTTATGGGACAGTTAAAATCAAGAATGATCGTGACGGTACAACTTTCAAAGTTAATGGCCATCGAATCAAACCATCGAATCAAACCATATGTGGCCGCTGCATTTCTTGAGGAGGAGACCACCGTTCTCCTCGATGCCCCAAGTAAACGCATCCAAAAGTCGGGCTATTGACTCTAAACTAAGCGCTTGTTGGGAGGCAACCCAATTAGGTACCTTCATTCCTTATCTTTTTAATTTTCGTTCCTGTGCTTCTCGCGTTCATTACTTTTACTATTCTTTGTCCTTACTTTTATTTTCTTTTTAAACATTGAGGACAATGTTTGGTTTAGGTTTGAGGTGGGTAACATTCATTTTCTTTTAAAGTTTTTTTTCGAGTCATGCAAAACATTGGTGTTTATGTTTCCATTAAACTGTTTTCATCTGTACCGGATTTGAAGTTTTGGCCCATGTCACCATCTTCAGTTTTTTGTGCTGAATCCAGCCATATAAGGCTCTTAATTTTTTTATTTTTAGTTTGGAAGTTACAGCTGTTTTTCTGAACAGGGGTCAGGAACTGAAATTTTTCTGCGATTCTGCATTGTTATCTGTTTTCAACATCCGTTTTCATACAGTTCAAATCTGTTTTTCGGGATTTTGTCTGTATAAGAGTTGTGTAATTTTTTGTCTATTTCCTAAACATATAAGGCTTGTCAAAATCCGTGTGGTACTTTGTGAGATAATCACTGAAAACTGAGCTGAGGTCGAAACTAAAAATAAGCAGTTTTTCTGAAATGTGAATTCTAGTTAAAGCTATTACTTTTTCTTGCTAATGGAGATGTATATGCCATGTGTTATCATGAATGCTTTACTAAAGTGTTGCCATGAAGGGTCATTGCATTATAATCTTTCCACTTCACAATACCCTGCTCTTAATGTTTTGGTGGATAAGGTTGCTACGCTCGAATGACTATGGAATATTAGTGGAGACTACCATTGTGTGATAATTGAGCCAAAAGCCATTCTTTGAGAGGGTTTTATTGTTTCTACTCTTAAACACTCTTCAAATTTGTTCTTAATTAGATTGCTCTCATTAGGTTTGTATTGGATACTAAAGAATGTTCTTACTTTTGTAGGTACGTCGCTTCCAAGTGGGATGGACCATGAGAGATGATGTTAGGCTATGCATGTTTTCACCCACTAAAAAGCCTTTTATCCTACCCTTTTGTGTGTGTCATTAACCCCTTTGTAACCAAACACTTAGCTTTTCTTCCATCACCCTTATTATCTTTGACCTATATAACCCGTTTCTAAGTCATACCTTATAGCTTAGGATGTGCCAAAGTGATGGGAATAAAGGAAGCTGAGCTTTATACCAAAGAATTGGCGTGTACCGAGGTGTTTGTGCAAAATTGAAGAAAAAAATATTGAAAAGAAAAGAGAAAAGAAAAGAAAAAGTATTTTGCAATTAAAAAAAAGAGTACAATATCAAAATCACTGAAAAAGAAGTAAAAAAGATGCACAAGTCTTGGACGCTGAGTACTACAAAATGTTCAAAAGGAGCAGGCCGTGATCGTGAAGGATGCTTTGGTATGTCCTAAGTTTTTGCTATTCCTTTCCTTTCTTTCTTAACCCGAGCCTAGCCTTTCGTTACAACCGAAGTAAAAGACCTAACTGATCTTTTGGGAAATCGGGCTTGGAGGTGAGGTAAGTACTCTTTTTCTTAGTATTCGATTCTTTTCATGAGACATTATTTTCATAAATTTCCATTCTTCAAGCTAAGCATACGTGTTAACATTTGATTTCCATTACATAACTTCATACACATATGTGACATTTGAGTGTAAGCCTAGGATTCCGAGAGGAAAAAAATAGAGTGATATCCGGTGAGGATAGAGTCAAGGTGAAATAATTCCATGACTTTCGAGTGTGGTTGTCTTTAAGCTTTGATGTTATGGGTTTTGGTATTACACGTTACACTATGATGCCAATTAACTCAAAGTGGCATAGCTTTAGTGATGCAAATGTGATTGGCATGCATTGGTTTTTATTAGCTTTGTTTAAAGTGGTGTCTTTAACGACTTTGTTTTGCAGTAAAACGTTTGTGGGTATCATAACTGGTAAACCCTCAGGAGACAAAACTCCTCCTACTAGGGACACCTAGAGGTTTAACGGCTTGTGGCACATGCTAAGTGCCATCAAGATTACCTGCGAAGTGGTTTAGTTAGTTTTTCGCTAGTTTTTATTTTTATTTTTAGTTTTGCTCGATGACTAGCAAAAGAAAGGTTTGAGGTAGTTTGATAGATTAATATTTTGCATACATAATCTATCTATATTTGCATTGTTTTCATGTGAAATTGGTTAGTTTAATGTGTTTAGTGAAGATTTTGTAGGCAATCGTTTCTAGCAAGACTTTGGAGCTAGAACTATGATTTTGGAAGCTTAAGGGACCAAAATGGGTAGAATTATCAACTCAACAAAATCTCAAGAATCCACTCTGTCATTTCATCCAACACCTGGAGTGCATCTGTGCAAGTGTCAATTTATACCCACAACTGGTCTCAGTGATTAGCACCAGAAAGTTCGAGTTAAAGAAGTTTACCGTCATTTGTATGCAGCTGGTGATTTTGGAGAAGACCCATGCTGAGTATCTAAGGTTGACATGGTGGGGCATACTGGACATTGGGGCCATAGTTGTTGCTAGCAAGATTGCGAATGAAGCTATCAAGATAATGCAATAGAGCAAGTGGGTGGAATTGACGATATTCAAATGCTTACAACCCGCACTCTTGAGCTAGTTTCAAATGTAATTGGCAGCCTTGGACTGGCACCTGGCATTCAATTCTGCAAGGACAAGTACAACTGAAGATGGGAGATCTTAGAAGCGCACTATCAAACTTTGAAAAGGTTTTGGAGGTGTACCCTAATTATTGTGATGCATTGAAATTCCTTGGGCACATATATGTTCAACTTGAGCAATTAAGTTTCCGTCATTTTCTTTGGAACTGAAAGAGCAAACAAAACGTTAGAGGCCTAGGCAAAAGTCTTCATCTGAGAGGAAAGGCACACTAATTTGGATAGTGGGCTAGAGAGGAGCTGTTGCAATTTGGGAAACCCATGGGCTGGTCTCTTTTGTTCTATTCTTCATTGAGTTGGAATTGGATTATTTCTCAGCCGCACTTTCCCCTCCACAATAGAAAAGCCACTTTGATAATTCCCTTTTTAACTTGGAATTCTCTATTTCTATTTCCAAGTCTCAGCTGCATGTTTATTCCTTTTCCAGATTGGGTTTGTTTTATTCTACTTTCCTATTTTCCCTCTATTTCCCAATTATTCTCTAAAAATATATTTTCCTTATTTTTGGAGGATTCCCTTTTGCCTATAAATACAAAGCTTTAACTTAAAAATCTTTTCCACCAGATTGTTCCACCATGTTTTAACATATTTTCATAAACTCAGAGAAATATCAGATAGAGCCAAGAATTTGCTGCTGCACTACTTGAGGAGCTTTCGACGGTGTTCCTATGGAGATTCCGAAGATCAAGTCCATCGGCAAAATCGGTTTTATGACAACAATTCTCTTGTTTATCTTTTCTTTTGTCATGAACTAATTTCTCTTGCTAGGGCGGCGATGTAGCCTAACCATGAACATTTAATTTTTATAGTTATATTAATTCCTGATTATTATTTCATGTTGAGTATTTGTTACTGTTCTTAATGCTTTAAATATATGGCCAATATTTAATTGATGATCCAAACGGAGACCGAGAGGAGATGTTTGCGGTTTGCTTCTTGTAACAAATACCATGACCTGAATGAGTGCCCGAGAGGAACTAACATGACTCATGTAGTTTTCTTGCATAGAACTTAATGGGTTCTTGATTTTCTAAATCCGTTGCTCGAGAGAGAGGTGGGTTGTTAATTAAGAATACTTTTGGTTGAGCCCGAGAGGGAATATCAAATATGTGAGGAGAAACCAACTGTCAACATGGATAGTAATTAGGGTTAATTGGCTATAAGAATTAAGTGGAATTGTCTATGGTGAAATCGGATGCTCTAGTGTTTCATAAACTTGATTTTCCACCGTTAATTAAATTGTTAGTCTCTTATAAATTGTTTTAGTTTAGTTAAATTAATCAATCTCTTGAATCAATTGTTCAGATAAACATAAGAATTAATAATAAGTGGTAGTTAATAGGAAATTACAGTTTTCGTGGGAACGACACTCTACTTACTTCTATATTACTTGTGCGGATTGTGCGCTTGCAATAAATTCACAATATTCTCCATGTTTACAGATGTAATCGTGCCTTCTTATTGCACATTTACGGAGACCAACATGTTATCTTTAAGGGTTATTAAATGCACAGAGCATATCGCCAGAAGCGATTCCCTAAAGATGTACAAGCAGAACAAATAGTTGGATATAAAGCTATATAATGTGTCATGAAGTGTAATCCCTTAAATAAAATCCCTGAAGGATTTAAATTGCATGAAGCAAGTCCCTGAAGGACAAGTGCCTGAAACACAAATTTTGTACCGAATACTAATATTATTAAAGTGTCTCAGTGAGTACATTTATTATGGTATGTTGTAACACATTAAAACTCCTGAAGAGTTAATATTTGGTTAAAACTCCCGAAGAGTTAATATTTGGTTAAAACTCCTGAAGAATTAATATTTGGTTAAAACTCTTGAAGAGTTAATATTTGGTCAAAACTCCTAAAAAGTTAATATATTCAGTTAAAACTCCTGAAGAGTTAATACTTGGTCAAAACTCCTGAAGAGTTCAAGAAATATTTGTCATGACATGAAGATCGAGAATATGCCAACGAGATTCTTGCTTATACTAAGAAAGTTTTGAAGCATTTTTATGTAAATTATCTGTTGGGCACTTAAATGTTTTTCCGAAGTATATTGGACCGGACATTGTATTTTT
Organism: Prunus padus; assembly: GCA_024362665.1. NCBI lineage: Eukaryota > Viridiplantae > Streptophyta > Magnoliopsida > Rosales > Rosaceae > Prunus > Prunus padus. The sequence goes on along the minus strand of JANFAM010000017.1, from coordinate 15,775,315 downwards.
CAGATACAGTTCAGCTCCATCACCATTAATTTGGAGTGATGTGAATCATATTTGATGCCATCTCCGCATACCACCATACACGGGCTTATTTTATTACAGTAAGCTTACAAATGGCCCAGGTTTTGTTGAATACGCAGACTCGGGATATTTCTATGATTTACATAGATATCCCTCACTAGAAATATATTTACTTACTCAACTAAGGAATATCTGATGGCTACACCTTCCACTCAGTGTGAAAAATTATCCCTCCAGAAAGATAGTCATGAAGATGTCAGGGGGAGATATTCATTAGGGGGAGCATCCAAAAGTATGCTACATTGATTACTGTACTCTTCTTCCTTCCATCAGTTTTATAATTCACTAGGTTTTCTCCTAGCAAGATTTTATTTAGACAACCAACATGTTACATTGTGGCCTCCAACGGGGAGTGTTGTATAGAATAATTGTGGAGCCCACAATGATAGGGCCCACCAAGAAATGAAGCAAAGTTGTTTGGAGGCTTATCACCTGCACACTCACGGGCATCATTTCTTTAGCCTATAAATAAGGCGTTATTCTGCCTTTGCAAACACACCAACTGAAGGATGTAGGCACGTGAAAGAGAGCAGAGAGAAATCCATGAGCCAGTGAAAGTGTAAACACTAGAATTGTATTCTTCTTATAGTCCTATTATTTTACATAGTGGAAAGGTTACTACTGGTGCTTTCCGGGGATGTAGGCACCACTTGCCGAACCTCGTCAAATATCCTATCTCATTTAGTTTAAGTGCAGCTCAATATTCTAGCATTATACCACTTGTTTTATGACAAATTTATTATTATTATTATTATTTCTGCCAAACCATAGGGAGATGTTTCATTAATAAAGGATGGTATTAAACGAACCCTAAAATTAACTTAGTAGACCCTATGATCTAAGTACACCATAATCTAAGTACACGCAGAAATTGAAGTTGCACGCAAAAAGACTACAGAATAATCTAAGTACATGCAAAAATTGAGACCTCAACTTAGACGAACTGAATCAAATCGAAGCATATAACTTTGGCACAAAAGAAAACCACCTGAAGCCACAGTTCCCTTTATCAGGCAGTGAAGGGCATTTGGGCAGCAAATGCCAAGTCCTCCTTGAAACCTAGAAATAGAGAACCTCAGGCCATGTGTAGCAGCAAACACAGATGAAGCCCTAATGCCAAAAGCAATAGAGATGCTCGTAGTTATGGAAGCAAACCGACATCAATTTTCTGCACATCATTTGATTATGGTTGAATATGATGAGTATGGTGTACTTATTAAAATTATATTTGTTTTCCAATTTCCATATATCTTTTTTGGTCATTTTATATCAGGGTAAATTCATAATTCAATAAATACTTTTTGTATTAGGGTGTACTCAGTTAATTTTAGGATTCATTTAGCAGCACTCTTAATAAAAATGGGCATGAAGGCTTGTCTGTAAAATGGGCCGGGCTTAGGGGTTAGCCCAGGACCTATGCGCTTTTTTGGCATGTAAAAAGATAATTAATGTTATATTTAATGGGTCATAATTAATATTAGTTTAATTTATAAAATATTATTTATTAATTTAATATTGGGCTGGGCTGGATCGACCATGGGCTTAGAAATTGTGGCCCTACCCTTTACATAGCAACCCAGGCTAAACCCGCATGTCGGCCCATAATACAGGGCTAGGTCAGCCCATAGCCCAAAAAATAGAACCGAGGTCAGGCTAGCCAATCTGGCTTGAGCCATTTTTACAGGCCTAGTTACAACAACCATTAAAAGCACAAAAATCCCTGACGGGCACCGATTATAAGGACTGTACAACTTCTAATAGAGTCCAAGAGGTAAACTTATTTGATACTTCCCCAACAACGACCCAAGGGTTACCAAGCTAGCCCAAAATTAGTACCAACCACAAGGATTGGAAAAACCTTTTTCGCTGCCATTGATCTCAAGTTATACTATTACAAATCATTGGCCATTTTTCAGAACTAGAGTACCCCTCAACTTCGAGGTTTTAGGTTCATTGGGCTTAGAACCATTATACTTGTAATTAAAATTATATGACAACTTAAATCCAATAAAGTCCAATAAGCACAATAACAAGGCATGGACAACCATAGAGGGGGATAGAGGTCTCACACATGTTAGATCACTATAATGGCATATTTACTATTCCGTAATCAGATTAGGAGGAATTGAATTGAGGAGGAGTTGGATTGAAGAGAATTAGATTTCGGATTCCTATTGAAGTTTTTTACTAAACCATATGGATAGAGTTAGATTCCGGATTCCTATTTAAGTTGTTTACTAAACCATATGGAATTAGGGTAGGAATTGTGCTAATTACTAAAATGTCATTGTTATTGGGTTAAAGTAGATGTAAAATTTTAAAATTGTGTGAGGATATAATGGGTAAAAAAGATGAACTCCTAATGAGTTAGTTCTCTATGAATTAGAACACCACCTCCCACCCATGATTTGAATTCCTCCAAAATTCCTGAATTTTGTGTGAGCCCCACTTACTTTTTAATTCCTTGATGTGAAGTAAACGCATGAATCCTTCATAGTTGGAATTCAATTCCTGATTCTAATTCCAATTTCTGATTAGTAAACACACCATAAAAGTAACTTTATACATCTCCTCACATTAGAGTTGGGCCATCTTTGAGATTGAGTGATTGAGATCCATATCTCATATTCTGTCAGGCTAAAATTGGCTACTCTAGGGAAAGAATTGCTAGCACTGCCATCTCTAGAGTATTCATCTTCATCACAAGAACAAGCTTGGTGACGAGACTTACAAGTCACATTTTTTGCGGTTCTATGAGAATCTATCAAAGTGGGATAGGGGGAGAGACTTAATGCTTCAAAAATTGTGTTGGAACTTTTGCATTGCAATTGAAAGCTCGCTTTAAGAGTAATGCCTCCATCCCTCGCTTATATAGATTCATGCATTGTGTTATTGTGCACATCAATCAAATGACTTCCTAAGATAGCTGGCAAAAGTTTTGATTTTAACTAAGTGCGTGGTAGAGTAAGTTCCTTTTGGGACGTAATTGGTGTGGTGGCACGCCTCTAGCAGATCTTGGTATGGGTATGTCTATTTTGGGAACTATTGTTGATCGCTCTGGTGAGCTTCAAGGGCTATACTAAGGCGATCTCTTTTAACTCTCCCTAGCTTCATTGGAGTGTTTTGGATCTCATATCTTATGTATTGTTGGTTGCTCATTTTCTTGTTTAGCATTACTACAAAAATCGCAATAGACGACGGTAATTTACCGTCGTAAATTTACTTTTTCAACCGTCGAGGAATCGACCGACATCTTTTACGCATAAAGACGACGCTTTTACTCAAAACCGTCGTCTATTATATATAAAGACGACGCTTTTACTCAAAACCGTCGTCTATTAATCTAAAGACGACGGGTTTTATGAAATCAATGACGTCTATTATATGTAAAGACGAAGGTTTGGAAGAACTGTCGTCTATTATGAAATAACAGTCGTCTATTATTATGAAATATGTCGTCTATTATGAAATAACAGTTGTCTATTATTGTGAAATATGTCCTCTATTATGAAATAACAGTCGTCTATTATATGTAAAGACGACGGTTTTTATAAAAACAATGTCGTCTATTATATGTAAAGAAGACGGTTTTGGGATAGAATTGTCGTCTATTAATGTAAAGACGACGGTCTTTTTGAAAGAACTGTCGTTTATTATATCCAAAGATGTTTTAATTTTACATTTTACCTTTTTTTTCCTTGCTTCCAATGGTTCTCTACAACGATTTTAGCTAAAAAAACAACCATAATGCTTTGTGAACAATAAATTCAGCTCCAAATAATCCAATGGTTCTCTTCAAGAATAATTTGTTTCATAAAACTTGAAGATTCAATAATAATTACATAGTTTACCAAACTTCATTCCTATATATCTATACAAAATATCATATCCATAATATTAAACTATAATTAGAAAAAGAGGGGCTACATATGAAATTCGATCCGAATTTCATCAATTTGTTCTTGTGTGTATGAGTTACCGTTGCCTTCTTGCACTGCAAAACAGGATTAAAAAAAAGGAAGAAAGTTTTAGTTAGAGATACATTTAACAGGATTAAAAAAAAGAAACAAGAAACAAAAGCCAGAAGAGGGGAGCATAACTTATTTGGATTTCCTTTGACTTGGAGCAAATTAACTTCAAATAATTTGAGAACTGGAAACCGGAATGAAAGATTAGAATATGAGCAGCCGGAATGACTTGGAGCAACTTTGATGGAGACAGAAAACTTTAAGGTCAGAATATGAGTTGAAGAAAGATAGCGAAATGTTATATATATATAGGGTTTAGGGAAAATTCGAAAAATTACAATTCGCGGTCAAATTTTGCAAAACACCGCGTTTTTAAAGACGACGGAAAGTAAAATCAAAACGTCGTATAAATTAAAATATACACGACGGTTTTTAAATAATACGGACGTTATAAACATATACTACGTCGATTAGTTACAAAACCGACGACTTAAATAAAAAAATTCGGAGAAATAGAAATTTGTGTTAAACAAGAAACTAAATATACAATCCTTCTTGAGAACTCAGTTGTTGTTGTACACCTAACCGAAGTTCTTTGATGGGTTGGGTGTAAAAACACAATCGAGTTCGCAAGAAAGACATTCTTGCATGAGAGGTGAGAATTGAGATATACGTAACGTTTGGAATAAAAACACCAATTTAAACGAATTATTTAGAATTGGAAAACTAAAAGTGACTTTATTAAGACTTGGAAACCGAAAAGGGCCTTTATTTCGACTTGGAAACCTAAAAGCCGCCATTTCAGTCCCCAATTTCACAGATAAAGCATGCCGATTCAGTTCGAAAGTTTCAAATTGAAACCTACAACGACGGAATTTATGTTTACCGTCGTCGTTTCTTGACGTTTATTTGGACTTTTGTTGTCGCGCTTGTTTTAAACAACAACGACGGTATAATTAATATAAACGACATGAAAATGATTTACAACGGCGATATAATTAATAGAACTGTCGTATTATCTGAAAAACCACATCGTTATATTATATTATAACGACGTGGTACCGATTTACCACCACCTTTTATTTATAAGAACTGTCGTAGTCTAATGTCTAATACGTCGTAAAATAATAAAAGACAGACGTGGTTAATTAACTTTACATGTCGGTAATTATAAAATTATGGTCGTATTAAATAGCACTTGATACGTATGTTAATAACAGTCGTCTATTATATTTAAAGACGTCAGTTTTTATGAAAAAATGTCGTCTATTATATATAAAGACGACAATTTTTATGAAAGAAATGTCGTATATAATATATAAAGAAGACGGTTTTGTGATAGACTTATCGTCTATTAATGTAAAGACGACGGTTTTTTTGAAAGAACTGTCGTTTATTATATCCAAAGATGTAGTAATTTTACATTTTATCTTCTTTTTTTTTGCTTCCAATGGTTCTCTACAACGATTTTTTTCTCGCTAAAAAAACAACCATAATGCTTTGTGAACAATAAATATACTCAAGAATAATTTGTTTCATAAAACTTGAAGATTCAATAATAATTACATACAAAATATTTACCAATCTTCATTCCTATATATCCATACAAAATATCATATCCATAATACTAAACTATAATTCGATCCGAATTTCATCAATTTGTTCTTGTGTGTATGAGTTATCGTTGCCTTCTTGCACTGCAAAACCAAGATAAAAAAAAAGAAGCAAGTTATAGTTAGAGATACATTTATAAACCTTTTGCAACTATAACAGGATTTAATAAAAAGAAACAAGAAACAAAAGCCGTAAGAGGGGAGCATAACTTATTTGGATTTCCTCGACTTGGATATAAATGACGGAAAGTAAAATTAAACCGTCGTATAAATTATAATATAAACGACGGTTTTTAAATAATAGGGACGTTATAAACATATACTACGTCAATTAGTTACAAAACCGACGTCTTAAATAAAAATAAATACAGAGAAATAGAAATTTGTGTTAAACAAGAAACTAAATATGCAATCTTTCTGGGGAACTCAGTTGTTGTTTTACACCAAACCGAAGTTCTTAGATTGGTTTGGTGTAAAAACACAAGTGAGTTCCAAAGAGAGACATCTTGCACGACTGAAACCATTCAGAGATGTGAGAATTGAGATTGAACGTTTGGAATAAAAACTCCAATTTAAAGGAAATATTTAGAATTGGAAAACTAAAAGTGACTTTATTAAGACTTGGAAACCGAAAAGGGCCTTTATTTCGACTTGGAAACCTAAAAGCCGCCGTTTCAGTGCCCAATTTCGCAGATAAAGCGTGACGTTTCAGTTCAAAAGTTTTGAATTTGAAACATACAACGACGGTATTTCTGTTTTCCGTCGTCGTTGTACTGACGTTTATTTCGAATTTTGTTGTCGCGCTTGTTTTAAATAACAACGACAGTATAATTAATATAAACGACGTGAAAATGATTTACAACGGCGATATAATTTATAGAACTGTCGTATTATCTGAAAAACCACGACGTTATATTATATTATGACGACGTGGTAACTATTTACCACCACCTTTTATTTATAAGTACTGTCGTAATCTAATGTATAATACGGCGTAAAATAATAAAAGAGAGACGTGGTTAATTAACTTTACATGTCGGTAATTATTAAATTACGGTCGTATTAAATAGTACTTGATACGTCTCTAATAATACAATTACCGTCGTGTTCATTGGATGTTCAAAACGGCGGTATTATATGTAAAACGTCGTCTATAATTACTACGTCGGTATATTTACACATACCGTCGTTGTTTATTTGTTGTCTTTTTTCTGATCGGAATGGCATGTTTAATAAGACGAAGCTTTTAAAGTTTTATGCGTCGTGTTTTAAAAATACCCAAATGAATTTCCAATTTTTAGGTGTTTTAGTTTCTCATCCACGTCGGTTTTTATATTACCATCGTCGTTTAAAATTTAACGACGGTATTTATTTTGTCCGTCGTCGTTTTACCGACGTCTATTTTGATTTTTGTAGTAGTGTAGGCTACACATTTGTGACGTTGTACCTGACTTCACTCTCGTACTAGCTTGTTAGTCTATTTTTTTTTAGTCGCTTCGTGGCCTTCTTTGTTATCGACTTCCCTTTCTGGGTTTTCTGTCTTGGGATGGTTATTAGGCTCATTCAATCAGCCGAAAGGAGTTTTGGTATCAAAAATAGTATTATCTCATATTGGAAATGAAAGCCTTGCATATTAGCTTAAAATATTTTATCAGAACTATGTTATGTACACACTTGCACTCACTTGACCATGAGCGACTCTGAGATTAAGGGTTTTGTGCCAAAACAACAATAGGGCCTCCTAAAATAAAGTCGTCAATGAAAAATTATAAAAAAAAGAATCGTGATCATCAAATTACTAATTATCATTAACCAAGAAGAAATAATAAAAAAAAACATATTGAAGGCAACCAAAAAGATGTTTTCAAGGCAAGGGAAGGGAAAAACAAATTGTAGAGGGGCTCAAACTCTATTTTCAAGGCAACTTAAAAGACATCTAAGAGCATCTCCAACCGATATGTCAAATTGCCACATGGACATGAAATGACAAAAATTGAAGGTTAAAGTTGCTCCAACCGAATAGTCAAATACTACATGGATTTGAAGGCGGAAAGAGATATGCCAAAAATAACATATCAAAAAGCTTGATGTCAAATAATAAAATGGGACCCCATTATCATTTACTCTCTTTTAAAACTTTATACATCATATGAGACCCATTTTCTTTAAAAAAAGTAATAAAATAATATGATATTTAGCATTTCGAGTGGAGTTCAATTTTTTCCAAAGTGTCAAATTAACACATAAGCCATCAATTTCAAATTTAACATTTAACATTTGACATATTCCTTGGAGATGAGCATCTCCAAGACAGATGTGTTAAATTTCAAACATTAAATTTCAAATTGGTTTGTTAAGGTCGCACATGCGGCTTGGGTTGTGCTACTCGGTCAGGCCCTGCGGCCTCTCATTTTTATTTTTATTTCAACCACAAACTAGGGTGTTTTACTTACAATTTGACTTGTGAATTTCTCTCAATTTTGTAGCTGCTTAGACATCATGTCATCTGACGAGGGAAGCCGGTCATCAGGTTCACAAGTGCCCATGTATTTGCTGATTGGCTCTCAAGTGTATAAGAACAGGTTTGTGGTCAACTTGCACCATCTGACGAGCGAGGCACACTTCCAAAAGTGGCGGGCCGGCCCAGTTTGATCTTGCCATATCGGATGAGTTGCACGTCAAGTTGGTGGAGCTTTCAATGGACAATGTGGCTCGTACATACCCGAATGATCCAAATGCGATGATCATCACGTTCAGCCCATTTTACTTCTCTTTGGGCATTCAATTCCCAATGTCGAGGTCTTTCAGGAGAGTGTTCCATGCCATGTGTTTGTGCAAAAACTAGATAGGTAGTGGTAGGACAAACTTACAGATGATGTGGACGATCGAAGGACCAGAGCCTTCAGTGAACACTTTCCTTTTTCAGGCAATGTTGAATCTGCGCTGGAGAGAGAAGAAAGCAACAGGTAAGACCTAAGGCACTGGTGTGGTACCAGCCGAAGGCCCTCAGATGCTAAAGTTAGCTGAAGGAGAGAGGAGTTGTCTTAGTGACAATGCAAAGGCATGTATGTCAAGTAGAGCTTACTTGCTCCCTTTAAAACATGGGGCAAGGGGGGTTTTTTATAAGGTGTCGTGGGTGTCTTCTTGGTGTGAGATGTTGATGTGGGATTCGTGGGAGTGCCTTGCGAGGCTGCCACGTGTCCCGAAAAATATACCAACGGGGAACCGGAGAAAATCCTCTGTAAGATACCTTGTGGGAGGTTGGATCTGCAAGGCGTGCCGAACGCACTTACTGACTGTGGGCCGATCAGTGAACAATCGGCGGAATGAGTTGGAGAAATCCTCTGTAAGATACCTTATAGGACTGGACATGCCAGCATGGGCTACAGGGCCATGTTGGGCTTAGAATCGGTCGTGCGTACGAAGGGATCTCCTGATTCGTCAGGCTGTGTTTACCAGCATGGGCCATGGAGCCTACCTTAGTGCATACCCTTTCCACGTGTCATGGCATGAGAGGCGGGTCAGATATGGTACAAACAAAAGTCCCCCAAGTTCCCGATTGAGAAGGGACTTCTTGGTTGGGGACTTGCATGTGTCTTCGGCATTCTGACCTGGACCCTGAAACAGAGATTTTAGCAATTTCTCTGCGATTGCTGATGATAGTCCCATAGTCCCCCAAGTCCTTGAGTAAGGGAGAGCTTGGAAGAGGGGAGCTTGGACCATGGCTACCGGTAAGCAGGCTGATGTTGGTGTAATGTGGTTGAGGGGGCAAACAGTGAGTAGTGCCGAATGTTTGAGAGGGTGAGTGAAAACTCGACCCTACACGAATGTTGTTCGGCATGAAGGGTAAGTGGAAATTCGACCCTGTACGTCTGCCGTTCGGCATGGAGGGTGAGTGAAAACTCGACCCAGCACGCATTCCATTCGGCATTGAAGGTGAGTGGAAACTCGACCCTGTATGCTTGTATTTCGACATGGAGGGTGAGTGAAAATTTGACCCTACACGCATGCCGTTCGGCATTAAGGGTGAGTGGAAAGTCGACCTTGTATGCATGTCGTTCATCATGGAGGGTTAGTGAAAACTCGACCCTACATGCATGCTGTTCGACATTGAGGGTAAGTGGAAACTCAAACCTGTGTGCCTGCCATTCGGCATGAACGGTGAGTGAAAACTCGACTGTGCACTCATGTCGTTCGACATTGAGGGTGAGTAGAAAGTCGACCCTGTATGCTTGCCGTTCGGTATGGAGGGTGAGTGAAAATGCGACCCTACACGCATCTCATTTGGCATTGAGGGTGAGTGGAAACTCAACCATGTATGCCTGCTATTCCACATGGAGGGTGAGTGAAAACTCGACCCTGCAAGCATGCCGTTTGGCATTGAGAGTGAGTGGAAAGTCGATCCAGTATGCCTGCTGTTCGACATGGAGGGTGAGTGAAAACTCGACCCTACACGAATGCCTTTTGGCATTAAGGGTGAGTGGAAACTCGACCCTGTATGCCTGCCGTTTGGCATGGAGGGTGAGTAAAAACTCAACCCTGTATGCCTACTGTTCGGCATTATGGGTGAATAGAAAGTGGACCCTGTATGCCTGCTGTTCGGCATGGAGGGTGAGTGAAAACTCGACCCTGCATGCATGCCGTTCGGCATTGAGGGTGAGTGAAAACTCGACCCTGTATGTCTGCTGTTCGATATGGAGCGTGAGTGAAAACTCTACCCTGCACGCATTCCGTTTGACATGAAGGGTGAGTGAAAACTCAACCCTGTATGCCTGTCAGAGCCGAATGTAAGTGGTGTATGTTCTCACGAGCGAAAGATTTGAAACTTTTAATGCTTGACGCTTAGGCTTCTGTGCATTTTTGACACGTGGTGTAAAGCAGCTGGAGAGGTCGCGTCATTTCATATTCCGATGCTAGGTTCGCTCTATAAATAGGACGAAAGTAACGGTAGTAAGGTTACTTATCATTTGTGAGAGCAAACTGAGCTTGGGAGAGGCAATTTTCTGCGAGCTTATTGCTGTGTCAGAGGCGATTTTCGGTGAAAATTCTTGCGGCGGAAGCGATTTTCGTGAAGATTTCAAGGTGGAAGCGATTTTCGGCTGCTTTCAACCACCGTGCAAAACCGTGTGCTGATTATTTTCGTCTCAATTCGAATCAAACTTGTGATTTTTCTTGAATTCTTCATGAACATGTATGAATGTGCATGAACCTGGATGAACTTGACGAACTTGCATGAGCATAGGCTCTAATGCATTAGGATCGGTAGTTTGATTCAAGCATGGCATTTAGTTTCATTTCGCTTCTGTCTGTCGATGTCAAATAGTGAGTCGAAGTATAGTGATAACCCTGGGGCTTTTGAGAGGGAGTCATTTGCCGAAAGCTCTGCCTCAGAGCTCCAGAGTGCTGATTTTGAGGGCACTTTGAATGAAATGTTGGAACAAGCAGAGGTGCCTACCAAGGCTATGGGCACTTCTCGTCCAGTAATGGAGCTAGACTTGGATTGGCTTTCGACGTCCGGAGGCGATGTTGAAGCAGTTGAAGTATCAATCACTGCTATTGGGGAGGGAGTATTGTCGGTGGTCACGAGTAGGCAACGAGTGCCGATGGCGAAGCTTAAGGGATCGGTCTTCGGTGTGGACTTTCTTGAGCCGAACGCCCCAACTGAATGGGAGCTTGCTAGGATTCGGGCTAAATATCACATTTTAGATTCGGTAGTTATGTGAATCCTTGGGCTGCTGGAGTCCCTTAGCAATCCAGATGAGGATGCGGTGTTCTTCACCGATGTTTTCAAGCACGGGCTTTGGCTGCACGGGCTTTGCCGAAGAGGGTGAGCCGAGCTATGAATGGTTCTCTCACTTCTACAACGTGACGAGGGCTAAGAGCTCGGACTAGGGGGGTTGGGTGCAGTCGAACTGCTTGCATCCCGATCAACGAGGGCACTTTGTGGTCGGTGTGTCGAGCTCACAGAAGACGTGGTGTCGGAGTGGTGTGCTGGTGTCCGGAGCTTGGGAATTGGCACCAGACGAGGTCGTTTAGAGGCGTATTCCAACGACTTTCCAGATAATTTGTAGGCTTTAGAGTGCCTTTCGTAGTTTGTCTCGATTGTAACTGCACTTTTCATTGAATAACATTTGTGTGCCAATTGTATATTCATTTTTGTCTTATGTCGAAGCTAACCTGTGTTTGCTTTCTTTGCCAGTCTCCTTGAAGGGGCCGAGTGCATCGAAGGAGGACGTGAAAGCAGTCGAGAGGGTGTGGAGTAAGATTGCTGAAGACGATCGTTACTTCAAGACCCTGTTAAGCTTCAGCAACCTATTCAAGGTAGGCTTGATCACTGAGGCCGAGAACACAAGAAGAGAGAAAGAGAAAGAAGAGAGTAAGTGCTGCAGTTCGGTAGGTCTTTTACTATGTGCTTTTTCTTTCTAACTCTGTGCCGTTCGGCAGTTGGTGTATGTCGTTGCTAAACTGACTTTGTTATTATGCAGAGGGAGGACTATGTCTGAGGCTAGAAGGGGCCGTCTAGAGTCTCAGGCTCTTGAGCCAAAGAAGGGAGAGGTTGCAATGCCAAAGGTGAAGAGTCAGTGCCAGTCGGAAGCCTTTTTGGCTGATGAAGTAATCGTGGTCAAGCGCCGTAGGCAGAAGAGAGCCGAGGAGGGGGAGGCGGTACATGAGCTCTACCTCCAAACGGCCAGCAAACGAAAGATTAAGGGGGCGCTCGACGTGATGCCTTCGCCGAAGCAACCAAGGAGGTGGCCATCCTGATTCCCGATTATGAGGCAGAGAAGGGTGCCAAATCGGTGAACGTCTCTTGCCTTCCATGGGTCATGCCATTCGTGAACAACGTCATCGATGGGGCACAGATGAAGCTATCTGAATTGGAGCAGCTGCTGAAGAAGATGTTGTGCGAACGAGCCAATCGTGCCTTCCGACTCAAGGCTGCCATAAGTATTTACCTTGCGTCTGTCACTTTCGTTTAAGTTTGGCACGTTCGTACTGACTTGTGTGTTGTTGATTCGGCAGGCCGACATGGAGATGTGGCTCTGCATGAAGTAGGCCCTCAACACTGCCAAATGATTCTAGAAAAAGTTTGAAGATAGCTGAGTCTGGCAATGCTATCCAAGAGGCTGATCGGCATGTTGAAACGTTGCCAAGATTGTCGAGTTGTCATCCAAGTTGGCTACATCGAGGAAGGCGGCCGTGGAGACAAAACAGGTGAAGGCAGCCATTGTGGTGGCGATGGAGGCAGACAAGTGAGCAAAGGCGATCAAGGTGGAGGGCATCCACTGCGTGAGGGCATCACAGAGGAAATGGTTGAAAGCCTATAAAGGTGAAGATGCTGAAGCCGAGGCTGATGCTGAATCAGGGCCTGAGGATGTTGAGGCCAAAGCTGCTGAGCTTACTGCTCCTTATCAAGCTGCTAATCCTGCTGCCGATCCTCCTGTGTCTTGAATTTTCTTTTTTGTAAGATTGTCATTTTTTAACAATATGCCCAAGGGAATTTTATTAGACATATTGCCATTTTGGCTTTTTAATTTATCCAAGTTATTTTGGTAAATGTTTCACCATTTGATTGCATGTATGTATGTATGTATGTATGCCGTAGGCGTATACCGAATGCAAAGACAAGAACACAATGGGTACCGAATAACCTTTCATTCATTGTGATGATGCCAAGGGCAGAACGTAAATTAGAGAGGTGTACTAATCGGCAGTACCTTCCATGGGTTTATAGAATGAGGGAGCCGAAGGACACACTCTTCACTTGTAGTAGTACTTTAGGTGATCGACATTCCAAGGGTGGCCGAGGGTTTGTCCATCGGAGGCAAGCAATCGGTAAGTCCTGGGTCGACAGATGCCAATGATTTCGTAAGGACCTTCCCACGAAGGGCCGAGGGTTCCTACAGCAGGTTACTTCGTAGCTAGAGAGACTTTGCGCAAGACCCAATCCCAAATTTTGAACAATCAGAGTTTGAAGCACGAGTCATGATATCGGGAGGTTCGCTGCTTGTATGCTGCATTTTGATGCTGACCTGCTATCAGTGTTCTTCGATGAAGTCAAGGTTTAGAGTGAGATGGGCTCCATTTTGCTCTAGCTCATAGGATGTTGTTCGACACGTGGGTGTGTTGATTTCTACAGGCACGACAACTTCGGTACCAAAGGTGAGAGAGAAGGGGTTTTCCCCTAAAGACCTTCGGTAGGAAGTGTTGATTGCCCATAGTGTTTCTGGTAATATGTCCGGCCATTTTACTTTGGCGGCTCTAAGCTTTTTCTTCAGTATTTTCTTGATGATATTGTTAGGAAGAAAATGTTGATGTTGAACTGCCGTTGGACTTTACTCTGCTGTTGGACTGTGGGTGCGCCGGAGATAGGAAAAAAATGTTGATGTTGAATCGGGAACATAGATGGTGAAAGCGAGAAGAGTCGAACTGTTTGCCGTTGTCGGTGACAATCGCGTTTAGGAGGCCGAAACGGCAAATGATGTTCTTCCGCATGAAGTGCTCGATTTTTGTTGTGGTCATTGTCGCAAGAGCTTCGACTTTGACCCATTTGGTGAAATAGTCCACAACAACGACTGCGAATTTGACATGTCCTTTGCCTTGCGGCATGGGGCCGAAAAGATCTAGTCCTCATTGCGTGAATGGCCAAGGGCTGATCATTGGAGTGAGTGGTTCGGCAGGCAGTTTTGGGATGGAGCCGCAGCACTAACATTGATTTCACTTGTGCACAAGCTTGAGAGCATCGGTGTGGAGAGTTCGCCAATAGTACCTTTGCTAATGATTAGGCCCCAGAATGGTCGCCATAAGCCCCTTTGTAAATCTCTCGAAGAAAGTAGTTACCCGGTTGTGGCATGACACATTGCAGGAATGGTAGGGAATGACCACGTCGATAGAGAGTTTGGTGCATAATGATGTACCTTGCCGGTTGGATGAACCATCGACGTGTAGTGTCCGGAGAAGGACCTTTGGGTCGAACAGTCCTTCGGCAGGTGGGAGGCTCAGCTCTACCGAGGGCAGTTCGGGGGGAGTTTGTCCTCTGATAGGAGCGTGAATTCAGAGATGAAGTCAGCCACGGCCTACCTATTTTCGGCAGGTCTGGGCTGATAGTGAATGTCGAATTCACCAAGCTCAATGGCCCATTTGATCAGTCTCCCAGGCATCTCCGGCTTCTATAAGAATTGGCACAGAGGCTGATTGGTGAGCACTATGCTGGTGTGAGCATGGAAGTATTGCTGAAGCTTGCGAGTGGAGATGACAAGGTCGTAAGCGAGCTTTTCCAGCTTCGGGGTACCGGAGCTCCCCTTCTTGTAAGGCGTGGCTGGTGTGGAAGATTGGAAGCTTGTTACCGTTGGACAGCACAGAGCTGAGTGCCGTTGCCGAGACCGAAAGGTAGAGGATGAGGCTTTCTCATATGAGAGGTTTAGACAGCAGAGGTGCCTTGCTCATGTAAGCTTTAAGGTCTTAGAAGGCTTGGTCGCATTCGGCAGTCCAGGTGATTTGCCGTTTGTTGCCTTTGAGGGCTTTGAAGAAGGGAGCACATCGGTCGGTGGCCCTTGATATGAATCAGGCCAGGGCGACGACGCGACTAGTGAGGCTCTGAATGTCCTTCTATGTCTTCAGTACCTACATATTGAGTAATGCCTTAATTTTTTCAGGGTTAGCTTCAATACCTCGTTGGCTGATCATGAAGCCGAGGAATTTGCTGGAGGAGACGCCGAAGGCACACTTGTTCAGGTTGAGGAGCATGTTGTATTTCTTCAGAACACTGAACATGAGTGAGAGGTTGTGGAGATGTTGATCGACAGTTTTGCTCTTAACCAGCATGTTGTCCATGTAGACCTCCAAGGAATTGCCGATGAGTTCAGCAAAAATCTTATTGACTAACCGTTGATATGTCGCACCTGCGTTCTTGAGGCCGAACAGCATGACATTGTAGCAGTAGAGCCCTTTGTCGGTGATGAATGTCCTATGTTCATGATTGGCAAGGTGCATGAAGATCTGATTGTAGACGAAGTAGGAGTTCATGAAGTTGAGAAGTTCATGGCCTGCCGTGGTGTCTACCAGTTGGTCGATCCTCGGTAGGGGGAAGCTATGCTTGGGGCATGCTTTGTTCAGATCGGTGTAGTCTTGACACATACGCCATGCGCCGTTTGCCTTCTTTACCAATACAGAATTGGCTATTGCCGCTTGTCCACTTCAAGCCTAATATCCTCATACCGTTCGGCATCATAGGCCTGTTGTTTCTGACGGATCGACTTAAAACTTGGGCTGATGCTGAGTTTTTGGCTAATGACGTCAGGGGAGATGCCAGGCATGTCTATGTATGACCAAGCGAAGACTTCCGAATTAGCCCTGAGGAAGGTGATGAATTCAGCACCTAGGGATGAACTGAGGGTGGTGTTGATCCTAACCTGTCGATCGGGCTGTGCTTCAGATAGGGCGACCGATTCTTGGTCCTCGAAACATTGAGCCTTTGGAGTAACAACCTCGTCTCGTAGATCGTAGGGTTGGTCAGTCCCCTGGCTGAACGACATGTGGTTGGGAGCAGTGGAGACTGAGTATGCTTCTCGAGGCATGGCCCTTGCCGATCCTCTGGTTGCCGATACATAACATGTCCTTGCTCTCAATTGATCCTCACGTACTTGGCCGATGCCGCAGTGTGTTGGGTATTTGATGAGGAGCATGTGTGCTGGTCTGCCGATGGTGACAGTATGGCTTTCATTCTAGTTAGTGTTGGTCTGCCGATGGTAGAATTGTAGGCTGTTAGGCAGTCGACAATCAAGAAGTTAGTGTAAATGATGGTCCTTCGGGGCGTTGTACCGATTGTGACTGGTAAGTAGACAGTACTGAACGGTTCGATTACATCACCCAAGAAGCTTAGAAGGGGGAGTGATATCCTTGTTGAGGTGCCGATGCTCAATCCCTTGGGCGTTGAAGGCATCGGCGAAAAGCACATTGACCGAACTGCCTGTATTAATGAGGATTCGGTCAACGTCGTAATCGGCAATGTCGGCCTAGATGATCATGGGATAGAAATGGGAGAAAATAATGTCTTTTTCCTCTTCTTCAGAAAAGGTGATGGGCTCCCAGCCTATTCGTCGGACCTTGCTGTTGCGTTCTCCGTTTATGCTAAGAACCTGAGTGTGCCGAACGGCATGCATGTAGTTTTTTATCAACGGTTGCTAGTGTCGGCAATAGGCGCATCTCCACTGATCGTGTTGATCTGCCGATTCGCTTGCTGTTTTGGGACTAGTTGTTCGCTCAGATACTGATCCAGCTTGCCTTCACTGATAAGGCATTCAACGATTTTGCAGAGGGCGTTGCATGATTCTGCATCATGGCCATTGTACTAATGGTATCAGCAAAACACACTAGTGTCCTTGTCTCTTTAGCGAGGGAGCTCTTAGTTGTTTGGCTTCTGGATCATCTGTTTTTCTCTCATGAGCACGTGTTCGTAGGTTTTGTTGAGAAAGGTGAAGACTTCTGCATGCCGATTCTGTCTTTGGCCTTGGGGGTCGTTTCAACCTAAGTGGTCCTTGCTACGTTTGTTCCCTTCCTATCGATTCTGGAATCCTTCCTTCCGTTTAGTGCCTACCGTGTAGGGCTCAGGGAGTACCGAATGGTTGGCTGTGGGATTGGATTTTTGGGCAGGTGGGAAGCAGTCGTAGGCGGTAGCCTGGGGCCGATCCTAGGGTACCGTTTGGTGAGGGGTACCGAAGGATCACCCTTGGAGTTGAGATGCTCAGCCTTTACATGAATGGCGGCTTATCTCATCAATTTACCATAGGTTGCCCAGTTATTATTGTGCACCAGGTAGCGAAAGTGGGATGATTGGAGGCCGCTTTTCAAAGCGGAGAAGGCCGCTCTGTCATCGATCTCTGGACACCGATAGTACTCATGGCTGAACCGAGCCTTATATTCCCCTAAAGGTTTGTCGTCTCATTGCTAGATAGTGTTAAGATCATCGGCAGAGTAGAGACGATCGGTCTGTATCATGAAATGATTAAGGAAAATTTGCTTTAATTGATCAAATGAGTTAATCGTACCTGGCTCCAATCAGTAGAACCAATTCATGGTAGCATCAGCTAAAGTGGATGGAAACAGTAGGCACTATCCTTCATCAGTGAGCCCTTTGCAACCCAATGCTGATTGAAAAGTGTGGATGTGGGTTAAAGGATCCTCAACCCTTGTGTCAAACGGTTTCCTAAGGGTTTGGACATCTTTCTCCTGCCTGTAGGTTCTGATCCGATTGGAGAAAGGATCGGGTTGGACTTTTCCCCGGGTCAACTGTTGAGACCGATTCCGCTCCTTCTGCTGAACGGTAGGTTGTAGCCGGGTGAGTTTTGCGTCCGCGTCTCTCATGGGCTACTATTCAATAGGTATTCTTATTGCGACCCTCTATTTCTCTATTGTCATCGTCTGTCGTTTGGTAGGATCTGTAATCGTGACGAGATGGCGCAGGCCCTGCCGAACAGTAGGAGAGCGTGGTTCGAAGGGAAACGGGTGCATAGTCTATTCATCTATTTCCTCGAGGCCGATCGCACCATAACTTCAGTGTGGCGGTCACTTTGGACTGAGGACTTTCAGTCGTTGATCATTAAGCCTGGTGCCGATGCAGATCGGCAATAGCTACCGTTGCTCTCGTTGATCATTGAGTCTATCTCGACAGTCGGAGTAGAGTCGGAGTTCTTAATGTCGTTCCTCCTGGGAGGGCATGAACAATCGTCGATAGGCGGAAGGCTTGGCGGGTGCCCATTGCTTCTCCTTCTCTTGGTGGTTGGACTTGGGCACACTCTTTAGCGAATGCTCCTGTCGATGCTGCGTAGTCTATTCGAAACCATCTAGCAGTCGAGCTGAATGCGTCTGCTGATTGTAGAGTTGCTTTTGAGTGTCGAAACCATCTAGCAGATAACAGTGCAAAATCGCAGAAAATTTCAGTTCCAGACCCCTGTTCAGAAAAACAGCTGTACCTTCCAAACGAAAAATCAGAAATTTATGAGCCTTATATGTCTGGATTCAGCACGAAAAACTGAAGATGGCAACGCGGGCCAAATCTTCAAATCCAGTACAGATGAAAACAGTATTATCGAAACATAAACACCAATATTTTGCATGACTAAAAAAAACTTAAACGAAAAATTTAAAATAAAATGAATGTTACCCACCTCAAACCTAAACCAAACATTGTCCTCAATGTTTAAAAAGAAAATAAAAGCATTGACAAAGAATAGTAAAAGCAATGATGTAGGAAACACACAAACGAAAATTAAAAAGATAAACGAAAGTACCTAGTTGGGTTGCCTCCCAACAAGCGCTTAGTTTAAAGTCAATAGCACGACTTTCGGATGTGTTATTTGGGATCATTGATTAGGACGTTGGTCTCATCCTCTAGAAATTCGGCTGCCACATGTGGTTTCAATTGATGACCTTTGACTTTGAAGGTTGTACTGTTACGATCGTTCTTGATACGCCACTCCTTCCTACTGTACTTGTAAATTCTAGCATTCTCATACGATTTATTCTGAAGTTTCTTTGACTCATTCCTTCCTGGGTCGTATGGTTTTGGTTCATCCAAGTATAAGGTAGATACAACCCTTGGGTTGTGAGCTTTGGAGGTGGTGGCATGTACCAATAGAGCTTTCAATGGATGGCTCGGCGTCTCCTTTTCAAATGTGTCTGAAACAATTTCATCAACCAATTCAATGCAAAAACAATCCTCCGCTTCTCTTGGAAATTTCACTGCTTCAAAAACTTTGAATGTCGCCTTTTCATTCCCAACTCTCAAAGTTAGTAACCCTTTTTCCACATCAATTAGAGTGCGTGAAGTAATCAGGAATGAGTGGCCCAAAATTAGATGTGTGTCAGAATCTTCTGCCATATCCAAGACTAGAAAATCAGCCGGAAATATGAGTGTATCAACCTTCACTAGAACATCTTCAATAATTCCATTTGGATATGTAATTGACCTGTCTGCCATCTGCAAAGAAACAGTAGTGGGTTTAATTTGACCAATACCAATCTTTTAAGCAACAGATAAAGGTAATAAGTTAATGCTAGAACCCAAATTACATAAAGCTTTTTCAAAGAAATTATTTCCAATAGTGCATGGAATTTTAAAACTCCCTCTATCTTTTTGCTTTAGTGGAAGCTTCCGTTGTAGGATGGCACTGCACTCTTCTGTCAGTTGGATTTTCTCGTGCTCTCTAAATTTCCTTTTCTTGGAGAGGATGTCCTTCATGAATTTCTCATAACTTGGCATTTGTTCCAAAGCTTCGGCAAAGGGCATGTTGATCCGCAACTTTCTGAACATCTCCAAGAAATTAGAAGATTGCCCATCAATTTTATTTTTCTTCAGCCTCTGCGGAAAAGGGATCGGTGGGACATATGGCTTCAATGGAGGGGAATGAACCGGTATAGAATTTTCTTCTTCTTGGGATTTCTCAGCTTCTTCATCCTCTTCTAATTTTTCTTTTTCCAAGTCAACTGTTGTGTTCACTTGCTTCCCTTCCTGAAGATTGATTGCCATTACTTGTTCTTGATTTTTTGGATTAATTTCAGGTTGGCTTGGCAATACTCCTTGGTTTCTTCCACTCAATACATGAGCTAATTGGCCTACTTGCACCTCCAAATTCCGAATAGAAGCTTGTTGATTCTGAAACTGGGTCTTTGTTTCAATCATGAATTGGGTGGTAGACATAGTCAACTGAGTAAGCACATCTTCCAAGTTTATTTTCTTTTCTTGATGCGGAAAACCAAGTGGTGGTCTCTGCCCATTCTGATTATTGCCCCAGGAAAAATTTGGATGGTTTTGCCAACCGGGGTTGTAAATGTTGGAATAAGGATCATTCCTTTGTCGATTAAATTCTGCAACCTGATTGACTTGCTCAGCGGACGCAAATGGGTTCCCCGTGGTGCACTCTGAACTTGGATGAGGGCCTGTACAAAAATCACAACCAAAATTAGTATTAGTGTTCACAGCATTAACACTCAAAGATTCAACTTTTTTAGTAAGGTTAGAAATTTGTGCTGTTAACAAAGCCATAGCATCGACTTCCAAGACCCCAGCTGGCTTCGGATGCACTCTTTCACTCGACCATTGGTAACTGTTGGATGCCATGGTCTCCAATAGTTCAAATGCTTCTGTAGCCGTTTTTCCCATTAAAGCACCTCCAGTTGCTGCATCAACTAATGTCCTGCTTGTTTGACTCAACCCATTGTAAAAAGTCTGAACTTGAATCCAGGTTGGTAGCTCATGGTGAGGACACTTGCGCAACAAATCTTTGAATCGTTCTCAGGCTTCATATAGAGGCTCCTTGTCATACTGAGCGAATGACATAATATCTTGTCGGAATTTTGCAGTTTTGGCTGGAGGGAAAAATTTAGCAAGGAATTTTTTGGATAAATCATCCCAAGTACGGATAGAGTCTTGTGGTTGTGATAGTAACCAAAGTTTGGCTTTATCTTTCAAGGAGAAGGGGAATAGCCTTAAACAAATAGCATCATCAGTTACCCCATTGAACTTGAATGTGTCACAAATCTCCAAAAAGATCGCCATATGTATATTTGGATCTTCATTCGACAAACCACAAAATGTAGATGTATTTTGTAGCATGGTGATCACAGCTGGTTTGATCTCAAATTTGTTGGCTGCAATAGAAGGACGTCGGATCGCTGAGGGAGTTGCCATTGGGGGGCAAATTCCCACAGTGCTTGTTCTTCCGCCATGGGGCGTTGGCAAAATCCTATGTACCTGAAAATAAAAGGAAAAATTCAAATTAAACTCCGAATTAAAATATATTGATATTAATAGAAAATAAAACAGTCCCCGACAACGGCGCCAAAAACTTGTTGTGAAGTTTATTGCAAGCGCACAATCCGCACAAGTAATATAGAAGTAAGTAGAGTGTCGTTCCCACGAAGACTGTAATTTCCTATTAATTACCAATTATGATTAATTCTTAAGTTTATCTGAACAATTAAGTAGGAAGATTGATTGATTTAATTAAACTAAAACAATTATGAAAAATAGCAATTTAATTAATGAAGGAAAATCAAGTTGATGAGACACTAGGGCATCCGATTTCACCATAACCAATTCCACTTAATTCTTATAGCCAATTAACCCTAATTACTATCCATGTTGACAGTTGGTTTCTCCTAATTTATTTCGATATCCCCTCTCGGGCTCCACAAAAAATATTCTTAATTAACAACCCACTCTCTCTCGAGCAATGAATTTAGAAAATCAAGAACCCATTAAGTTCTATGAGAACCTGCAAGAAAACTGCATGAGTCATGTTAGTCCCTCTCGGGCACTCATTCAAGTCATGGTATTTGTTACAAGAAGCAAACACCAAACATCTCCTCTCGGTCTCCATTTGGATCATCAATTAAATATTGGCCATATATTTAAAGCATTAAGAACAGTAACAAATACTCAACATGTGATAATAATCAGAAATTAATATAACTATAAAAATGAAGTATTCATGGTTAGGCTACATCGTAGCCCTAGCAAGAGAAATTAGTTCATAACAAAAGAAAAGATAAGCAAGAGAATTGTTGTCATAAAACCGATTTGGCCGATGGACTTGATCTTCGGATTCTCCACAGCAACACCTTCGTAAGCTCCAAAAGCACCGCGGCAGCAACTCTTGGCTCTCTCTTTGATATATCTCTGGGTGTATGAAAGTTGGTGGGAAAATATGGTGTAGAGATCCTCCTTGGAAAGAACTTAGGATGACCTTATATAGTGTAAAACAACTAAACCCTACTCTAAAAAGGTCTGGAAAAACTCTCCTAAAGCAAAACAAAATCCCAAAAAATTAAGGAAACAAACTAAAAAAGAATCCTTCTTTGACTTGGAAACACGTCAGCACACTTGCATGCACGTTTTGAGGTCATTACACTTCCTATAAAAATCTGGAAAAATATGAAAAACGTAGCTTGATCTCTAATATTTCCAAGCATATATCGGACGCCACGAGAAAAAATCGGAAAGGTCTTCAAATCTTTAATCTTCCACAGTAGTACAGTTCTGACGGGATTTCAACTTAGGCTGTGTTGACTTGCAGGTCTGGAGAAATTGGCTTGATAGAAAATTATGAAAATTTGACACAATGATCTTCAATGTCTTAGCTTTCTTCTCCAATTGGTCTTGCGCTAAAATTCATTCGAAAAGTCGATTTTCCGCCAAAATCCTTCCAAGAGCGCAGAATTGCTGAAAATAAGGAAAGTAAAGTAATAATACCCTTTTTAATTAACTTTTCCTTAAAAAACCAAATATAAGAGGTATAAAAATATAGAAAGTAATGCACTTATCAGGATGCTTGAATGTTTACCCACCGCTTGCTTAAAGGGTACACTTCTGCATCTCCCTCGGGACTTTTTGGATGTTGTCATGCGTCTCTCTTAGGACATTTTGGATTGGCTTGCGTCTCCATTAGTATGCTTTGGAAGTTGTCATGTGTCTCCCTTAAGACGTTTTGGGCGTTGTCATGTGTCTCCCTTAGGATGCTTTGGATGTTTTCCGACGTCTTCCTTAGGATGCTTTGGATTAACTTTTTCTCGAACACTTCTTTAAATGAAAAACTGAACTTGCATTGATGTTCGACTGATTACATTGCTTTATTGAATAGAAACAATTGGATGAACTACTTGAAAAACATCAAAAGTAGTCTTTCTTCTAACCGAAGTGGAGATGGCTTAGTCACCTGTTGGGAATTAAGCTGGTAAGCGAAAGCTTCATGAGTAGTACTTTCGAAGGTGATAAGCATGAAGGGAATATATTGGGAAGGGTGTGGTGTAGAGATTTCTAAAATCTTTACAAGCTATGAGAGAACAAATCATCTAGTATGGCATATCACATATGAAATCAAAATTCAAGCGGAAGCAAGAAAAGCTAGAGATTCATACAAGTCTCATCCTAGGTCCCAATCTTTAGAGGTTTATGAAAATAGGCACCAATGACTCTCTCATACACATATTCAAAGTGAGATTAGATGAACATATCCTTGGAGCGAATGTTGAAACTAGGAATGGTGTTCAAGTAGACGGATTGGTCCCTTTAATGTTGGCTCTCCACTTTAGACTCTCCAAATAGGTGCAAAAGTTTACACCTCCCCAAAGCTCTTCACCAAGGATGAAAGGGAGAAGTAGGTGCTAGCCCTTCTATCTAGGTGTGGCAGGCCAAGGAGGGGTTGGGAGGAGGCTTGAAGTTTCCTCTCTTCCAATTTTACCAACTTGAGACCCTAAAATGTTGGGGTGTTATGGCTATGTATATATAGAGCCAAAATGTCACACATGTGGCCCTATTCCCACACATGTGCGATGTGTCACATGTCTAAGTCCATATGGTCCATTCCCTTTTTAATTTCCATGTCACATGGGACCTTAACTAAAGTTCCATAATTTTCATTAAATAATTAAGCTAATCTAATTAATTTAATTAGTTTAGTGACTTCACAATTTTAGTCACTCACTTGTCTAACAAGTTTTGGTCCCGATCATCATTAGTTGACCATGTCAAGTGTCGGGTCAACCATTTGACCTTTTACTTTTGACTTTCACCTTGACCTTGACCAAGCCACAAAATCATTCATTCTCTTCTTAATTCCCAACCAACTCCTCTTTCGGTGTGCGATCTTATAGGTTTCAATTAGTGAGGCAGTGGGTATGAATGATTCCTCTAAACCAAGTATGAATTGTATCCCTCCATACAATTCTCTTTGTTGACGAAAGCAATTATAATTAGTCCTTACAAGGCTTCCACAAGCCATGAGTGACACCTACTAATATGTCATGGCTACCCAGGCTAAAAAGAATTCATTTAGAGAACATAGTTAGTTTGTGATTACAATGCCATTTGGTCATTCTCTAATACAATACTTTTTGTCATATTCTTGGGATATGGTAAACACGTGTCAAATCCCCTAAAAGGACATCTCTTAGTTATATGATTCACTTGGATGAAATTGCAAATGTTCTTGTTTCAATTTCAAGCCGAAACTTTGGCCAAAGATTTAACGAATCATATCTTCAGAGTATTCTCTCTTCTTACTAAGAGTAGAGATTCCTTGTTGTACATTCACTTACCTCTATGTACATGCTGAGAATCCCGAGAAACACCTTTAAGTCACATCCTTTTTATATGATTGTATAGTGTTCTCAAAGAGAAACAACCTATACACAAGACAACTATGATATCTCAGGTCTAAGGGCTAATTTGCATTATCAAAACTTAGAATTCTTTGTTTGTCACTTGTGAGTAAGACTTTCACACAAGAATTCTAGAGTCAATCTCATTTAGTGGACTCCATCTATATAGAGCACCCACACACCTATCTCAGTGTCTCTACACAAATGACTTGAGACTAGTCATCCTCCTAATTGAGCAGACATAATGTGTACCAGTCTTTGCGGATCACCATTGTCCAATTAGTGATCCTATGACCATTAACATTTTAGGATACGATATTCCTCTAATGGAAAGGTCTCATAAATCTAACTTCTTTAGAGTACTTTCCATTTATATCTTTATCCATGGGCTTGTTACTTTATGTACATTATGTATCTAAAGTAACATTCATGCCCCTTTGATTATATTTAATATATTATATCCTTAGAATTATCAATTTTTATGGCTTCTAGGCATATATCTAACAAAGCATTCCACTGCTTCTCGTAACTTCTTTCTCCTCTAGGGTATCAAGTGCATAGCTTCCGTCACGCTGATCACCGACCACATAAGGTTCTACCTAACTGGGTTTAATCTTTTTCGACCCCTACCTTTGCGTTGTAATGAAAGCTTTTCTAAGCACAAGGTCCCTAGGTTGGAATTGTCTGACTTTAGCTCTCTTGTTGTAGTAGGACATCAACTGCTGCACATAAGTTGCAACTCGAACAATGGCATTTTCTCGTTTTTCCTCAAGCTAGTCAGGCTTGACCTTCATTTGATACAAATTCTTATTAATGCTCCCCACCTCAATGTTAATGGAGCGAACAATGATATGCGAAGGAATGATTGCTACAGTTTCATAGGCTAAGGAGAATGAGGTTTCGCCGGTTGATATTCTTTTGGTGATGCAATAAGCCCACGAAACTTGGGGCAGCTCATCTACCCATGTTCCCTCAGTGCATTCCAATATTTTCTTTAGGTAGTCCATTGCCTTGCGGATATCTTGGAGTTGATAAGTGTTGTTTGATGCCATATTTCGCAAAGAATGAGGGTGATCTGCTTGTTGATGAACTATGATCTGTTGTCAGTGACTAGCGACTGTGGGCATCCAAACTAGTAGATGATGTTTCTCCAGATGCATCATTCTAGGTCGACTTCCTTAGTAGAGGATAAAGCTTCGACCTTGATCCATTTAGTAAAGTAATCAGTGGCGGCGATCATCATGTTCTTCTTGGCAGGTCTATGCAAAATGGGACATATTAAATCGATGGCCCATTGCATGAATGGCCATGGGCTGTTCTGCGGATAATACACTTCAGCTGGTAGGTTAGGAACGGCTTGTATTGTTGGTATCAATCACATATTTTGACATACTCCGTGGAGTCATGGCGCATGGTAGGCCAAAAGTAGCCTGTGTTGAGAGCCTTCTAGGTGAGTGACCTGCCCCAGAGTGGTTCTCGCACACGCCATCGTGGATCTTGCTAAGCACCTCAAGCGTTGAGGGTACTTTATACATGTGGGATGAGGACCAGAATATGATATGTGAACAAGCTTGTTGCCATACATGTAATATCTTGCGGCTTTTTGCTGGATTTCTCTGTCTTCAGACTTTTCTCTTGGAAAATTTTCATTCACCAAATAGTCAATAATAGGGTCTTGCTAACTGGGATCCTCATCAATTTGCATTTAATCTATCTACTCTACCTCTTTGATGCTTGGCTGATCAAGGTGCTCGATCGGGTATCCAGCACGGATCCTAGGCTTGCCAGCGCATCTGCGTGAGCTTTCTCTTTCTCAAGGAACTTGTTGGATGGTGAACGTAGGAATGCCTTCAAAAGCTCTTGGACTTTGTTTTGGTACTAGATCATTCTTGGGTGTTTCACCATGTACTCCCATGAACCTTGATTGTTGATAAACTGGGAATCCAAATAGATGGCCAACCTCTTGATCGATAGTTCTTTTGCTAAGTGCAGTCTGGCAAGTAAGTCATCATACTCTGCTTCGTTGCCGGAAGTTGGAAACCTAAGTGTGATGGCTTGCTCCAACATAGTTTCATCGGGGGTGATTCTGAGGACACCTGCTCCAGTTCCCTTGTAATTGAACGCTCCATCTACTCGCAACTACTACATGTCTTCGAGTAGGTCAGGTACGGCAGAGGAGGTCTTGGTTGCTCTAGAACTTTCCTTATTTTTGTTCACCGCCTCTCTTCTTCGGCTGAGGATTGAGTGAATTATGCAATGAAATCTGCTAAAACTTGGGCTTTTATATCAGTTTTCGGCCGGTATAGGAGGTCATACTGACGCAATTCAATAGCCTAATTCATAAGTTGCTAAGAAGCATCGGGACTATGAAGAATCAATCTCAAAGGAAGGGCAGGCATGACAATGATTCGGTGAGCTTGACAATAGGCTGTTAACTTTTTGAAGGAAACTACAAGGGACAAAATGAGCCTCTCCATCTTTAGGTAGCGAGTCTCTGGATTGAGGAGAGCTTTTGACATGTAGAATACCGAATGCTGTGTTCCCAGCTCTTCTAGGATGAGAGCTGAGCTAACTGCTAAGTTGGACACCGCTAGGTAGATGAACATATCTTCACATGGCATGAGTTTTGAGAGCATATGAGGTGAAGTGAGGTATGTCTTCAAGTCTTGAAAAGCCTCTTCACACTCCTCATCCCACTTGTCTCTTTGACTTTTCTTCAAGGCTTTAAAGAATGGTCCTTATTTGTCGGTAGATCTTGAAAGAAATTGGTTGAGAGTGGCTGGTCTGCCCATTAGACTTTGTATCTCCTTTGTGGTGACAGGCAACTTCATGTTGAGGAAGGCCTTGATTTGATTGGGGTGAGCGTCAATGCCCCTTTGGGTGACCAGGTATCCCAAAAATTAGCCAGATGAGACCCAAATGTGCACTTGCTCAGATTCAACTTCATGTGGTATTGTCGGAGTAGGCCAATGGCTTTGGAAAAGTTTTGATGTGATCTGCTCACTGGGGAGCATTAACCAGCTTGTCATCTACGTAAACCTCCATAATCTTGCCGATATGCTCCTTGAAAATCTTGTTCTAGAGCCTATGGTAGGTTGCTTTCGGCGTTTTTCGACCTCAAGGGCATGACTCTGTGACAGTAGGTGCCTCTTTCGATTATGAAAGAAGTCTCTGCTTTGTCATCTTCATGGATCATGATTTGATTGTAGCCTTAGTAGGCATCCAAGAAGCTGAGTACCTGGTTACCAAAAGTTAAATCCAATAGTTGATAAATTCTTTGCAGTGGAAAGTTATCTTTCTGGCATGTCTTGTTGACATTGGTGACGAATACTCTCCACATTCTTGGTCCTTTTTTGCCACTAGAACAACGTTGGCCAGCCACTCAGACTAAGAGACTACTTCGATGAAGTCGGTAGCTAAGAGCTTGTCAATTTCGACTTCAATGATGGCTACTCGCTCGGGAGGGAAGTTGCGTCTCTTCTGAGCTACTGATTTGCTGGCTGGGTTGACATGAAGCTTGTGGCAGATGATCTGCGGGTCAATTCCAAGCATGTTAGACGGTGACCATGCGAACACATCCTTGTTATTCTGAAGGAGATGGTCAGCTCCACCTTCTCGTTTAGGCTTAGGCGTCCTCCTCGGGTCTCCACCCTTCTTCAAGAGAAGCCTCCTGCGAACTCCTTCTTTTTTTATCCTTGCTCTTTGATTGCTATTGGGGAGTGGTTGTTTCCTTTCCCTGCTGGTCAACCAGACTTATGGGAATGAATCCGCCTTCTCCCCTACCTATTCTATTTCTTTATGGACTACTTGTCTTACAGATATGAGCTGCAGTCGTTTATCTGCATGTTTTGTGTCTTTTAGGCTGGCTTGACTTACAGAAATTAAATGGGCTTGCTTGCCCTTCTTCAACCCTTGGGCTGAGCATCTTCTAGCCATAGCCTGATCATTGTTGATTTGCTTGACACCTCCCCCAGGGATTGGGTAGCAAATCTTCTGGTGTGTGGCAGAAGTGACGGCGTGGATCTTGCCAATCCATGGTGTTCCCAGGATGCCATTGTAGTGGGATACTTCATTGATGATCATGAAGGTTTGCGAGCTGATCACCACGGTGACTGAGGTAGCTTCATTAAAGCAGGTCAAGAACCTAGCTGACTTGTTGATACTGGTCTCCATGCCCATCTATTGGACAATCAAAAGTTGCAGGACGCAGGTTATGCTACCCTCATCTACATGAATTCGGTCGATCACGGCCTGTGCAATTTGGATGCTGATGATGAGGGTGTCATTGTGCAGCAGATCAAACTCGATAAGGTCTTTCTTTTGGAAGCTGATCACAAGATCGTCTTCAATTGCTGGGCAGCTGGTGAGGACTTGGGAAATTATAGTTGTCTGTTTAATCTTCCTCCTTTTCTCTTTTGATGGTCAGCCCGGATTCCTCGGAGTTGTCCATGATTATATTAATCCTTATGAGCTTCTGTGGAGGTTTCGTAGCTGCATCGCTGTCCTCGATTTGCTGGATAGCGTTCTTTGCCACAAACTCTGTGCAGTGACCTTCTCTTACAAGCACTTCAATGTGCATCTTCTAGGACCAGCAGCTGGCTATGTCATGCCCATGTGTCCAATAAAAGGCGCAATACTTGTTGGTATCCCTCTTACTAGGATTTCCCTTCAAAGGCGGCGGCTTCCTTAGCCAAAGGTTTATCTTTTATTTGGGCCATGATTTGATGTATCGAGATAGTGAACTTTGTGTAACCCTCATCTGCTGGAGCACCACCTTGGGGCTATGCCTTGCATTTTCCCCCATGGTTCCTACTACTGGGCCTATCAATCCTCTGATCCGCTTCTCTGGACAGTTGGTCGGCTTGCTTGGAAGACTTTTTTGCAATGATTCAATAGTCATCTTAGAGCACGTAGCATTCTTTGGTCATGAAGACCTCTGCCAGAGTCCAACTGGGAGTGATGGTCAGCTCGCAGTACAAGTCCTGCTCGGCTGGCAAGCCCTTCTTGAAAGCAGAGGATGAGATTCAATCATCGCAGCCCACAATGTTAGCTTTTTTGTCTTTGAATCTTTTGATGTAATCTCGGAGGGACTCATCATGCTTCTTGCACAAGTTGAACAGGTGGTTAGGGTTTTGCTTGATTGTCGTATAGGAAGTGTATTCCTTGGTAAAGACAAGTGCTAGCTCTCTCAATCTGTTGATCAACCCAGACGGGAAGGTATAAAGCCAATCTTGAGTCGTTCCTCTCAAGGTCATTGCAAACACCTTGCACATCAGCGCATCCTCGGCCTTCTAGAGAATCATAACACTTTTGAAGTGCTTTAGATGGCTCTCGGGATTGGAATCGCCTTTGAAAGGCATCAAAGAATGCTTCGAAAATCGCTTTGGCGGGGCCGCTTACTTGATCTCGTCAATTAATGATGATGATTTTACTCGGCCTACCTCCTTGTGTAGAGCATCTTCCAAATCTCCTCCAACCTTCAAGTCTAGAAGTCGGTCATTCACGAGCTTCTCGATGTTCTCTACACATAATGGTTGTGGTTCTTGTCGGGGATGCCTTCGGCATGAGCGTTATTGGTTAACCTCCTCAATGGCTCTTGGAGGTTGATCTCCTTGGCTGTCCTGCATGTGCGGCATATTGGTAGATTGAGCTTGCGAGTGACCTTCTAGGGTATGTCGTCGTGAGTTGGCTCTTTTGGTGCAGGTTGGTCAGCGTCTTCCTTCGAGTTTTCAACGAGGAGGGTCACGGGGGCTGTCTACCTTGTGGGCCTAGTCTCGAGTGAACACTTCCTTACGGGCCAAGGGGGCATGAACATCAGATCGAGGGGCCAACCTTTCATGCACTTTGTTCCTTACACCTAACCTCGAACGGACACTCGATCTGCTCTGGCTGGGGCTCACAGATGTTGATGACATGCCTGGAAGCTAGGTAGTGCCTTCTCGTCCTTCTCCTTGGGTGCTGGTTCTTGCTCAACCTAACTGGGACCTCTCAAACCATATGTCGATGCGTTCGTCCATCCTTCTATCTTCACTATTAGATCCAAGGCCAAGGTCTCGGACCAAGTCAATCTACCTGAAGAGCTGTCTGTTTGTGCAAATAATCTCACAGGAGAATATTCGCATATTGATTCTTCCACCCTTCGAACTTCCTTTTTCTACTTTTACTTCTACTTCATTCACGAGCTTCTAGACGTCTTCTGCTCGTTACACTTGTGATTACTGTTGGGGGCGTCTACGGCCTGAGCGTCATTAGTTGACCTCCTCATTGGCCCTTGGGGGTTGATCTCCTCGGCTGTCCTGCATGTGCGGCATATTGATAAACTGAGCTTGTGAGGGATCTTCTATGGTATGTCGTCATAAGCTCACTCTTCTGGTGTGGGCCGATGAGCGTCTTTCTTCACATACTTTGTGAAGAGGGTCATGAGGTTGATCTCCTTGAAGGCCTTGCATGAATACTTCTTTGCGGGCCGAGATGGGTATGAACATTGAATCGTGTGCCCAACCTCTCCTGCAAGTTGTTTTGGTTGTCTACTATTTGGGTCAACTGGTTGACTATGAGACTGAGGTCTACTTCACTGCTAGGATTTCGTTGGAGGGAATGTCAAATGCAGTGGCAAATGAGGGAATGGATGCATTTGTTTCAAGACGGAGCCATAGTTAGCAGCAGTAGCATGATTGCCGTGATGGGAGGCTACGGACTCGTCGTGGCAGAAATCCGAACCTTGGTCGTGGGGCCGTGATGACAGGATCCGATCCGAATTCCACTTTGGAATCCGTGACGAACCCCGTGCATGTCCGACACCTGGCAAGTCTCAGGCATGAATGACCAAAATACCCTTTTTACCCTAATTCCAAAAACTACTTTAGGGATTGACTTCTATCGAAAAACCGACGGAGTCTCCCTTGAAAAAGGCTCATTTCCAAGAATTTCCCACCTGTATAAAGCACAATTTAAAATACACTAACATTCAGCATGCACAAAACAAATTCACACATATCAAAACATTTAATCCGCATGGTCATAGCCCTTATGAATATTCAGGCTATATCAGAGCATATCTAGTCAATTTAAGTTTACAACAAGCAATTTACAACTACAACAAAGGAAATCCTACACGAGGAAAATTGGAAGAGTAGCGGAAGGAGAAATGCCCTCAAGTGGTGGTCCGGTACTCGTCTACTGCCTAGGGGTGCAAAACAATAAAAGCGTGAGTGGACAAAAGGAAAGTTTTCTAAACATAATATGAACGTACTAACCCCTCCATTTAAAAACTGTTTTGAAAAAAACCACTCAAACTGTTGTTCTATATTCACACAAGAAAACAAGATTCATATTTATACATAATATTTCATGCGAAAAGAAAATTCATCAATTTCAATATAAAACATCTCAAAACTGTAAATACTTTCCACGTAGGTGTACCCCATAGAAAATCCATTAATTCCAGTAATGTTCCTTCAATTCCAGTAATATTCCGTCAATTCCCCTAACAGAATTAGGTGATAGCCCGAGATGCAAATCCTAGCAGAATCGAGGGACACGAGGTCCACCCGAAACGCAAATCCTAGCACCACACGGTTCAGGTGTCCTAGAGACTCGTAGGGCCAATTGTCATACCCACGCACACTCATCCAAAGCCAACAAATTGTTCGTACACATTTTAATATCCAAAGGCAACTAGGATGTCCACGAACATCATTATATCCAAAGGCTACTATTTTTATGGAAGGCAACAATTAGGGTACCTGGGTGGGTTTGAAAACCCATCCTGAACATGTTGTAAAACTATTTCCCAAATCCTTTCTCAAATCCAGTTCTCAAACCATTCTCAACTTTCCAAGCAATTTAAAATTATAAACATATGCTTAAACATTTGAAATCTTCTTAAACCAAATTTGAATGATAAATCATAAACATCATGCTTGGAAAGTAAAAGTAATAAACAAATTATTCATAAAAGATTTAATAAAACCCTTTATAACTCGATACTCTCCATGAAAGCACCAATTTGTTTGTACAAATAATCTCACGGGAGAATATTCGCAGATTGATTCTTCCACCATTCGAACTTCCTTCTTCTTCTTTTTTTTTCTCGCTCCTTGTAAAATAGATTAGAGTCAACAGATCACACCAGGGGGATGTTTGGCCAAAGGCCCTCTGATGCCAAAGTCAGTTAATTGGATCTTAGGAAGATATGAAAAATAACATAAAGGTTGGAGTTTTCTCTCACTAGGAGAGCAGGGTGGCGCGGAGCCGTGTGTGGGAGAGAGGAGAGAGAGAGAGTTCTAGAGTTTTGGAATTTTAGAATTACCTCAAACGTAGTGTGATGCCATCTATTTATAGCCTCCTTGATTGCTAGGGTTCAGACCTGACCCAAAAATAGATGATAGGAATAATCGAGGAGATTTGGTGGAAATTTCATCCTTGATTTGGGGAGATATTTCTATCTTAAATCAAAGATAATTCAATTAGAGTAATTAGTTGACTTAAGGAATATTCTTTTTCCAAGTGTCACCCATCTATTGACTGCCAAAAATGTTGCTCCCACACTAAAAGTGCCACGTTGAATTTAACATCTCCTTTGGAGATGCTTTAAGTTACCTACAACAAGGGCAATTTAGTGATAAGAAAATACAATGCAAAAACATGTTTTCAAGGCATGGGAAAAGCAAACCGTAGAGGGGCCCAAACTCATGTAATTGGATTCACGTTTCATGGGTGGGCGGCACTACTAGTGATTTTTAACAGTGTTTTTTGGTCAATAATTTTGACACTAATTTCAAGAGAAGTGTACTTCTCATTTTCTTAAAGAAAAATCTAATTCTTCTAGATTGGAGGCCTGACCCTTGTAAGGCCTTAGGAGTGGATCGTGCTTAGCGGATGAACCTAGAATCACTTCCAAACAGGTCCAAGTGGGAAGTGCTACTCTTCATAAGTGATTCTGGAGGGCCATAATCAGTTTTGTTGTCACTATTACCAAACAAATTTATAACCTTGGGGCTTCAAAGACATTTTCATTTTTCCACTGCCAATTTGGAGCAAATTTGTTCTTTAAAGTTTAGGATATATTAATGAAATCTCCAAATGGAGCCTCTGTAAAATGCCCTTATTATTCAAGGAAGTCCATTTCTACAATAAATTTATCTTTCATACAAGTTTCTCTCGTTTCCCACCTCTTGTGACCATTTATATTAACAGCTTTAAGAACACATACCCTTTGTTACTAATGTGGGAGCAAATTTCGTCCCACGAGAATATTCACCTGAGGAGTGTTGGCCAAAGGCCCTCCGATGCCTAAGTTAGTTCGAGTGTTTGTAGGAAAACAATAGCTAACAAAAGGGTATGGAGATGTATGTATGGTGTGAACCGAGTGGCCGGAGTTGTGTATGGTGGCCGGAGCCTTGTGTGTGAGAGAGAGAGAGAGAGAATATGGTGGCTAGGGTTTATGAGAGAGGATTTCTGTAGTAATTTTAGACAGAAGTTTAGATGTAACTCAACCCTTGGTGTGGCCATGTATTTATAGGAGCCTCGGAGGCTAGGGTTTCGGAAGAATAATTCCACGGATGGAAAGGAATTATTCTTCCCTAATTTGGAGAGATTGACCTTATTAGGGATTTGATTTAAATCAAATCCCTAATTAGGGTAAGAATTGAATAATTGCCAATTAAATTAATTAGGGATTTAATGAGGATCAAATCCCTAATTCAAGGCAAGAATCCCCAAAATCAAAAAATCCCCAAATGGAAGGAAATATTTGACCTAGGGTTTTGCTAAAATTCGGTTCCCACAAATGCCCCCCCAAATCAAATAATCCCCAAATGTGAATTGACTGTTGGACTGGGCTTCCTTCTTGGATTTGGGCTCCTGTTTGGAGGAGGTTCTTGACTTGCTAATCTTCTGAACACCCAGTTAGAGTGGGCTTGAGATTCCTTGTAGGTGAATGAATTTTGATCCTTATAAATATAGAGCTCTGCCCCATTATTTTTCTCATCACGAATTTGCTTAGCCAGAGAGAGAATCGTTTAAACTTGCTTGAGGAGTAATCCTTTGCCGCATATCCAAGGTAATTCAACTTGAGAAATGGCTATTGGAGCTTGTCACGGCATGGAGTGAACTATTTGGTTGTAAGGTGCCATGGTATGACTTGGGTTGGAGCCAGAGCATTGTTGGCGGTGCATGCAATGACGGTAGGCGCGCTGGTGCGTTCGGAAGGGGTGTGCAGCATGAGTCAGGCCAAGTGTTCTGCAAGCCTGGATGGAAACAAGTGTGCAAGGGCTGACCTTGCATTGGTCTGAGGATGTGACATGGTTGGAGGAGCGAAAGGATACCAAGCTAGGGCTTGCATGCGTTGGGCTCAGAGTGGAGGCGAGGAGGCGTGGGCCTTGCACACAACAGGGGCTCGTGGTTTGCTTCTGGGCTGCGAGCTGGAGGACTGGAGGAGTGGGCCTTGTGCATGGGGGAGCTGGAGTGCAAGCGTGATGGGCCAGACTGACAGTTGGGTGCACACTGGGCTGAGGCGCGAGCTGGGCTGCAATGAAGGCTGGGCCTTGTGCTGCGCGCCAGGTGGGCTCGAACTGGCAATTGGTTGCGCGCTGCGCTGGGCTTGGAGGAGCTGGTGGACTGGGCTGTTACGAAATATTCTAAATTTTCCTTCTTTTTTTAATTTGTTGTTTTGCTGCCCTTTTATATATATATATATATATATATGTGTTCTATCTTATGGAATTTTCTCCTTTCCATCTTGCAACCGATCATGTCTTATGAAGATTGTAGCAAGTCACCAAGCTCTCAAAGGCCTTTGTATCTATGTGGAGGCTCTCAAATGCACAAGAAGCGGTTCGTGGCTAATCTGCACCATGTTACGACTGAGGCTCAGTTCCATAAGTGGCGGGCCACTTATGCTCATGCCATTCCTGATGACGCACATGTCAAGCTGATGAAGCCTTTGACTGACGACTTGCCTTGTGTGGATGCGAATGATCTGGATGCTAGGATCATCATCTTCCATCCCTTTTATTTTTCCTTGGGTTTCACGTTCCCGTTGTCAAAGTTTTTAAGGAGGTGTTCTGCGCCATGGGGTGTGCTCCGAGTCAATGTACTTCGAACGTCTACCGGGCGATCATGTGTTTTGAAAATCTGAGCTGTTTCTCTAAGCTGGAGTTGACAGTGCGAGAGTTCTTCTACTTTTTCGAAGTGAGGCACCACGAGAAGTACGCCCAAGTTAGCATCTGCAATGCCAAGCTGTTCGACAGTTTCAGTCAAGGAGATCACGTATGGCACGACGATGTGTTAGAAGTCAGCAGCTGGTGGGAAGGCGATGTTTTTGATGGTCCACTCGTTCCCATCACCTACTACAATGGTACGCCATATTGTTGTTTTGGTTTTTTCCTTTTGAATTTCTTGAAGTGTGGCTAACTAACTTTTGTCTTCTACTTGCAGTAAACAACATCTGCAAGAAGTTAGAATTGGGGCCAGACATGGCTGAGCTCTGAATATTCCCCCAGAGTTTTGTGAGTGGCGCTGGCTATTGAGCGAGTATCGGGAGGAAGTCGGTGGGTTGCCTCCTACCCATGATATTGAGAGATGGAAGCAGAGTGGTCCAGACCCTGATGGTCTGCCTGCTGGACAGGAAGAGTGTTCTGCTGAATCTCCCTAAAAAAAGAAGGTTGCCGCTAAGTCTTCAAGAGATGAAGATGCTTCTTTGCGGGCGAAGAATCTGTCTCATTTAAGGAAGAAGCCAAAGCTCCCTTCTATTGAGAAGACACAAGTAGGAGTTGTACCTCCACCATCTGCTAGGGTTAAACACCTCGTTGGTGCAGGTAGCAGGAAGATTGGCGGTATGTGCAATGCTTGGGATGTTCTACTCAAGCATCCTGTTGACAAGCTTGAAGACCGTGATCAGCTTCGTGAAATAGTCCGTGCGCGATCTTGTTCACTTGCTGAGAGACAAATATATGCAGATATTCCTCTCTGAAGTTCGGGTCGTCTACATCAGTCAAAGGGTGGGGATCAAACTGGGAGGTCTGCTCACTTTCCAGCTGCTAAGTTATGGGCAGCCAAGCGTGAAGTTGATTTAGCATCGTTGACTCCTTTGGAGGTGAGGTTGGTGGAGACTAAGAAAGCGAGAGAGTCATCTACTCGAGCGAAGCGTTCTTCTGCAATGTCGCGGCTAGCCCTGAGGTGAACAAGTTCAATCGTGCCTGAGATGCAGGCGTGTCTGATATGCTCAAGACTAACTTTCTGTCAAGCTCATCCACCTGTGCTGAGCTGGTTAATCATATCCGTCAGGCTAGCGATCTTGATACCTTCTCGAGTCTTTCCTTGGAAAAACAAAGGAAAGCAACATTTCATCTGCTTCAAAAAGGAGTAGTTTTTGCTGTTGAAACTATCTGGAACTCAGCTGCTGTTGCCCCCTTGTCTGCTTTGCTCAGTGAGTTGGAGGAGAAGAATGTTGAACTGACTAACAAGCTTTCTAGCGAGCAGACCCGTTATGAGAAGAAAACTTCTGATTTGAGGGCGATGATATCTGGGTTGAAGAGTTCCCTTGTCGATAAGGATTATGAGCTTAGCTCTTATGCTGCTGACTTAGTTAGTCGAAAAGATGCTTACTTCCATCTTGAGCTCAAGAATGCTGACCTTTTCCTCAGTTATGACAAGCTTCTTGCTAGACTGCGTGCCTACCACAAGTCTGCTGAAAAGTCCAAGTTTGAGGCCATTATAGATGTGTACAAGCTAGGCTACCTGGACTACACAAATGGGACTGCTCCCTTCTATGCCATTGAAGATGGAGATGTCGAGACGCTTTGCCCTGACTTGTTCCCTGCGCAACGTGAGCAGGTTAATGTTGAAAACTCGGAAGGAGTTGAAGAGCAGGCGATTGAAGAAGCAGTAGATGGAGCAGAAGAGGGTGCAGCTGATGAGATGGTGGCAGATGTCATGGATCAGGCAGGTGGAGCTGCTGAGAGCGTGGCTGATCTCTTGGGGTGCCCTGCTCCTGGGGCATGTTGGTGGATTGAGCTTTTGAGGACTCCCCCAGGACTTGTTTCCTTGGATTGGTCTGCCTCGAGCAGGTTGGTGAGCGTTGATCACTACGTTAGCCACGTAGACGTTCACGATCTCGGGGTCCTTATGGTCCTAACCTGGAGTTGATGCTTCTCTGTGGGCCCAAGAAGGCATGAATGTCAGGCTGTGGGCCCAATTTCTCGAGCACATTGGTCCTTGGACCTAATCTCGAACTAACCATTGATCGACTTTGAGATTGACCTGCTGATGTCTGGGCCTGGTTTTGGTGTTGAACAGCTTGGGACTAATTCGTGTGCTGAACAACACACTCTCGTTCTCCTCCTTGTCCGCTTGTCGCTACCTGGCCAGCTCGGGATCTTTCGAACTGCGGGCCGGCCTGCTGGCTCATCCCTCTCCCTTCGCCCTGAGACCCAAGGCCAAGGCCTCGAATCAAGTTGATATGCCTAAGAAGCTGACCAACCAGGTCGTTTTGGTTGTCCAGCCTATGCGTGAGTTGATCGACTCTAAGGCTAATGTCTGCTTGATTGCGTGGATCAAGATAAGAGAATTGTGTTGGGCCCAAATGCATATGGGCTAGGGTTTCACTGGTGGAGTGTGCCAAGTGTGATAACAATGGAGGGAACGTCCGAATTTGTTCCAAAACAGGAGCAAGGTCCGCGACGGCAATTGATTCGTCGTGAATGGAGGCGTTGGCAACTTGTCCTTGCGGCACCAAGGTGGTGGGAGCCATGGGACCATGATTTAGAGCGGCTCCAACAAGGGTTTGGTGCGGCAAGGTCACGTGGGGGGCCTGTCAAACACTGGCTGCAAGGTTGGGTGGATGTGCAAGGGTTGCCGTTGCGGTATGAGGTTGTTGTGCGACTGTGGTGGTAGTTTACAGCGGCTGTGGTGGTAGTTTGCAGTGGCTGTGAGGCTCCAATGGGAGGCTGTGAAGCAATGGCAGCTGCTAGAACCTGCTGGAACGTGTTGGCAGCAAGGCCTTGCGGCTGCAAGGTGCTGGCAGTCACGGAGGACGGCTGCAAAACAAGTGCAGCTGCTACCCCTTGTAGTGGCAGCGACGTTTCCACCACTTCAAACCTCGTTTTCGCCGTGGTTTTGCCTCTAGTGCGCATGATTCCAACCATGGTTGTTTGGAAGGCTTCGGTTGATTGAATAGAGTGTGAAAAACGGATATGGAGCACGCTTTGAGTATTATCTCGTGCTCTCAATGAAAGCACCAATTTGTGGGAGCGAATTTCGTCCCATGAGAATATTCTTCTAAGATTCCGTCTTCCCTTTCGCTTCCGTCTTCCCCTTCGCTTCACTTTCTCTATGCAAAACAAATTGGAATAAGAGGACCACACCCGGGGGGGTGTTGGCCAAAGGCTCTCCGATGCCTTAGTTCGAGTGTTTGTAGGAAAACAATAGCTAACAAAAGGGTACGAAGATGTACGTATGATGTGAACCGGGTGGCTGGAGCCGTATATGGTAGTCGGAGCCTTGTGTGTGTGTGTGTGTATGTGTGAGAGAGAGAGAGAGAGAGAGAGAGAGAGAGAGAGAGAATATGGTGGCTAGGGTTTATGAGAGGATTTCTGCAGTAATTTTAAACAGAAGTTTAGACGTACCTCAACTCTTGGTGTGGCCATGTATTTATAGGAGGCTCTGACGCTAGGGTTTTGGAAGAATAATTCCACGGATGGAAAGGAATTATTCTTCCCTAATTTGGAGAGATTGACGTAATTAGGGATTTGATTTAAATCAAACCCATAATTAGGGAAAGAATTGAATAATTGCCAATTAAATCAATTAGGGATTTAATGAGGATCAAATCGCTAATTCAAGGCAAGAATCCCCAAATCAAATAATCCCCAAATGGAAGGAAATATTTGACCTAGGGTTTTGCTAAAATTCGGTTCCCACAACTAACTCCACTAATAGTTCTGAATCATAAACTCTGCTTATTCAGCTGACTTTTAATGTTGGTTAGGATCAAGGTTCTCTCTCACTAGACCTCTTCTTGAAAGATGTGCATCAAGAAAATTGGAAAGCTTATTTGACTTTTACTGGCAGGATGTTTCTGAATCAGAGGATAGTCTCCTTCCTGCTAAGATGATGTGCTTGAATGGCTCCTTGAACTATCATATCCAGATCTTGGTAGATGCATGTCACTTAGCACATCCTATAGAGAAGAAAAAAGATAAAATAAAAGTTCGAAGAAGACGTCCAATGAAACCAAATGAACATTAAACCAACTATATATTGTGAAGCTTTCAGAGGTTATATGAGCTGAAGGGTTGTATGAAATAATTTAATGGAAGTCTAGCATGAAGGGTTTGCCCTATCTGATCTTTGATCTTCCAAGAAAGAATTATTTGTGCAGTTCCTTGAAGTACAATGCTAGATTTTTGTTAGAAAACTCACTTGTTTTCTGGAAATTATGCCTTGTCTTGGTGAGTATACGCCACCACCACAACCACCAAGCATGTTGTAATGTATGCTATCTTCGGCCAGTGCCCTGAATCTGTTAAGCTCAAGTAGAACAACCTTCGCAAGATCTGTTTTGTCTTTTCGCCTCATTTCAGTACACTGTAAAGAGAACTTGGAAAAGCTCAAGGCTTCCTCAATTGGCCAGTCATGAACTGACAAGACTCGACCCAAATTCCACTTTGGAATCCGAGCCGAACCCTGTGCGTGTTCGACACCTGGCAGGTGCCGAGCACAATCGACTAAATTGCCCATCTACTCAAAATTCAAAGAAATTCAAGGTTCAACTTCTGCCGAAAATTCGGCATAGTCTCCCTTGTAATTTGAACGTTTCCCAAAAATTTCTCCTGTCAACAAGCATATATTTATATAAACCAACCGCCAACATGCATAATTATACATTCCAACAGTTAATCTGCATCCTAGGGCAATTCATCAGAGCAACTAACTCAGAGTTAAAAAGAAAATACAATTTGTTTATAAAAGATGCCCTACATCGAGTGAGAAAAGAGCGGAGCTGGAAATCTGCCCTCTGGTGGCCTCCTAGTGCACGCCTACTGCCTAGGGGCGCAAAACATTTAAAACTGTTAATGGACCAAAAATAAAGTTTTGAAAGTACATATGAACGTACTAAACCCACTGTAAAAATAGTTATGAAAACTAAATCAATTTCTTCATTTATACTCGTACTGAAATCATCGCATTCATATTTATATCTATAAGGCCAATCATACTTTTAATCAAACAATAATTCCTTGAAAACATTGAAACCAACTTTGACCTACCACCTAGGTATACCCATTTTATTTCCGTTAATTCCTTATTTCTGTTTTATCCCACATAATCCGTCAATTCCTCGTGTCACCATGGTGACACGTCTTCGCAGGTCTCGGTGACACAAAGTCGACCCGAGCAGCGTTCCTCGCAGGATTCAGGTGACATTTAGTCAGCCTAAACTGCATTCCTCGCTCCGCACGGTCCGGGTATCCCTGGGACTCGTGGGGCATAAATCAAGCATACTGACCTAACCGAAGGCAGCCAATTTATCCGAAGGCAACCTTTATTATGCTTGGGTACCTAGGGTGGTTTTAAGAAAATATAAATTCCTGAAAGGTTTGGAATAAATAAAATGAATTTTGTTTCTCTTAAACCTCTGCTGCCATCTCATCTGGTAACTCTCCGAAATTCTAAATTTTCATATTCTTAAAGCAATCTCAACTCGGCAGCATATAAATAAAATATTTAAACTCAGCAATTATGATAGGAAAACACGAGCTATTAAATACTCATTCAAGATCAAATAATCGAATTTAATTGCATAAATCATTTATAAAAATCAAAAGTCCACTCACTATTGGTCCGTGCTAACTGGACCTTTCGAAGGTCCCTCATGCGGATCTGCTTGAGCCCAGGTGCCTGAATAACCATCATAATATTTTATTAATAAAATTGGTCAATATAATATTTAATTAAAAACCCCGACCCCCGACTCCTAGAAGTGCGTGCATCAAATTTAAGATCATTCCTATGCCCACATAAGTTTTTCCAAAGCTTACAATAGTTCATAAGTGTCTCGGGACTCAAAAAGCGATAAAATCCCAAAAAGTCAACCCGGGACCCCGTGGGGTCCACGACCTCAAAGTTCCAATCTGAAAGTTCTTAAAGGTTCCAATATGCCTAGGACACATGTCCGAAAATTTGGTCTCGATCAAACGGTCGAATTGCTCACGATCGGACGGTCGTACAATTTTCCATAACCCTAGCCCTAGGGTTCGCGATTTTGGAGTATCCGGGACTCCAATTCATGATCCGTTGACTCCTACACGATCCTGGAAATACAGGGAACAACATACTAAGAATTAA
The DNA here is from genome assembly GCA_024362665.1 of Prunus padus. Lineage (NCBI taxonomy): Eukaryota > Viridiplantae > Streptophyta > Magnoliopsida > Rosales > Rosaceae > Prunus > Prunus padus. Next base: position 15,733,152 of record JANFAM010000017.1, on the reverse strand, counting down.
AACCGATCCGACGGTCCGAACACAACGGACCTGGATAACATGCAATAGGCGTAAATCCGTTCGACTGTCATACGAACTCCAAATTGAAATCCGAGCACGCCTACGCGCTCGTGATGATGTAAGAATAATTTAGGAATGAAGACTGACAACTAAAAGTGGGTCCACGCGTGGGAACACGCGCTGGCAGTTTCAAGGGCTAAAAAGCAATAATTTTGGCGTTTGGACAAACTCCAAACCAAGAGCGATCCTTCCACCTACAACTAGTTCTCGACCTCCCGAACACTTTCTTCAACTACGGGAATGTCAAATTCGGACCGCAAGTGGCCCAAAACCTAACCTCAAAACCGGCCTAAACTTTAACTCAAAAATTAACCTATCAACGCTGCAAATCGTTCAAAACCTACCCAACCATCAGCTAGAGCTCAGAGAATAGATGAGTTTACATACCTGGTTCGTCGAATTCTGTCACCGGAACCGTCCGAACGACCTCCGAAACGATTACGTAAAATCGGATGGTTTCGTCGAAAATCCGGCGACTGTGACGGCGGTGGTCGGCGGGGATTGGCTGGGGTGTGAACGGGAACTCGTGTCGGACGTTTTGGTACCGGTCTCAAGGGTTGGGGTGGAGTGTGGTGGCTGCGGTGGTGGTTTGCAAAGGGAAGGGGGCGTCGGGCCGAAAGGGGGGAAGAAAACACGCGGGGAGAGGGAGAGAAAGGAAAAGGTTTTTTTTTTTAAATTTTGACTTGCAAAATTACTATTTTGCCCCTCACGCATAATTAGTTGTATAATCTTCAATACAACTCGAAATTGAGCCCACAATATACCCACGAGCCCGACGTAACGGTGTGGCTCACTTTCCCAAATTCTTTCTCGAACAATAAAAAGTAAATTTTAAAACCTATTAAAATATTCTAAGGGTAATATTGTCTTTTTCTCTAATAAATTCATAATTAAATCTTAATTAAGGTTTGGGTTATTACTTGAACAGCAGAGTCAAGCATCTCAGCAAAGTTCCCTAGCTCAATAGGCTGCTCAACATGATGTGTCAAACCCATCGGCGGTTTGGTGGTTATTATTTGTAGAAGCATGACCCCAAGAGAGTAGATATCAGATTTTGTTCCAAGCATGCGGGTTTGCTGATACTCTGGGTCGATATAACAGAATGTTCCAGCTGTGGATGTCATTCGATACTGAGTGACAGAATCGTCTACTAATGGAGGAACAAGCCTGGCCAGGCCTACATCACTAATCTTGCTAACATAGTTATGGTCTAGCAAAAGCCCAATGGAAATTTCAGCACAGATTCGGAACCTTAGCTGCCAAGGAATAACTGGGGTGTTACCTGGCTGGAAGAGAAGGTCTTCTAAGCTCTCATTAGCCATGTACTCATAGACCAGACAACCATACTCCGGGCAGGCTCCAAGAAGGAGAACCATGTTTGGATGTCGTATGCAGCTCAATACTTCAACCTGCATAATTAGGAAATATCAATAAAAGTACATGATAAAAAAAATTGGGTAGAAATAGAAGTGCCTAGCATTTTCTATTTGAACTATTAGGCTTCCTATTGGCAGTGCCGGTCCTGAATTTTTCAGGGCCCATGGCAAAAGAAAAAATTAGGCCCCTATATATATATATATATTTAAACTTAGTGATGAACTCGCTCTCATTTTTCAATCAAGATCTAACCTGTCCAAATTAATTAAAAATTTAACATTCAAGCCAAATAAATTGTATCAATTCAAACTTCAATATATAAAAATTTAGAATAAAAGGCTACAATGTATAAACAAGATAAATACTTGTAACAATTCAATAAGTTCTTTTTCATTCAGCAACTAGCAAAACAAAAATTTCTCTACATGCTCAATAGCCGAAGCAAAACAACATCAATCTACTTGAAATCCCTTTGCATCCTTAGCAACCAGCAAAACAAAAATCTCTTTACATCCTCAATAGCCAAAGCAAACAACAACAACCTACTTGCAATCCCTTTTGCATCCTCAGCAACTAGCAAAACAAAAATGTCTTTGCATCTTCAATAGCCAAAGCAAACAGCAGCCTACTTGAAATCCCTTTGCATCCTCAGCAACCAGCAAAATATCAACATCACCACCTGCAAGATAAGATGAAAAACAACAAAATCACAACTAAAAAATTATTATTTAAATGATTTTCTTCTTGCATTTTGAGAAGCAAAATCCTCAATGATGCTTTCAAATTCAAGCTTTTCTAGCATCTCCTTTTCAATGGATAAGATTGCTAGCCCATTTAGCCTTTCTTGTGACATGGTAGACCTCAAGTAAGATTTCAATAATTTTAATTTAGAAAAGCTTCTTTCTGCAGATGCTACAGTAACAAGTATAGTCAATAGTATTCTATATGCAATTAAAACATTTGGAAAACAGTCCATATCTTTTACAAACTCTACAATTTCAAGTGTTGTGTTTACTGCTGGTGGTAAAAGCAATTGCATCACCTGTAACTCTGAAAACAAATCACTTGCATCAACATCAGAAGACTCACCATTTCTTAAAGTAGTTTCAAGCTTCACACAACAATTTTCCAATTCCTCATCACCCAATGAAGTTAACTTCTTTGAATTAAACAAGAACCCAAAAATACCATCATATGTTTGCATTTGTTCGAATCTACTCCTTAATGAAGAAAGAGTCATATCCACTACACAGATGAAATTGTTTAAGCCTCATGTTAGTTATGTGTTCAATGTTGTTTTCATGTTGTTTAAGCCTCTCACTAAGATGTTTCCAGTCTCTCAGTCCTTCATTTGCTAATTGGCTCCTACAACACATTGTCTTAAACAACTTACACCAAAAACAAAATACCTTATCCAATTCCTTTGAGTATACTAGCCATTTTCTATCCTGAGTCTCTCCATTTGGTAACTTTCTCATGTAATAAGTCAAGGAAAAATGTCTAAAGTTTTCATCCCTGGGAAATTTGATATTATGATCTCTTGCATGACCTTTTTCCACAAGTAAGGCTCTCATTTTTTCATCAAGATTATCCCAAATTCTAGGATAAAAAATATTTAAAGGAAAACTTGGTTCTACACCCTCAGGTTCAGTGTCTTCATTATTACACAAATGATCAAAATCTTCATTCTCAACATGTTCATCTTCACCTAAGTCACCTGCATGTGCATTAAAATCAGTCTCAATTCCTACTAATTCTTCCACATGATTTTGTTGTTCAGATTCATTGACTAAATCATTATCAATTCCTACAAATTCTTCAACATGATTTTGCTGTTCAAATTCATTGACTAAATCTTCAGTTGAGTTATCAAGTGAACTATTTGTTTTGTTAAGAAAAAATTTATCCAGAGCTCCAGTTTGAGATTTAGTTAATTCTTTTCTGTCTCTTTTTCTTTTTCTTTTTTGACTTCCAGATGGTTGTTTCTTAGGGAACATTGCTACTTGAAAACAAAAACAATACAAGGAAAGCCAACGCAATTTTAATACTTCAAAGAATAAACAAAGAACAAGATAACCTAGAATTTGAGAAATCCCCTTCCATAGCAACAAAATTGATATTTCTAAATTTGCAATCAAATAAAGCTTAAAAGAATTCATTCAAAGAGAATGTTTAAATCATGTGAGTTCACAGATGTACAAACAAACAAACAAACAAAATCATATTTTCCTTTTCATTTCATATCAAATCATGAAAAATTACCTTCAATTGATTTCTACAACGACCAATTTTGCACTGAATAAAAGCTCACACTTTGGATTTTGGAATCTCCCCAATCTACCAACAGAAAAATTAATTTAGGGATTCATAAATCTGGAACTAGTAAGAGAGACTAGAGGAGATGAGATGAGATGAGAAGAAGAGGAAGAAGAATAAAATTTTATAGAAAATAAATCTAACGTTACTAACCTGGAGGAGTGGAAAAGTTTTCTTGAGGAGCGGAAACTAAGAGTCCGATGCTGAGTTCCTTTGGTCTTCCAGAACGACATCTCTTGTTTTTAACAAATATATCTGTTTTTAATTAAATACTATAACACTTTAAAAAAAAAATTTGGGCCCCCTTGAAATTGAGGCCCAGGGCGATCGCACTTACAACCCCTCTTCAGGGCCGGGCCTGCCTATTGGGTCCTTGAATTTGTAGTTTTAGATGCACTATAAATCACGATCTAGTGGGAACTTCTTTTTGCAAACCTCTATTTGAGAACACCGTTGGATCAAATCTAACGGTTGGTAAGAAGCAATTGTAACTGAACCTGTCTGAAACTGTTCCACTAGAATGACATCTTCTGCCTCCAAAACAGATATGCATTGTGCTCTTGAAGACCACAATATCTCCCTCCAAAAAAAGTTGTTCTCTCTGTCTGTTTGTGTCCCTCTCTCTCTCTCTCTCTCTCTCTCTCTATGTTGAAGAACATGGTTTTCTTATTCTTTCTGGTTTGATATTCTATTTCAGGAAAAACAGTGAACGCATCTACCCCTCCAAAACAGCTGTTCATCTTTCTGGTTTGGTCATTGAAAGCATACAAAGCAAGGTATTATCTTGAAGAGTACATGTAGCACTGTAATTATTTTTTCTGTTTTCATTTTTCTGGTTTGATGACTGTGTTCATTTTTCTGGTTTGATAAAGCATTGAGGACCCATATGGTTACCAAAAAACTAGTGAGCGTGACACCTCGTTAGAATCGTTGAGCAGGGTCGAAACTGGCGTTGACTTCGAATACTTGAGGATTCGAGATCCTCTGGTTCTGTAGTCGTCGGCTTAAAGTGTTAGAGCAAACTGGAAACTTGAGTTGGAATCGTTGAGGAAAGGAAGGTCGAAATTTTTTTGGGGTAGACGTGCCGCTCTAAATCGACGACATTATCATAATTGTTGAAATTTCGAAGCTCAAAATCAGTTACGAGGTAAGCGATATCATGTATTTGTGAATTCCACAGGAGGAAATTTTATGACTCAGTATATAGGCATGATTTGGAGTGAATTCGAGTAGGCTGTTTAATGTTTCACTAGCGACTCCAAATGGTTCATAGTCTAGTTTGTTTCAGACTCCATTATTTACTAATGTTTGATAGTCTGTTTGATATTTGTTGGAAATTTGAAGATCAAAATCACTTAGGAGGCAACTGATATCCTGTATTTGTTAATTACAACATACTTGAGGAAATGTTTTGACCAAGTATATGAGCATAATTTACGCTAGTTTGGATGTAGGTTGTTTAAGGTTTCACTAGAGACTCTAAAAGGCTTCGTAAGTGTAGTATGTGTCTTCCTTAATTGGTCATAATTTACACTAGTTTGGCTGTAGCACGTGTCTTCAGTAATGGGTCATAGCTTATTTCATTTCAGACTTCATTATTTACTAATGTTTGATAGTCTATTTGATATTTGTTGAAAATTGATATTTCTGTTTATATATTTTGCATATAGTATTGTGGTTAATATAAATTTGAATGGTCTTTGAACGAATGTGGCGATATTATTATGATGGTAATATGATTTTCAGGGTTAAATTGCAAGCATTGTGAATGGAGTCTGAAGCAGAGGTGACACCGGAAGTTAGTGTGGAGTTCAAACCAAAACTAGGACTCGAATTTGATTCCCTTGAGGATGCGTTGAAGATGTATAATCTGTATGCACTAAAAGCAGGATTTGGTGTTCGTTGTTCTACAACCAAAACGTCAAGTGTGACACGGGAGATAGTAAGGAAAGAATTTGTATGTTATAAACAAGGGACAACCAATGTTACTAGTAAGAAATGAAGGCGAGGATGGGTTCGAACTGGTTGCTTGGCTAAACTTGCTGTTTTGTTGCCATCGTTGAAGAATAAGTACATTGTTGTAGCCTTCAAGGAGGAACACAACCATGAAATGACAACATACGATAAAGTCCATTTGTTGAGATGCCACAGTAAAGTTACTGAGTCTGCAAAGGTATATAATACATATCTTTCCAAAGTTAATATCCCGGTACATCAACAAGTAAGCATTCTTGAGGTGCTAGCAGGCGGAATGGAAAATATTGGGTTTTTAAGGAAAGATGTGTATAATTACCAAAGGGGCATGCGAGCAAAGGTGACTGGCCATGATGCAGATCTTCTTAATGAGCATTTTTTGGGTGAGCAAAAAAAAAAGAATCATTCTATTACAAGATAGCGGTAGTGATACCTATTCACATTTGAGTAGCTAGTGATACCTATTGGCGTTGTTTTTGAGTATTTAGTGATACCTTTTTTAGTAGCTAGTGATATGCACAAACGCTGAGTTTGAGTAGCTAGTGATACTTGTTTGCGTTGGTTTTGAATGTTCGACAATCATTTGTGACACTCTTGTAATCAGTTCATGTCTAAAATTAAAGGTTTTCTTTCTTTGTTGAAAATTAGCGATAATGATACTGAAGGTTAAATTGACATATGACATTACGTATGTGGAAGCCAAGCCATTATGCTTCAGTAAACTCCAAAAAGGTGATGGTTCATAGATATCTAAAATATCGATGGTATCGGAAATATCGGTAGTCCAAAAATACGGAAATTTCGTGAAAATATCGAGGATATTATGGATATTTTATTCCTTGGTTGGGGTTATGAATCCAACCATCGGTTGATAAACTGGAACTGGAAAGAATGAAAATGCACAACACCCACGTGTTGTTTTATCAAACAATTCCATTGAATATAAAAAGTATATTTTAGTAAAGTAATGTTGAAAATTAGCGATAATGATGCTGATGGTTAAATCCACATATGACCTCACGTATGTGGAAGCCAAGCCAATATGGTAATCAAGATGTTATCATGATTATTTAAAATTGAAATTTAACATAACCACAAATAAATAAATATTTGACATATAAAAATCTAATGTTTTACTAACTATTTTTTGAAACTTTGGATCATTCTATTATTTTTCCTGATTTTGGTCATACCTAATAATTTTTTATTTTACTAAAATATTTATTTTTTTATTTATAGAAATTATTCACATACTAGTTATTGGTGGAATAACAGAGAAAAATATAAGTGAGATTAGTGGAAGAAAAACATGGAAATTTTTTTTTAATGCCTATTATTATTATTTTAATCTAAATATATTTAGCATGGGAGGCTGATAAGAGAAATTAAGGCATTTGTTCTTGTATAGGAAATAGGTGCAACCGTGGATTCTGGACTTGTTTTATGTAACTTGCATCATTAGAATAAGGATATAATAACTGGAAATTTGTTGTTGGTGAGGTACATTTCCTTGTTTGGATTATAATAGCACATCACAGTATAGTAGGCATATTCATATAACTATAATAAGAAAAGCATTAAGATAATGAATTTTTTTCTTATGCTTTTCAATGAGATTGGTAGTTAAGTTGCACTCAGAAGGATGGTAGGAAGCAATGGGAGCTTTTTGCTTTTGATTATTTTCGTAAGTGGGTCATCCATTTTTCACCGTATGGATCATGACATCTACTGATTATAAAAACTAGTTTTAATGGCATTTGCTGGTGTTGTAGTAAATATGGGTCTTTTCACCAAATCAATAGTTGGGAAGATACGGTACCTCTATATTGATATTGCTTCATTAAAAGTTGTTTGGTTTAGATATTGCTTCATTGGGTTCTATTTCTTTTTTTTTTCTTTCCCTTTTTACTAAAAAGCCTGACTCCTTTTATTTTTGGGCAGCCAAAGTATGTCTTTTATTTCCATTTGTAAATTATTGTTTGGTTAATTTAGTGCATGTGTTGTAGCAGGATTCTACCAAATATTGAAGGAGAAGAGCAGGATGTGGGTGCTACTTTGGTCATTTGTCAATGGGGTTTGATGATGAAGCAAATCATCTATTGATGCACAGGAACTTGCCTACTGTCAGATGGGTTGGTGGTGTAGAGTTGGAACGAATTGCAATTGCTACACTTACGCCTTATTAAAAGCTTTTTCAGCACTTCAAATTTGGTAGATAATCAGCCGTGTGTTGCTTTATATTATCATTTCCAACAAAATGATGTATTTACTAGAGGGGTAGATGTTTGTCTAGTCATAGCTTTCTCGAGAGCCACAACATCCTAGTGAACATGTACTCAATTGAAAAAACAACTGACATATTAATCTGGGTGTTTTTGTGTAACAACACATAATTATTAGTTGTGTTTTTGTTTCAAACTTTCTATGACAGTGATAAACTATTGACAGCAGTGAACTATTGATGGGTGACTGATACAATATTGGTGGACTATTGATAAATTATTTAGTAAATTTGGCTTACCCCCTTCAAATTCAATTTGTCTTACTTGCAATCCTTCACTTTTTGTTCCTATAAATAATATCCAATTTTTATCAACCAAAACCCATGACTAGGATTCAACTCATCAAGTTACCTTATTAAGCTCAATATCTGATTTATTATAATATTTATATTTCCAAAATACCCCTATTTACAATTCACTGTGTAATTAGGTGGTGCTTTAATTTTTGGTTCCCCAAATATATGTGGTGATTGCCATATATATCTAGGCTGCTTCTTTTAATGTTACCCTAAAATTTGTCCCATATATCTAATCTATGCTGCTTCACTATAGGCCAACACCAAAACCCTAAATCATAAACCTTTGATCCCACCAACCTATAACTCAGTTTACTGTATTCGATTTTTTTTTTCTTTCAACAATTTATTTTGCAATTCAATGCACATTAATGGTTTTCAAATTTTGCATAGATTTAGGGATTTGTTGGGCTAGCTTTTTCCTTTTAAAAAAAAAATCAAATCAAATTTGGGTATGCTTTTTTCTTTCTTTTAAAAAAAAAAACTTAATGACGTTCTTTTTCCTTCCACTTCTCCTTCAAATTAGTATACCTACAAAGTATAGGTAAATTATTTTTGCATAAACTAATGTACCTATTTTTTATAATATACCTATCATGTTTTTGCATAAACTAATGTACCTATTTTTGTATGGAAATAATGTACCTAATTTTTTTTATGAATAATCGACATATATATCTTTTGTAACTATACCTATAAATAACATACTGATTTTTTTGTTACCTAAATACTGTACCTGCTTTTTTTTATGAATAATCTACCTGTGTTTTTGTATAAATAAATACCTATTTGTTGTGAATAATCTACCTATAATCTACATACCAATTTTTGTGTGTGTGAATAATCTACCTATTTTTTTAAATATAAATAATGTTCCTTTAAGTTAACTTTATTAACTAAAAGTGGAAATTTTGTAGGATTAATCTATTATAAAATAATTTACGGATTTGTTTTTGTTGAAATTTTAGGGATTTTATGAATATTGCTATGCTAGAAATAAGGAGTATTAATGAGAAATCAAGGAGTTAATGACATGCTTCAAAATCAATTATAATTACAAAATATATATAAAGGTAAATGGTATATAATGTAATTTAGTTCATAACACTTGGACATATATATCTTACATGGCAATATATTTCAAATTTGGGTTTTAGTTAGAGGTTTAATTGTAGGTGGATTTATGTCTAGCATATAAGCATTGTAAGGGCCTATATTGGCTTCACTCTAAATTATTCATCGATCATTGACAAATTATTAAGGGGTTCTTGATATATTCATTATGTTGCTTTCTCCGCATATGTTGCTTTGTCTGTAATGTTGGAAATTGATATCAGTAATATGCTAAATCGCAATGTTGGAAATTGATATCAGTAATATGCTAAATCACAATGTAATCAAATATAGAAAAATAAAAATAAAAAATTGCTTAAACGTATTTTTGGTACTGCTGCATTTTCTGTTAATTATTCCTCTGAATGTTAAATTGGGACTGTACCCTTGTTTAAAACTTTGGTTGCCTTGTGTTCAGAATAAAAATGTTGCAACATCACTTATTTGCCACAAAACTATGTCCGTAAACGCTTCAAAAGGATTAACTACAACTTCAACATCGCTTTACTAAAGCTTCCTAGATTTTATTTTATTTTTACTAAGAAGTTTTAATTACTATTTATGGAAATTTAATTTGGGAAATTTGAAGTAATAATTGGAGAAAGTGAATCATTTATATCCGTTCTATGAGCATCACGCTGTCAAAACAAGTTTTATAAGTGTCTGAACAAATTCACTAGAGCGTCACTGGTGCATCATAAAATATTAGCACTGCATAATTTGTAAAGCTCCGAACATGTCATTTTGACTTTTGTCAAAATATGTTTCATAAAAGCATCACAAAGATTTCATTAGGGCTTCAATACTTATTCAAATTTGAGAAATTGAATAAGAAAATTTGTACAAAAGAAAGCAGGCTATGTAAAAGTCCAGTGCAGAACCAAAATATTATCATAACTTTAGATTCTACAAAAGGGAAGGAAAGGAGGTCCCTCTAAATCTTCTCGTATGTTCATCATTGAACCGCAACATAAAATTAGACAGTCCAGTACTCGGCGGCACACAAATTATTCACCCTTGCCGAATACACCTCTGATTCCGAAAAACAAAGTTCAAGCCCATATTCCATTTTATACCTGCAACATACACAATTTACCCAAGTTAATATATACCCATATCTATACTACTCACACTACAATCAACACATTAAGATACTAATATGATATCCAAAACCATACTACCCACATTATCACCAACGCATTCAGATACAGAATCTGATACCCATATTCATACTACTCATACTATAATCAACACATTAAGATACCCATATGATACCCATATCCATACAACTCGCACTGTTATCAACAGATTCATATACATAATTTGATACCCATATCAATACTGCTAACACTACAATCAACACATTAAGATGCTCGTATGATACGACAATCCATACTATTCACACTATTATCAACACATTCAGATACAGGAATCATACCCATATCCATACTACTCACATTATGATCACATAAACATACAACAAATTGATACCCATATCCATACTACTCACACTATTATCAACAGATTTAGATACACATACACACTATTATCAACAGATTTAGATACACATCCACACTATTATCAACAGATTCAGATACACATCCACACTATTCTGGGACTACATTGTTTATAGATGGTGGATGGTTCAGAATTAAGAGTATTTTTTTCCATAAAATATAAATGACATCCACAAGTCACAACCATCCTTGGCATTGTAATAGTTTCCTACTGCACTTTCTAGGCATCAAATCTAAAAGTTATTACCAAATTTTCCAAACTACCATTAGTCCTAAAATACACATCCACCCAATCAAATATATAAACTATAAACTATAGTGTATATATACACTGCACTTGTGTCTCAAACCAGACAAACTATATTTTCAATCATCCACAAAAGGTCATTACAATGTAATACAGAAATTCTTGACACTGCACACATGCATGCTGGAGTGGATGCACAAACATATCCTTTTTTGATGTCTTAAGTCATATTTATATATTTGCCTTATTTTTTCAATTTTCATTCATATTATGCCCCTAAGGTTTAAAATGGCAAAATAAGATACTTATTGCAGGCTATGAAATATCATATTTAATTTGGATTTATTTCAAGGTTTCCTTATAATTATATTCATTAAATTATGAAAACTATAACGTGAGTTGGTGTTCTTGGCTTTATACTGTTTCACTCTTGCAACCTATATGTTAGATACATTAAATTACATCTTTGATGTGCCTCTACTTCAGGTAATACATATTGAACCCAATACCAACCAATAGGTAAAGTTGGAAACCTCTAATACCGGTAAGGGACCTACTTCATGGTAGATATACTGCAACATGGATACATGACAAAAAACTCTATAACAAAAAAAATATGAAAAATGTACGATCTATAATGAAAAACTCATATCTGTAAGACATATACAAAAAAATGACTCAGTCGTTCTAGTGCTTTAGGGTTTGAAAAATATGGTTTCCGTATCTATACCATTAATTAAATACAAAAAAGTTATGGATTCATGGAGCACAAATGGAGGAAAAAACAGAATTTTAGGGATGTTATGTATGAAATTTTCCATTTATAACCAATGGCATATCATGTAATTTCATTCACTATAGTGGATATAAGAACAACTTATATAGCTACACGTTTGGCTTGGTGGATTGCAATTGACAAGGGAAAATTAATGTCCTACATCCATTACATCATAACAAAATTGGACCTCTATTTGAGAGCCCCTATTAAAATGAAGAAAACAGAGAAAGCTCTGTCCTCAGGTGTGAATTATTATTATTATTAAGCTCTAGCCTTTGTTATTTTTTGACATTTTATTAACCTCTGGCCTCTGGTGTAAAAGTACACATACATATTAAATATCTAATACATATGGTACCTTGAGATATAAATGTCTTCCAAAATGATCAATGGAAAGGGGATAAATGGACTTTAAACAGCTGGTCCTTGATTTCCAACTGTATATTTTCCAACCCAGATTTTAGCTGGTCAACAACGCTTCTCTGTAGAAAAAAAGGCAAATAGAAAACAGTCAGGATGAATTCATGGCACTATGAATGACCTTTTTAGGGAGACACATATGGCAGCATCACTATACACTAAACTTGGCATAGTTGTCTTCATGCTAGGATACTAAAGGACAACTGAAAGTAATACAAAGATTTCAGGCACGAGTAATTCATAAATCCGCACTACTCGCTGTTATCAACAGATTCACATACAAAATCTGGTACCCAAATCCATACTACTCACCTATTTGAAAGATACCCATAACCATACTATTTGCACTATTATCAACACCTTCAAATACAAAAATGATACCAAAATTCATACTATTCGCACTATTATTAACACATTCAGATGCAGAATCTGATACCCAAATCCATACTACTCACCTATTCGAAAGATACAAAAATGATACCCATAACCATACTATTCGTACTATTATCAACACCTTCAGATACAAAAACGATACCCAAAACCATACTATTCGCACTATTATCTACACATTCAGATACAGAATCTGATACCCAAATCCATACTACTCACCTATTGGCAAGATACAAAAATGACACCCATATATACCCTAAACAATAAATTATCAACATATTCAGATACAGAATCGGATACTCAGGTCCATAATACTCACAATATGATCAACACATACCCATATCAATGCTACTCACACTTTGATAAGCACACCCATATCCATAAACTCCTTTTAGCGATAAAATTGATGAGAGGAAGAGTTACAACAGGTCGGCAGAGAGAATATAATCTTACAGTTATAAAATTTTGCTTTCGCTGCAGTTCACTTACCACAGAACTAGCTGATGCTTCTTTGAAAAATAAGAAGTCGATTTGGGAGAAGTTCAGAGTAGGAGGAATGAAGGAATGCGCGACTGGAAACGGTTTTGATATGAGAGGCAACACTCAATCACGGAGAAGTTGAGAAATGGGTATTTGAGAAGTTGAGTAATGGAGTTAAGAGATTTTGGACAAATGAAAACAATTTTTCTTTAATCTGGTTTTTTGGTGGAGTTATGAATTTTTGGGTATTTGTGTTGTGAGTTTTGGGGTTTGGGGTTTGTAGTTATAATTCATAAAATAATTAAATGGCACAATGAATGAACAAAAAAAGGCGCGAGCAGCAAAAGAGAAGCTGCAGGGTACCCGATTCTAGTGTGAGCTTGTTTTTTCTATCCAGCCGTTGAGATAATTTCAATGGCTGAGATGGAGCCCCAAATAGAGGTTTGCAAAAAGATGTTCTCACCTGAGCCGCTGGCACAAGCATAATTGGCTGAAGTCTCTGTGTGATGCATGAACAACTTCTTAAACCAGGGAAGTCATTTGTGTAAGCTTGATATGCATTGTTGGCCAATTCTCTGACAGCTAAAGCTTTTTGGTCTTCAAACAAATATTTGTTCCCCAGTTTTTAAACAATTAATATGAAAGTTCAATTTTCCATTCATCGATGATCAAAATTCAAGATGGGAATTGCTTAATATCAGTATTTCCCCTTGTCTATGTTGTTTATGTGCTAAAACTCTGAAGAATTTGCTGTATATTTGAAGATACCAGTTAAAAGTTGGATCATGTAAAAGGTCACAAACCTCTTGTTGGAACTCCGAATGTGCTTGCGCTGCATCTGGACGTAGAATTTTGACTGCCACTTGTGTATGATCCAGTTCACCTCTGTATACTGGCCCTGGCCCAAAGCCTCCTTCTCCAATCTTGCCAGTTTGTGAAAATTTATTTGTTCCTGCTTCAATCTCCTCAATTGTGTATTTCCTGTACCCTAGATTATATGCCCTTGCTTCTGTTGCCTTCTTCCTCTATTCTGCTTCTTTAAGGGCTTTCATTTCCGCATTCTTCCTCTTATGTGCTTCCAATTCAGCAATCCTTTGAGCTTCTTCTGCCGCCTCCATGGCTCCCTTACATTTCTCTCTCTCCTTCTTTATTAGTGCCAATGTAGCTTCCTCTGGTACGTGTGCCTCATGTAATCTATGTTCCTCCTTCGATTTCCATTGGTCAAGTTCCTGTGCCTGTCATGGTTGTCATTAGAGCTCATATTGGAATGAATCGTTTTCAGGCTATCTATATGATGTTTCTCCAAAATTCATATTCTGGAGATGATAATAAAACATGAACAAAATTTATGCTCAAATAAGGTTTCACATCACACCTCATGATTTAACTTGACCGCCTCCTTGCAGGCCGTGTTATACATGTCCATTGTTTGCTTGAGCTCTAGCTTGAGCCTCCACATCTCGGCTTCCACTTCATCCTATTATTTTCAAGTCAAACTACGGATCAAACTACGGATTAATACTCTGAACTAATTTTACATGCATGTATGTTACTGTAATAAATTCACGTATTTTTTCGTCATGGCCTTAAAATTAAATCAATTAGAACTAGTTAATAAAGTTGAGCACTGCTATTTGTACTATCTCAACTAGTACAATTGAGATATTTATCGGTTGATTCAAGATATCGGTACTTATTGAACAAATGGAAACATCTAAATTTGCTCCTGACTTAAAAAATATTAAGTTTCTGGCATGCTCCAAGACGATTAGATTCGTGGTGCTTCCAAGTTTACTTATGGTGTGAAATTGTCTTACCATGTTGTGTGATGATGACCATGATTTTCCACTTTCCATTGAGGATGATGAGAAGTCATGTGGGGAAGAGCTCATGTCAATAAACTGGTGGCTTGAGTAAGATGACGCAGAGCTTCGGTTGTCAAATTCTGCACTCATCAATTTTCGAGGGGTTGTTAACGAAGGGAACATCCGATAAATACTTGGCCTTCCACTGCTCACAAACGACATATCAGTACTCTCTGGCGAAAGGTCATATGAGTTGTTCATTGAAGCTCGTCCTCTTGTGAAGGGTGACCTGCATCATTTTTTCATGAGGTCAGTCTTCTCATCAAATATTGTATTCTATTCACATAATATCTTCATTTGAAGAGCATTTATCAGAGCTTACTTGATTTCAGTGTCATCTACCATCAGGCTATCTGGTGCAGAATGTATCCTCTTTCCTGATGCTACATTAATCAGAGAAACTTGAGTGAGTAAAGAATGAAAATCGCAGGATCATTCAAGTTGGGGAAGAACATGATCAGTGCTAGAATTACAGAAAGAAATTAACCTATTGGTTGCTTTTTATGCATGGATTGCGTACCATTTGATTTGGAAACTTTTCTGGATTGTTTATGAATTTGGTTACAAGCTTTTTAGGGTGGTGGAATGGTAGCTGTTGGCACATAGGAGATCTTGCCTCTGCCAATGACATACAGAGTGCAAAACTCCAGTACCCCTTTTACCGCGCAACTTGGAACATCTGTTACTTTTAAGGATCTGATGCATTTGAAACAAAATTAATGTAATTTCAATGCATGTGTAATTGTTTCGTTGGAAATGCTTTGAGCAATGTAGTTTAATGATTCAGAACTGTCCGGTTCTTAGGCACACATTCAAAAAAGTCTAAAGAAATCTTCGTAAAAAGTTAGTCGAATTGAAAATACTTGGCCACAATAATCAAATAACTAAACGATTTTGAAATGAAAGTCTGAATCATTAACCAAATCCCAAATGGAATGTAAGTAAATAAAAATTACCTGAAAAAGCCACTTCTTGATGGTGCACCAAGTACCAAAATCTCAATTGAATTAGAGATAACATAGTTGATGAGGGCTTTCGGTATATCGGCAGCCTCAACTACGACTTTATGGCACTTTATCTGCAGCAAAGATCAATTAAGCTACCTAGGGACCAGAAACTGCATCAAATATAAAATAAATCTGCCTAGGGACCAGAAACTCACAAACTTTTTCTTGCAAAAGGAACGGAATGGAAGAAACAGCTCTTTGGTTTCAGCATCAACCGATTTTTTGTATGCGTTTTCCGTTTCCTCCACCTCTTCGGAGACCGAAACTATGCATAGGATGAGAAAAACGGAGGATCAGAAATTCAGGGGACTGAGAAACGCAAACGATCAAGAGCATACTTCAAAATAAATTAATATGTAAATTTCTTTTTGTTTGTAAGAATATGCAATTATTTTATGTGTTTCACGTAATGGAACAATGAGTAAAACTACCATGTATCATATTTACTGACTACATCTTCTTTCAGAAAGGTGAGAGCCAAATACGTGGATGAGTTGTGCATGAATTTCATCCATGTCAGAAATATGTTCAAGGCCTATGTACACTAATAATTGTTGAATTATAAGTGTATTTAGCTGTAATTGTCGTTTAGATTCATTAAGCTTGCTTAGTCATGTAATTAACCAAGAGCCATTAGATTATAGTCTAATGGATGGCTAAGATATGAAGCCGGTTTAAGTTGTTTGTTTTGCCAAGTGTCTCTATCTCATAGGGTAGAGGAGTGAGGTGTGTGTGTGTGCTGATGTAAGGGAATATTCCCATGTCTATCGGTTTTCTATATCAAGCATGTAGTGTGCGTGAGCTAGAAATGCAAGAGAGAAGTTTACAGACTTAGCTCTCTCTCAGTTTTCGTTCTCTCCAAGTTTTCTCTGGTTTTCCATTTTTCTTCTTCATAAAACTTTCTTTAGCTCCACATCCAATAAACCAAAATCATATAAACAGATCATAGTCTGTGGATTCTAACATGGCCTCAGAGCCAGGTTTGATCGTCTTCTATTGGGAGTTTTGATCTGTGAGCTACGTGAGTTGAAGTTCTTGGCGTTGAGCTTGGGATTTCTCGATCTGTGTCTAATATGGCTGGATCAAGTGGTGGTGAGCTGCGAGCACCAATTTTCAATGGAGAGAACTATGAGTTCTGGAGTATAAGGATGAAAACCATATTTAAGTCTCATGGATTGTGGGATTTCGTTGAGAAAGGAGTAGAGATCTCGGTTTCGAAGGGAGCTGATGGATCTGATGCAAAGAAGAAAGACAAGGAGGAATCGAGTGATGCAGAGAAGATATCTATCACAGAGGCATGCATGAAAGATGCTAAAGCTCTTGGACTTATCCAAGGAGCAGTTTCTGAGCAAATATTTCCAAGGATTGCTCATGAAGAAACATCAAAGGGAGCATGGAATCTCTTGCTGCGAGAATTTCATGGAGACAAACAGTGAGAGGGGTAAAACTACAAAACTTACGTAGAGATTTTGAATACACTAGGATGAGAGATGATGAATCTTTGTCCGCTTATCTTGCAAAACTGTTTGATCTTATAAACCAAATGAGAAGTTATGGAGAAAACTTATCCAAGGAAAGAGTAGTACAAAAATTGTTGATTAGTCTCGCTGCTATGTATGATCCTATATGTTACGTGATTGAGCATTCAAGGGACATAGATACGATGGAGGTTCAAGAGGTTGTTGCCTCATTGAAAGGTTTTGCACAGAGGTTGGAGAGACACACCGAGCATAAAGCGAGAAAGCATTTGTTGGTTTCAGTGTGAGCTCTAAATCTGATAAGTCCACAGGAAAGCATAGTGCCAAGGATCAAAAGAATTGGAAGTCAAGAGACAAGAAGTGGGATAATAAATCCACTGATGGTACTAAGACTGAATGCAAGCATTGTGGAAAACTGCATTTTGGTGAATGTAGATTTAAAGGAAAGCCAAAGTGTTACAACTGTGACAAGCCTGGACATATGGCAAAAGACTGCTATAGCAAGAGGCCTGCACAACAACAACAGTCGAACTACGCAACTCATGCTCTTGCTTCACCAACTATGTTTTTTGTCAATAATGCATCTGATAAAAGACCTATGGAGGATGTGTGGTACTTGGACAGTGGTTGCAGTAATCATATGACTGGCAGGGAGGATGTTTTAATAGACATTGATAGGAGCTTAACTGCTAAAGTTGCAATGGGAACAGGTCAATTAGTTGATGTTCTAGGAAAGGGAAGTTTGATAGTCGAGACAAAGTTGGGAAAGAGATACATCAAAGAGGTGATGCTTGTATCTGGTCTCAAGGAGAATTTACTCAGTGTTGGACAGATGATGGAGCATGGATATTTTCTGATTTTTGGAGATAACAAAGCAGATATCTATGATGATAACACACTTTCTAATCTGGTGGCTAGGGTGCAAATGAAAGGAAATAGAAGTTTCCCCATGAACCTTCATACAGGGATTCATTTGGCACTAAAGGCAGGTGTATGTCAATCAACATTGATTTGGCATAGGAGAATGGGACACTTAAACTTCAACAGTTTGAAACTATTGCAAAATGAAGGAATGGTGTTAGGACTGCCAGATATTAAAGCCACAAGTGATGTGTGTGAAGGGTGCACTTTTGGAAAACATTGCAGAGAGCCTTTTCCAAAAGAGGCAACTAGCAGAGCTGCAATTCCATTAGAATTGGTACACACAGATGTCTGTGGACCAATGCAGAATGCTACAAAATCAGGAAACAAGTATTTTCTTACTTTCATAGATGATAGCACTCGAATGTGCTGGATCTATTTTCTGAGATACAAGTCTGAAGTATTCAATGTGTTTAAGAAGTTCAAAGCTATGGTTGAATTGCAAAGTGGCTACAAACTGAAGAAATTGAGAAGTGATATAGGAGGTGAATATACATCTTCTGATTTTAGCAGATTTTGTGAAGAGATGGGAATGGAAAGACAGTTTACAGTTGCATATTCTCCTCAGCAGAATGGAGTAGCTGAGAGGAAGAATAGGACAATTGTTGAAATGGCAAAGTGTATGATGTTTGAGAAGAAAATGCCATTGGAATTTTGGGCTGAAGCGATTAACACTCATTGTCTATGTGTTAAATAGATGTCCTACTAAAGCTTTAGATAAGAAAACTCCTTTTGAAGCTTATAGTGGAAGAAAGCCTGGAATTAAGCATCTAAAAGTGTTTGGCTCCTTATGCTATGCACAAGTTCGAGCAATGAGAGACAAAAGCTTGATCGGACTAGCACTAGGTGTGTTTTCCTTGGATATGGTAGTTGTGAAAAGGGATACAGGTTATACAATCTTGATTCAGGCAAGGTGATCATTTCCAGAGATGTTATCTTTAAGGAGGAGGCTAGTTGGGACTGGAATGCACAAAAAGAATGTTGCATTTCAATTCCACTTACTGATGTTGTTAATCAAAGAGGAAAAGAGATTGAGTCTCTTGAAGTTCAAGCAAAAATATCAGAAGGTAGTGATGCTAAACATGTTGAAGTTGTCACAGGTCCTCAAGATTTTGACCATACTCCTAGAAAGTTCAAGAGTATAGCAGAAGTTTATGAAAGATGCAATGTGTGCATCATTGAGCCTGAGTCATTTGAAGAAGCTGTCAAAGATGATTCTTGGCAGAAAGCAATGGAAAATGAGATCAATATGATAGAGAAGAATGACACTTGGGATTTGGTTGATAGACCAACTGATAAACCGATTATTGGAGTTAAGTGGGTGTACAAAACCAAGTTAAACTTGGATGGCTCAGTTCGTAAGAATAAAGCAAGGCCCGGTAGCAAAAGGATACTCCCAAAAGCTTGGAATAGACTTCAATGAGACCTTTGCACCAGTGGCAAGACTTGATACAATTCGAATCTTGGTAGCTTTGGCTGCACGAGAAAGGATGGAAGTCGTTTTAGTTAGATGTGAAGTCAGCATTCTTGAATGGAGTGTTACATGAAGAAGTTTATGTTGATCAACCACCTGGTTTTGTGATTAAAAACAAGGAGGATGGAGTTTACAAACCGAAGAAGGCCTTGTATGGTCTTAAACAAGCTCCAAGAGCTTGGTATGAAGAGATCAATTCTTATTTTGAGAAAGCTGGTTTCACAAGGAGCTTAAGTGAGGCAACCTTATATGTGAAGTCTGCAGAGAGTGGAATTCTTATAGTTTCACTTTATGTGGATGACATCATCTATACTTGGGAGTTCTAAGGAGCTATTGTTGGATTTCAAGACTGAAATGATGAAGCAATATGAGATGACAGATCTTGGTATGTTACATCATTTTCTCGGGGTTAGGAGTGATACAGATGAAGCCTATATTTTCTTGCACGGAAGAAATATGCAAAGACTCTTTTGGATAAATTTGGTCTCAAGGATTGCAAACCTTGTGCTACTCCTCTTGCGGTGAATGAGAAACTGTCTAAGCAGGATGGCTTGAGCAAGGCGATGAAAGTTTATTCGGACAAGTGGTTGGAAGTTTGTTGTATCTCGATCGCAACAAGACCTGATATTATGTTTGCAGCCAGTCTCTTGGCAAGATTTATGCATGGTCCTACCAAGAAACATATGGGAACTGCTAAGAGAGTACTTAGGTACATACAAGGTACACTTGATTATGGCATAGTCTATGAAAGAGGAAAGGGAGCGAGTGCTAATAGGCTACCGTGATAGTGATTGGTCGGTAGTGAGGATGATATGAAGAGCACTTCTGGTTATGCCTTTCATCTTGGATCGTGGGTCTTTTCTTGGGCATCGATCAAGCAAAGCGGTGTAGCTCTCTCCACCGCAAGCTGAATATGTGAGTGCGGTGAAGCTACCGCACAAGCAATGTGGCTGAGGTTTGTTCTTTCTGATTTTGGTGAAGAACAGTCGGTGCAACATCACTTTTGTGTAATAACACCTCGGCTATAGCTATTACCAAGAATCCCGTCCATCATCACAAGACAAGGCATATAAACAGGCGTTTTCATTTCATTCGAGATGCTCTACAAGATGGAGAAATTGATCTCGTTGTACCGCAAGACCGAAGAGCAGATCGCAGATGTTTTCACCAAAGCTTTAGCAAGGGATCGTTTGAGTATTTGAGGAAGAAGCTTGGGGTAATTTCAGCTAAACACTTAGAAGGGAGTGTTGAATTATAAGTGTATTTAGCTATAATTGTCGTTTAGATTCATTAAGCTTGCTTAGTCATGTAATTAACCAAGAGCCATTAGATTATAGTCTAATGGATGGCTAAGATATGAAGCCGGTTTAAGTTGTTTGTTTTGCCAAGTGTCTCTATCTCATAGGGTAGAGGAGTGAGGTGTGTGTGTGTGCTGATGTAAGGGAATATTCCCATGTCTAACGGTTTTCTATATCAAGCATGTAGTGTGCGTGAGCTAGAAATGCAAGAGAGAAGTTTACAGACTTAGCTCTCTCTCAGTTTTCGTTCTCTCCAAGTTTTCTCTGGTTTTCCATTTTTCTTCTTCATAAAACTTTCTTTAGCTCCACATCCAATAAACCAAAATCATATAAACAGATCATAGTCTGTGGATTCTAACAATAATAACATGAAGATTATCCTCATGATCATGCATGAGAGAGAGAGAGAGAGAGAGAGAGATTTACCGTGATTGGGAAGGGCAGCGGCTGTATGTTTGACATGGAGGAGGGTGAGATGTTGGCCCTTGGTGAGAAGATGATCAACAGCCCATTTGATAGCATGCTGGCTTCCTTTGTCCTTGTCTATTGCCAATGCCACCGCCTCATCTGCTGCTTTCGTTTCTGCTGTCCCTCTTCCCATTAACTTAACTCTATTAATAATCTATGATTAATGAATCAAAATTAACTCAAAAAATTAATTCAGAAACTAACTAAGCAGATGATATTGGAAGAACCTCTCAATCAATTTATATGCATGGAGAAAGCTTCTTTCTATCACCTTTGCAGACAACTGGCAATTCCTTTCTATCAGCTTTGTTACTAAACCACAGTATACAAACTGATATGACCAACAGATAATTTTTTTTCCTTTTCTTTTGACGTAAGAAGACAGTTTGGTTGTTGTGAGTGTGTTTTTTTTTCTTTCTGTTCTGTTCAATAATCAAGTACTTGTTCACACATCAATTTGTACGGTGGTAAGATCCGTCGTGGATCCGTTTTGTAATTGTCTTGTATTTCGGAAAAAAATATTTACACTCTAATGCAACAGTTTTAGCCTGTTGGAGAAAAAAAAGAGAGTTATAATGTTAGTCTTTCCCGTCTATTTTTAGTTCATTTTAAAACAGATAAGTTTTTTTAGACACAGTGGAATATCCTGTTGTCACTGAAGGCAGTATAAAGTTGAAACAAAAGAATAAAAGACAGAAAGGATAACTAGAAATTATATAACAGAATTTTGTTCCTTGATCCAATTCTTGTTGGATAAAAGACAGAATGATTCATGTTAAAAAAAAATAATAATAATAGACAGAATGATACAGATCCCCACTTTTCACTACTTCATAATGCAACAGAAAACTCCCCATATGCTCAATTTATTATATATCCATGAAAGTTTACATAGTAAATGTGGACAAGGCTGATTTACAAACCAGTTTACATATGCCGCCACATTGGGGATGTGAGAATCGAATAGTGGAACTCGAGAGCGCAGGTGAATGCTGTCAACCACTTGAGCTACAAATCCACAGATCCATTGCCAGACACCTTCCATTTCTTCTCCAAATCAGCACAAAAAGATTCAAAAGAATATGATATATAAAGTTCTAAAAAGAATCAAAAGAATATGATATATAATGTTCTAAAAAGAATCACAGAAACAAACTTCTTTCTTCAACAAGTTAGCAACACAAGGGACATATAATCAACCCATTTTCATTGCACACAGAGCACTTATCAGACTGACCCTCTTGGCCAATCACCTTGCAGCTGCCACTGCATTTGAAACAAACCACAAACCGAACTCCATCGCAAGCTTCGCAGGGGCCAATAGACCGATCGATCGGGACTCCATGGAAGAGTGGCTTAAGCTTTCCTTGCTCATGAAGAGTCAAAACATCCTCTGCTCCCCCAATATATCTCCCCTTTATGAAAAGCTTAGGAGGCACTGCTTTACAGTCCAAAATCTGCCACAGCTCTTCTCTGAATTCCATGTGCATAGACACATCCCGCTCGTAAAACACCACCCGAAAGCTCTCCAAAAGAAACCGAACGCTGTTGCAGTCGTCGAAGGTCTTTCGAATACCTCGAAGGGTTGTTGTGTACAGAATTACTGATGAATCCGAGCTCCCTGGCGGACACTTCTCCACGAAGCATAATAGAGGATCTTCATTTGAAGGCGGCTCCGGCTCTGGCTCAACTACATTGGATTCAAGATTCTGTTTTTCGCTTCTTCTTGATATTCTCTCTGCTTCACTCAACTTCATATATTCCATCACGGCTTGCTGAAAGGCTGCGAGTAGGTTCGGGTCGAAAAGGCTACCGGAGTTTAAGTCCGGTCTGCGAAAAGACGAGATGTCAATCTCCGACAAAGGGATTTGTCTACCACGATCCGGCTCCTGCAATGATTCTTCTGAACCTTCAAGAGCTCTGTTTTCCCCCAAATTGTGCTCTGTTCTCATCAAATTTTCCTTCAATGCCATTGAGTTTTTTGCCTTCATTTTCGGCCTGATGTTTTCCTTGTCGTCCAAATCATCCTCAGGCCCTGATTCTTGATCTTTAAGGTCTTTCATAAGCTCCGCAACGTCAATAACATCAGGCTCTTGCTCGGTCAATACGATCTCTTTCATTTTCTTCTGCTCTGTTTCCATGGAAACCAACTGGGCCTGAACGTTGAGATCTGAGCTCTTGGGATAAGAATCTACATACCCATCTGATGCACTTACCTGAAGAATTTGATCTTGTGACTTCAAATACACAACAGGCCGGATTGACTTCAACTTCTTCAGGAACTTTCCTTTCACTCCCTTCATTGTTGCCCAGCAAAGCTTCCAAAATCTGAACCAGGCAAAGGATGCTTCAAGCCAGAAATGGATATTTTTTTACGTTTGAAAAGAGGTTAGAAAGATTGAGAGATGACAGTGAAGCTGTGTGAGCTAAGCTGCTTCTTCTCCACCTTGACGTTTGGTGCTTACAGACAGAGCTTTCCAACTTCAACGGCTACAAAGTTTTTTTTTCCCATTTTAAAATTCGAAAACGTTGGAAGAGATCCAGTGCGGCGCGGAACAGAATAAGAGAAGACCATAGATTATAGTTGTACGCCACGTGGTTAACATGCGCTCACCCAGCCAAGATGTTGAGTTAGAAAGTAGTTGAAGGACACGTGTCGGGCATGGAGGCTATGAGGTGTCATGTTGTGATGCACTGGTGAGGCAGCGTAAGTGTGCGGCTAACGGTCACAATAATTGACAATTGGGGCTTACTCGAGTCCAGTGTGCACAATTTCTCATAGCTTTGGACCACTTTTTTTCCCACTTCCTTGATAAGGAGAATATTTGTCGTAAATCGTGTGGATAATGATTACTTACAATTTCCCATTAATCATAATCAGTACTTAGTTAGTGCATGGGTTTCGGGTCTTCAATTGGGTTTTTTTTATGACACTATATATCATGGTTTTTATTAAGGGTAATGCTAGACTTACAACATTTTTCATACCACATTTATACCACCTCTCTAATAGAGGTGGAGCCCACCAATATAATGGGCTTACCGAACCAATACAACGGGGCCCACCTCTATTAGAAATGTGATATAAATGTGGTATGAAAAATGTGGTAAACCTAGCATTTCCCTTTTATTAATGTTGTGATGAAATAATTCCTTTTTTGGTAGGGCTACGATGTAGCCTAGCCATGAATACTCAATTTCTTTAGTCAATGTTAATTCCTAGTATTTTTCCGCATTGAGTATCTATTACTATGCTTAATGCTTTGAATATTTGGCCAACATTTAATTGTTTTGATGCTAAATTGATTATAAGGATATCCAATTTGGAGTTTGCTTCTTGTAATAGATGTTGTGGGTTACATGATTAGACCGGGATGTTTGTCATGACTTATGTGGTTGTTTTGCGGGTTTTCCAAGGAACTTAACAAATTCTTATTATCTTAATTCCATTACTAGGGATAGAGTGGGTTGGTAATAAGAATACTTGCCGGCATCATACATCACACGTGAGGGTATGATCCATACCACTACTACAAAAATCGCAATAGACGACGGTAATTTACCGTTGTAAATTTACTTTCTCAACCGTCGAAGAATCGACCGACATCTTTTACGCATAAAACCACGACGGTAAAATACCGTCGTCTATATTATATAAAAGCGACACTTTTACTAAAAACCGACGTCTATTAATTTAAAGACGACGTTTTTATTAAAAAAATGACGTGTATTATAATTAAAGACGACGGTTTGTAAGAACTGCTGCCTATTATGAAATAACGATGCGTCTATTATATGGAAATACGACGGTTGTTATGAAATAACGATCGTCTATTATTGTGAAATATGTCGCCTATTATGAAATAACAATCGTTTATTATATGTAAATACGACGGTTGTTATGAAAAAATGTCGTCTATTATATGTAAAGAAGGCGGTTTTATGATAGAATAGTCGTCTATTGATGTAAAGACGATGGTTTTTTGAAAGAAGCGAGGTTTATTATATACAAAGATGTTTTATTTTTACATTTTACCTTTTTTTCCTTGCTTCCAATTGTTCTCTACAACGATTTTAGCTAAAAAACAACCATAATGCTTTGTGAACAATAAATTCAGCTCCAAACAACCATAATTTGTTTCATAAAACTTGAATATTCAATAATAATTACAAAATATCAATCTTCATTCCTATATATCTATACAAAATATCATATCCATAATATTAAACTATATATCTCTACAACGATCCGAATTTCATCAATTTGTTCTTGTGTGTATGAGTTACCGTTGCCTTCTTGCACCGCAAAACAGGATTAAAAAAGGAAGCAAGTTTTAGTTAGAGATACATATAACAGGATTAAAAAAAAAGAAACAAGAAAAAAAGGCCAGGAAGTGGGGAGCATAACTTATTTGGATTTCCTCGACTTGGAGCAAATAAACTTCAAATAATTTGAGAAACCGAAACCGGAATGAAAGATTAGAATATGAGCAAAGGAATGAAATGTACCTCGACTTGGAGCAACTTTGATGGAGAAAGAAAACTTAAGGTCGAATATGAGTTGAAGAAAGATAGCGAAATGTTATATATATAGGGTTTAGGGAAAATTGAAAAAATTACATTTTGCGGTCAAATTTTTCAAAAGACCGCGTTTTTAAAGACGACGGAAAGTAAAACAAAAACGACGTATAAATTAAAATATACACGACGGTTTTTAAATAATACGGACGTTATAAACATATACTACGTCGATTATTTACAAAACCGACGTCTTAACTAAAAAAACTTCGGAGAAATAGAAATTTGTGCTAACAAGAAACTAAATATACAATCCTACTTGAGAACTCAGTTCTTGTTTTACACCCAACTGAAGTTCTTAGATGGGTTGGGTGTACAACAAAATCGAGTTCGCAAGAAAGACATTCTTGCATGAGAGGTGAGAATTGAGATATACAAAACGTTCGGAATAAAAACAGCAATTTAAACGAATTATATAGAATTGGAAAACTAAAAGTGACTTTATTAAGACTTGGAAACCGAAAAGGGCCTTTATTTCGACTTGGAAACCTAAAAGCCGCCGTTTCGGTTCCCAATTTGGCAGATAAAGCGTGCCGATTCATTTCGAAAGTTTCAATTGAAACTTACAACGACGGTATTTATGTTTACCGTCGTCGTTATCTTGACGTTTATTCGGACTTTTGTTGTCGCGCTTGTTTTAAACAACAACAACGGTATAATTAATATAAACGACGTGAAAATGATTTACAACGGCGATATAATTAATAGAACTGTCGTATTATCGACCAACCACGTCGTTATATTATATTATAACGCCGTAGTAATGATTTACCACCACCTTTTATTTATAAGAACTGCCGTAGTCTAACATCGAATACGGCGTAAAATAATAAAAACCGACGTGGTTAATTACCTTACATGTCGTCTATTATATATAAAGACGACAATTTTTATGAAAGAAATGTCGTCTATTATATGTAAAGAATGCGGTTTTGTGATAGAATTGTCGCCTATTAATGTAAAGACGACGGTTATTTGAAAGAACTGTCGTTTATATATCCAAAGATTTAGTAATTTTACATTTTTATATTTTTTTCTTGCTTCCAATGGTTCTCTGCAACGATTTTTTTCTTGCTAAAAAACAACCATATATAATGCTTTGTGAACAATAAATATACTCAAGAATAATTTGTTTCATAAAACTTGAAGATCAATAATAATTACATATAAAATATTTACCAATCTTCATTCCTATATATCCATACAAAATATTTACCAATCTTCATTCCTATACATACAAAATAATTTGTTTCATTAAACTATAATTCGATCCGAATTTCTTCAATTTGTTCTTGTGTGGGTATGAGCTAGCGTTGCCTTCTTGCAATCGCAAAACCAAGATTAAAAAAAGAAGCAAGTTTTAGTTAGAGATACATTTATAAACTTATTTGGATTTCCTCTAACTTGGATATAAACGACGGAAAGTAAAATTAAACCGTGTATAAATTAAAATATACACGACGGTTTTTAAATAATAGGGCGTTATAAACCTATACTACGTCGAGTTAGTTACAAAACCGACGTCTTAAATACAAAAACAACAGAGAAATAGAAATTTGTGTTAAACAAGAAACAAAATTTTTAATCTTTGGGAACTCAGTTGTTGTTTTGAACCAAACCGAAGTTCTTAGATTGGTTTGGTCCAAAAACACAACCGAGTTCCAAAGAGAGACATCTTGCATGACTGAAACCATTCAGAGATGTGAGAATTGAGACTGAACGTTTGGAATAAAAACTACAATTTAAAGGAAATATTTAGAATTGGAAAACTAAAAGTGACTTAATTAAGACTTGGAAACCGAAAAGGGCCTTTATTTCGACTTGGAAACCTAAAAGCCGCCGTTTGGTCTCCAATTCGCAGATAAAGCGAGACGTTTCAGTTCGAAAGTTTCAATTTGAAACCTACAACGACGGTATTTATTATTTCCGTCGTCGTTATCTTGACGTTTATTTCGACTTTTGTTGTCGCGCTTGTTTTAAATAACAACGACGGTATAATTAATATAAACGAAGTTAAAATTATTTACAACGACGATATAATTTATAGAACTGCCGTATTATCTAAAAAACCACGTCGTTATATTATATTATGACGACGTGGTAACTGTTTACCACCACCTTTTATTTATAAGTACTGTCGTAATCCAATGTATAATACGGCGTAAAATAATAAAAAACAGACGTGGTTAATTACCTTTACATGTCGGTAATTATAAAATTACGGTCGTATTAAATAGTACTTGATACGTCTCTAATAATACAATTACCGTCGTGTTCATTGGATGTTCAAAACGGCGGTATTATATGTAAAACGTCGTCTATAATTACTACGTCGGTATATTTACACATACCGTCGTTGTTTATTTGTTGTCTTTTTTCTGATCGAAATGGCATGTTTAATAAGACGACGCTTTTAAAGTTTTATGGGTCGTGTTTTAAAAATGCCCAAATGAATTTCCAATTTTTAGGTGTTTTAGTTTCTGATCCACGTCGGTTTTTATATTACCGTCGTCGTTTAAAATTTAACGACGGTATTTATTTTGTCCGTCGTCATTTTACCGACGTCTATTTCGATTTTTGTAGTAGTGTACCATCATCATCATCACCACACGCCGGCATCCTACATCACACATGTGGGTATGATCCATAACATAATTCATAACCTAATTAAACCAAATATAATTCATAACCTACATTAAACCAAATCCGATAACATAATTCATAACCTCATTAAACCAAATAATAATTTCCAACCAGTTCATCATTATGCAAGAAATTCCATAATTGAAAAACAATGTCCACTATCTAAGTCAACTAGGCTCACAGGGCCCACAATCTCCAGTTCGCTATCCAACAGTTACTATTGGCCCATGGTAATAATGAAGGAAATATGCTTCTAATGCTTAGGAAATGAACTTTAGCCACAACCTATAACACAAAATCTTTCTAAATGGAGGATTCATTTTGTTTATTCTAGTTGAGCTAAACCTTTTTCATTATAACCCAAGTATCTTTGGCCTAGTCTCTTTGAACACAAAACAAAAGGGGAAAAGGAATAGATTTTACCCTTGATAACCATTTCTTGATTTCTCAAGAATGAACACCTTCATTGGAAAGACCTTTTCTTTTTCTTGGAATGTTGATTCCTTCACCTCAAGGCTCCAAGATTGGAGTTCTCTACCTCACCACACCAAATGTATCTTAGAGATGAAGAGAAGACAATCGAGAAGTATGGATGCTAGTCTACCTCTTGATTGGACCAACTTTTGGCTTATGGAAGATGAGAGGTAAAGATGATGCACTCACTCATCAACCAAAGTAGGAAACCAAAAAACCCTTGCTAGGTTTTCTCCTAACTTAGCTTATATAGGACAACACAAGAGCACAAGGGAGAGAAGCCCTAAGTGGCCGGTTTTCTTGGTGGGTTTTTGGGGCTCCATTTAGGTCCATGGGTCATGTCATCTTATGCCATTTATCCCTTTGCCCAAATTTCCATTTGGGCTACTTTGTCCATTTCCTTTTAAATCATATTTAAAACCCAATCCAATATATCTATATGTTAAGTTAATTCCATAATTAACTATTAATTATGAATTACAATTTAACCCTTCAATTATAATTAAAGTCTAACTTTAATTGACCCGGTCGAACTATTTGACTTTGGTCAACTGCTCCAGTCAACATGTTGACTTTGACCGTTGACTTTGACATTCGATCATTGACCATTAACTTGTGTTTCCTTGTTTCATTTCTCTTCATTTGTACCTTTAATAATATTCTTTGGGTGTGTAGATTCGTAGGTTCCCTTTAGCAAGGTAGTAGGTTGACTCAACTCCTCATAGATGATATACGAATTAAATTTCATAATTTAATTCTTCATATTAATAAAGGTTAATTGAAACCTTTTAGGACATCCACAAACCATGGTTGTTGCCTAGCGGCAAGTCACGGTTATCCGAGCTAAATGAGACGTTGTGAAAGAACCTATTCAAATTGGAATGACCGTGCAATTGAATCCTTCTCTTATAATAATACTCCTTATTCACATTATTAGATTATGGAATCCGATTGTCAATATCATAATGTGAATCATTCCTTTTATATGATTATCCTGGTAAGATTTGAAGACCTCTTCTTTCAAATCTTATCCACTACTCTATGCAGAGATTTGACAAATCATATCTTGGAGTATTCTCTCTCCTTTACTGAGAGTAGAGATTCCTTGTTGTACATTCATTTGCCTTCATGACTCTATTGAGAATCCTGATGAGCACCTTTAAGCTATGCCTAATTTAGCATAACCGTATAGTGCCCTCAAAGATTAACAACATAGCCACAAGACATCTATGATGTCTCAGATCTAAGGATTAGTTTGCACCATTGCAATTTATGAGTTCTAGTTTGACATGTGAGTAAAGACTTCCATACTAGAACTCATGCATTGGATCGCGTTAAGTGTACTTGTCCTCCTACAAGTACCTACACACATATCTAGGTGTCACCACACTCAATGACTTGAGACCTTGTCATTCTCTACATATAGAGATTATACTGTGTGTGCCGGTCTTTGCGGAATATCAACGCCCAATTGATATTCCTATGACCATGAACATATTTAGGATTAGGGATCATAATACGGCTCCATGTATGCAATCTCATTACATAGTTCTCATGTCCACTTTTATATTCCTATGACTATAGTTATTTGACTGTTATGATAATCGACCAAATATCATGGTTTAATACAACTGGTCTTGCCCATGAATAACTTAATAAGTTATTACAAAAGATATCCTTAACATTAATTATCATATAATTAGTTGGCTTTAAGGGCATACTACTAACAAATAAGTTAAACTCATCCTAGGAGTTTCGTCACGATCCGACGGTAGGTTTGACCTCAATCGCGTAATTTGGTCAATTAGGCCCGCGGGGTCCACGACCTCCGATTTTTCGATCTGAAAGTTCCTATAGGTCCAACAAAGTCTACTAACCAAGTCCTGAAGGTTTGGTCTCGATTGAGCGTTGGATCTACGCCAATCACACGATCGGGCAGTGATTCAGAGAGAGCGAAGAGGAGGGATCGGGGAGAGAGAGAGAGTGACGCGCGAGGGGACCCAACTGGGTTTTATTGTTTTTTAACAAATTTTGAAATGACTCTTACGTCCTTTTAGTTTTCTAATGTTTTCTCTCTCGTTACAACACGTAATTGAGCGTGCCGCCTATCTACGGATTCGTATCGACGAGCTCCACACAAAGGTGCAACTCAATTCCCCAAATTATTTTCTAAACAAAAAATTACTAAAATACCCCTACCCCCAAAGGCAAAAATGTAATTTCATAATTAACTAATTAAATATTACTTAAATTGGGTCAAGATGCTAAATGTATGGCCTTACTTAATTGGGTCGTACTCATGACTTGTTTAGGCCAACTCGGTCCGTTTCACACCTCTATTCCTAACCACATTAAATTGAAATAAAAAGATGACAGTAAACACATACCTCTTTATCACTGTAGCTAGGAGTAACACAATGAAGGCTAACACACTAAACCTCATTCCATAATTTAGTCCCCTTTTTATAAGGATAGAGTTTCCCCCAATCAGCATTGAGATCAACATACCAATAATATAAATGAGGCAATCCTTTTATCTTTACCCATTTACCTCGGACTGCTTCAACTTTGTCTGTGTTTGCAACAATATCTGTTGGCTATTGACCAACCACCATCGAATGTTGTTGTGAAGGTCAAAACGAGAAGTCATTTACACTATAAAGCAATACAAATACAAAATCACTTCATTTTACTTTTGCAAAATGCACATAATATAGGTAGTAGATGAGTTTTGCTTTTAGGCCCACAATCGAAGCAAATCCGGATCCACTCTCCATTGCAACAACAATAACTGTCATATGCATCATTGCACCTAGAGTGCATATAGATGTGGTGAGGAATAGAGGAAAGGCATCCGTCTTCTTGGTTGTTGTTTCCTAATGGATTCACAAACAAGAAGAAACCAGCAAAATATGTTTAAAATGAGCCAATATCAAATTCAAACTCTTATCATAGACAAATGTAAACAAGGAATGTTTTGTAATAAAAATGAAACTTACCGTCAAGATGTTGTTCCCAACAAATGGGACCGAGCCAGGCTCGTGCCGGGTCACTAAACGGACTCATATGGGCCCACGCCAAGTTTGACTTATTTAATGCATTTTATTTTGTATATTTTTTTACAACTTCATTTCAAATCTCTTACAATCATCTATATACTAAAAAGATTTATTATTTGTTGGGAAAATAGGCCAATAACTTTATTTGAAGTACGTTTAAATAGAAATGGCTAGATTATTGTTTGGGTTTTAAATTTGAAACTTGAAATAGAAAATTCTTATTTTATTTAAAAAGAAAACATTCAAATTCAATGTGTATATAGATTATTAGAGAAAAGAAATACGAGTTGTGTGGCCTTACTTAATTGGTATTGCGTGTGGCGTGTTTAGGCTGACCTGGTCCGTTTGACACCTTTATTATTAACCACATTAAATTTAAATAAAAAGATGATAGTAAACACATACCGCTCAAATATGATAACTCCATATTTGTGCGTGCTCAGGAAGTGTTGTGCAATTGAATGCACTTCCCCCTTAAGATCTTGTTGTTGATGGACTTTGGACAAGCACTAGGATGAACTTGTTGCTCACACACACACTCAGAAAATAACCAAGAACAAATAACACAAGTGTTTATAGAGGTTCAGCAATTTGCCTACGTCCTCTTTGGTGATCCCCTTGAGAAATATCAATAATGAAGAAGGAGTTACAGATTTGGTTTCAATGGAAACCCCCTTAGAACCCAAACTCACAATCTGTTTTCTCTCACACCCCTTAGCTCACACACTTGATACAAGATGCTCTCTCTCTCTCTCTTGGCTTCCCACTTCTGATTCTTCAACTTACCACCAGCTCCAGCTCCTTTGTATCTATTAAAAGATGGAGAAAAGTCACCCACATGCAGCAGGCCAGCCTCCCTCAAAACATGGATCCCTAATTTCAGGAAAGCATAAAGAGGTAGGCTATCAAACAACCCACTAATCTACCTAAACAATGTTTAAGACTTTTATAGTGGTTGCCAACTGTCCTAGGACTTATACCATCTTTGGGGTTGCATGTGGACTGGTAGGGACCAATTTGTTTCTGAAGAAAGGGAAGAAAACGTGTTGAAAATTCAACACAGCACGAGGCATGCGACCGGTCGCCAGGAACTTGCGACCGGTCGCTTTTATACCGTAGCATCGACTTCGAGTCTGTCTGAAAACGACCGGTCGCCCAAAACCTGCGACTGGTCGCATGTCACTCTGTCTGAAAACGACCGGTCGCCCAAAACCTGCGACCGGTCGCTCCCTTCGATCTTTGCATCCTTAGGTGAGCCATTTTTTCCAACAGGAAGAACTGGATAACGTGCTTTATATGCTTGGAAAGCTCTGGAAGTCTAGTTTCTGGAGAATTTTACGGTACGTGATTTCAAATTTTCTAGATGAAGTTACATCATTTTTAGTACCAGTGGGTCAGTGCTAGAATTATGCGCGAGTTTTGACAACTTAGCATCACAAGTTACCATTTTTGGAAAGCAAGCTTTTGGACGTCCTAGGGGCAGTTATAAGGCACCAAAATATTGTGTGAATTCAATTATAAGTTAGGTATTTTTGCTGGGATGGTTGGCCTTTGGTCTAGTCAAAGGAAGTGCACCAAAAGTCAAATCCTAATCACATTAGGAGAACAAATTCCCTATTCTAGATAGATTTAATTCCTATCTTTTCTCCAAAACCTAGAAGATAGCCTATAAATACATCTTTTGGACCAGCTTTGAGGGGAGAACCCTAGCGTATTCGACAAGACCTGACCCAAATTCCACTTTAGAATCCGCATCGAACCCTGTGCGTGTATAACACCTGTCAGGTGCCTGGCACAAATGACCAAAATGCCCTTTGCCCTAATACAAATTGAAACCACTAAGGGTTGGACTTCCGTCGAAAAACCGACAGTCTCCCCTGAAAAACTCTCTTTTCCAAAAAAATTACACCTGCACAAAACACAATTTTATATTCCCCAAACATTGAGCACGCACAAGTTAAGTTCACACACCTCTAAACAATAAATTTGATTGGCCTCAGGCCTTACAAACAACTAGGGCAATATCAGAGCTAATCTAACTAATTTAATTTACAAGAAGTAATTCAGTTACAGTAGGAAATCCTACAAAAGAGACTAGATGAGTAGCGGAAGGCGAAACGCCCTGAAGTGGTGGTTTGGTACTCGTCTACAGCCTTGGGGGCGCAAAACAATAAAAATGTGAGTGGACAAAAATAAATGTTATTGAAAATAATATGAACATACTAACCCCGCCGTTTAAAACTATTTGAAAACCATTCAAACTTTCGTTCTATATTCGTACAGAAAACAAGCATTCATATTTTTATCTATAATAACTCATGCATTAAGTTAAAACTTCAAATTCATTGTAAAAAAATCTGAAAACAATAAATATTTTCCACCTAGGTGTACCCAATGAATATCCGTCAATTCCATATAACTTTCTGTCAATTCCAAAAAATTTAGTTAATTCAAATTATAAACCGACAATTCCCCTAGTAGAATTGAGGGACACAAAGTCAGCCCGAAATAGAAATCCAAGCAGAATGAAGGCTAGGAGTAATACAATGAAGGCTAACACACTAAACCTCATTCCCTCATTTAGTCCCCTTTTTATGAGAATAGAGTTGCCCCCAATTAGCATTGAGATCAACATCCCAATAATGAATGAGGAAATCCTTTTATCTTTACCCATTTACCTTAGACTGCTTCAACTTCGTCTGTTTTCGTAACAATATTTGCTGGCTATTGACCAACCGCTATCGAAAGTTGTTGTGAAGGTCAAAACTAGAATTCATTTATACTATAAAGCAATACGAATGCAAAATCAGTTCATCTTACTTTTGCAGAACACACATAATATAGGTAGCAGATACGTTTCCTGTTTAGGCCAACAATCGAAGCAAATACGGATCCACCTCTACATTGCAACAACAACAACCGTCAGATTCATCAATGCAGCTAGACTGCATATAGATGTTGTGTGGAATAAAGGAGAGTCATCCGTCTTCTTACTTGTTTTTTCCTAATGGATTCACAAGCAAGAAGAAACCAACAAAATATGTTTAAAATGAGCCAATATAAAATTCAAATTGAATTTAAGATTCGAACTCTTATCATCGACACATGTAAAAGTTGAAAATTTTAGAAGAAAGATGTAACTTACCTTCAAGATGTTGTACCCAACATATGGGACTGGGCTGGGTCATGTCAGGTCACTAAACAGACCCATATGGGCTCACGCCAAGTTTTACTTATTTAATGCATTTTCTTTTGTATATTTGGTTTCTAGAACTTCATTTCAAATATCTTAGTATCATTTATATACTAAAAAGATTTATTATTTGTTGGGAAAATAGGCCAATAACTTTATTTGAAGTACGTTTAAATAGAAAATGTCTAGATTATTGTTTGGGTTTTAAATTTGAAACTTGAAAAACAAAATTATTATTTATTTATAAAGAAAACATTAAAATTTAATGTGTATATATATTATTAGAGAAAAGAAATACAAGTTGTGTCGTGTCACGGTCTACTTAATTGGGTTGTGTCATGTCGGGCCTTACTTAATAGGTTCGTGCTCATGCCGTGTTTAGGCCGACCGGGCCATTTGACACCTCTATTCGTGACCACATTAAATTGAAATACAAAGATGATGGTAAACAAGCTACGAGTAATACAATGAAGGCTAACACACTAAACCCCATTCCCTCCTTCAGTCCCCTTTTTATCAGAATACAGTTGCCCCCAATTAGCATTGAGATCAACATCCCAATAATGAATGAGGCAATCCTTTTATCTTAACCCATTTACCTCGGATTACTTCAACTTCGTCTGTGTTTGCAACAATATTTGTCGACTATTGACCAACCGCCATTGAATGTTGTTGTGAAGGTCAAAACTAGAAGTCATTTATACTATAAAGGAATACAAATATAAAATCACTTCATCTTAGTTTTGCAAAACGCATATAATACAGGTAGTATATGAGTTTCGTGTTTAGGCCCACAATAGAAGTCAATCCGGATTCACTCTCCATTGCAGCAACAACAACTGTCAGAATCATCAATGCACGTAGAGTGCATATAGATGTTGTGAGATTAGAGGAGAGGCATACGTCTTGTTGGTTGCTGTTTCCTAATGGATTCCCAAGTAAAAAGAAACCAGCGAAATATGTTAAGAATTAGCCAATATCAATTCAAATTGAATCTAAGATTCATACTATGATCATAAACGAATGTAAAAGATGAATATTTTGTAAGAAAATGAAAATTAACATCAAGATGTTGTACCCAACATACGGGACCGGGCCGGGCTCGTGCCGGGTTACTAAACGGAACCATATAGGCACATGCCAAGTTTAACTTTTTTAAAGCATTTTCTTTTTTATATTCTTTTTACAAATTCATTTCAAATCTTTCTTACAATCAACTATATACTAAAAAGATGTCTATTTGTTGAGAAAATAGGCCAATAACTTTATTTCAAGTACATTTAAATAGAAAATGGCTTGATTATTGTTTGGGTTTTAAATGTGAAACTTGAAAAATAAAATCATTATTTTATTTATAAAGAAAACAGTAAATTTTAATGTATATATATATATATTATTAAAGAAAAGAATTACGGGTTTTGTCGTGTCAGGCCTCACTTAATTGGGTCGTGCTCGTGCCTTGTTTAGGCCGACTCGGTCCGTTTGACACCTTTATTCCTAACCACATTAAATTAAAATAAAAAGATGATAGTAAATACATACCTCTTTATCAATGTAGCTAGGAGTAACGCAATGAAGGCCAACATTGTAACATCCCGCCCCCAAGAATTAATTTTATTCTTAATTTTGAAATCAAAAGATGATTTTATGTAACATCCCTGACCTAAAAATGAAGGAAAATAAATAAAATAATGGAGATAATTAATTAAGGAATTAAATATGAATTAAAATGAATTAATTGGAATTAAATAAGAATTTAATAATTAAAGGGCAATTTGGTCAACTATATTTTCGGGATGGAATTTGGCGAAACGAGTTCCGCCATTGCGTCCGGCACGTCGAAACGAGTTCGTTGACGTGCGGCACGTTCGATTCGGAGTTGTAACGCTTAAAAAAGGCATAAAGGTCATTTTGAAAATTGTTAAATACCCCTCAGCCAATCAGATCTCGTCTTCTCTCTCTCTCTCTCTCTCTCTCTCTCTCTCTCTCTCTCTCTCTCTCTCTCTCTCTCTCTCTCTCTCTCTCTCTCCTCGGAGCGGTTCACCCCTTCTCTCTCTTCGATCTCCGTCCGTCCGGTCACGGCTGAGGTTGAGACCACCGGCAAACGAAAGCTCTCGTCGTCCTCGTCATTCCCCACCCAAGATCGGAGCTGATCTCGCCGGCGTTAGCAGACACGAACGTCTGCAACTTCCAGCTATTTTGGGTTATCGTTCCGACGTCTTCCGGCAGCTTCTCGCGTCGATTAAGGTATGAAAACTTGCCTCCTCTACTCCCTGAAGCTTGTTTCATAGTTGGTTTCACTCGATTTGAACTAGAAACGATCGGATCTAAACCTAGGTTTTGCCCGGATTTCGAATTGGTTTTCGAGCCAGTTCATGGCCGATTTTGTGGTGGTTCGTGGCGGTTCCGAACTCACCTCAACGTGGTGGTTCGATTGGTGTAGGCGGTGTTGTCCAATTCGAAGTTTTGTCTTTCACCGGATTTACTCAACACACCCACCACGCGCTGCCGGCGCGTGGCACTGTAGCATTTGGGCATTTTTGTTCCGTTGTGTTCCTCGTGTTGCCGTGAGCGCTTACGTGTGCGCGGATTCTGATTCGGACGTCGTTTGACAATCGAACCAACGTACGCATATTGCGCGTTACGTGGGTTCGATGTGTTCGGACCGTTGGATCGAATCCGAATTCACGTATTTTGATCCTCATATTTCTAGGAACGTATAGGATTTGACGGATCGTGATTCGGAGTCCCGGATACTCCGGATCATTGACTTAAAGTTGGAATTAAATCTTAACCGTTCGATCGTGAGCGATTCGACGTCCGATCGAGACCAAACTTTCAGGACACGTTGTTTAGGTCATGTTGAACCTATAGGAACTTTCGGATCCAAGTTTGGAGGTCATGGGACCCACGGGTCCGGTTTGACCTATTCAGGTCGGTTTGACAAAGTTTGACCAGGTTTGACCGAGGCTCTCCCGAGGTCGCCTTGCCGCGTAGTTGACTTTGTTGGACTTCTAGGAATGTCCTGATCCTTTTGGGAGGTCGTGGGCTCTGCAGGCCCGGGTTGACCGAAAAGGGGTGTTTGACCACCGGTTGGCCGTGAGTCTTCCGGGGCAGTCCCACTGGTTAAAAGAGGTAGAGTGACCTTAGAATCTTTCGTACGACGTACGTGCACGTTAAGTCGGGTTTTGTTAGGGTTTGAGTTTCAGGTTCTCGTACGATTCACGATACTAATCCAATCCTCGTATTTAACGCTTTAGGTACCTTGACTCTACATACTCTGTAAGCGGGACCCTTTGAGGGTCGTGCAGCATATGACCAACGGTGAGTGGACTTTGTTTTCAAATTTGCATGATTGAATGAATTGCATGAAA
Source organism: Prunus padus (assembly GCA_024362665.1). Classification (NCBI taxonomy): domain Eukaryota; kingdom Viridiplantae; phylum Streptophyta; class Magnoliopsida; order Rosales; family Rosaceae; genus Prunus; species Prunus padus. The sequence continues at coordinate 15,694,070 of JANFAM010000017.1, read as the reverse complement.
TGCATGAAATGAGATTTAATAACAGTTTTAAATCTTGAATTTGATAAGTGTTTTAAGTCTTGGTTTGACTTTGGTTTAATTATATTAAAAGGATTTGCATTTGAGATTTATGCATGGTTTGGGTTGCCGGTTTGTTTGTGGGGCCCTGATGGCTATTTTATTATTATTTATACCTTTGGGTATTGAACGGGACGTGGTGAACGCCCGGTGGTTTTCGTATTGAAATTGGGTTATTTAATTGAGCTATTTTAAGCTTGAAGTCGTTATACTTTATAAAATATAGATTTAATGGATTATTATACATAAATGAGAATTTATGGATCTTTTGGGATATTATATTTAAAAGGGTTGTTATATTATATTTTAATTATATAATTGAATAATTGGACGTTAGTGTAGTCCGTTTGATTACGTATTCGGTTTTGGCATTTAAACCTTATGAAGTATAATTACTTATACCTTGATTATATATGTATATATTTATACATATATATATATATATATATATATATTTACTTTGAATAAATACTTTGGAATAATGGGAATTGATTATACGTATATATATATATATATATATATATATATATATATAGATATGTATATGAGATTGGGCTTGAGTTATTGTATTTTAAAGGATCATTATGTTTTATGTATATATATATATATTTATATATACGTTTGGTTTAACGGTATGTGTTTACAAATGAGTTCTTTATACTTTAATTACATACCTTTGGGTTGGCATGCCCTGTGTCGGGATGTGAAGTTCCTTATGTAACTATTTTGATATATTTATATATTGGGTTTTTCATACCATTTGACGTTTCTTTACTTGAGACTTTAATACATTTTGACGTTGATTGAATGTATATTTGATTATGGTTTTATCATGAATCTATGATTTCAATGCTTATGACTACTTTGGAAATATATGTTAGTCATTGGGTTTTGGACGCTTGCGTCCTGATGTTGGTGTTTTGGGTTGGGTACATTGTGATTGGTTTGGTATATATATATATATATATATATGTAATATACTGGTGATCGTGTGGCGATTGATGTGTGTGCAATTAGCACCTTGTATTGTACCTCCCCCTGTTTTGGTATGGTTCGATCCGGTGCATACCTTAACGGGGTGTAGCTATAGACCCTTAATTGGGTAGTCTGCGCGCGTAGGACAAATTTCGGAGTTATGGTTGGTAAGTTTTGACCATATAGTCCTGTGAGTTTAGTCCCACTTTGGACGGCTCAACTCTGGGCACGGTGTCTCGATGAGACTGTACCGATGTCCAATCAAATGATCCCCTGTTGGATTGTTTTCCCCTGGTACTTGTGTTCGGTGTTATGGTTATACTATACCTATACGCGTTTGTTAGTACATTCATATTCATATTTATTTTAGTGAGGATCGTTCCTCGCTTGTCGTGCTTGTGATCACGTGGTTGTGAGAGTGGGGAAGTTTGGGAAGCTGTTTACCTGTTTCGGTTGCAGTGCATGATTGGATTTCAGTACTTGATAGGTTTTACTTATAGGATTGTAAATCCTGATTTTATATATGTTTATATATATGATTTGAACTACATTTGAGTTCTGTATTATTGTCGAGTTTGGTTTTCTCGGCGTGAGTGAAATCTTTGACATTTTAAATGTTGTTTTGGTATTTGATGATTTTATTATATTCTCATGCTTACATTCTTCAAGTTATTTCAGTTATACTTATACATACGTATATGGGTTCATGTTTTGGGAGGTCATGCCTCGGGAAAAGTAAAAGGTTAGTTTATTCGGAAAAAGGTTTTGAGTTGGTAGGTTTTCACCTATTTTGAGATAGGGTAGGTTTTAAATCACTAAAGTATATAAATGGGTTCATATGCATGTTCTGCATTGTTTTTAAAAGGTGGGGTTAGTATTTTGTTTTAAGTATGTAAAACCTTGTTTTTGTCCACTCACACTCTTTCTGTTTTGCGCCCCCAAGCCCGTAGTCGTTGCTTCGACACTGTTCAGCCGTGCGCTCCTCTTCTCGAGCTTTGACTAAAGGGTAGGAATTGTTGTCCTTGAACCCTAAACTTTGTATTCTGTTATTTCTTTTCCGCTGACTCTTAGATATGCTCTGTATCACCCATTAGGGTTAAATTTGTTGGCCGGAGGCCTGTTATGTATTTGTGTATGCATGCTGGTGCTTGGGTTGTAATCTGTTGCTTGTTTGAACAGGTTGAAATTTTTGGGTTAGTCCTTGTTGTAGGGGAGACTTTGCCCGTTTTTCAGCAGAAGTCTTGGCCCCCTTGTATGCTAAATTTTGAGAAGAGGGAACTAGTTTAGTTTGTGGGCCCGACATGGGTTGATGTCGGGCATGTCAACAGGGTCCGGCAAGGGTTCCGGGGTGGAATCTGGGTCGGGTCCTGTCATTTTACCCTAAGGGTTCCTTAATGGTTTAATGACATGACCCGACCAAAATTTCACTTTGGAATCCAGTTGAACCCTGTGCATATCCAACACCTGGCAGGTGCCGGGCATGAAATGACCAAAGTACCCTTTTTGCCCTAATTAGTAAAATGAACTATCCAACAAAGCATAATTTCGGCAGAGTTTCCCATGAAAAACGGATATTTACCATTTTATTTCCACCTATAAGAAGCATAATTATATATCTCCAATCGTTCAACGTGCAAAAGACAAAACCACACACACCAAAACACTTAATATGACTGGCGCCAGGCCTCTTTATACAACATAAATAAGTTATCAATTCCAAAATGAACTTAACCCTACGCCTGCACCTAGGAACTCTAGGCTGCTTACGTACCCTTTCTAAGGGATCAAGCCACACGTAGTTCTTAATACGAGAAAATAGAGCTCAAACCATAAGATACAAAACAACTACAGAATTACCGGTCATCCCTTACTTTCTATTCCATCATCAAACTATGTAAGCACATAAATTGAATATTGTTTAAACTTAGAAAACTTCCAGTCTTTTGCCTCATAATTCTGAAAACATGCATTAAAACTATCACCAATCAATACCCAAGATAAAATTATCCAAGTATCACAGATGTACATCCTCGCAGAACTCGGTGGCCACGTGGTCGGCTCGAGAATGTATATCCTCGCGAACTCGGGGGACACGTGCTCAGCCCGAGAACACATATCCTTGCAGATATGTAACACACTATTCATAAGCTAATTCATAATTTATCAGTTCTAATCCATCGAGCATATATTTAATTATAAACATATAATCACACATTTAATGAATCCTCCATGAATATTTATTAACTTTAATATAATAAGAAAACTAATTTTTGAATAACAGTCCCTTCACCAATACCACTTAATTTTTGGCCTCGACGAGGCCGACCCTACCCACTATCCAGGTCAACTGGGCTCGTAGGGCCCACAACCTCAAATTGATTATTTGCTAGTTCCTATTGGTCCATAACCATAAGTTAATTTCCTTCTCAAAGTCTGGTCACGATCCAACAGTCGGCTTGACCCCGATCGCGGAATTTGACCACTTGGGCCCACGGGGTCCACAACCTCCGATTTCTTATCCAAATGTTCCTATAAGTCCAGAAAGGTCTACTTAACAAGTCATGAGATTTTGGTCTCAATCGAGTAGTCAGATTAATGTCAATCTCACGATCGGACGACGACTAATTCGCCTAACCTTAAAATTATTGATTCGGAGCATTCGGGACTCCTATTCTTGATCCACAAGTTCCCACACGATCCTAGAGGTATGGGAAATGACATACTTGAAAATGGGACCGATCGGACGGTCCAAACATATCGAACCTGGATATCGCCTAATAGGAGCAATATCCGTTCAATAGTCAAACGATATCCAGTCCTTAATCCGAGCATACCGTCGGCAGTGGTGGGTGTCTTGAGAAAATGGGTTTTTATAGAATGATGTGTTATTATTTTATTTACAAGTTTGGTCTTTGATTATATTTGAGTTTTAGAATTGATATTAGATTTAAAACAATGTTTATAAATGTTGAACAGTTTGAAGAGTATAAACAGTTTCAGAAAGGTATTTAAAAAATGATCAGGTATTATTTGTGGAATTTGTTTTGGAAAGTGGTTTTATGGAAACAAGATTTTGTATGAAGTATTCAGAAAATTATTTTTATGGGATATTCAGGGAAGGTTTTCAAACCCACCACAGGAGTCCCCCCAGTTGCCTTCGGAACACTTTACTCATTTATGACAACACCCCACGAGTCTCAGGGACGCCTGGACTGTAACATCCCGCCCTGAAATTTAATTTAATTTTCGAAATTCTAAAGTGAAAGGACGATTTAACCCTTAGGGTATGTTTTAAAGTTGACCTTTTGTTCGAGAAGGAATTTGGGGAATTGAGTGGACAGGCGGCACGCTCAATTCCGAGTTATAATGATCGAGAAAAAGTCTGAAAACTGAAAGGACGTAAACAAAATTTCAAAAATTGTAAAATCCCTTTTAAAAAACCCGGTTTTACTCCTCCACCCTCTCGTGCGCGTTCTCTCTTCTTTCTCTCCCTGATACTCTCTTTCTCTCTCCTCTACCTTGTGATTTCTCAGACCGGAAGCAACGCCATGCAATCTCCACCATTCGTCCACCCCAGCAAGCTAGACCGGTAGGAAAATGTTCAGGGCAGGCCGACGAACCTTGGGTTTAAGCCTAGCCATGGCAACCGTGCGTGGCGGCGTATCTAGCTTTTGAACCACCAATTGTTTCAGACTTTTCCGGTGATGTTTCGGCCAATTCGATGACTAAATCCGTCAAGTGAAATATGAAACCTCATCTACTCAATGCGCTCTACCTGTTTATATCCATGGATTGAATCAATTTTGCCGACGTTTCCACTGGTTTTTCGCCCAATTCCAGATCAAATTGGAGGTCGGTGCATTTAGGAAAGTTACTCCCCTTGTTAGTCTGAACAATTTGGTATAGGTATTGCAGGGAGCTTTGAGAATTTTTTGTCGTTGAAATTTTCTTAAGACACCCACCATTGCCGATGGTGGGTTGCGGCGCGTGGGACCCATTGTGGTGACCTATTTTAGTCCTAGAATTATCTGTATGTCGTCCCGAGCATGACGGTATGCTCGAATTAAGGATTGGATACCGTTTGACTATCGAACGGATATTGCGCCTATTAGGCGATATGAGGGTTTGATAGGTTTGGACCGTCCAATCGGTCCCATTTTCAAGTATGTCATTCCCTATACCTCTAGGATCGTGTAGGAACTTGTGGATCTAGAATTGGAGTCCCGGATACTCAGAATCAACGATTTTAAGGTTATGTGAATTAGTCACCGTCCGATCATGTCATCGAGGTTAATCCGACCGCTCGATTGAGACCAAACTCTCGGGACTTGTTAAGTACTCCTTGTTGGATTTATAGGAACATTTGGATCGGAAATCGGAGGTTTTGGGCCTCGTGGGCCCAATTGGTCAAATTCCACGAGGGTCAAACCGACCGTTGGTTTGTGACGAACTTCCAAGATGGGTTTAACTTATGGTTATGGACCAATAGGAATTGTCAGATAACAATTTGAGGTTGTGGGCTTTACGAGCCCAGTTGACCTGGATGGTGGGCAAAGTATGTTGTATGGGTAGAGAGGGCCTTTATTCTAAAAATAGTTTGCATACTGTATTAAGTTATTGAATATTCATGGAAGGTTTAATTGTTAGCTTTATTTCCAAGTAGGACGTACTTATATTTTATTATTGTTTAGTTAAAGCTTGGAATGAATTGAAGTATTTATGTATGGTTGAAAAGACTTGGAAAAGTACGTGAGTTTGGCTTGGCTTCAGTAAGTATTTAATGATATGTTTATATTTAAACATATGCTCGATGGTTTGGAATTGATAAATTACGAGTATTTGTTTTCTGAATAGTACATTATATATATTGTTGGATTTAGTTTGAGAACAGTTTTGAAAGATTATGCCTAGTCTAATTCATGTTAATGAATATTGAGATTGATCTCATTTTAAACATGGATTTTTGTTATTTATTTAAGAACTGATTTTTGGAAAGTTAAGAAAGGAATTTGATGGTCAGTTTTGGGAAATGGTTTTCAAACCTATCCTAGGTATACCCCCAGTTGCCTTCGGAATGGTTTACTCAGTTATGACAATGCCCCAAGAGTCTCGAGGACGCCTGAACCATGTGGTGCGAGGATATGCGTTCTCGAACTAACCACATATCCCCGGAGTTCTGTGAGGATATGCGTTCTCGGGCTGAACACGTGTCCCCTGAGTTCTGCGAGGATATGCGTTCTTGGGCTGACCATGTGTCCCCCAAGTTCTGCGAGGTGGAATTGACAGACTATTGCTTTCTCAGGCTGAATATATCTCCCTGAGTTCTGCTAGGTGGAATTGATGGAGCTTTATTGGAATTGACGGATTATGATTGGGGGACACCTAGGTAGAGATTATGTTTAGATTTGAGATGTTTTAAATGGAAATTGATAATTTTATCTTGGGTACTTATTGGTGAAGGCTTTAATACGTATTTTTAGATTTATGAGGCAAAAGATTGAGAGTTTTCAGAAGTTTAAGGATTTTATACGATTAACAACTATTTTCTTAAATCATTAGTTCGTTTATAACTGCGACAGTTCGAGGCATGTGCTTTATGGTGTGAACTCAGTTCTTCTTTGAATGAAGAACTACGTGTGGCTTGATCCCTTAGTAAGGGTACGTAGCCAACCTTGACTAACCTAGGTGCAGCCGCGAAAGAGAATATAGTTTGGGAGTTTAATATGGATATTGGATTCGAAACCTGTTTAGTATGTTTGTTGGGTTTAGTTTGAATACGTTGGTGGGCCTAAAACCGGATTGAAACTTATACAGGATTAAATGCTTATTTGTTTATCAATTATTACTGTATGGATGATAATAAAATGTGTATGTGGTTATGACGGATCTAAAACCCGTTTTGGATTGATGTGAATGAACTTATTATGTGCATGCTGGAAATGAGCATTTTTAGGGGAAACTCTGTCGGTTTTCAGGTAGAAGTCAAGCCTTTAAGAAATTTCATGTTGGATTAGGGTAAAAAGGGCATTTTGGACTATCGTGCTCGGCACTTGCTAGGTGTTGGACACGTACGGGGTTCGACATGGGTCAAGGACTCCTTCCCCATTCGTGTGGTGTGAGGAGTTGAGTTTTCAGGTTGATTATATCTTCTTGAGTCCTGCGAGGGGAATTGACGGATTGCGCGTCTAGGGCTAGCCTCGTGTCCCCCAAGTTCTGCGAGGATACGCGTCTCAAAGCAACCATGTGTCCCCCGAGTTTTGCGAGGATACGCATTTTGGGCTGATCACCCTATTCTGATACGAGTCTCAGGCAGACCATGTGTCCCCTGAGTTCTACGAGGAACGCGTCTCGGGCTGACCTCGTGTCCCTTGAATTCTGTGAGGATGTATCACACCTGCGGCCACATGTGTGGTACTTGGAATTGACAGAATGGTACTTGGAATTGACAAGATGGTACTTGGAATTGAGGGGATGGTATTTGGAATTGAGGGAATGGTACTTGGAATTGACGGAATTGTACTTGGAATTGACAAAATGTTACTTGGAATTGACGGATTATTTGCGTTCTTAGGCTGAGTATATCTCCCTGAGTTCTGCTAGGTGGAATTGACGGACTATGCTTGGGGGTACACCTAGGTGGAGATTATGTTCATATTTGAAATGTTTTAAACGGAAATTGATAATTTCATCTTGGATACTTATTGGTGATGAATTGAAGATTGTTTTTAATCAATATGTTTTGCTTCGATTCTAGCTAATTGATTATAGTTGAAGAGTTGAATATTAGAAAATGTGTGGGAATATTAATTCATGTACTTTATGGTTTGAACTTAGTTTTCTTGATTAAATAACTACGTGTGGCTTGATTCCTCAGTAAGGATACGTAGGCAACCTTGACTAATCTAGGTGCAGCCGCGAAAGAGAATATAGTTTGGGAGTTCGATATGGATGTTGGATTCAAAACCTATTTAGTATTTTTGTTGGGTTCAGTTTGAACTGGTCGGTGGGCCTGAGGCTGGATTGAAACTTAGGCGGAAATTAAATGCTTATTTATTTATCAATTATTACTAAATGAGTGATTTTGGTTGTGTTTGTATAGTGTAACGGGCCTGGGGCCCATAAGACTGCTTGAGAAATGTCCATTTTTCAGAGGAGACTTTACCAGTTTTCCGGTAAAAGTCTAGACTCAATTTTATTTAAATCAAGGATGAAAGGGGTTATGTTAGCATGCGGGCCTAGCATGAGTTTAATGCTGGATAGGAACATGGTTCCTAAAGTTGTTTTAGAAATTGGGCAAGAAGGGTATTTTGGTCATTTGTGCCGGACAAGTGCCAGGTGTTGGACATGCACAGGGTTCGTCATGGATTCCAAAGTGGAATTTGGGTTGGGTCCTGTCAAACACACTAATGCCTTGTTTGTTGCACCTCTAGTGATTGGCTTGGATTGGACTAGCTTAAATAACACCCATAACCCATGTTTGGTGCAGCCCTTCTTTAAGTTAAATGAGACTATTCAATCTGGGGCTTGAAAAAATGCTTCGCTCGTTGGCACAAAATACAGTGCTCTAGAGAGGTGCCGCTAAATAATGAAGTCTTTATCGAGTTTGCCATTATCCGCTTCGACGTTGCTCTCCTCTTTCTCTTCGACTTGCTCTGGCTCTGTTTTCCTCTTGTGTTGTGCTCTGCTCTTACTCAATCAAGGTTAGTTGTTGAACTCTCTTCCTCTCTTTCCACTCTTCTTCTCTGTTTGTCTCTCTCCTTGGTGATATGATGGGTTCAATCTTCTATTTATTGGTTTGATTTTTAAGTTTTGATTATGGGGCTGTTTGTAGTTAGCTTAATCTGATGAAAATTAAGATTTGTATTGGTTAATTTTTGTTGGATTATAATTGGGTATTTTTCTAAGGTTTTCAATTTTGAATTGTTCTGATTCTGGGGGTTTTGTTTGGTAATTCTCTGGTATGAACAAACTGCTTCTGCTGGTTATTCTCTGACGTACTTATAAGTGGAAGTGTTTTGCTTATTTGGAGGTTATCTGTTCTTTCCCATTGTTCGGCCTTAGGTATGAATAACATCCTTGTTCACTTATCAGTTCTTTGTATTTTTCAAATCATCATCATCCTTGCCTTTGTCCCAATCTCATTTATATTTGCCAAGTGTGCTGATTTTGAGGGAAAAGTTCATGTGACAGTCTGACCTGATGGTGTTTGGATTCATGAGTTTGAGTTGCATTCATGGAAATACGTTTCCGGTCATGAACTTGTTGTATAGTAAAATTTCTTATCAATCAACCTTTGCTAGAAATGTCAAATTTTCAATTTTCTCATTGTCAATATAGTGCCTTTGTCATACCAAAAATGTTCATAGAATTTTGTTGAGGTAGATAGACCATATCAAGAGTTATAGCCATTTTCGGTGACACTATTTTAAAATCATTTAACTTCTTGTTGTGCTTCTTTTGAGAGGTTAAAGAGTTCCTTTTTAAGACATTTTTATGGTGGCATGTGTCCTTGCAGGAATAACTGTTGTATGGATTTTATGAAGAGCTTCTTCTGTCACCATGTTCTTGGAGACTATATATGGATTCAAATAGTTAGAAGAGCTTGTTTCTCTTTCTTCATATCCTCTTAGGATGAAAAGCTTTTTGATAACCACAAAGGCCCAGTCCCATCCAGAAATGCCGCAAATGGTTTTTTTATATTTATAGATACTATTCTCCATGGATATGATAGTTAATCTTTAAAATACCAAGTTTCTTCAGTCAGTCTTGAAAAGTTTGTGAATGGCAAATGCTAACAGTTCATGAAGGTTAGAGTAAATAATAAATAGATGACTAAAATCTGCAGAAAACCTGTGTACCTTAGATTGCTAGAAACCGCCATATAAACTCCATAGGCTACACTAGTTGATAAGGTGGGAACACCCTCTGCTTCACCAACAAAAGATTTGTCGATAGTTTTTCGTGCATTAATCAATGCATTTGTTATACATGTACTAACCTAAAAGAAATTGAAAAAATGGTAATCAGTCATATGACACCAAACGGCTACTAGACTACTGAAACTGTCAACCATATAACAAACTAGAAACCACATAACATCATGACACCTGTATAGCCATTACATTAGTGGGAAGCTGATTTCATATGTGCCTTCTGTAATGAAAAACTTATAATGCTTTGTTGGTTTGTAAAAATATACATGCTTAATTTTTGTTGGTTTCTATGATTTATTAGATATGGATCGAAGAAAGCTTTTGTTGATATTACTGATGGAGATGTGGCATTTGGAGACAATGTGTGGTTGCACAATCCTTGTGCTTATGATGTTCAAAATGAGGGGGAATCAATGGCTTATAGAAAGATGCGACCTTAATAATCGTTCATTTGTTAGATGTGAGACTCGGTTGCGTTATCTAAATTGTATATTGGAGAATGATGTAGTGTGTATGAGGGAATTAAGAATGGATTTAAGGACATTTGGTATATTATGTGAGTTGCTTCACACTAATGGAAGGGTTAAAAATGATGGTTTGGTGACTTTGGAGGAACAAGTGTGTATATTCTTACATGTACTTGCACATCATGTTAAGAATCATATTATTAGAAGTAGATTTATTCGATCGGGTGAGACCATTAGTAGGTACTTCAACTATGTGCTGCAAGGAATTTTAAGATTGCAAGGTAGCCTATTGAGAGTACCGTAACGTGTGGGTGAGAATTGCACAGAGTATAGATGGAAATGTTTTAAGGTATGTTTATTATGTATTGGAAATTTGGAGAAATTCTAGTAAGTTGCTTTGTCTTCTTTTGAAACTTTTAGAACTTAATTAAAGGTAACCTTTCTTTTAATAGAATTTCTTGGGAGCTCTAGATGGAACTTACATTAAAGTTTGTGTGCCTGAAACTGATAAACCAAGATATCGAACTAGGAAGGGTGAAATTGCAACAAATGTGTTGGTTGTTTGCTTACGCGACATACAATTTATATTTGTATTGCCGGGTTGGGAGGTAACTGCATTTGAATCTCGAGTCCTTCATGATGCCATAACTAGGCCGAATGGGTTAAAAGTTCCCACGGGTAAGGCCATTAGTTTGTATTCACTTTATGTGCAATTTTGAATTAAATTTATATACCAACACTAATAGGAATTGTCAATTTTTGGTTATTATTTTATTATTACCTAGAAGATGGTGGTTACACAAATGGTGAGGGATTTCTTGCACCATATAGAGGAACAAGGTATCATATTTTAGAATGGAGAGATGGATATACAGCTACAAATCATCAAGAATATTTTAATATGAGGCATTCAAAAGCAAGAAATGTAATAGAACAATGTTTTGGGTTGTTGAAAGCTAGGTGGGGCATACTAAGGAGTCCGTCTTTTTACCCTATAAAGACCCAGTGTCGGATAATTTCAGTTTCAGGAATCGAAATCCAATAAACATAACATGTATAAGTATAATACGACAACAACATAGAAATCATATGTAGTTCAAATCAATTATATAAATATATATAAGAAATCAGTTTCAGGATTCGAAATCCAATAAACATAACATGTAAAGTACTGAAGTCAAATCAAATACTGATTCCCAATCTTTCCCACTCTCACATAACCACGTGCTCACCAGCACGACAAGCGAGGAAATATCCTCACTAAAAGAAATATGAATACGAAGGTACTAACACACGCGTATAAGTATAATACGACCATAACACCGAACACAAGTACCAGGGAAAACCAATCCAACGGGGGATCATTTGACTGGACACAGGTACAGCCTCCTCGAGACCCCGTGCCCAGGGTTGAGCTGTCCAAATGGAACTAAGCTCACATGCTTATACGGTAGAAACCTCACTACCATACCTCTGAAACAAGTCCTATGCTCGCAGACTACCCTGTTAAGGGTCTACAGCTACACCCCGTTAAGGCATGCACCGGATCGAACCATAATCAAGTAACCATATCATAAGAACAGGGGGAGGTACATAACAAAGTGCCAACTGCACTCAAATCAATCGTCGCGCGATAATCAATATATACATATTCAATCACAATGTACCCAACCCCAAAATATCAGACACCCGGACATATACAAGTCCATCAATCAAATAACCAATATATACTCAAAATCAGGACATCACCGTCCCAAACATATATCCATATTCAAAATAATCATAAGCGTCAAATGACCGCATATCAATCCTTATTCAATTAAAACGTCATATTCATTTAAAACCATATTCAAAACCATATTCCAATCTAAATCAATGCTCAAGTCAAGCATGTCAAATCATATTAAAATCTCAAGTCAAGAAATGTCAAATCAAAACCCAAATTCAACATAAGTCCCAAATATCAATATCAAAACCAAAACATAATAATATTCAATTTATAAATACGATTATTAATAACTCAATCGAAAGACCATTCCCGTATACATATACGTCCGGACATTTAAACGTCCCCAAAACTCCATATTCAACATATATAGTCAAAGTATATTCCATGCTCGACATTTATCAAAGTATACATATATATATATATATATATAACCCATTAACATAATTATCTGAACGTTTAAAACGTCCGTAACCCAAAACCCAAAATATATGTATGTATAGTACCCATAACGATTCTTAAAATATAGCTCAACTCAAGTTATTAAACTCACCCGAAAATCTCATGATTTAAAACAATATAAAGATTCCAAGCTTAAAAATAGCTCAAAATATAACCCAAATCCAACACGAAAACCACCGGACGTCACTACGTCCCATTCAATACTCAAAAGTATACATAATCATAAAACATAACCATCAGGGCCCCACATAAAAACGGGAAACCCAAACCATGCATAAACCTCAAATGCAAATCCTTTCAATCATCAAATCTGAGATTTAAAACAATCATTAAATCCCATTTTCTATGCATTTGCATTCAATCATTCAAATCATGCTCATTTGAAAACAAAGTCCACTCACTGTTGGTCCCACGCTGCACAACCCTAAGAGGGTCCCGTCCGCTACGTATGCGGTGCCAGAGTACCTAAAGCGATAGATACGAGGATTGGATTAATACAGTGAACCGAACGAGAACTTAAATTCAAACCCTAACTTCTTTCCCGGGACTCAAAGTAAACACGTACGTCATACGGAGAGTTTCAAGGGTCAAACTACGTCTTTTAACAAGTGGGACCGCCCTGGAAGACTCACGGTCAACCGGCAGTCAAACATCCCTTTCGGTCAACCTAGGCAAGCAGAGCCCACGACCTCCAAATGGATCCGGACATTCCTAGAAGTCCAACAAGGTCAACTACGTTCGAAGAATTGCAAAGTGACCTCGGGAGACGCTCGGTCAACCCTTGGTCAAACGGGGAACGTGGGTCCCATGACCTCCAAACTTTGATCTGAAAGTTCCTACAGGGTCACTACGGCTTAAACAACGTGTCCTCAAAGTTTGGTCTTGATCGGACGGTCGGATTGCTCACGATCGCACGATCGCACGGTTACAGTTAACCTAAACTTTAAGTCAAAGATCTGGAGCATCTGAGGCTCTGATCCACGATCCGTCAATTCCTATACGATCCTAGAAATACTAGGAACAACATACATGAATTCGGATTCGATCCAACGTCCGAACACATCGAACCCATACAACGCATAATAGGCGTACATTGGTTCGATAGTCAAACAACGTCCGAATCGAGATCTGTGCACACGTACGCGTTCACAGCGACACGAGGATCGCAACGGAACAAAGAATCGCCACCACACCCCAGCCCACACGTCGCCACATGCGCCACCGTGGGTTGGGTGTGTTGAGCGATTCTGGCCAACACCCAAACCTCAAATTGGGCAGCAACCCAGATACCAACAGGACCAGGAGGTGGAGGGGAGTTCAAAACCAGTATGAACAGCAGGAGAACCGGCCGGCAACTGGCCGGAAACACGATCCAAAATCCAGCTAGATTTGGGGTTTTTGATCCGATCTCAGAACGGCACAATCGATCCAAACCAAGGCTAGAGGAAGCTAGAGCATGAAGAAGGGGTTCGTTTTCATACCTTGGTCGATGTCGTACGTAGCCAGAGATGCCGGATCGAAGTCGTGAAGTTTCGAAGAAAACAGTCTGGTTTTTCGTGTTTTCCGGTGGCACCGTCGGTAGATCGTGGCGGGGATGGGCTGGGGTATGACCGGGAGGTTTGGTCGGTCATTTTGGTAGCGATGCCGGCCCACGTGGTGGCCGGTGGAGGAGACAGCAGCCACAAACAGTGGCGTTGCCACAGTCGGGGAGGGGGGGAGGCGAACGGTCGCACGTAGAGGGGGAGAGGGAGAGAGAGAGAGAGAGCGAGAGAGAGAGAGAGAGGAATGGGCCAATCAGATTTTTTTGTTGGTTTTTATCAAAATATTAATTATTAAAATATCCTTTTTAATTGCTACAACTCCAATTCGATGGCACAACTCGTTTCGCCAAATTCTCGTACGAAAATTATCGTTGACCAAAATGCCCTTAAAATTATTTAATTTAATAAATTCTTATTTTTATTATTTAAATTCCTTTTAAATCCTTTTTAATTACCCATTTTTAATAACTCCTTTTATTTAATTTATTTTACTTAAAATTAGGTCAGGGTCGTCACACAGAATATGTTAAAACTGAGCCAATATCAAATTCAAATTGAATTTAAGATTCAAACTCTTATCATAGACAAATGTAAAAGATGAATATGTTGGAAGAAAAATGAAACTTACCATCAAGGTGTTGTACCCAATATATGGGATTCGGCTGGGCTCGTGCCGGATCACTAAATGGACCCATATGGGCCCACGCCAAGTTTGACTTATTTATTACATTTTCTTTTGCATATTTTTTTTACAACTTCATTTCAAATCTCTTACAATCATCTATATACTAAAAGGATTTATTATTTGTTGGGAAAATAGGCCAATAACATTATTTGAAGTAAGTTTAAATAGAAAATGTCTAGATTATTGTTTGGGTTTTAAATGTGAAACTTGAAAAACAATATTATTATTTTGTTTACAAAGAATGTGTACATATATTATTAGAGAAAAGAAATACGAGTTTTGTCGTGTCACGGCTTACTTAATTGGGTTGTGTCATGTCGGGCCTTACTTCATTGGGTTGTGCTCATGCAGTGCTTAGGCCGACCGGGTCCGTTTGACACCTCTATTCCCAACCACATTAAATTCAAATAAAAAGATGATAGTAAACACATTCCTCTTTATCACTGTAGCTAGGAGTAATACAATGAGGGCTAACACACTAAGCCTCATTCCCTCCTTTAGTCCCCTTTTTATGAGAATGGAGTTGCCCCCAATTAGCATTGAGATCAACATCCCAATAATGAATGAGGCAATCCTTTTATCTTTACCCATTTACCTCGGACTACTTCAACATCGTCTATGTTCGCAACAATATTTGCTAGCTATTGAGAAATAGCCATCGAATGTTGTTGTGAAGGTCAAAACTAGAAATCGTTTATAAGCAATACCAATACAAATTCACTTCATCTTACTTTTGCAAAACACACATAATATAGGTGGCATATGAGTTTCGTGTTTAGGCCCACAATCGAAGCAAATCTGGATCCACTCTCCATTGCAACAACAACAACAACTATCAGATTCATCAATGCACCTAGAGTGCATATAGATGTTGTGAGGAATAGAGGAGAGGCATCCGTCTTCTTGGTTGTGTTTCCTAATGGATTCACAAGCAAGAAGGAACAATCATCATATGTTAAAAATGAGCCAATATCAAATTCAAATTGAATTTAAGATTCAAACTCTTATCATAGACAAATGTAAAAGATGAATATTTTGGAGGAAAAATGAAACTTAGCATCAAGATGTTGTAACCAACACATGGGACCAGGCCGAGCTCATGCTGGGTCACAAAACGAACCCATATGGGCCCACGCCAAGTTTGACTTATTTAATGCATTTTCTTTTGTATATTTTTCTGACAACTTCATTTCAAATCTCTTATCCATATACTAAAAAAGATTTATCATTTGTTGGGAAAATATACCAATAACTTTATTTGAAGTACGTTCAAAAAGAAAATGGCTAGATTATTGTTTGGGTTTTAATTTTGAAACTTTAAAAACAAAATTATTATTTTTGATTTATAAAGTAAACATTAAACTTTTGTATATATCTTATTAGAGAAAAGAAATACGAGTTGTGACGTGTCAGGGCTTACTTAATTGGGTTGTGTTGTGTCGGGCTTTACTTAATTGGGGTGTGCTCGTGCCGTGTTTAGGCCGACCCGGTCCGTTTGACACCTCTATTCCTAACCACATTAAATTGAAATAAAAAGATGATAGTAAACACATACCTCTTTATCACTGTAGCTATGAGTAATACAATGAAGGCTAACACACTAAACCTCATTCCCTCCTTTAGTCCCCTTTTTATGAGAATGGAGTTTCCCCCAATTTGCATTGAGATCAACATCCCAATAATGAATGAGACAATCCTTTTATCTTTACCCATTTACCTCGGACTGCTTCAACTTCGTCTGTGTTTGCAACAATATTCGCTGGCTATTGACCAATCGCCATCGAATGTTGTTGTGAATGTCAAAATGGAAGTTATTTATACTATAAAGAAATACAAATACAAAATCACTACATCTTACGTTTTCAAAATGCACATAATATAAGTGGGAGATGAGTTTCGTGTTTAGTCCCACAATTGAAGAAAATCTGGATCCACTCCCCATTGAAACAACAACTGTCAGATTCATCAATGCACCTAGAGTGTATATTGATGTTGTGAGGAATAGAAGAGGCATACGTCTTCTAGGTTGTTGTTTCCTAATGGATTCACAAGTGAAATGAAACCAGCAGAATTTGTTAAAAATAAGCCAATATCAAATTAAAATTGAATTTAAGATTCGAACTTGACAGGACTAGCCCCGAATTCGCCTTGGAACCCGAGGCCGACCCTGCGGTTTAACTGACATTAACCCAATGTCGGGCCCACATGCAATCAAGTTCCCTCTTCCCAAAACAATTAAAGAAAGGGGGTCAAGACTTCTGCCGAAAATCGGGCAGAGTCTCCCCTGAAATATGGACAAACCCAATATTTTCAACCTGATAAAAATACAACAGATAAAATATACCCAAATGCCAGCATGCATACATAATATATAACAGGCCTCTGGCCTTCAATTTTAACCCTCAAGGTGATACAGAGCATATCTAGAGTGTTCCAATTCAAATATAGAATTTAAAATGTAGATAATGGACATAGAGTCCTACACACGAGTCGAAAGAGCGGGAAGAGATGCGCTCGGCCGGGCAATTCAGATGCTACGACTACGGCCTTGGGGGCGTAAAATAGAAAGAGTGTGAGTGGACAAAAACAAGGTTTCATATTTCAAATCAAAGTACTAACCCCACCGTTTCAAAAACAATGCAGAAATCATGTAATTCAAACCTTATAAATAATATTAGTTTCTAAGGTTCAATGTCAATAAACGAAACATATCGACATAATAGTAATATCATAGTACACTGTTTCCCATTCTTTCCCACTCTCATAAAACCACATACCCACAACACGACAAGCGAGGAAGGATCCTCACTGAAAGAAATACGAATATGAAGTTACTAATACGTACATATATGTGAACTAAACCTCGACACCAATTACAAGTACCAGGGGAAAACAATCCAATAGGGGATTGTTTGACTGGACACCAGACACAATCATAATGGTCTAGTGCCTAGGGTTGAGCTGTCCAAACGAGACATCGCTCATCGGCACGTATGGCAGAGTACTTAATACCCATACGCCCATGACAAGACCTGAGTGTAGACTACCTCATTAAGGGTCTACAGTCACACCCCGTTAGGGAATGCATCGGGTATGCGATGAAGCCGATCCGTAAGCAAGTACCAGTAACAAACAAACCGGGGGAGGTACATTCAAGTGGTGCCTACCGCACTCAACTCCTATACATCCCAAGTATATCCACAATCACACATATGTACCCAACCCAACACATTAGACACCCAAAAACATAAGTCCGAAGACCACATAATCAAAATAGCTACTCAAAATAAGTACACGCTTCAATATCACAAATCATGCGTGGTTGTTTATTCATTAAAAGCAATGCATATGTAAAACAAGGTCCACTCACAGATAGTCCCAAGAAAATTGACCCTGGGAGGGTCCTGCCTGCTGCGTATGCGATGCCTGAGTTCCTATTCAAGAATACTAGTCCCGAGATTAGAAACCGAACCTTAAACAATAACTTTAAAACAACCCTCAACTAATCCCGGATTCAAAGTGTGCATACGCACGTACGACCAATTCTGAAGTCAAAAATGTTCGTTGGACGGTGAAACGACCTCGGCAGACGTACGGTCAACCTTTGGTCAAACTAGGTCAACCGGGCCCGAGGGGCCCACGACCTTCAAACTTAGATCTGAAAGTTCCTATAGGTCCAACACAGCTTACTGAACATGTCCTGAAAGTTTGGTCTCGATCGGACGGTCGGATCGCTCACGATCGGACTGTTACAATTAACCTAACCCTAGGGTTTGGAGTTTCGGAGTATCCGGACCTCCGATCCTCGATCCGTCAATTCCTATACGATCCTTGAAATACAAGGAACGATATATGTGAGATCAGATTCGATCCAACGGTCCGAACATATCGAACCCCAAACAACGCATAATATGCGTACATTGGTTCGATAGTCAAACGACGTCCGAATCGAAATTCGAGCACATGTATGCGTTCACGACGACACGAGGATTGAGTAGGAACACAGACCTGCCGCCACACAGCAGCCACGCGCCGTCGTGAGGTGGGTGGCTTGAGTAAAAATCAGCCAATGCAATTTCGTCAATTCTTGCTACAATACCTATGCCATTCGAACCAGGAGGCTGAGAGGAGCCCAAAACCGCCCTAAGCGGCCGCAGAACTGGCAGGCAACGCCGCCAGATCACGGCCAAACCACCTAGGGTTTTGGTAGAATCTAAGCAGCTTGGAACGGCGGCTACGCCGCCTACCGTTATTGCGCACCCACCAAAACAGAGAGAGGGGATGGAGGGCTACCTGATGCGAGTGATCTCGTCGTTTGAAATTACAGGAGAAGTCGTCGACGAAGATGGTGGTTTTGGCCAGAAGTTGCAGACGATCGTGTCTGCAAACGCCGACGAGGTAGCCTCCGATTTTGGGTGGGTTAGAACCGGACGGAGGAGAGCTTTCGATCCCAACCAATCTCAGCCCCTGCCGTGCACTGTGTACCTAGAATCGAAGAGAGAGACAGAGAGATCGTAGAGAGAGAGAGAGAGACAGAGCTGAACAGAGAGAGAGAATTCTCGGGTTCTGATTGGCCCACATGGCTTTATCAGAATTTCCCCAAATTTTTAATTACTGTTATGTCCTTTTTACGTTCCGAAACTCGTATAGAGACGTGCCGCTCATCAACGGACTCGTTTCGACGAGCCGAACGCAATGGCGCAACTCATTTCGCCAAATTCCGTCCAGAAATTATAGTTGACCAAAATGCCCTTTAAAATTAATTTAATTTAATAAATTCCAATTTTATTCATTTTAATTCTTTTAATTCCCTTTTTAATTTCCCAAATTAATTACTCAATTAATTAATTAATTAATTTTTATTTAAAAGACCTAATTTAGGTCTGGGACGTCACAGAACTCTTATCAACAATGGGCAAGACTCAAAAATTGCTTGGATATAGGAATTAAGAGATCTGAGAATCAATTGACATCATCCAAGCAATGGGAATAAATTAAGAAGAATCTTAGAAGCAAGGGTTGTCACAGATACTTTGCAAAGATCCTGGTCAAGAAGAATAATTTCAACCAAGATTGAAACCATGGAAAGAAATTTCAAAAAATGGAAGAAATTTTAAAACATTTGGGGTTGTATTTTCAGAGAAAACACCAATTTTTAAAATTCAATTTTGAAAATGTTAGAAAATGCTCTGATACCACCTTTTTTGTTACGCCTCGAAATACCCGATCATGTGACAGTGGCACATGCTTTGAGAATCCCCGAGAATACAACACCCAATCGCCAGAGCGTCATTGACAGGATCCGACCTAAATTCCACTTTGGAATCCGGGTCGAACCATGTCCATGTCCAACACCTAGTAGGTGTCAGGCACGAATGACCAAAATACCCTTTTTGCCCTAATCCCAAAACTGCTTGATCGGTTCATGATTGTATATCATTTTGTACCCTTCTAGCATATGATTTAGTTATGTTTTTGAGTTAAACTTGTGCTTTTAATCTCTATTATGTTTGTCATTCAGTTAATTGAGTTTTAGGTAGTAATGGTGACCCAAATGTGTAGAATGGTGCAAAAACGTGCAGGCTGAGTTAGCAATTCGTTTCTGCCTTCAACTCTTCATCTGAAGTTGGATTGGGCCAAATGATATGTGGTTGGAAAGATGACATTCTGAACTTCAAGATGGACGGCTCAAAGTCATCAATTGCTTAAGGGAAGCCCAATTCGTGAGCCCGTGAACTTGCTAGTCATGCTGGCCTAAGGATGAGCTGATTGTTGCTTGGTCATGATGAGATGTCCATGAGCTGCAAGTGGGACTATGGGTGAGCTGTAGTAGCCAGAAGAGTATGGGTGAGCTGCAATAGCCAGAAGAGTATGGGTGAGCTGCAATAGCCAGAAGAGTATGGGTGAGCTGTAAGTGGGAGCTGCAATAGCCAAAAGAGAAGAGAATTGATTGTTAATTCTGATTCACCCATCCCTTGAGTATGGTTAGTTGAATTGATTATTAATTCTGATTCACCCATCCCTTGTGCCTATATATAGAGAGGTTTGAGAACTCATTTTCATTCATTCATTCCATAGCACACATCCTGACATTCACACTCCCACAATTCATCCATCCTCCACACTCCCATAATTCCCCAAACACATTCAGAAATCAACCCAACACTCTAAACAGCCTCAAATCACCAAAACAGTCCCTGCAACCCTTCCTTCCATTTTCCTACGAATTTCCTCTTTCTCAGCCATCATCACTCTCCCAAACTCATCCCAAATCACCTCCTTAACCTTCATACATCCTTCTAGACTTGAGGAAGCTCTTGGAGAAGCATTAGACGTAGAGAAACACTTGGAGAAGCATTGGACACCACAAGAACTTCAGAAAAAGGGTTTTTCTACTCTTATTGTATTCATTATGTTTTCTCATTTCTGTTTTAGTTTCTTTCCCATTATGAGTAGCTAAATCCATAACTAGGGCTTCAATGTAACCTAACATGAATATTCTGGGTTTATAAATTCCAAGTTTCAAGTTTGATTCAAAATTCATGTTCTTATTCATTACGCCTATCTACTTATATGCTAATCTGAATGCGTAACTACCATTGAGATTTGTGTATTTTGGTTGAAACTAAAGTAGACACCTTATGCTTTTGTTCCAATTGAACTATGAATAAGATGAGTATGTATGGACATTCGCCATTAGGGATTAGATACATGCTTGGTTGTTTAAAACATTCTTCTACGCTTAATGGATTTCTAATGCCTGATTTAAGTTCGACAATAAGGACTTAATTAGGGAATTGGAAATACAAGGTTAGGATCAAACACCATGGCTTAATCATACTTTAGCTAGAATCAATCTTTGAATATGAGTTAGACTTGTCACTTGAACCCTTATTACCTAGAATTGGATTGTTATGGTGAATCGAATGCCCTAGTCTCCAAATCTGTTTCCAACCACAAAACCACTCTTTGATACACTTGTTTACTTTGCCTTTGTTTGCAATTTCATTTTGTTTCATTTGTTTTCACAAAGTCAATCAATCTCTTCTTAAAATCTGTTTTAGACTTTAACTTCTTGTTTCTATAATTGGGTAATCTGTTTTAGACTGTCTCAGTCCTCGTGGGTACGACCTCGTACTTGTCTTGCTATACTACTAATTGCCCTGCACTTGCGAGTTAACACTGCTTTAGGGTTTGACTCCTACCAAAAAACCGACAGAGTCTCCCCTAAAAGAGGCTCATTTCCAACAAATTTCCACCTGTAGAAAGCACAATTCTAGATCCCCAATAGTTCAACATACACAAGATAAGCTCACACACTTCAAAACATTTAATCTGAATGGTCTCGGGCCTTACAAAGGTTCAAAGCTATATCAGAGCAATTCTATTCAAGTCAAGTTTACAACAATGAATTTTCATCTACAACAAGGAATTTACATCTACAATAAAGGAAATCCTACACGAGGTAAATTGGATAAGTAGCAAACGATGAGATGCCCTCAAGTGGTGGTCTGGTACTCGTCTACGGCTTGGGTGGCGCAAAACAATATAAGCGTGAGTGGACAAAAATAAATGTTATTAAAAACAATATGAACAAGCTAACCCCACCGTTTAAAAACCGTTTCGAAAACCATTCAAACTGTTGTTCTATATTCGTACAGGAAAACATGAATTCATATTTATACATAATATTTCTCATGCCACAAGATAAATCATCAAATTCAATATAAAGCATCTCAAAACAGTAAATACTTTCCACCTAGGTGTACCCCATATAAAATTCGTCAATTCCAGTAATGTTCTGTCAATTCCAATAATATTCTTAAATTCCCCTAACAAAATCGGCTGATCAGCCCGAGACACAAATCCTAGCAGAATCGGGGATATGAGGTCAGCCCAAAACACAAATCCTAACACCACACGGTTCAGGCGTCCTCGAGACTCGTGGGGCCAATAGTCAGACACGTGCAGACTCATCCGAAGGCAACAAATTGTCAGAAGAAATTTTAATATCCAAAGGCAACTTGGATGTTTGTAGAGATCATAACATCTTAAGGCAACCATTATTCCAAAAGCAACCAATATATATTCCGAAGGCAACAATATATTCCGATTCAACCACTAGGGTACCTATGGTGGGTTTGAAAACCTTTCCTGAATAAGTTATAAAATCATTTCCCAAACCTTAAATCTAGTTCTCAAACCATTCTCAACTTTCCAAGCTAACATAAGTTAACAACATGCATAAACATTTAAGATCATCTGAAACGAAATCCGAATAAAAATCATAGACATCATGCTTGGAACATTTAATAACGCCAACGCATCAGGAAAAACCATTTATAAAACAAGTGTCCACTCACAAGAAGTCCAAGTTTTCTTAACCCTGATTGGGTGCGTCTAAAGTGGTACATGGCGTCTGTGAACCTATTTGAGATAATACACGATTTAGTTAATAAATATGCTCAACCATGAACCTTTATTCGAAAACTTAATTTCCGGAATTTAAAGAGTGTCTACGACTTCTAGAATGTTCCTAGGGCCATTCTAGTACTTTTCAAAGGATGAGACGGTCTCAGAAAACCCAGCGTCAACTGTGCGGTCAAACTTCCCACATTGGTCAACCGGGCCTGCGGGGCCCACGAACTCCAATTACTAATCCAAAAGTTTCTATACGAACTCCGATTACTAATCCACGAACGTATTGAACCCGAAAACGACTAATAGGTAAGTTTTGGTATAATACTCAAACGATCTAATTTAGCTAATCCAAAAATAATATCGAGCTCGGGACGACAGGGAAACAATTCTAGTTCGAAAACAAGTCGCCGGCATCCCGCTGACAGTGGGTGGCTTGTGAGATTTCCGACTACCAAAAAATATCCAAATCACCTGTCAACTCCTATACCAACATGTCAAGCTTCATTAAGGGAGCGTTTTTAGTTCTTGAACCCCGGTCAAAAGGTGGCCGGAGCTAGCCAAAATCACTGCCAAAGCCGTCTGCTCCATGGGTTCCAAATCAAACCCTCAAACAACGAAATCGATCCTAACCACTTGCATGAACAGATAGAGCATGGAGAAAGGATGAAAATCCATACCTTACTTGTAGGAATCGATCGCCGGAGTCACAGGAAAAAGCCTAGAAACTGCCAGCGTCGGGGGAGGGTTTTGGTTCACGGTTTTCGTCCAATTTTCGGCCATTCTCAGGGTTTTTGAGTTCGATTGAGGGGTAGGTTAGGTAGAGGAGACCTAGAGGAAGATTTTTTGAGTGGTGGCGAATATCACTGGAGAATAGCATCGGAGAAGACGCACAGTCACTGTGTCGAAAGGGAGAGGCGCACGAGGGAGATAGGGTAGAGGAGAGAGAAATGAGGGAGGGGAAAAATATCTGATTTTTTTTAACACCTTACTTGCACTTTACCATTATTTCCTTACACTTCCGCAGCTCGTAACTTTTTCATTTCAATTCCAATTTGAGCCCACTATGAACTCGTGAGCTCACGCACTACGTAATGGAGTCAAGAAATTTTCCAAAACCATTCCCGAAAAAAAAGTCAACCCTAAACCACTAAGAAACCTTAAGGGTAAAGTTGTCCTTTGATTTGCAGGATGTTACAATCATACTCCCAAGTATTCCCGAAACACGTTAAGCCCTTTTGTGTAATTAAAACGGTTAAGATCAGAGTTTTATTGGTAGCGGAAAAATAAAAATAAAAATGGAAGTTTTGAACCACTTTATTAAAACCAACCCACGAGGTTACAAATAAATTTGGCAGTAACCTAAAATAAATAAATTTGTAAAATACAACTTGAAATCACAACCTTAATGGTCTACAATCGAGACTCGGAGTTCACAAAGAAACAAAAACACAACTTCTCAAAATAAGAATAAACTACTTGCCCACAATAGGAAATAATTTGAAAACAGGATCGGAGTTGACAAGCAGCTTACCTGCAAGATCTAAAGTATCACTTATGCTCATTTGGCCCCAGTAGGGGGCCCCCAGCCAGGTTTAAAAATATATAGCAAAAATAGATACTAAGTATTGTTGATCCAATTTCTAAACCAAAATCATAATGCACCACAACATAAAAGAAATATTTCACTTACTTCCCATTTAATCGGGTTGTCCATTTAAATAATGTGTGCTCATACAATCTTTCAAAACCAGTTTTTGGATATACAATAGTAGTCTTTTGATGACCGATCACTTTAGGCCAACTACCCATACCACAAACTTATCCAACTCGGTGGCTCTATAGCGAGAGTGTCCATTTAATGGCAATACCTCATAGAACTATCCTCATAGCCGCACGGACTGCAAAACTAGTTAGTCTGTATAACCTCAGCTAGGTTTATGGTATCGAATCCCAGGGTGGTTGCTATGCCCCCTTCACTCTCAGGTCATCTTAGAACACCGTCAATGCAAAGTTTTCAGGGGCTCACAATGATTATGTTGGAAGAAAAATGAAACTTACCATCAAAATGTTGTACACAACATATGGGACCAATCCAGCCTAGTGCCGGGTCACTAAACGGATTGATATTGGGCCACGCCAAGTTTGACTTATTTAATTCATTTTCGTTTGTATATTTTTTGTACACTTCATTTCAAATCTTTCCTACAATCATCTATACACTAAAAGATTTATTATTTGTTGGTAAAAGTGGCCAATAACTTTATTTGAAGTACATTTAAATAGAAAATTGATAGATATTGTTTGGGTTTTAAATTCGAAACTTGAAAAACAAAATCATTATTTTGTTTATAAAAAAATATTAATTTTTAATGTATATACATATCATTAGAGAAAAGAAAGGGCTCGAAACTTGAAGGATAATTTCGAGTCTCCAATGTAAATTTTTGTCCATTTTTCTTCGTAATTATTGCCCCTTTACCTAGCACATTAACATAAGGGACAAAACACTCCTTAGATGTTTGGGGTTATTTTCAATATGGATCATCGGGTTAATATTTCAACAATTTACACCTCATGATTTTCAAATATGACTAATTTAAGCATTTCGTTAAGTTGACCATTTGGTCAAATGCTAACTAATGACATGTCCATTATAGGACCCACCCGCTAACCAATCCTCGAATTTTTTTAAATATAAAATTAGAAAATATACATTTTAGAAAAAAAAAACCCTTAAAAAAATAGCCAGACGCAGCCCCACCACGATGTTCTACACCCCTTCTCGCCGACGCACAGACGCACAACCCCATACCCCTCCCTCCCTCAGTCCCTCTCTCTAATACACCAGTCTCAGTTCTGCATTTACTCTTTCAGAGTCTGATGCTGGTGCCAGATCTAGCTCTCTCAGCTTCATCAGAGACTTTCTTTTCCTCATTCTGTCTCCAGAGGCCAGTGTTGATAAGGACGAACCAAGCCATGTCTCCCTGAGTATTGGAAAATCAAGTGAATTCGATGGCTCAAACTTTGGTTCTTTGGAGGCTGAGATTGTAGTGGGCTTTCTCAAGAAAGCTCGGACTCTGGTCATGAATGCCGATGTGGATACATGTGATGTCTTGGACCAGTTAAATAAATTTGTTGATAATATGGAGGAGTTAATGCCCAAATTGCTCTCCCTAGCTATGATATATTTAGTCCAGCTCAAGACAAGCTATAGACTACTTGGTTGATTTACAAAACGTTGAAAAGATGTTTTCAATGCAGTTTCTATTAGTTCAGTGAATTTTCAGATAGGTGCTGCATTACAGTTTCCATTTAATTACAATTGGCTAAATTGTTTTATCATTTCCTAGCATTGGAAGTAGAATCTTATGAACATTAATAATTATATCTGATTTGATGAAATATAGTTTGTTTTTCAATAATGAAGCACATGAAAGGCTACATTTTTTAAAAATTGAAAATCCCATTGAAATATGAGAACTTTTGGTTTCTTAGAAACTGCAGTGCATTTTTTGACCTCCTTTTTCTATTGCAGTTGGCGGGACCTGCTCCGAATTCCCCCTTGGAACTCGTGATGAACAATATACCTATCTGACACCAGGTATGTGTCGGCCCAAAATTTTGTTAACTCGCAAGTGCACGAGGCGTTGGGTAGTATAGCTTGTGTAAGTACGAGGTCGATCCCACGAGGATTGATGATAGATTGATTCAATTTGATTCCCTGCACAAAACAGAAATCCAAAAGAAAATAAATACAACAAGAAAGAAAGAAAAGAAATTAACTCAAGCAAATTAGTTACCAAGTTCAATTTAGATTCACGGATTGATTCTAGCTAAAATATGATTAAGCCATGGTGTTTGGTCCTAATCTTGTATTCCTAATTCCCTAATTAGATCCTTCTTGTCGAACCTAAATTAAGCATTAGAAATCCATTAAGCAAAGAAGAATGTTTTAAACAACCAAGCATGTATCTAATCCATGTTGTCGAATGTCCATACATACTCTTCCTATTCATAGTTCAATTTGAATTAATGCATGGTGTCTACTCTTAATTCAAACCAAGATAGCTAACATACAAGTTTTAATGGTGATCACTCATTCAAACAAGCATATTAACTTATAAGCATAATGAATAAGAACAAGAACTATAATTGAAACTTGGAAGCTAATTAAACTTGAAAACTAAAGAAAAGAAATTACATTACAATGGAAAATAAATTACAACTAAAAAGAAAAATGGTTTTGTTACAACAATTGAGAACTAAAAAGAAAACTAAGAGAATTTGAGGGAGAGAAGGGAGAGGAGCTCTAGAGAGATGTTTGAGAGCTCCCCCTTGGGGTGTGTTTACAAGTTTGGAGAACCTCACTATATATAGGCCTAGGGAAGTGAAAATCTGAATTAAGTATTGCTTCTACCTACAAACTCACTTCACCAACTTACAACACTTAATTCACACAATTGCATTTGAAAACAATTCTTCTTGTCTTTAAGCTTAGTGTTGCAACTCCCACTTCATCTTCTTTTACTTCATTTGGCTGCTGCAAAACTCCACTCCAATTATATGTATTGAATATGCTTCACCAAACTTTCCCACAATCAATAACATTTCATCATGCATATGTCATGCTTGACAATGCATTGCAGTCTTCTTTTGGGCTCATTTTGGGCTTGTTTCTCAATTCTGAAAAATCTGGAAAAATATGGATCTTGAAGCTCCTTGAATTATCTTTCCATGCATATGCAGCCCAGCTCAAGGAAAAATCGGAAAGACCTTCAAATGTGATTTTTGGCCCAGTAACGCAGATCCTGCCGATTTTGACCTTAAGCTGCCAAAACTTGCATAACTTCCTCTAGAGGACTCGGAATCATGAACCGTAAAATGATCCAGAAAATAGACTTCCGTATCTTTCCAATGATGTATGGCTCATTATCTGGTTCTTCTTGAGCAAGTACAGTCCAATCCGTGAAGTTGACTGATCTGCAGACACCGTTTGAGCTAACTTGTCTCCAAAATGCATTTAATGAGTTTTAAGCTTATTATACTGAAACAAACACAAAATAGATTAAAAGCACAAGTTTAACTCAAAAACATAACCAAATCATATGTTAGAAGGGTACAAAATGATATGTAATTATGCACCGATCAGCGGGACCTGCTCCGAATTCCCCCTTGGAACTCGTGATGAACAATATACCTATCTGACACCAGGTATGTGTCGGCCCAGATTACTAAAATACCCTTCTTGCTCTAATTCAATAACAACTTTAGGGTTTGACTTCTACCGGAAAACCGGCAAAGCCTCCCTTGAAAAATGGCTCCAAACCCACAAATTTGTCTGCATAGCAAATGCAATTAAATTCCCAAGCATTCAGCAAGCACAAGATACATACCACACACCAATTAGCAAATCTGAAGGGTCTCAAGCTTTGTTATACATATGCAACATACAATATAACCCAAGTATCAATTAGGCTTCGGGCCCACCAAAAGAAAGAGTTCCAAACTCCAGTCGCAAACAACACCAAATTTATGACCCAACAACCATTAACAAAATCAAGGACACCCTTAGAAACAAGTCCAAGCATAACTCATACAATTTATTCTGCGGCTGCACATCGGTTAGCTTAGGTTGCCTTCGTACCCTTACTCAGGGATCAAGCCACACATAGTTCTTTTTACCAAAAATTACAATTCATATAATATAATATTGTTCAAGGTAAAACCAACAATTAAATTCTAGAATCATTCTCTACGTTGATTTCAACAAGCTATATAACTGAATATCATGCCCTGAAATTATGTACCTAACTATTCAATCAATTTATCATTGTACATCCAAACACATACATAACCAAATCTTTTACCTGAAAGCCATAGCTGCAACCGTCCGCATAGTGCATATATCCTGCAATCACCCACCAAGGGATATATGGGAATACCAACAAATCTGAAGGCAACGGGGGAAGGGGGAAACTAGCTAACCACATGTGTAGACAAGTCAGGCAGGTGGCTAGGGATCCTGGCCAACCTTGTGCATATAATATGAGTAGGATGGCAAAGAATATCATCTTAACTGTACAACACATTAGTACTGCACTATTCTCCATATAGATGAACCCCAAACATAATCCGTCAATTCCAAGTGCTACACATGTGGAGCGGCCCACTCCATATGTGTGGCACATCCTCGCAGAATTAGGGGACACGAGGTCAGCCCAAGACGCAAATCCTCGTCGAACTCAGGGGACACATGGTCGGCTTGAGACTCAAATCCTCGCAAAACTCAGGGACAAGTGGTCAACCTGAGAATGCAATCCTCGCAGAACTCACAAAGATATATTCAACCTGAGAATGCAAAGACATTAATATTTCCAAGGCAACTATATTTCAGAAGGCAACCGGGATGTCCGAAAGACATTAATATTTCAGAAGGCATCCAAGATGTCCTAAGACATCAATATTTCAGAAGGTATCCAGGATGTCCAAAGACATCAATATTTCCGAAGGCATCCAGGATGTCCAAAAACATCAACAATTCCGAAGGCAACCAAGATGTCCGAAGACATCAATATTTCCGAAGGGAACCAATCAAATTTCAAATCATTTAATACATATATAAAAATAATCATTTAACCAACATTTCATTACATTCTTATCAATGCCAAATCTGGTTAACAAAGCCATTCCCGACTCAAGTACTTCCCTAAGCCAAATCTGGTTAGACCTTAATTGCGGAATTTGGTCAATTAGGCCCGCGAGGCCCACGACCTCTGATTTCTAATCGGGAAGTTCTAGGTCCAACAAAGTCTACTAAACAAGTCTCAAAGGTTTGCTCTCGATCGAGTGGTCGAATCTAAGCCAATCGCATGATCAGACGGCGATCGGTACTCCTAACCCTAGAATCATTGACTTGGAGTATCCAGGACTCCGATTCTTGATCAACAAGTTTCTACATGATCCTGGAGGGACAGGGAATAACATATCTTAAAACGGGACCGGTCCCACGGTGCGATCATATCAAACCCGGAAACGCCTAATAGGTGATTTTTGGTATAATACTCAAACAATCGAAATTAGCTTATCCGAGCATACTGTCGTACTCAAGACGACGAGGTAACAATTCTAGGTCAAAAACATGTTGTTGACATCCAAATGACGTGCCACCGCCCACGGTGAGTGACTTGAGAGATTTTCGGCGACAGGAAAATCTCCAAATCACCAACCAAAACTTATATCAAAAGGTGAAGCACAGCTAGAGGAGTGTTTTTGGTTTTTGGACCCTGGCCAAAGACTAACTGGAATTGGATAAATCACGGCCAAAACCATCGGCCATCTTGGGGGTTTTAATTCGAACTCTCAAATCATGAAATCGATCCAAACTACATATACCATGACAGGTCCTGACCTGAATTCCCCCTCGGAACTCATGTCGAATCCCGCTTTCCCCCCGACAAACAACCAATGTTGGGCCCACTACTAAGTTACACCTCTCACCCATACGTTTAAGAAAATGGGTCGAGACTTCTGCTGAATTTCGGCACAGTCTACCCTGAAAAACTGACATTTACCCAAAAATTTCACCTGCAACAACAACAATTTAAACCTCCCAACTAGCAGCACACAGAAGGTAAGCGACACACAAGTTACAAATAAGCCTCCGACGTCCAACTCAGCCACAGCCAAAAGAAATTATAAAGGAACGCAGACTTCGATATATATAACAAAATAACTCAAGCTTCAACGGGCTTCGGGCCCTCCAATTTAAAAAGAGTTCTCAACCTTGATTTCAAACGACTCTGAATTCAAGACTCAGAGACCATTACAGATGCAAGCACAACACATGCAGTTTATGATAGTTTACAGAATAAGCTTCCAGCCTTCATGCAATACAAATAGTGAACCCAAACAAAATTAAACGTAATCACTAATCAACATAAATCAACTTCCCAACTTTCAGCATGTAATGATTACCAACCAAACACAATTGCAAATAGCTTTAAAGACTCGGGCCAGAACCACTCAACAATCCAAACGGGTTTTAGACTCGTCCCGGCCACAAACGTAACTCAACAACAACCACTTAGTAAAAGCGGAGTATACTCAAGCATTCAAACTCACCAAGTTTCAATCGGGCTTCAAGCCCACCGACAAATTCAAGACCAAACTCAACAAGATAATAAAAGTTATTTCGCGGATGCACCTAGGAAAAATCCCAGGCTACCTACGTATCCCTTTGTGAGGGATCAAGCCACACGTAGTTCTAACAACAAGAATCACAATTCATATATTAATATAAAGTTGAAACACAATATGTTTATAACCCGGCTCTTAACATAACGTCATAACAACACAACCCAATTTCGAAATCCATAACTTTTAAATCATACCAGTAACCATCTGCATAACTCATCTCATGCTATCACCCACCAGGGGGTATATGGAACTTATAATCTCACCCGAAGGCAACTGACATATTTTTCTGAAGGCAACAAGTATATATATATTTTTCGAAGGCAACAATGAGATTTTCCGAAGGCAACCAATATATATATATTTCCGAAGGCAACCGAGGAATGGGGGAAAACTGACCAACCACCTATGCAGACAAATCGAGCAGGTGGCTAGGGAAAACCCTAACCGGGTACTTGCAGAGTAAGCTCAATGCAAATACAAGCAACCAATGGCCGAACACCTACAAAGTAATCTCTATGCAGGTGCAAGCAAACCATTGGAGGCAACCGAGAAGGGGGGGAAACTGTCCAACCACCTGTGCAAACAATCGGTTAGGTGGTTGGGGAAAGATTCTGATCGAATCCCTGCAGAGCAAGCTCAATACAGGTGCATGCAAATCACTATGTCCAGATTCTTTACCCCACGTTGGAATTCAACATCGCTTGTGTGGTAAAGTAACCGGTATCAAATATGCCCAGACGCTTTACCACACGCTGGAAAATCCAACGCCACTTGTGGCCTATCCTACGTGCGCAGACTGCCCGCCAAGGACTACGGCACACTCGGCCAAGGGTGACGGGATCATTAAAGTAACAGTATAATATCAAGTGAGCACACATGCCGGAAATCCAACACCACGTGTGGCCCAACCAAACCATGTCCTATGCGCGCAGTCGGCCCGCCAAGGCCCACGACACACCACGCCAAGGGTGCTCAGATCAAAACCCACATGCCAGCATCCTTCATCGTACATGTGTACCCACGCTAGAATCCTACATCAGCCCGTGTGTTCGAGTAACATTTCAAACCAAGGGAGGTACAAAGGGTGGTGCTAAATAGCACTCCAATCTAACATACCACACAACCCAATTCACAATACTTACCCAGAACAAAGCCGAGTCCCAAAGGCTAGCTTTTACAACACTTAACTCAAAGTAATCATAAAGTTCACAAATCAGTATAATCCGATTTTTCCATACATACCATAGTCCATAGTAAAAACAATGTTAAAAACTCAACAATTAAAGTAATCAACCTTTAAATGCATGACAATTCATACTTGGAAATAATGCTCATTTAAAACATAGTCCACTCACAAGGTGTAAACTTATATATATATATATATATATATTATAGACTACAAATACTTCCACAACTGTATAGGTATTGACTATAAGGTTTATAAGTATAATTATAATAATAATAATAATAGTAACAATAATGATAGTCGTAGTAATCCTTGGAGATTCCATAATCATATAATTACTTAATGAAATTCCAATTCCTTTATGACAATCATAGTCAACCATGTTACAGAAAAATATACCAAATATCACAATCATTACCGACCTTCAAATAACCATAAAGCAATATTCAAATACTTAATAACTGTAATAAATTCCGATAACCCCATAGCTAACGCACCCAAAACCCAAAATCCATACATACTCAAAGTCACCATAATCCTTTATAAATAGTACTAATAGCACTAATAAAAAAAAGTAAGCACCTCCGAAATTCCCATAATCATGTAATCCAATACTCAACATATCCATAACTTCAAAGATTAATATAACATCCAAAAACCACAAAATATCATAATCCACAATTCAAATTCCAAGTATTTATCAATATGAATTAAATAACCAAAATCCCTTTTAAAACCGAGATAAATCCCTACTTTCGCTGTTTGAATTCCAACCATTGAATTCTACCAAAACATTCTCAAGTAGAACCGGAACAATAACCTACAACTAAAAATCCTCCTTAAACATTTAATGATCAACCTTGCATATTTAACCACCATTAAACATATATGAACCATTAATAAAGCATTTTCATAAAAGCATTAATTCAAGAAACTAAATATAAAATAAACACCCAAACACCATTACAATTCACTAATCGGCCTCAACCAAGAATTAAATTCAAACCCTAGTTCCCGGGACTCAAAGTGTGCTTGCACGTTTACCGGAGAGTTTCTAGAGTCAAACTACGCCTTTCAACAAGTGGTACCACCTCGGAAGACTCACGGTCAACCAATTGGTCAAACTTCCCGAATAGGTCAACCGGGCCCCGCGGGGCCCACAACCTCCGATTTCTAATCCGAAAGTTTCTATGGGTTCAACATAGTCTACTAAACACGTCCTGCAAGTTTGGTCTCAATCAGTGGTCGGATCGCTCTCGATAGCACGATCGGACGGTAACTGGTTTATCTAAGAGAATGACAACCACATGACATGAACAAAGCTCTAGGATTTATTTCAAGTAATCTTCTTTGTACACCTTGATTTTTCCCTTTCATATTAGAGCCATTATCATAACCCTGTCCTCTAACATCATCAATTTTAAGACCAAGGGACTCTAGGGCATATTGCAATTCATTGAAAAGTCCTAATCCTAATGTATCTTTCACAATTAAAAACTCTAAAAAGTACTCTTCTATTTTCACTGGACTCCTTGACACATCCACACACCGTATTATCAACGTCATTTGTTCCTTGTGACTTGAATCAGAGTGCAATCAAGTATCACTGAAAAATATTTTGCTTGTTTGATTTTCTCAATGATTGCACTTCGACTTTTGCAACCAGCAAAGCTATCACTCATTTTGAATTTTATGGCTTAGATAGTGATAGTGAATCTCATCATTTTGAATTAAATCGAAAATGTTCTCACATTATTGGATCAAATTCTGCAACCATTTCCAATATACCTAAAAATTACCATTATTTTCTTCATAAATTCTCTCTTTTGTTCCACGGAATGCAATATTATTTTTAGCAAGACATTTGACAACAGAAATTATTCTTACCAAAACATGTTTCCAGTGTTCCTTCTCTCTCCTAATTTGTTCTTGTATGCCTTTATCGATTGTTTCATTTTTTTCAACTCATTATGTAATTCAATCCAAGAACTCATGTTAGTTATGTGTTCAATGTTGTTTTCATGTTGTTTAAGCCTCTCACTAGATGTTTCCAGTCTCTCAGTCCTTCATTTGCTAATTGGCTCCTACAACACATTGTCTTAAACAACTTACAGCAAAAACAAAATACCTTATCCAATTCCTTTGAGTATACTAGCCATTTTCTATCCTGAGTCTCTCCATTTGGTAACTTTCTCATGTAATAAGTCAAGGAAAAATGTCTAAAGTTTTCATCCCTGGGAAATTTGATATTATGATCTCTTGCATGACCTTTTTCCACAAGTAAGGCTCTCATTTTTTCATCAAGATTATCCCAAATTCTAGGATCAAAAATATTTAAAGGAAAACTTGGTTCTACACCCTCAGGTTCAGTGTCTTCATTATTACACAAATGATCAAAATCTTCATTCTCAACATGTTCATCTTCACCTAAGTCACCTACATGTGCATTAAAATCAGTCTCAATTCCTACTAATTCTTCCACATGATTTTGTTGTTCAGATTCATTGACTAAATCATTATCAATTCCTACAAATTCTTCAACATGATTTTGCTGTTCAAATTCATTGACTAAATCTTCAGTTGAGTTATCAAGTGAACTATTTGTTTTGTTAAGAAAAAATTTATCCAGAGCTCCAATTTGAGATTTAGTTAATTCTTCTCTGTCTCTTTTTCTTTTTCTTAGGGAACATTGCTACTTGAAAACAAAAACAATACAAGGAAAGCCAACGCAATTTTAATACTTCAAAGAATAAACAAAGAACAACATAACCTGGAATTTGAGAAATCCCCCTCCACAACAACAAAATTGATATTTCCAAATTTGCAATCAAATAGAGCTTAAAAGAATTCCTGCAAAGAGAATGTTTAAATCATGTGAGTTCACAGATCTACAAACAAACAAACAAACAAAATCATATTTTCCTTTTCATTTCATATCAAATCATGAAAAATTACCTTCAATTGATTTCTACAACGACCAATTTTGCATTGAATAAAAGCTCACACTTTGGATTTTGGAATCTCCCCAATCTACCAACAGAAAAATTAATTTAGGGATTCATAAATCTGGAACTAGTAAGAGAGACTAGAGGAGATGAGAAGAAGAAGAGGAAGAAGAAGAAAATTTTATAGAAAATAAATCTAACGTTACTAATCTGGAGGAGTGGAAAAGTTTTCTTGAGGAGCGGAAGCTAAGAGTCCGATGCTGAGTTCCTTTGGTCTTCCAGAACGACATCTCTTGTTTTTTTAACAAATATATCTGTTTTTAATTAAATACTATAACACTTAAAAAAAAAATTTGGGCCCCTGAAATTGAGGCCCAGGGCGATCGCACTTACAGCCCCTCTTTAGGGCCGGGCCTGCTGGTAGATGTTCTCCTAAAATTTCACGAGCAAAGCGGTGGGCTGAGTTTTCCGTAACTACAGAAAACATCAAAGCAATAATCGTGGTAAGTAAATACACTTTTTGCATTTCGATATCATGCTTTGATAAGTAAAACCATATGTGTGTAATGGAATTAAAAACAACATATGTTTTTTCTTTCCTTCAAATAGAATTGTTTGCAATCTCTGTCAGAAATGATAAATAAAAAATCCAAACATAATGAACAAAACACAATCTGAAACACGGCTCATATGTATTAGGGTGTATCGGGGGTATTTTTGATATTTAAATAAGGTATACTTAGTTAATTTTATATTTTGATTTAGATATTAGGGTGTACTTATATCATAGGGTGTACTCATATAATTTTAGGGTTTGTTTAACAACACCCTTTGAAAATCGTGTGGTGTAAATTGATGAAATTAAACCCCGATGGCCCATATTGGGAATAACCCCAAACATCTAGGGGTGTTTTGTCCTTAGCCCTTAACATAACTGTCTGTTGTTTCTGAGTTAAACGAGCCATATGGAGAACGAAAATTATTTTGCTTCATGTTTAATGGTATTTCCACATCGTCCGTTAGAGTTCATTCTTATCCATTTCATGAATATAAAAATGTCATTAATATACATATATATTACCGTTGCTTTTCTTACTCTTTTTTTTTGGGGTCAAAGTTTTCCTCTTTTGTTGAGAACTACATTATATCTGTATCAAATGAGTCAATAAATTAACATTTAATAAATGTTTTTATTGGTCAATGTATATTATGAATGTTAAGAAACTGTTAGAAAAAAATATCAGAGAATGGAAAATCGCTCTGACCTCTTTATATAACCTGTTACAGGCCTCTTTGCATGTTATTGTTGCTTCCATGTCATTGCATTTGCTACAGCTCTCTGTAACCGCAGAGAAAACAGCCTCTCTCTCTCTCTCTGTGTTCTGCAATGGCTGTGCAGAGGGAGTTTTGCATTATATTAGCTGTGACGGTAGTTGTTTTGGTATTTCCATCCTATGGTTGCTCGCCTAGCCACGGCGGCGTGAGATACTCAGTCGGAGACGCATTCTGGGCCATCCCTCCAATTGTTGATTACTACTCCAACTGGTCTTCTAACCATTTCTTCAAGATCGGCGACTCTCTCGGTATATATTGGGATACAAATGTTCATGAAAAAAATACACTGTTAATTTTCCTCTACCAAACATTTTAGAATGTTAATGATCCTACTACATACATACATAATATAAGATTTATATATAAACAGTTTGGTACGTTATGTTATGAGATGATTAAACTAGGGCCGACCCTGAGGTGTTGAGGATTTTTACCCATATATGTTACATATGCGAGTGCGCAATAAAGTATTTAAATGATTGTGCACCTAGTTAAGTTGGTTTGTTGTGCTCCTATTCTCCTTGAAGATGAGGGTTTGATCCCTACTTGTGTCTCTGCGCCGGCCCTGCTTAGATATCGAACAAGAAAACGTTACATTTGTACAGTTAGGATTAATTTAATTTGTTTGCAGTTTTTGACTTCGAAGCAGGGCGTTTCAACGTGCTGCAAGTGACAAAGCAAGAGTATGGTAGCTGCACAGCGTACAAGCCCTTTAAGGTCTTCAACAGTGGTCCAGTAAATATTCCATTGCGAGAAAAGGGCGTGTTCTACTACATCTGCAACATCTCAAACTACTGTAGTCTTGGGCAAAAGATTTCCATTGCAGTTAATGAGTGCCCCTGCGCCACACCAATTCCATCACCGTCTTCCCCACCTCGCGCTTCTCCACCTACTGTTCCGCCATCTTCATCGCCGCATATACAGGCTCTGCCACCATCTCTAGATAACTCCCAGCCTCCTTATGTGCAGGTTACAAGTCCAGCTCCATCCCCAGTTGATAATGGTTCCCCGGAGGGTCCTTTAAACTCTGCAGCATTGATACACAAAGGGGTTCTTCTTGGCTGGCTTTCCCAATTGGTGTTGCTTCTTGTTTTTGGGGTGGTCTAGGAAAGTTGATTTGGATTGGGACATAAAATGGTGAGAATAATTTAACTAGCCTTGGATGATTTCTTCGGATAGGGCAGAATTTATCTTTTTTGAAATTTGGACTACATGAGTGCCATTTTTATAGTTTCGTACGTAGATTAAAAATTAGTGGATTTAAGATCCTCTTTGGAGTCATTGAATCCAACCATAGATAGAAATCAATAACATGGGTCTGTTAGGGATCCTTTTTCAATAATATTTAGCATTTAATTTCTATAAATCCCTCGTTTTTAATTTTCATGTGGAATTGTAATTTGTGAGATCTTTGAGGAGTAGGAAAGCTGGCCTGGACAGGGCCGGGAAATGTAGCAATACACTGGCCTGACCTTACACTAGTAGAGTCAGGCAGTAATTCTATGTAAAATAATATATCTTTATAAATGTAATGAGAGTCCTGGGACAGAGTTGAAAGGCACTCTAACACCATACCTAAAAATTTCCCCGAACCCGACCCCATACCAGATTTTTATTCTTCCCTGCACATCCTAATTCCTGCTAGGTATTGCAAACAGAACGGTTTTTCTTTGGACATTTTTCAAATGAATTAATTTACCTTCTTGGAAGGAAAAACAGAGGCTAATGCTCTGGCTCCTAGTAAGAAGATGAAATATACAGAAGTGGGAAATCTTATTACAAAGTGTTAAAATAAAATAAAATAAATTTATATCAATCTGTACAAATTTTACGATTTATATCGTAGCAGTCTTCCAGCGAGTTAGAAAAGAGCGACAAGCTAGGCTCAGAGCTGGGGTTGAGATAAGAACACAGAGAGAAGAATACCAATTTGAGCAAGCCAACAGCTAAGGTCATGTTCCTTGGCAATATATAATCCAAACAGATTCCCTTTGTAGGACATAAGTTGATCATAATAGAGCGATGAAAAGACAAAGTAATAGAACACCAAAACAAACTCTGACTGGAAAAAGAATGACGAGAAGAAGAAGAAGAAGAAAGGACACATTTTACTATCTATAAGGATATATATGCAATCAGGAAGACATCGGTTCTTAGAAGAAGTAAAGTAAAAATTAAAAGAACACGATACTATAAATGGGCAATTATATCCAAAACCTAATTCTAGAAACCAAAAAAATAAAAATAAACCCAATGTTAATTACAAGTCAAGTTTCAATCTCTCGACTCTAAACTTAAGTTTCAGTCTCTCTTGAGTAAACATTTTGGTACATAAACACTATACCAAGACCTCAAGTAACATCAACGAGCAATTTATTACACTTAGTAACATCAACAAGCAATTTATTTGCAGCAAATATCAATTACATACCTCTCCTCCGACAGGGAAGTCTAGGAACTGGGGTTGGCCATCGAGGGTGCAAAATCAATGGTAGGAAGGGAGCAACAACACTTTGGTGCCAATCTTTTTCTGCTATCACTAACCAACTTTTTGTATGAATATTGCACATGACAAAGTGTCTATTTATACTTAAATACAAAATATCCTCATTATTTGGATCCAAAGCACATACCTTAATCCGGTGCATGTCTAATTCGTTATGAGAGAAAATTACCTCATTTGGAAGTAGTATTTCTGGGTCCATGGGGACCCTGTGTTTCAAAATCAAACAGTTGCCTCCATTGACCATCTGATCAGCACCTGGTTCTACCAATTTGAAATCCCAAACTAAGAGAGTACCTGTCCTCAATTCGAAGTTGAACATCCGCAGACAGCCTTGACACACACCAAGGCACTCAATTTCAGACACACCACCTAGGCCTTCAATTGCCAGCTCGTCAAATTCAATGAAACATTTTTTATCAATTGTTCCATGATTTTTCTTCGTGTCAAACGGATCGAACCCAATAAGAAAGGCACGACCTTCGTCTCGTCCCACCCAAAACAACATTCCCTTGTGTGCAAAGCCAATATTGGGATTGACACTATGGAAAGCTAATTTCTTGGGGAACGAAATATATGACGCTCTCCATTCCCTAGTCTCAGAAGAGAATATCTCCACGTAGTATTTGAAGGTATATGCCTGACAATGTGAAAATTCAGGAATGCTTACAACCCTGTGTCTATATATATATTCGGCGGCAGCATTATTAAGCTGCTGGGTTGCTTTCGTTTTATGATCACAGATGAACCCTACTGCTACTACTCTTTTGTGGCATTGAGGCGAGGGAGGAAGAGCAACCCATTGCTGGGTGTATGGATTGCAAATGTAGTAATCGCGTTGATAATGCTTGGCGTCACAACACAAAACTAAGTCATCATACGTCCCTACTACACCTGGTTTTATATCTCTGTACAAATTGGGGACGAAAAAGAGCTTTTTTTCTAGCTTGAGTTGTGTCTCCATAACTAAGTCAGTTAACT
Organism: Prunus padus; assembly: GCA_024362665.1. Lineage (NCBI taxonomy): Eukaryota > Viridiplantae > Streptophyta > Magnoliopsida > Rosales > Rosaceae > Prunus > Prunus padus. The sequence continues at coordinate 15,653,657 of JANFAM010000017.1, read as the reverse complement.
TGGACGACACTGTATGGAGGAAACTATTCAGAGACTGAAGTGATCTCTCCATCACTGGATCAGTAAACTTAGGGAGCTTCAGCAGGTCAACGTTGTAGTTTATCATAGTACGTATGATTGGCGTATGGCTACTATCACTTTGGATACACAAAAATTGGCGAATAAACAGAGGATCGGAGATGATAGCGGACCAGCGCTTGGACACACACTTGCATCGAAAAGCAAATTTATTACAAGGAAGGCGACAGAAAATTTCAACCAACACAACGTCCGGGAGATCATCAATATTGATATTCAACTTTGATGATGTTGTTGATCTTTTAGGGCGAGGAATATCGACATCTTCCCGTACTACTCCAAGAGACGACTCATATACTTCAAGGATATGGCATTGTTCCTTGACTTGCATCAATCTGACCATGGCAGTAGAATTGGGATATCGATCACTTAGTAACTGATCGATATATAGGGTTGGTATTCAGATTGGTTCACCCCAAACAGCTAGCAGAAGACATATGTTTTTCTATTGTATGTTATATATAGTGGAATATAAAAAATTAAATAGCCGACATTACTTCTCTTAGTGTTTGCACAGGAAAGGGAACACCTAATTAAAAACGGAAAGTAAATCAGACTGAAGCATGGAGTTTGGAATCCTAATCCATCTCATTAAAATTTAATCTAACAATTTTAAAGTTACACACATCCTTCTTAAAACAAAAACCTAATTTACTCATAATTAAAAGAGAAAGAAATTGCCCTCACTCTGTTAACGGAAAAGTTAACTTGCTGTAGCAGTTTCTTTTTTCTTTTTTTTTCTTTCTTTTTTTCTCTGTTTCTTCTTTAAAGTTCTGTAGCCGTTTATTTTATTTTATTTTTGCCTGCTTCCTTTCTCTGCTAATTCTCCCTCCAAAACCTTATCTCTCAGCAAGCTTTCTTTGCTGAGGAGTCTTAAACATATAAATCTATTGGGCTAATTGCACGCCTTTGCTCCAAGTCTTTTTTGGTTGATTACGTCTTCTTCTTTTTTTTTTTTGGTTGATTACTTATATGTGCCAAGTAAGATATTTTCTTGAATTTCTCCATTAATTTATGTTAATATTTGTATTCCCTTATTCGACATGGTTGGCTAATGAACCATTTTTTGAAACCACCTTTGCCATCTCAATTGACATATGGGAAGGGAAGATTTGTTTTTGTTTTTTAATAGAGGAAAAAGAAAAGATGTTGATGTTGCGATATACAGAGGTTTTGGGAGAAAGGAAAACTTGTTGATAGGGTAAGATTTTGGGGGAGGGGAGGAACACAGAAAGAAAGAAGGAAAAAAAAAAAAGCCTACTTAGGTCCCGTTTGGGATTGCTTTTTTTTTTTGCCAAGAAAAGTTAAGCGCTTTTAGGTGTTTGATAAAAATAAAATATCCCGATTATTTTAAAAGCTGTGGCTTTTTACAGTAACTTTTAAAAGCATGCTCTGGGTTGCTTTTTAAAGCTGCTTTCAAAAGAAGCAGAGATGAGCCTCCAATGAATTTTTTTAATTCCCAAAATACGTACCATCATTAATTTTTTAAAATGACACCACCTCCACCTCCACATCCAACTCCACCACCTCCACCACCACCTCCACCACCACCACCGCCGCCACCACCACATCATCCTCCGCCGCCACCACCACCACCACCACAACCACCACCTCCTACACCTTCACCACCACCACGACGTCCCCGGTGACCACCACCTCCACCTCCACCTCCACCTCTACCTCCATCTCCACAACCACCATCCCCACCACCACCACTACCTTCATCTTTATCACCACCACCACCACCTCCACCTTCATCACCACCACCACCTCTACCACCACTTCTTTCACCACTAGCTCCACCACCACCACCACCACTACCACAACATGATTAGAGCATAACACTTCAACATCATGTTTATTTTAGTCATTATTCACAGTTACAACAATTTATATTAAATTTTACCAAACGGTTTTGACATTGCTTTTTGTACTAAATCCAATCAAGCACTATTTCCCAATCTTTCCCACTCTCACATAACCACGTGCTCACCAGCACGACAAGCAAGGAAAAATCATCACTCAAAGAAATATGAATACGAAGGTACTAACACAAGCGTATAGGTATAATACCACCTCAACACCAAACACAAGTACTAGGGAAAAACAATCCAACAGGGGATCATTTGACTGGACACAGGTACAGTCTCCTCGAGACCCCTGTGCCCAGGGTTGAGCCGTCCAAATGGGACTAAGCTCGCAAGCCTATATGGGACTAAGCTACCACAAATACGCGCGCAGACTACCCCGTTAAGGGTCTACAGCTACACCCCGTTAATAAGGTATGCACTGGATCGAACCATACCAAATCCAAGTAACCGTATCATATCAATCGCCAAGCGATAATCAGTATCGAGCAGGGGAGGTACATAACCAGGTGCTAACCGCAACCACACCAATCGCCACGTGATAATCAATATATATACACACACATATATATATATATATATATAACCAATTACTTTCCAATTCCCAAATCAATCACATGTACCCAACCCCAAAACAACAGACACCAGGACATATACAAGTCCATCAGTCAACTAACCAATATAAATATATTCAAAATCAGGACATCACCGTCCCACACATATATTCACTACTTAAAATAATCACAAGGGTCAAACAACCGCATAACAGACCCTAACCAATTCAAACGTCCAAATCATTGAAAAACCATATTTAAAACCCAATCAATGCTCAAGCTCAGCATGTCAATTCAAAACCCAAATAAAACGTAAATCGCAATGATATACATATCATAAAATATAGCCATGAAGGCTCCAATACTTAAACCGAAAACCCGAAGTTCATAAACGTAATTATTAAATAAATTCCATTAAAACCATGAATCTTCAAATCCAAGATTCAAAACAATTATTCAAAGTGTATCAATATATATATATATACTTATAAGTATACATATATATATATATATATAAAACCGAAGTTTAGGTAATTATTCCATAAAAGTATATGTATATACATATATACACCAAAACCGAGTATAAAATCGCCCGGACGATACCAACGTCCACTTAAACCAAATATATATTTAAAACATAATATAACCATTAAATTCTCTTTTTGGTACAAAAATCCTGTAAATCCATATTTTAAATAATATAACATTTCCAAGCTTAATAACGCTCAATTATATAATCAAAATCAAATACTAAAATCCACTAGGCGTTCACCACGTCCCGTTCAATACCCAAAGGTATAAATACTAATAAAATAGCCATCAGGGCCCCACAAACAAACTGGCAACCCAAATCATGCATATACCTCAATGCAATTCCTTTTAATATAATTCAACCAAAGTCAAACCAAGACTTTAAAACAATTATCAAATCTCATTCATGCATTGCATTCAATTCTTTAAAATCATGCACATTGAAAACAATGTCCACTCACCGTTGGTCCTATGCTGCACAACCCTAAAAGGGTCCCGCCCATTACGTATGCGATGCCAAAGTACCTAAACAAGGATACGAGAATCGGATTAATGAACGTACTGACAACGAAACCTTAAAACGAAACCCTAACGTTTCCCCACTCAAAGTGTGCGTGTACGTACATACGAAGAATTCCAAGGTCAAACTACCTCTTTTAACCAGTGGGACCGCCTCGGAAGACTCACGGTCAACTGGCGGTCAAACACCCAGTTTCGATCAACCCGGGCCACCGAAGCCCACGACCTCCAAATCGATCTGGACATTCCTAGAAGTCCAACAAAGTCAACTACGTGGCAAGTCGACCTCAGGAGACACTCAGTCAACCCTGGAACTTGGTCAAACTAACCCGACTAGGTCAAACTGGACCCGTGGGTCCCATGACCTCCAAACTTAGATTCGAAAGTTCCTACAGGTTCAACACGGCCTAAACAACGTGTCCTGAAAGTTTGGTCTCGATCGAACGGTCGGATCGCTCACGATCGCACGATTGGACGCTTACGGTTTCATTCAAACATAAAGTCATTGATTCGGAGCATCCGGGACTCCGAATCATAATCCGTCAAATCCTATACGATCCTAGAAATACGAGGAACCACATACGTGAATTCGGATTCGATCCAACGGTCCGAACCCATCGAACCCACACAACGCGCAATAGGCTTACGTTGGTTCGATAGTCAAACGACGTCCGAATCAGAATTTGCGCACACGTACGCGTTCACAACGACATGAGGGTCTTAACGGATCTGAGAACCGCCACCACACCACCACCACGTGCCGCCACACGAGCCACCCTGGGTGGTGGGTGTGTACAGTAAATCCGGCCAACGCAAAACCACCAGATCCAACAGCAACCCATACACCAAATTGATCACCACCTCGAGAGGAGTTCAGAACCGCGAGAACCCGGCCAAGAACCGGCCGGCATCTGGCCGAAAAATTGAACTCAAAACCGGCCAATTCTAGGGTTATAGATCAGGTTGCAAAACCACCTAATCGATCAACACCCACCCCAGAAACAACTAGGACGTGAGGAGAGGACGCGAAAACATACCAGGTTCGACGAGAGAAGTTGCTGGAGTCGCCGGAAAGTCGTTGGGAAAAATGGAGGATCAGGCTGGAAGTTGTAGAGGTTCGCATCCGTCAACGCTGGAAAGACAGGCTCCGATCCTGGGTGGGTTAGAACCGTGAGGGTGAGACGCATCGATTCCAAGTGGTCTTGTGCGCTGCCGTTGCCGGAAACATCGACACCGAGGAGAGAGAAGGAGCGGTGCCAGTTTGAGGAGAGAGAAACGCGCAAGGGAGGAGAGAGAAGGGTTACTCGCTTTCTGATTGGTCCACCTGTCTTTTTATAATATTTTTATTCAATTTCTGAAATTACCAAAATGCCCCTCAAGCTCCCGACCTCGTATCGAAACACGCCGCCCGTCAACGGACTCGTTTCGACGAGACGAAATCAATGGCGCAACCCGTTTCGCCAAATTCCGTTCCCAAAATTAAATGACCTCCAATACCCCTTAATTATTAATTTCCAATTAATTCTAATAATTCTTATTTAATTCTTATTTAATTCATATTTAATTCCTTTTAATTCTCTTTTAATTTCCCAATTTAATTAACTCACTTATTTTATTTATTTTCTTTTATTTTTAGGTCAGGGATGTCACATTATAGGTATATTAAAGCCATCACATTTTTTCTATGAGTATTGTACCTATTAGAATATATATTATACATATACATTTATATCATTGGAGGATATATTAGGTAATGTTTAAATATAATGGTAGGATATATTACGTTTAATAAAATTCATTTATTGGAGTTATAAGAGGTTAGGAGGGAATATTTGAAGTAATTTGATTGTAGCCCAATTATTTATGGGAGTGGAAATATAAATGTATATTATTCATTTGCCTTAATTAGGTGATTGAAAAACGGTTAGCAACCAAATAAAGATCTAGTGTCATAATTACATGGACAAATTTTATCATAATTTAAAAATGAATTTTACTTAAAAATTGTATTATTGGTGGGTTATTGTCAAAAAATTTTAAATTGTAAGGACCTATTTTAGTATGACCCTTAGCCAGCTAGTGTAGGGTTTTTCCACATTTTAGGCTCTATCTTTAGGCTTAAATGCCGTGAAGCTCCCTAAGAAAAATGGGAACCTCATGAATCTGTACAAATATCTCAGCGTATTAGCCGGATAATGTAGGATTTTTCTACATTTTAGGCTCTATCTTTGGGCTTAAATGTCGTATAGCTCCCTAACAAAAATGGGAACCTCATAAATCTGTACAAATATCTCAGCGTATAAACAGTGTGCTCAGATAGAAAAAAACAAAAAACAAAAAACCATGTATATCAAAATCGAAAAAATGTGCCAATGGGTTCACACCACAGTGATGGTGGATTCCCCCTTCCCTTAATGGCACCCAGGTTGGAAACCACAAGGAGTTTCTTTCCTCTCCAATGTAACCTAAAAAAAATGAAAAAATGTACAAAAATCTCATTGATCACCCAAAATCTCAGTGATGACTCTTCTACAAACCAATCAGTCTCATCTCCCAGCCAAGGGCGCAACCTCAGCAAGAGGAGTAGCCATCGGAGTCGGGGCGGGCGAGTTCCGACAAATCGGGCACGTGGGACGCAGCCTCAACCAAGGGTCGACGCACGTGAGATGGAAAAGATGACCACAAGGCAGCAGCCTCAAAACATCTGTGTCTTTGTAATCACCCAAGCATATAGAACAACTCCTAGTCGTTGACGTTGACGTTGACTCACTTTCATGGAGCTTCGCTTGGGAGTAGAGCAGCTGAGGGAAGTTGCGTAGTGCGGCGTCGTCAAGACGCAACTCGACAGCACCTGCTGCTGCGACGTCGTTTCGGAGTTGCAGCTGCGTGACGGCGGCAGCGGCGCTTGACGATCTTCGAAACGACGGGTAGTTTGGAGGGAAACGCATGCGAGTACAGAAGTAGGAGAAGAGGGTTACGATGATTATTAAGGTCAAGACGCCGACGGAGACTCCTATGCCGTATGCGAATCCGCCGGCGTTGTGTTCTGTCTCATCGCCACTGTAACTCATGGTGGAGTTGTTCATTGCCTTATTCGTCTCCTCTTTTTTTTTTTTTGTTAATTTAATTTAATTTCTCTGTTTGAAAGTTGAAAATTGTGAGATTAAGCATGGAGAAAAGGATGGAAGAGAGAGGGGGAGACGTTTTTATATATGGTGGTTGATGACGTTATGCAGATAAGTCAACGTTTTTTGTCATTTTCGATGCAAAGTTTCTACCTACATCATCACTATTCAACCAATATTTTTTTAGCAGCTATTCAACCAATTTCAGTGAACAGTGTTTTGAATTGATTATTATTTATAATTTCTGATAATATAATATGGTTAAAGAGATAAATAATAAATATACTAATTATGTGTTGTTCCAATCCAACTAGGGTTTGGTGTGTTAATTAATTTCTCAGTTGGTACAAAGGGAATATGTACATATACCAACAAACAACACCAGCTCTGGCAGTTTCCTTTAATTATCTTTTCTTCCTTTTTTTACGTAAAGGCATTTTGAACCCATCAGCTCTCTCTTAGTTAATTGGCATTGAGGTAAGATGAGAAGCTGGTTGATTCTATGGATTTTTGTACAGTGCTCCGTTGCCTTTAGTTCAAAGGGAATTTCGACCCAAAAAAATTAGTTCAAAGGGAATATTGAATTTTTGAAATTGGAGACTTTACAAAATTAAATTCAATGGCCATGGCCAATTGGAGGTCATCGGTTAAGGACTTCAGTTGGGCAAGACTTCACTTGCAACGGCCAAGTTCTTGGTCGTTTTCATTTCCGGTGCTAGAGTGTCGGTATCATTGATGCAAATTTTGAACTAGGTTCGAACTCTTGTGGCTTCTCCGTGACTGTGAACCACTGTTGAACTCATACCATATACTAGGTCAAGTAACTCGAAGGATTCTCGTATTAATTACTTACCTGAAACATAGTGCGAAATAAATGAAGAATAGGAGAAGGTGGCGGTTCATTAATTAGTGAATAAGTACTTGTGAAACCCCATATTTTTAAATATGTATATTAATATTTCATAAAATTAAAGATTTATAGTTTGCAAACTATATAATTGATTATATATATATATATATATTTGTTGTATGGCAAGCCACGTGAATCTAGGTAATAACTAGTATAGCCTATCAAATCTTATTGAATGGCTTCAACTATATCAATTCATTTCAGCCTTATTTAATATTTATTATAAATATATACACATTACAAAAGCATTTAGAAAGGTTTTTGTTTGCTTACTAAGCTTTCTGTTAAAGATTGACGTGTTGCAAATATGAAGTCCTCAAAACCAATTAAAGCATGAGGTGGGATATGTTGGCATGAGGTGTAAGCACAGCTGGTGTTCTTATATATATAAACTTAATTGGAGAGTGCTCACTAAGCACTCTACAAAGCCAGCACATAAGGCTAGTTGGGGCCCAAGTAGTTTAGGAACCTATAGACTAGTTGTGTGGCATAATATTAAGCTTTCATCAATATCTTTGCCGACTTTAACTTCCTATAAATAGCACTACCTAATATTCCTTGTTTCATAGGTTCTTCAAATTGCTTTAAGTTTCCTAAAATCGTAGCCAAAGAAAAAAAATGATGAGTGAGAACTAAAGTGTGGTGAGATTTTGGAGAAGCTCAAATTTTTGGATTTGCGACTGGGAGTTATACAATAGCTTTGGATTTGAGGTAGGGGTTTTTCTTGGGGAGGCTCTATATAAATTGATTTAATTAAATATTATGAACACTATATTATGCTTGATAATATTATTTGATTATTATCCTTGATATTGGGTGTTTACATGTTGTCAATTATCATTATAATTTGATTAATGTTGACATGTTCATATGTTATCGATGGTGGTTGGAATTTTTGGATTGATAAAGAAATTATGGAAAAGAGGGTACGTAATGGGAAGGATCTTTTGTGTAGTTGAGTCTGACCATTGTAGGGATCAAGTTCAGGCGAGCCCGTGTGCACAATAGATTAGGATATCGGAGGTATAATTGTCGATTGTGTGATTTGGGCTTGGAGATCAATGGTGTAGACAAGATGACTAGCAAAAGGGGAATTATGGGATAACTGAGATGGGTGTTAGTTTATATAATGGGGCATTCGGAATCACAGTGGTAAAATGCATGGTATGGGACATGCAGATTTGCTTGCCCTATTATAGATTAACGGGTTGGGTAGAATTGAAGTTCATTCATGCATTGCATAAATTGTACATTATAAATCTCACTAATCACATAAGACATAGAACCCCTACTGAGCATGTAGTGCTTACCCCTTATTGAATCTATTGCAGGTTTTGAATATGAAGTTTAGTTTGTGACGAGGAAACAAGAAGAACGAGTTGTGAATATTTTTGGATGTTTTAAGTCTTCTACTTTCCTGTTATTTTGTAAAATTACAATGTAAATTACTTTGGTTTAAATAGAAGTTTGTGTTCAATTCTCATGTTTCTTGATATTTAAATTTTTAGTTTTAGTTTTCATTTTACCTCACACTCCCAAAAAAAAAAATTGGGGTGTGACAAGATCGCAAACAATTGTAACCGTTTCACTATGTTATGATTATACTTGTTTTATTAAGGTTTGTTTTTGTGTTTCGTTGATGTGTGAATCATGTTAATTTGACTTATATACGAATGTACAATTTACTTACACTAGGCTAAGGTTGAGCAAAATCGCTTCATACGGTACATTATTAGTTTTTGGATCCAATAGTCATCCCTCAGTTTGGCCTAACAATAACCACACCACAATAGGAGCATATTAGTGCAAGGAATGACTTTTGAATATTAGATTGTGCATTTGAATGGCTCTCCAATACCATTTGTATATTGAATGAGAGTATTACATATGGAAAAAAAGAATACAAGAATTATAAGTTCTATTTGCGTACCTAATTTGGGGGCCTTTCATTGCTTAGATTTTCCCCATTCCAATTTTACGTGTGAAATTTTGAAGATATATGTAAGTATGAAGAATGGCATGGTTAGTCAGACACGCGGTGCACTGCTATTTCCATATATTTTAGGGGCTTAATTACTGTTTCACCCCCGTCTCACTTTAACCTCTGAAACTGAAATTTTTTCACTTAACCCTCATAATCTCTAAAAATTGATGGAATTTTCTCACTTTAACACTTCCGTCCAATTCCGTCCACAAAACTGTTAAGTGTGCTTACGTGAAATGAGTATTTTTAGTAAATTTAGCTTTTAAAAACTTAAAAATCCAAAATAATATCCATAAGAAACTGATTTTAAAATTTTAAACTCTTTTTAGAGTTATCCTAACAAACCCCCTCTTCCCTTTCTTCCTTCCCATCAACTCACCAACCTCCATTTTCCTTCTCTTCCATTTCCGATCATCCCATCCCCAAAGCACCCAGCACAACCTCGCCACCTACTCCCCTCCTGCCTGCCGCACCACTTCCCTATTATCTATGTCCTCTCTCTCTTTCTCTCTCTTTCTCTCTCTTTCTCTCTCTCTCTCTCTCTCTCTCTCTCTCTCTCAACCTTGCACACATAGAACATTGAACCTAGCCACTCAGTCCATGTCACATTCGAGCCCAACCATCATCACAACCCAACCGCATGCTCCCATCTTCTCTCTCTCTGGCTCCTCTCTCTCTCTCTCTCTCTCTCTCTCTCTATCTCTCTCTCTCTCCCATTCTCTGATTCCCTCTCGGATTCGCTCATCTCCTTCCGATTTCACTAGTCAATGGACGGTGGTGGTTTGATTGGCAGATTGGTTGGCTGGGTTAGACGGTGGTGGCTCAATTTGATATGGGTAAGGCTGATGGTTGGTTCGATTGGATGGTGGTGGTCTGATTTGGTATGGGTGGGGTTGTTGGCATGTCCGATTGGATGGTGGTAGTCAGTTTTTGCCTGGGTAGTGGTGTTGTTAGTGTGGATTGGACAGGACCCGACCCAAATTCCACTTTGGAATTCGTGTCGAACCTCGTGCGTGTCCAACACCTAGCAGGTGTAGGGCACGAATGACCAAACTACCCTTGCCCTACACTAATAAGAAACCACCTGCGGGTTTAACTTCTGCTGAAAAACCGACAGAGTTTCCCTCTGAAAAACGGACATTTCCCAATTTATTTTCACTTGTAAAACACAGTTCATAATTCTCAAACGTTCAGCATGCATAAGTTATACTCACACATAATCAAAACATTTAATCTGAATGGCCTCCAACCTTACAAACAACCCAGACTCTATCAGAGCATAACAAGCCACGTAACTCAAATATCAATCGGGTCTTGGGCCCGCACATCAGTTCAAATTGAATTCAACTAAAATGTTAAATAGATTTCAAATCAAACTCCATAACCAATTTCTAAAATATCCTCTTCCGTGGCTACATCTAGATTGATCTAGATTGCCTACGTACCCTACTAAGGGATCAAGCCACACGTAGTTCTTCCAACTAAAAGAATCACAATACAAATAATATAGTACTAAACCGAACTTGAGTTTGTAATTGACCATTATATTCTTTGGTGCACTATTTTCCACATAATTGTGCCTCAAACATTATCCATCAATTTCCACATAGCAGAATTCAAGGAGATATACTCAACCTGAGAACGCAGAAAAATCCATCAATTCCATCTAGCAGAATCGAGGGACACGAAGTCAGCCCGAAACGCAAATCCGTCCATTCCACCTAGCAGGACGGATCGAGGGATACGACGTCAGCCCAGAAACTCAAATCCTCGCACCACATGGGTCGGGCGTCCCGAGACTCATGGGGCATTATCATAAATGAGTAACCGTTTCGAAGACATCACTTTATCCGAACACATTTATTTTTCCGAGGCAACCATATTTCCGAAGGCATTCGTTCAGTTTCCAAAGGTAACCACATTCCAATTATTAATCCATTGAATACATATATAAAAATAAACATAGATATCGCATGCTTGGAAAATAAAAGCGATAAATCAATAGTTCACAAACATTCAAAAACTCTCATAGCATAATACCATTTCAAAGCAAGCCTCTAATTACAATTATAACTATTAAAAGACCTCAACTGAGCCGACGCGGCCCACCACCAGGTTAATTGGGCTCATAGGCCCATGATCTCACTTTTGTTATATGAGAATTTCTATTAGTCCATAGTCATAAGTTAAATTCATCCTAGAAGTCTCGTCACGATCCAATGGTCGAATTTACCCATATCGCGACATTGACCAAATGGGCCAGCGAGGCCCACAACCTTTGATTTCCAATCCGAATGTTCCTATAAGTTCAACAAGGTCTATATACCACGTCTCGAGAGTTTTGTCTCGATCGAGCGGTCAAATCACTCGAGATCGCCCGATCAGACGATTACTTAAAACTTAACCCTAACATCATTGATTCGAGTATCCGAACTCTGATTCTCGATAAATAAGTTCCTATATGATCCTAGGGATATGAAGAACAACATAATTGAAAATGAGACCGATCGGACAGTCCGAACCTATCGAACCCGGATATCGCCTAATAGGCGTAATATCCGTTCGATAGTCAAACGGTAACCTATCGCTAATTTGAGCATACCGTCACGCTCGGGACTACAAGGGTGACATTTTAAAACTGAACGGCCCACTGACAAGTGCCGCCAAGCACCGTTGGCAGCGCGTGCGTGTCTTGAGTAATTTTCCGGCGACGAAAAATCCTCAAAACACCAGCCAATACCTACACCAAAATGTCAAGCACCACTTGAGGAGTGTTTTTGATAACTGCACTGCCCACCAATTTGGCCGAAAAGTGGCCGAAAAACCAACTAAACCGTCGGCCAAAACTGGGTTTTAAATCAAACTCTAAAACTGCAATTTCAATCCCAATTAACCACCCCATCAGCTAGAACACATAGAGAGGATGAAAATCCATACCTCAATTGCCAGAAACGGTCGCCGAAATCGCCATTAACGGTCGCCTTAGGGGTAAAATTGTCCTTTCACTTTAAAATTTCGAAAATTGAAATTAATTTCCGAGGCGGAATGTTACAGGATTGGGTTTGATTGGGTGGATGTGATAGTGAGGTTGGTAGTTGGGGGTGGGTTTTGATTGAATCCTTGAAAATATTTTTACATTTAAAACCTTAAAAAAATTAAAAAATGTTTTTTTTTTGTATTTAATTTGGATTTAAAAAAATTTAATAGTTAAAGTTATTAAAATGCCACTGCCACATCCGCACACTTAATAGTTTGTGGATAGAAATGGAAGAAAGTGGTAAAGTGAGAAATTTTTTGCAATTTTAGAGATTCTGGGGGTTAAGTGAGAAAATTTCAGTTTCAGATGGTAAAGTGAGACCAAACGTCCGTTCCAGTGGTGAAACAGTAAATAAGCCTATTTTAGGTCTTGTGCTTTTATTTCTTAACAAAAAGAAACTTTATGGTAATGGGACAATAGAGGCAGTAGCTACCCATTGTCTTGTGAATTTAGAAAGATGCACATCATTTTGTACATTCAGTACCTCTTTGCTTTTAATCAAGTTGCTATACTTTGACTTGCAAATAATTTGTAGTTTAAGTAGTTAAGAGCCGTTACTTCTCAAAGAAATTGTAGTTCAAGTAGTTAAGAGTAGGGGTGGCAATTTTCGATACAACCCATTGCACGACTCGAAACCAGCACGAAAAAAACAAAACACAAACCCGCATGATAAAAATTTGGGTCATTTTCGGGTCAACCTGTCATGACCCGCTTAATAAAAGGGAGAGTTACGGGTCAACCCGCCAATCCGTTAAAACACCTATTTAACCCATTTATTAAACGGGTCATGTCATGGGTCGTGTCAACCCATGTAATACACGCCAACCTTATCCACCATGCTGGCGTTAATATTGTGATTATATGCTACAACATTTGATATTTATAATGCCTTTACAAGCGGTTTTTCAAAGAACTAGAATTTCACATGTATATTATTTGATATTTATATTTATAAAAATTACATGCATAACTATTTTAGTAATTTATACTTGTTTCTTTGTGCATCATAACCAATTCTCACATTATTGTGATCATGGAAAACTTCTTTGCTTTTTCTAATCAACAAAAAAAAAATTCTCATGTCCAATTTTTTTTTTCTCTTAAGCTCTCATATCATCATCATCAATCTTACTTTCTCTCTTTGGTTTCTCCCACTAAAAAACAATTGACGGAGTTGTTGAAGACTAAATTCCAATGGTTACCAGTAGCTACCACTCTTTATTAAACATGTTATTAACCAGGTTACTTGTTTAAGACGACCTGAACTTGACACGACACATTTATTAAATGGTCGGGTTTGGATTGAGTATTCTTGACACGTTTATTATCCACGAACCCAACATGACACAACCCATTGCCAACTCTAGTTAAAACCCGTTACTTCTACACTTGAGATTGTTCGAATGCTCCCTCCTCCTAATATTATTTGTATAAAATAAAATAAAAATGAAATAGAATTGTTATATTTTGACTTTTCTTTTGGCCGGCCCGGGGCTACAAATGTACTATGGCCAGCAAGCTTATATGTGCTTTTGTTCAAGAAAGTGTCTAAAACTTCATATGAAGAGCTGCACCTCCACGTGAAGTTGTGACGGCTACGTCTGAGAATTGATTAGTGCACCAAATAATTTAGGGAAATAGCTCTATAAATACTTTTTTAAACCTTATAAATCTAACACCTATAAATATTCCTTATTGTCTATGTATCACCTTCTTCTCACTTTTTCATTTTCATTATTCTCTCTTCTTCTCTCTTCCACTCTTCTTCTCTCTCAGCTCTCTCTCTCATATCTATCTCGTTGTTCTCTCTTCCTCTCTCAACGCTTTCTCTTTCTCCATCCACCACTCTCTCTCCGCTAACTAACTATGCATCTTCTCATGAAGAAGAAGATCAAGAACAACCTACAAAACCCACATCTTTGCCCTCAAAACCCAGTTCTTCTTCCCCTCTATTTTCTTCTCTACCCAAATCCAAACCCCCAACTTCGTCTATCTTCGAATCCCTTCCGCAACCTAAACAAACCCAAACAAAACCATCTTTTCTGAATATGATAGCATGTCATGGCATTAGGTGGCCATTGTTTGAGCATTTTGGTTCAATTTTGGGTTTTTTGAAGTCAGGGTTTACATGCCCTCTTCAAGAACAGCTTATCCAGAAAATGAATTGCTGGGAATATGTAAGTTTTGATGTTAAATTGAATTTGATTACTGAAATTGGAATTGTGATTGATTTCGTATGTATTTTGTGTAAAAAGTGAAGTATTGGGATTGATTTTGTTTGTCTCAAATGACACATATGAACTTGTATCGTATTGTGGTTTTATTGCGGTTGTAAGTGGTATTGCGTCTTTATTGCTATGGTGTTGCTGTTATATTGCTATTATATTGATGTTATATTGATATGTTACTGTAATTTAATAGGAATATATGTTGATATCATTTTTCTTTATGTGCTTGTGATTTGTGTAGGAGTGATCGGTGCATAATTACATATCATTTTGTACCCTTCTAACTTATGATTTGGTTATGTTTTTGAGTTAAACTTGTGCTTTTAATCTATTTTGTGTTTGTTTCAGTGTAATAAGTTTGGGACTCATTTAATGCATTTTGGAGTCAAGTTAGCTCAAAACGGTGTCTGCAGATCAGTCAACTTCACGGATTGGACTCTAATTGCTCAAGAAGAACCAGATAATGAGCCATACGTCATTGGAAAGATACGGAAGTCTATTTTCTGGATCATTTTACGGTTCGTGATTCCGAGTCCTCTAGAGGAAGTTATACAAGTTTTGGCAGCTTAAGGTCAAAATCGGCAGGATCTGCGTTACTGGGCCAAAAATGACTTTTGAAGGCCTTCCCGAATTTTCCTTGAGTTGGGCTGCATATGCTTGGAAAGATAAGACAAAGAGCTTCAAGATCCATATTTTTGCAGATTTTTTAGAGTGAAGGACCAAGCCCAAATCGAGCCCACAAGCTGACTGCAATGCATTGTCATGCATGAGCTAATCATTTTAGTGGTGAATTGAGTGGTGTAAGTTGGTGAAGTGAGTGTGATTAATAAATTCAATTGTATAATCAGATTTATACTTCCCTAGGCCTATAAATAGTGAGTTCTCCAAACATGTAAACACACCCCAAGGGGGAGCTCTCAAACATCTCTCTAGAGCTCCTCTCCCTTCTCTCCCTCAAATTCTCTTAGTTTTCTTTTAGTTCTCAATTGTTTCCTTTAAGTTTTTCTTAGTTGTAATTTATTTTCCATTGTAATGTAATTTCTTTTCTTAAGTTTTCAAGTTTAATTAGTTTTCAAGTTTCAATTATAGTTCTTGTTCTTATTCATTATGCTTATAAGTTAATATGCTTGTTTGAATGATTGATCACCATTAAAACTTGTATGTTAGCTATCTTGGTTTGAATTAAGAGTAGACACCATGCATTAATTCAAATTGAACTATGAATAGGAAGAGTATGTATGGACATTCGACAATAGGGATTAGATACATGCTTGGTTGTTTAAAACATTCTTCTATGCTTAATGGATTTCTAATGCTTAATTTAGGTTCGAAAACAAGGATCTAATTAGGGAATTAGAAATACAAGGTTAGGACCAGACACCATGGCTTAATCATACTTTAGCTAGAATCAATCTAAGAATATGAATTGAACTTGGTAACTAATTTGCTTGAGTTAATTTCTTTTCTTTCTTTCTTGTTTTATTTATTTTCTTTTGGATTTCTGTTTTGTGCAGGGAATTAAATTGAATCAATCTATCATCAATCCTCGTGGGATCGACCTCGTACTTACACAAGCTATACTATCCAATGGCCCGTGCACTTGCGAGTTAACAAGGAGTTGAGATTATTCTTGGCTGAAGTATTATTTACGATCTCTCTCGCTCTGCTCTTCGTATTTTTCTCAACATTTATGCGTTAATTTAATGCTTGGTATTGTTTTGGAACCATAATCATTGTCAATCTCATTGTTTCTTTAAAAGATTGCTATGAAATTGTTACTCCATTTTCTTATTTCCTTTGTTTTAAGATATTTTTGTTTGGTGAAAAAAACTATGTTTTTGAAATCTAAAAGACTAGGTACTCTTCGTGAGTGTTTTCTGATCTGCAAGATCCAAAGTTTATGTATGTTAGTTTTCTACTTTTGCACTTGAACTTTGGCTGAGTCTAAAATCTGAAAAGTCTTGTATGCCCGCAGTGTATCTATGTCACACATCTTGGGTAAGAGGTATCTAATTGTGATAGCTTGCTCGATGTATGTATTCAAAGCGCCTCAAAATGTTTTCATTGGTGTCTTGAGTTCAATACCAGCAAAAGTTTTTAAATGATAAGAAATTATGAAAACCTTACTAGAATATATATCTAGAAAGATGTCATTGTGCTTCAAATTAGCAAATTGTGGGATGAAAGCACAATGGTTGACATGTCATTCTACATTTGATGAAAATAATTAATGACTTTGTATGGAAGTAGTGTTGGTTGAAATTAATATGTAATTTATTCATTGAAAGCATATTGTTTCCCGATGGTGAGTACTTGACCAAATTATAATTTGATGCAGTTTTGTCTTGACAATTTCTGTTTCTTTCTCTTTTTTTCTTTTCAAATTACACAAGGAAAAGAAAAGCGGCACCCAACTCGTTTCTCTGTCAATAACAAATTTGAGGTTAACAGTTACACAATGTGTTTTAGCTGGTTTGTGTAGGCATTGATGTGCAAGTCATACACTAGTGTTGGAGACCATTTTGTGCATAATGTAATGTGTAGACAATGAGTTCTTTGAGATGCCTTCTGAAGAAAAAAGCAAAGCTTCTATTATGAAAATGCTAAGCAAACTTGCAGCAAACTGTACACATCATTGATTATGCTTGTTATTATTAGGCCCCAAGAATTAGTAAGGACATCTAAGACATTATGTATTCTTCTTGTGGAGCTGTATGTTTCTAATATTTGTGTAATGTACTTGATACTTTTTTTGAGGTTATTATTATAATGATATGAAATTTTCATACATGGTTATTATTTTTATGTACTATTTATTATCTGTAGCAACTGAATATTGTAATAGTTCAACAATTAGAACATTATATAATCTGGGAAAGCGAGTACAAAAGTATCCATAAGATACTTGTTTATTGCCATTTTATTGATTTTTTTATTGCCTTTGCATTGGTTGTCTATTGCCACTTTATTGATTGTTTATTGCTTTTTTATTGCATCTCTTTGCCACTTTATAATCTACATGACATTATAATGGAGTGGAAGCAAATATGGATATCGTCAAAATTAACCATTCTTACATTGTCGTCTTGTATGTTTCAAAACTGTCGTACACGTGATTGTCGTTCCTTGCTCAAGATCCCAAAGTTTTCAAGTAAATTGAACTAAAATTTCATTTAATGGTATCAAAATAATTACATGGTCTCTTATACAATAATATTCAATACATGTTTTTTGTTTCACATAATCTTAAAAAATGACCAAGTATCTGAAGAATTAACAACTTGTAAACAAAAATCTCCTATTTAATTGTTGAATTTACATGAAGTATCATCCTTTTTACTCTTGCAGCTGCTCAAGCAACCAAAACAAACCCAATAATCTGAAATGAAACCAAGCAAGCCTCCAAGTTAAATTCACAACCTGTGAACATAACCAAAACTGAACCATGCTTAAATTAACACATAAATGTTGAGAAAAATACAAAGAGTAGAGCGAGAGAGATCGTAAATAATACTTCAGCCAAGAATAATATCAACTCCTACTCAAATCACAAGCACATAAAGAAAAATGATATCAACATATATTCCTATTAAATTACAATAACATATCAATATAACATCAATATAATAGCAATATAACAGCAATACCATAGCAATATAGAAGCAATACCGCAATACGATACAAGTTCATATGTGTCATTTCAGACAAATAAAATCAATCCCAATACTTCACTTTCTACACAAAATACATACGAAATCAATCACAATTCCAATTTCAGTAATCAAATTCAATTTAACATCAAAACTTACATATTCCCAACAATTCATTTTTGGAGAAGCTGTTCTTGAAGAGGGCATGTAAACCCTGACTTCAAAAACCCCAAAATTGGACCAAAATGCTCAAACAATGGCCACCTAATGCCAAGACAAGCTATCATATTCAGAAAAGATGGTTTTGTTTGGGTTTGTTTAGGTTGTGGAAGGGATTCGAAGATAGACGAAGTTGGGGTTTGGATTTGGGTAGAGAAGAAAACAGAGGGGAAGAGGAAGAACAGGGTTTTGAGGGCAAAGATGTGGGTTTTGTAGGTTGTTCTTGATCTTCTTCTTCGTGAGAAGATGCATAGTTAGCTAGCGGAGAGAGAGTGGTGGATGGAGAAAGAGAGAGCGTTGAGAGAGGAAGAGAGAACAACGAGATAGATATGAGAGAGAAGAAGAGTGGAAGAGAGAACAATGAAAATGAAAAGTGAGAAGAAGGTTATACATAGACAATAAGGAGTATTTATAGGTGTTAGATTTATAAGGTTAAAAAAAAGTTGTTATTTTACCAATGTTTACTCAAGCCGATGGCATTTAGAGCTATTTTCCCAATAATTTAATCAATTACTTGATTATGCATGTTGGGTGTTTTCATCCCAACTTTTGACCATACAAATTAATTAAATTTTGAAAAGCTTGAACGAAAATCATGTACGAGACAAATTCAATAAACTAAAGAGAGACAATTCAAGAACATAGAGACTTTTGCATGCTTGACTTTTATAGGATTTATATGGATGAAATTATTTGACATCTACTGACAATATCATAGAGGAACTTCTTTGTAATTATACTTCATTTAAAATTTGTTTAAAAATAATCATGTATACTCTTTAAGAAAATAATAATTAAAAATTCCTCAGCTATTTAGTACCTTTATGTTTTCCTCTTTTTGGCCGGGTAGGTCAATAGAATGAACTTTTTCTCCTTCTTTTTGAGTGCGGGGCGTGCCACCACCAAGCCACGAACTTGGGCTTGAATGGAATGTGAGTAGATGGATAGTGTGCGCTTCTGACTTCTGATAAAGTGATTGCTCGGCCAAGTAAGGAACCTCCTCTCGGCCTAGGTTCTTTCACTTCCTCGGGCTCGAGGATGGTTGGGCTTTGTATGGATGTTTTTGTGATTTTTAGGTTTTGAGGTAAAAATAGTGCAATTAAACTAAATGTGCGTTTAAACGTAAATACAAGAATTAAAGAGCGATAAAATAAATCAAAGCGATAAATAAACAAGAACGGAATAAGAATAATAAGAACGATAAAGTAAATTACACTTGAAGTTAAACTTAATGAAAACTCAATAACAATAAAAAGTAAAACGATTGAAATAAACTTAAATTTAAATGACAATGTAATGTAATTTGCAAGAATTTAAATGACAAGATAATGTAAATTGCAATAATTTAAACTTACACTATGGAAAGGAAGAACTTGTTATACTAGGTGCTTGAAAAGTAAAATCCTAAGTCTAAGAAAAGAAAGGTGCGAGACGAAAAATAGGTTTGTTTGTTTGATGTTGTCTGTCTTTTGTCTTCACTTGGTGAAGTTTATGAAGGGGTATCCGTCAACCCATGGGCTAGCTATTGAATGGCCAAATATCAATTCTTTGAAATTCTTTCCTTTTGAGGCCCCCAAAATCAATGGATCACATCGGCGGAGATATTCTGGTTACTTGATTTTCTCTCGTTTTAGAAAATTCCAAATCGTCATCAACCTCCTTGATTTCTTTCCTTATGAGGCCTCCATCACGTGCACATTGACCTCCGGAATTCTTGGGCACGAATCCGTGGATTGGGCTTGACCCTCCGAGCTCATTGGAATTATATGGGGCTAACCCTCACGACATTTGAGTTCTTGAATGCCAATTGCCTAGAAACTTTCGAACCACCAACCCCATTAAATATATATTCACTTATATATATATATTATATATAAAGAGGAGAACTACAAAAAATCTTCAGCCGCATATATACTTACTTATATATATAATAACCCAAAGCACTTCCATCTTAACAAAACTCAACGGCCCAACATCTCCAGAGCTCCAAAGCTCGGTGGCCGACTCCAACTCCAAGTTGCCCTTCAAAAGTTGGCGCATGCTCAACCAAAATTCCAGCAAATCCGGCCCACGTCTAATCATTGATGAAGATATTCTTTGTATTGCAATTGAGTTTTTAGCTTTTTCAATTGTGCTTGCTTGTGACGTCCCAAATCTAAAAACAAATAAATTAATTAAATAAAAAGAAGTAATTAAAATGAAATTAAAGGAAGTAAAATAATAAAATTAGAATTAATTGGAAATTAATAATAAAGGGGTATGGGAGGTCATTTAATTTTTGGTTGAGAATTCGGTGAAATGAGTTGTGTCATTGCGTCCGGCCCGTCGAAACGAGTTCGGGGACGTGTGGCGTGTCCGATTTGGAGTTGTAACGATTAAAATGGATACTTTGGTAATTTAAAATTTTGGTAAAACCCCATGGACCAATGAGAAATCAAAAAATTCTCTCTCTCTCTCTCTCTCTCTCTCTCTCTCTCCCCAAGCCCCCCTGCCCGTGCGTGCGAGAACCTTGGGCCAGCCATATTTTTGGCCGGCGTTCGTTCATCCGGCCACCACTCACGGTGGCACCGGTCCCAAAAGGACCACCTGGTCCTTGCAGTCAAAGCCCAGACCACCCCAGCCATCCACCGCGGCGCGTTTCGCCGGAAAAAGCCCTGGAGTCGTCGGTCTTTGTCAAAACTTCACGGAGCTCGTTCTCCCTCCTCCGGTGACCAATCGAGACGAGTAAGGTATGTAAATCTATCTACTCTTCGAGCCCTAACTGTCTACATGGTTGGTTTCCATCAATTTCAAGCCTAGGTAACTCGATATGTGAATCAAAGTTTGGCCCATTTTCAAAGTGAATTTCTAGCCACTTTCCATCATCTCTGGACATTCCCGTAGTTGAGAAAGTTGTTCCACTCATTGAGTAGTATAGGTAGGTGGAAGGACAGCTCTTGGTTTGGAGTTTGTCCGACTCGGATTATCGCTTTGGGCACCCAATGCGCTGCCAGTGTGGTTGGCTGTGCAGGGCCCACTTGCAACTGTCAATCTTCATTCCTAAATTATCCTTACGTTGTCAAGAGTGCGTAGGTGTGCTCGGATTTCAATTTGGAGTTCGTATGACAGTTGGATTGGAATTTGGAGTGCGTAGGTGTGCCTATTGCGCGTTATCTGGGTTCGATGTGTTCCGACAGTCGGATTGGTCCCAATTCTTAGTATGTTGTTCCCCGTATTTTTAGGATCGTGTAGGAGTTGATGGATTATGGATTGGAGCCCCGGATGCTCCGAAACAATGACTTAAAGTTTAATTAAATGAAAACCGTTCAATCATGCGATCGTGAGAAATCCGACTGTTCCATCGAGACCAAACCTTTGGAACGTGATTAGTTGACTTTGTTGGACCTTGAGGAATGTTCGGATCCAATTTGAGGTCGTGGGCCCCGCGGGCCCTGGTTGACCAAAACGGGATGTTTGACCGTCAGTTGACCGTGAGTCTCTCGGGGTGGTCCCACTTGTTAAAAGATGTAGTTTGACCCTAGAAACTCTTCGTACAACATACACGCACACTTTGAGTCGGGAAAAGTTAAGGTTTCGTTTTAAAGTTTCCGTTCACGTTACTTTCATTAATCCGGTTCCGTATTTGAAATAGGTACTCAGGCGCCGCATATGCAGCAGTGGGACCATCTCGGGGTCAAGCAACGTGGGACTATTTGTGAGTGGACATTGTTTTTAAACTAGCATTATTTTAAAGAACCAATTGAAATGCATATAAAATGGTTTGTTTCGATCATTGAGATTTTAAATCTTGTTTTGGATCTTGAATGTGGTATTTCTTGTAATGATTGGAATTTAATTTATATTTGGAGCTTATGTACATTTTGGGGTCCCGGCTATATGAGGGACATGAGGGTTATATTTTAATATTAATTTTATCGTTGTATTTGGGCATGGTGGGAAATTATACTTTATACCTTGTTTATATATTTTGGATTATGTCTTCAGGTTGGAATCATATGTTTACGTATTGGTTCTTTATACTTTAATTATATATATTTGGGTCTTAAATGCCCTGTGTTGGGACATGAGGTCCCTTGTGTAACTATATTGATATAATTGTATATTGGGTTTTGATATTGAATTTCGGGATATGTGGATATGGTCGATTATGTAAGCGGGTGTTCGGGACTCGGCTTTGGTTTGGGGTACTGTATTATTGATTTGAGGTGTTAGAGTCGCACCGTGGTTTGTACCCTCCCTGGATTACCAACACGTGGCATTGAAATCTCCGGCGTGTGGGGATGTTTGTGGTTACTGAACTTCACTATACGTGGCGTTGGAATCTCCGGCGTATAGTAAAGGTTTGGGCACCTTTGATCGGGTGTGCCAAGACCCTTGACTGGGTAGTCTGCATGCATAGGACAGTGGTTTGGTTTGTACGCATGTGGTGCTGGATTATTCGCTCATCCCTAGACGCAGGGTGGAAAGTGGGCCCTGTGGACTAGTCATGCGATCCCCACAATGGATCGTTTCCCCGATACTTGTTATGGTGCAAGGATGATTTGGGAGCTTATTATATTTTATACTTATTCTTTATGGGAGTACTATGTTATATTCGGGAACTCGTCTTGTTTTATACATATGAAACTTTGGAAGTTCGTCATAGTTTATGACTTGTTATATAGATATTTATATATGTCTACTTTATGGTTTTGGGAATTCATTTGTGTTTTGTATATATATATGTCTACATGATTCGTTTTAGAGGCTATGCCTCGGGGAAGGAAATGAAAAAGGTTAGGTTATTCGAAAAGGTTTGGAATTGGTTTATTCTTTGACTATGTTGAGATATCATGGTTTTGAATCAACCATGTATATAAAGGATTTGAATTGCATGGTTTTGCATCATTTTTAAACATTGATTTGAGTATGAAAACTTTGTTTTTGTCCACTCACACTCTTTTTGTTTTATTCCCCCCAGGCAGTAGTGCAGTGAATTGAACAATCAAGCCAAGCTTCCTCTCCTCGAGCTTCGAACCAAGTGTAGGACATTTATGTTCTTTGTTGTAAACTTTGGATTTTTGCTGTTTAATTTGCAATACTCTTAGATTACTCTGTTATCGCTCATTAGGGTTGATTTGAAGGCCGGAGGCCTATGTTGTATTTGTAAGCATGCTGGTTGTTGGGATAATCTTATTCTGTTGCTTTCTGACATGTTGAATTTTTGGGTAAAGTCAATTTCTCAGGAGACTGCCCGATTTTCGGCAGAAGTCTCGGCCCTTTTTCCTTTGTCTCGGGAAGAGGAATGGGTTTTGTTTAGTGTGTGGGCCAGACATGGGTTGATGTCGAAACAACCACAGGATCCGCCGCGGGTTCCGGGGTGGAATTCGAGTCGAGTCCTGTCATTGCTAAAGCTCTTCTATGCAGCCACATTCAATTGGTTGTGCCATCATTGTCCCTCTTGTGTTTATTAGCTTTTGTACTTGTGAAATATGAACCACCATGTTATTGGGTTATCGCTGCAAATTTTAGAACTTCCCAGCCCATCTTTATATTTGCCCAAATTCTTCCAATCCGACTGCCATTTTCCAGCTATTTCCAGCCTGGCCGAGATTTCCATTTCTTTGCTAGGCCAAAATTTCATTTCTCTGCCCTGGATTCTAGCCCACCTGCCCATACCTCTCAACTCCTCAAGTCCTGGCCGCATTTCCTGCTCCAAAACCCGGCTGCACTTCTCCTCATCCCGGTCGCTGCAGCTGCAAAATACTCCGGCCACTCTACTCTGATATTCCGGACCGCCCAAGACCAGCTCCAGCCCGGCCGGCTCCAACCCAAGTCGATGAAGCTCCAAGGTTCCTGCCCTCCAAACTCTAGGCTCCAAAGCTTCCATCAATAAACTCATTCAGAGAGTTTATCCCACCGAAAGAATTTAATGATTTTGAATAAACTCAAAAAGAGAGTATATCTAATTTAATGTTTTGTTTGAGGTCAAGTTTCCGCTAAACCCCGAGCTCCTCAACCTCCAATCCGCCTCCAAAAGTCCATAGCCCGGCCAAACCTTCAACTCCAAACTACCCATCTTTTTCAAAAGTCATCGACCCATATTCCATAGCTCCTGGCCGACTTTCCAAGGCTCCAAAACTCCCTGCCGGTTCTCCAAAGCCTCGACTGCAACACTCCAGCTATCGGCTTGGGTTTCATTGTCCGGCCGACTTTCCAAGTCTCCAAAACTCCCGGCCGGTTCTCCAAAGCCTCGATCGCAACACTCCAGCCGTCGGCCTGGGTTTCATAGCCCAATCGATTTTCCAAGGCTCCAAAACTCCTGGGCCATTACCACACTCTCAAGCTCCAGCCCCGGGTTTCAAGAGGAGAAAAGTGCTTGGCCCTCCAAACTCTTGCCCGTATTTTTTTAAGAGAAATGGAGGCTCGGGTTGGGTGAATTTTTATCACCCCCAAACATTGCCCCCTCGATTTATTTAGCATGAAGTTGGCGAATAGGTAGATGAATCAAAATTTTCTCAGATGTTGGTTTCTAAGAATTTTTGTTAGGCCATTTGGTGGATTCTCGACCATTCCTTGGCCTCATGTTGTAGTGAAATCCATCCACCTATATATAATATTTTTGGAGGAAGATTCCTTTTATCACCTTATTGCTAGCCTCCGCTTGACCATTCGGCCAAGGATTGTATAGGGTGGATTGAACCATCCGAACTCCCCAATTCCTCGCATCGGCTTGAACAACCTAGCCCATAAAAGTCGTTCCTTGGTCGCTCATGATGGACTCGGGCAAGCCAAATCGGTTGATTATAGTTTTCTCTATAAATTCTATCACCTCAACCTGGGTGACCTTCTTGAGTGAGACGGCCTCCACCCATTTTGTGAAAAAATCAGTGGCCACCAAGATATTCTTGTGGCCCGTGGATGACTTTGGGTGGATTTGGCCAATCGCATCCATTGCCAAACCTTTGAAAGGCCAAGCAAAGTTTCTCCACCAGGGAATACGGTAGCCGTTAGAATTCGGCTAAGGTAATGCAATGCTTGCTGTTTCTTCTCATCGTTGTCTTGGGCTAAAAGACTTACAATGGAATTTTTCGCACCCAAAATATGTAATTTCAAAGGGCGGCCTCACCTTAGCGAAATGAGCACCGGAGGCTTGGCGAAATATTCTTTGATAGAATTAAATGCCTTTGGGTGAACTTCCTCCCACCGAAATTCCTCTTCATCCTTAAGTTTTAGTAAAGATGAAAAAGACTCAACTTTCCCGGTAGAGTTAGCTATCCATATTCGGAGGAAATTAATTTGGCCAAACAAATTTTGCAATCCTTTCTTGTTTTTCGAAGGGGGTGTATCAATGATAGCCCTTGCCTTATTTTTGTCAATTTCAATTCCCATTTGGTGCACCAATAATCCTAGGAAAATCTCGGCGGAAACCCCGAAGTCACAACTTACAAATTTGGCCTAATAAATTTTGCTTTCACAAGCCTTACAATTTCTTTCTTGACCTATAATTCTATTTATGCCGACATTTGGCGAGGCGATTGCTTGAAGGGCTTGAAATCTTCCGTTGTTGATAGACGATGCTCGACCAAGTCACGACTCAATCCAGGCATCTCGTTGTAATCCCAAGCAAGGCAACCCTTGAACTCTCTTAAAATCTTTTCCATCTTTACCCGAAGTTCTGTCCCCATTAGGCCACTGATGAAGATTGGCCGATGGTCGTCTTCCGTCCCCAAGTTAATCTCCAACAAAGGGTCTTGGACTTCCGCCTTCAAATCATCCATCTGAGTTGGTGCCAATTTCACTTCCTCGATTTTGAGTGCATCATCTTCCGAACCTTCATAGATAAACTCCACCAAGTTAGTGGTGGACCCATGCTCGGTCGCCCTTTCAGCCCAAAAACCATTTAGCCGTCTCAAAGTGTCTTCCACCGCGGCCCTTTTTTCTTCCTTTATGGTTGCATCACACATTGAGAGAGAAGAAATCAGCTATCGTGGAGCGCCCCCCATCTGCTTGGGCATTGTGTGCCCCCAAGTCTATCAACTTTTGGGCCGACCCTCCCGTAGGTCGGTTGTTCTTATCTGACCCCGTAAAGTAAAGAGGCCCAATGTCATGTTCATAAAATTTCGCCTCGACCGCGTTGGCGGAGGCCATGAAGGGTCGTGCATCGGCCTAAACTATCTCTACACTTCCATCTTCGTGCCAAAATTGCAAGAATTGATGAAGTGAAGACGGAACACACATGCTTCCATGGATCCAATCTATGCACAACAAAGCATTAAAATGGGCCATTGTCTCCACCGTAAAGAAAGCCGTCATCCGAACCTTTTGCCTCACTCTAACTTGAAGTGGGATGATTCCCTTTGAAGTCGTGGTGTCTCCCACAAACCTACTGACCGTTGTCTCAGTTGGAATTAGTTTGTCAAAACCCTTTTTCATTTTCCTCATTATTGAGGTTGGGAGGATGTTAACCATAGCTCCCGTATCTACAAGGACCTTACTCACCGGAACTCCATCAAAATGAGCGCCCACATAAAAGGGCTTAAGATGGGAGGATAATTTCTTGGTGGGCATTTCATAGCACACATTTTATGGAAATTTATCCTCCTCCTTGTGCACCACGGTATAAGGTTGGGCATTTTCTTCCTTTAGAACTTCTTGGTTAGCCTCATTCATTTGGACAATGGATTCAACTTTGTCAAAAACATCTCCGTCCATGTAATTGGGTCGGTCTGATCGAGCTTCGAAAAATAGTGGAACTATGATTACCATGACATTAACTTCGTCAAAGTCCCCAAACTTTACTTTGGTCTTGCCACCTTCAACTCACTCTTAAACTTGGCCATCTCTTCCTTACGTTCCTTTTCGAGATGCTTCATACCCTCCTACGGAAATTCCTCTAAGTACTCATCATCCCCATATTCTTCATCATCTCTATATTCTTCATCTTCGGCCATCAAACCTTCAGTCGATGCAAAATTGGGCTGGGGGTTTTCCAATACCTCTTTATCTTCTCCTTCGGCCGTATATTCGGCCTCTTATCTTCCTTTGGCCGTACGTTCGGCCTCTTGTTCTATCCCGTTGACCTTGGCGTCGACCATG
Organism: Prunus padus; assembly: GCA_024362665.1. NCBI lineage: Eukaryota > Viridiplantae > Streptophyta > Magnoliopsida > Rosales > Rosaceae > Prunus > Prunus padus. The sequence continues at coordinate 15,625,876 of JANFAM010000017.1, read as the reverse complement.
ACTTGGTCTTCCTCCGCCTTTGGCCCACTTTCTTTCATATGCGGCTCGCCTCTAGTTTCTTGGACCATGTTTTGGTCGTTCTCTTCTTTCTTCTCAACCTTGGTAGGCTTAGCCACCTTGCACACGATGGGGGCCTTGGTGATCGGAGCCTTGATTTTCGGCTGAGCCACCTTTGTTTTCTCAACCTTAGATGGTTTCTCGTCCACCATCTTGGTTGGCCTACTAACTTCGGCCTTGGAATTGTTTGTCTCAAAAGCCCCGGTCAAATGTGTTTCCAACTCCAAAATCGGTTCTTCTAGGGTCGTCACCACAACTCGGCCATTCACCAATTCTCGGTGCAACTTTATCTCCTCGGCCGCCGCTGCCTCCAAAGATGCCATGACATCAGCCTAGGCCAATTCCAACTCATCCAACTGAAGCTTCTCTCGAAGCTTGACCAATCAGTCAAGTTGGGCTTGCCTCTTGTTCACCCATTCCAACTCTGCATTGTAGGTGGTGGCATATTTCCTCTAAGCTCTTCTTGTTTGAGTTTTGCTCAGAGATACTGGAGGAAGTTTTGGACCCCTACTCATATACTATTGGCCCACCTTAGTGTTCATTTTGAAAGTTGGAATACCATTACCATCCACCGGGCGAGGTCTTGATTCATAAGCCACATCTCGATTTTTTCCCTCGCCCATCGAAATCCACATGCTTCTATCTCGGCTGGGATTCGATGGATCAATCTCTTCATACCTCAATGGCGCATGTTGATTTCTCCTCTTAGGCTGATATCGTGGTCTCTCATGCCTATCTTGGTATTCATGTAATGGCCCTTTGTTCAGCCTTACTTCCATCCCAGGCTTTGGGCTATGTGGGCCGTAATTCTTGGCCGAACTTGTGGTCATATTTGTTCTGGAACTTCTTGGTCTACCCACTTGGATTGGCTCAATACTTACCTCCTTGGTTATTTCCTTGGGCTTTGGCGGAACCACCTCAATAGTTACCTCGCATTAGCATCGGCTGCATAGCACAATTGCCTTTGAATGTTCTTTTTGGTTGGAGCTTTTGGCTTGGGAACCTTGGCCACCTCTGGATACATCTTGGTCTTGTCCTTTGCCTTAGGGTCCGCCGGAATTTCCCTTGCCCTTCATTCCGCTGCTGCCTTCGCTGAGCCACCCAAGTGCAACCTTTGCCTAGGTTGGTTTGGCCTTGGGAAATTGGCATTCACCATATTGACTTAGGCATTTGGGTAAGGGTTCTGGTCAACATCCATTGTAGCTTTCTCCGGAAACTTAAAGATCTTCCGATCGATGAGGTCTTTTGGGAGGTTCCACTACACTTGGAAATTTGGGCCGTCATCGGCCTTTGATACTTGGATGCTTTAGACAAAGCCTTGCACACATATGGCCCATTGGCCACAATCTCGGCCAACTTTATTCCGGCCGACTCTTCTTCCTATTCTAGGAAAATCTCCTAATCTCTTTATTCCGGCCAAGTTTATTCCGAGATGTCACCGACTCTATTGTTGCTCCTCCTTTAGAATGGCTTCATATCGATACACCCGAAGCAAGAGATCATAAATGTCGTGGAACTCAATTCCTTCAAATTTCTTTCGAAGGTCGAGCAATAATCCTCCTTTGGCCAACTTTGCAAACTCGTGCTCCGGCATATTGACCGTGCACCTAGCCCTTGCTTCTCTAAACCGCCCCAAGTATTCTTTGACGGACTCATTTGGCCCTTGGCTTATTTTTGCCAAGTTAAGCCAAGTCGACCATTGAGACTTCGGGCTCCAACTGATAGAATTGCTCGTAGAAGATTTGCTCCATAGTTTGCCAATTAGGGATGGAGTTTTGTGGAAGTTTAACATACCACGAGAAAGCAACCCTCATGAGGGTACTTGGAAATAGCCTTAGTTTCAAGGTCTCTCGATGCCTAATTTCCGCACTTTGGGCCGTGAATTGGCCAATATGTTCTATGGTCGACTAAACTCTATCTCCCAAAAATAGTGCAAAATTCGAAACTTTGAAACCCCTTGGAAATTCCTCTTTATCAAATGCTCCGGATATGGCCTCCGGTAGACTGGTCAACCAATTCTCCTAGCATGCGGCACTATGTCTTGGATCATTTGTTCAACCACGCCACAGTCGATTGCTTGGTTTCCTAGTAGTGGATTGTTTGCATTTCCGCCAAGATTGTTCCACCCGCCGATTCCGACGAATTGGTTAATATGAGGCCCAGTGAAATTGGGCCCTGCCCCTGGTGAGCTTGTTAGCATAATTGATTATATGGCGGGAATCCTTGGAATTGGTCGGCCGCTGCATATGGGTTGTTGCTCATCGGCAGAACATGAACCGATGGGGCTGGGTTGCCCCCAGATGGTGGGTTAGGTTGGGGTGGATTCATCCTAAAGATGTTTGGTTGGGCCTCCGCCTGAGGCCCCGCCTTTAGCACTCCATTTAGCGCCACTTGATTCCCATTTTGGTCATTTTGTTGGCCCAACAATGGATCAAACCTCTCATTGATCTCAGCATTTTGAGTGGCCATTGTTTGAGCAATGGTTTGGGCCATCTCTTGCATTCACTGATGGTTGAGGTTTTTCGAAGTCTCCATTGCCCGAATGAGTTGTTGGATTTCCAATGAATTGGTCGGATTTGGCTTGAAGACTGATCCTCCAATGACTTCCATAAAATCTTCAACCAACATGTGGTCGGGATCAACGGTCGTGGCTCGGCTGAGGCCGTTCTGGTCGATGGTCGTAGCTTAGCCGAGGCCATTTTGGCCTTGTTAAGTGTTCGAAATATTTTGTGGCTGAGTATTCATGGGTAGAAAACCAACCATGCTTGTCTCTAATTCCGACCGAAGTCATGTGAATCCTTCCAACGGATTACTTGGGTGGTGGACATGCCCCCAAGTCATCTTTCGCCCACAAATCACAAACTTCAACTTTTGGGGCCGAAATAACTTGAGCCTTCCAGGAGCAATGTCGACCTTAGCCACCAACCAAAGTATAATATGTCATATGAGGAGGCCAACATCATTGTTTTTATTTATTTATATGTTTATTATTTTTTAAAACTAAGTGGCCAATTTGTTCAAGAATAAACCATGACCTTTATTAGAATCATGACGGCCTACCTAGTAGGTGGCCGCGTAGAACAAAATTTCATGGAGACCATGACGGTGGCCAACCATGTTTTACTCCAAGCTTGGAGCCATTCCTATTCTCAACTCGGATCTTACCATTTCGTTGGAAATGGCTTGAAGTACTAGGATGACTAATACGATCCAGATGACTTCTGGCCATCACTTTGGCCGACCCTTCATTTCCCCCAAGTACACTTGGTTGGCCAATCTTGGCCTTTGGCTGGGGCTTGATAAACTTGACCACTTGCAATTGTGGTCTCCCAATGTCGAGATTTTCTCCTACAATCATGTCTATCATGATTGCATCTTGGGTCGTACTCCGACCTTCTTTTTCACTAGATTGTAGGCCATTACATCTTAGGATATGGTTGCCTTGGGTTGGACCATATTGCAATTTTCATCGGTGACCACATTTTGGGTCTCATCCCTTTGGGTGGACTCATTTTCCTCAACCAATGTGAGGTTCTCAATAGGAAGGTCGACTTGAATATTCGATTTTAAGGTTATCTCGCCCACCTCCTTCTCACTCTCATATTCACTACCAACCTCATTTTCCTCTAAAGGAGTAGGAGGAACGGGTGGCCAAATTGCGACCATATGAGGATTTTCCTCTTGTGACTTAGAATCAAGGTTGGGGTTCAGAGTTTGCCATTCGGCTCGTTGGCTAAGAACTTGATCTTCGATCACAAGTCGCGATGAGATTTCACACAAGCTTTGGATAAAAAGTTCGTTGGAAGCATAGAACCTATCCACCATCTCCATAATTGCATCAGTGACATTAAATGTTTCGTTTATCATGCTTTGACGTTCTTTGTCCATGCGGTCAACATATGGCATCTCACCTATGTTAAGAACATTTTGGCCATTATAGCCATTAGAATGATTCATTTGGTGGGAGTCACAACTAGGCTGATCATAAATATTGGCCGAATTATTTTGGCTATATGGGTAAGTGTATTGTCCCCATGCCACTTGATTAGTTTGGCTACCAAGGCCATTTCAAGTATGTTTGTATTCAGCAGAAACATATGTGAAAAGGTTGGTCCCACGTAAGGAACATGTTTAGTTTGTTTAATGAAGTATCCAAGTCGGTCCAAAAAAACTAGATATATGTGAAACTTAGCCTTAGTCAGCCCCAAAGGATATCTGCTGCCTCTTGTATTCTGTGTTGGCAAAGTCAATCTCATCACCAATACGTATAGTAATAAGAGTAAAGTCCTTAGCCCTAACTGTCAAATTTTAATCTTTTTCATTGATTTGTTTCCATAAGAGAAAGATTTGTCTAAATGAAATGAACATTTTGCAAAAAAATATAGCTCTAGTTCCATTCTTCTTGTGTTAACCCTTTTGTTGCATTTAATATGTATTTGTTTTATTTTAAAGCTTATTGGAAATTAATTCATAGAGCTATGAGCTAGCATGATTTAGATGATTTAATGTATACTTTTATTTCCATAAAAAAATATAAAAAATTATATAAGTTACAAAAATCCTTAGATTCTAAGCTAAAAATTATAGGTAGCCCACCCGTGGAAAAATTCCTGATTCCACCCTTGATTATGAGATTTGTAGAACAAGGAGAAATAATTACAAGTATATTCAAGTATTTTCCTTATGAGGCTTCACAAGATCACCGATACATGTGTGTGAGATTTGTAGTTCAAATTAAAGAGGAAGCACAATCCAAGTAGGAAACACTCCATGTTCCGACCAGTCAGGTGTGCTCAATGCAACATGTTGCTCCATCATTATGACTAGTTGATTTTCACTGTGACAAACTTCGTTGAATCTTTATCCATACCAACTTAACAGGAGAATCAGAATCTTCATCAATTTTTTTGGGTTTGCCATTTCTATGCCAAAAATATCAAGACATTATGACTGCAAATAGAAATCTACATATCTTCATGCAAAAATTGTTCACCATGTGTATAGACACTAAACTTCTTTGATCCTTTTATATAAATCTAAGTGAGGTTAGCTTCTCTCAAACTCCTAATATGACAGGACCCGACCCGAATCCACCTTAGAATTCGTGCCGAAACCCGTTGGACAAGACCCACACGAATTCCTCCTCAAAATTTGTGACGAATCCAGCATCCTCATCCAGCAACCAACCTTTGCCGATCCCACTTAATAAAAATAAACTTTACTCTTCCCAAGACAAAAGGGAAGGGGCTGAGACTTCTGCCAAAATTTCGGTAGAGTCTCTCCTGAAAAATGGACATTTCCACAATTCAACTTGTAAAAAAACAACAGAATAATATGCACCAACTGCCAGCATGCACAATGTAAATCACACACACACATTTCAAATGGCCTCCGCCTCAAATTTCAATCCTTGAAAACAATAAACTGAAAAGTACCAAACATAACTCAAACAGTTTATGTTGTGGCTACATTAGATCAATCTAAGCTGCCTATGTACCCTCCGTGAGGGATCAAGCCACATGTAGCTCTTTGAGCCGACAAATACAATTTAGATACCAAACAATTAATTGAAGTGATCCACCAAGTTAATTCTAGAAATCAAGTTTTACTTTACACAATAATCATGACGATTCAACCTCTGACCACAAACTCATTTACCTTTACTCACTCCATTCTTGATATTCACGACTCAACCCAATTCCCAATATAGTAACATAATCTTTTTCCCGTTTCCTGTTACTTTTCTACATGCTGGAAAGTCCAACGCCACGTGTAGTAAAGTAACAGAAATCAAAGTGTACATTTTCCGAAGGCAACTGGGGGATGGGGAACAGGCTAGCTACCTATGCAAACAAATCGTGCAGGTGACTAGGGATCCTGACCGGGCACTCGCAGAGCAAGCTCAATGCAGGCCCAATCAAGGCACAGTAAGTAACCGAGGATGGGGAAAAACTATCCAACCACCTGACCAGTCAAATCGGGTAGGTGGCTGGGGAAGAACCTGACTGGAACCTGCAGAGCAAGCTCAATGCGAGTCCAGGCAAATCACTATATCCAGATCATTTACCACACGCTAGAATATCCAACGCCTCGTGTGGTAAACCAACCGTCAGTATACCAAGAAGCCCACACGCCTGAAAATCCAGCGCCACGTGTGGCTCAACCAATCCATTGTCCTACGCACATAGACTCCCAGTCAAGGGCCTTTGGCACACCCGATCAAAGGTGCCCGGCCCTCTACTACACGCCGGATAATCCAATGCCACGTGTAGCAAGTGAAAATAACCAAATCAACCCCCCCACACGCCGGAAACTCCAACGCCACGTGTGGGTCTCGTACCAATTATCAAAGTGGGCACACACGCTAGATAATCCAACACCACGTGTGGTCCACTGCCCAACTAACCATTTATATAATCAAAACGCCAACTCGCATATTTACCACCGTTAAACACATATATTCATTCACAAACTTTCCAAGATAACCACTTGCCCAAAAACAAAGGAGTCCCAAAGACCTCGTCACGACCATACAATTCCACCTATCCCAATCCCATATACATATCTGACCGAACAATAATAGTGTCCATACACACAACCCAAATGATAAATCAAAATTTGAAACAATCCTTGGAAGCATAGGTTCCAATCCATTACTCAATATCAATGATTCCATATATTAATATAACGTCCCATAATCACAATTCAACAATATTCCGAATCTCAAAGTTAAGACACTAAGCCCGAACATATATATATGCCATATAAATACATGAAATACCCCAAGTCCCAACACATGGTATTCAACCCAAATGAATCATAAACCTCAACTGATTAAACAAAACCCAAGGAACCTATAGAAATTTTCGACCGTACGCAAAAACCTATGTACGTTTGCCAAGTCCCAAAATTCCATACTCAATAATATGTTTATATAGTTAAAGTATGACCATCGATGTCCCACATAAAAGTCGGGACCTAAACTATGCATAGGCTTCAAAGAATAAAATAAATCCCAATATTTCCATTGAAAGTCAAATCCAAGACTTAAACAATAATAAAAATCCCAATTATCACGTTCAACCATTTATATAAAATAAATTCAACCCAATCCAAACGTATCGAACAGTGAACACCACATCTAATTATTTCATAAAACTGCCACACATAAGCAATTAATTCAGTTCGCCAAACAACTCATAAAGCCATCAACCATAATAATTTACTTGTAAAACAATTCATAAAGTCATTATTTTAAAATAAATATCCGCTCATCAATACAAATCAATACCCGGCCTCAACTAGGAATTAAACCCAAACCCTAGTTCCCGGTATTCAAGTGCGTGTATGACGTACGGGGTGTTTCCATGGTCAAATTACTTTTTCCGACAGGTGAAACTGAAGGATTTTCAAAACATTTTTGAGAAGTTCATTTGAATATTAAACAAGCATTTAATCAAATTAATCGCAGCGGAAGTTTATGGTGGTTGTTGTTTAAAATCAAAAACAAAACTTCTTCCAAGTATCTTAAGCCATGAACATTGATATGATTTCATGAATGGAAAATTCAAGAGAAAGGATAAGATCTAATTACCCTTGAAGCAATTATATGAACCAATTTGTGTTTGGTCTTCTCTTGATGATTTCCTCTTTCTTGATCTCCTCTTTGATCTTTGATCTTTGCTCCTTGATCTTTCTCCTCCTTGTGAGCCACAAAGGATATGGCCTCTAAGTCTCCACACCAATGGAACCTTGAGATGAGAAGGAAGAATCTTGGGAATACAAGGATGCTAGTGCTAGATCCCCAAGACTTGGTTTCAATCTAAACCCTTGAAAGATGAAAGTGTTTCACTCTTGAAAACTCTCTTTTATCTCTCTTTGATCTCCCAAACCTATTTGGTTGATATTGGATTGTGTTTGTGTAATGAGCTTATGACAATTAGCTTATGGAAACAATTCCCATACCCATTTACTTATGCATTTTCAGCCAAATCCCATTGGGCTTCCAAAATTGGGCCTTGTGACACTTAAACCATAATATTTAGGTGTCTTAAGCCCTTGGGCTTAATACCCAACCATTTGGGCTTCCGTTAACTATTACCGAGGCCCAAATACTCTTTACATGTAGTAAATCATCCATATCAAATTGATCAAATTTATTTCCACAACATCATATGTATTTCTCAAAGTTAACCATTTTAAGGTGTAAGCGATCCATTAGGTTCTAATTAGCATGGCGGGGAAAATATTAGAACTCTTTCTAACCAACCGAATTAAAACCCCCTTTTAATTTTTCCTTTATATGGATTGATCACAATCAATCCTAGGACTTCCACGAACCAAGAGTGACATCTAGCAATATATCAAGGCTACCCAAGCTAACCAGAATTGGTGAAGAACCTATTCAGCTTGGAATTACAATGCAATACGGTCCTTCTCTTATACAATGTTTCATATCATATTATTAGGGTACGGATTGATTATGTCAAACCCCTAATATGATTTATAACCTCATATGATTCAATAGAACATGATTAAGAACAACTTTCTATATCAAGCTCAAAATACTTTGGCCAAAGATTTCTTGAATCACATCTCGAAACATTCTCCTTCTTTATCGAAGGTAGAGATTCCTTATTGTACATTCACATGCCCCTATGATGAATTAAGAGACCCCAACAACACTTTAGACAAATCTTTTACGACTTGCCTTTAAGAGCTATCTAAGATCAATAACGCATCATAGGACAACCATGATGCCTCGTGTCTAAGGACTAATTTGCATGATTGCAACTATGAGTTCTCGCTTTGACATGTAGATAAATACTCCATACGAGAACTATGGTTGATCGCGTTCGGTTGTACCCATTCACTAATGAGCACCCACATACTTGTATTAGTGTCATCTACACAAATGGTTTGAGACTAACCATCCTCCTAATTGAGCATACATAGTATGTGCTAATCTTAATGTTTATCAATGCCCATTTGATAATCCTATGATTAGGAACATTTTGGGATACTATAGTAAGAGATTAAAGGTCTCCCTAATCTAATCTTCTTTAGATTACTTTATCTCTTATTTAGCATTCCCTGGACATTTGTTTCTTTAATTTATGTAAAAGATAACAAATAAGTTTGCCCTTTATTATCATATACGAAATGTATTCTAAGGAGATTACATCAAATGTATTGGCTCTTAGGGCACATTTCTAACAGAAACAACCTCGGAGACGCACGTCAACCCTTGGTCAAACTTCCCAAATATGGTCAATCGGGGCCCACGAGGCCCATGACCTCCAAACTTAGATCCAAAAGTGCCTACAGGTTCAGTACGGCTTACAGAACTTGTCCTGAAAATTTGGTCTCGATCAAACGGTCGGATAGCTCACGATCGCACGATCGGACAGTTACAGTTTACCTAACCATAGGGTTAAAGATTTTGGAGTATCCGGGACTCCGATTCTCGATCCGTTAATTCCTATACGATCTTGGAAATACGGGGAACAACATATTTGAAATCGGAACCGATCCGAAGGTCCGAACATATCGAACCCGGATAACGTCGAATAGGTGTAAATCCGTTGGACTGTCATACGATTTCCAAATTGGAATCCGAGAACACCTATGCGCTCAAGATGACGTAAGGATAATTTAGGAATGGAATTGGACAACCACAAGTGGGCCCACGCACTGCAACACGAGTTGGCAGTGCGTTGGGTGTCCAAAGTGATTTTTCTGCATCGGACAAACTCCAAACCAAGGGCCATCTTTCCACATATAGCTACTACTCGATGAGTGGAACACTTTCTTCAACTACGACAACGTCAATTTAGACAGCAAGTGGCCGGAATCTCCACTTGAAAACCGGCCAAAACTTTGATTTATAGATTGGATAACCTAGGCTCAAAATAATCAATTCCTACACAACCATCAGCTAGAACTCGAAGATTATATGAGTTTACATACCTGGTTCGACAAATTTGGTCGCCGGAATCACCCGAACGAATGCTTGTAAGTTTACGTAATTTTCGGCGGCTTTTCTCGATTTTCCAACGAACACAGGCGACTGCTGTGGCGGTGAAGGGTTGGGATGAGTAGGCAACGTCCCGCTGGTTCTTTTGGGACCAATGCCACCCAAAATGGTGGCCGGAGGAGGAGATGGTGGCCAAAAACCGAGCGGCGTCACTCACGGGGGAGGGGGCTGTTTGCGCACGGGAGGGAGAGAGAGAGAGAGAGAGAGAGAAATCTGATTGGTCCAGGTATTTATCAAATTTTTTATTCAATTTTCATAATGCCCAACACGTCCTTTTTAATTGTTATAACTCCGATCCGAGCATGCCGCACTTCCACGAACTCGTTTCGTCAAATTCTCTCCCAAAATTAAAGTGACCATTTTGCCCTTTAAATATAAATTTCCAATTTTATTTATTTAAACCCTTTTATTTTAATTTTAATAGCCTATACTATTTAATTCATTTTTCTTTAATTTATTTATTTAATTTTTTGGTCCGGGACGTTACATAATATACTTGTAAATTGGAACCAAAACATATGGAAAAACAAAAACTATAACATTAATTTTAACCAGGTTGCCTTACAAAGGGAGTAACCTCAGCCAATGAAGTCGAAAGCGGGGTTGGGAGAGGTGAGTTTCGACAGTTTAGACAGGTAGGACGCAACCTTAACCAAGGGTTGATGCAATTCTGATGAAAAATATTACCACAATCAGGCAACAACCGAAGCATATCGTTTTGTTTATAATCACCCAAGCAGATAGAACAATAGCAAGTGGATATTGTGGAGGCACCATGGTGATGGCAGTCCATGAGGTTGTTGGCTTGGGAGTAAAGGAACTTAGGGAACGTGCTGAGCATGGCCTCATCGAGGTATCGTTCTATGGTTATCTGGTCGTGATCGTGGTTTGTGGAAGCTGCACCAGAACTATTATGTTGAGGACTGTAGAAAGATGGTTGGAGTGTAGAGAAGAATAAGTGATAGAATAGGAAGAATACCACAAATGAGTATTCTGGTTGTATTGGATTTATTTTATATGCTATACAGTTGGCTTTGTACATGAATATAAATAGAATAAATTATACAAATGGTAAAACATAAAATAGGCAGTTCCAAGATTGTAGGGATTGATTGAGATAATGAAGCAATCGCACTTGAATGGCTACAGACTGCCGTGACTTGTGGGAAGTGCCTTGCATATTCATTGGCTGATGGTTAGGATGCTCTTCATGCCCCTTCAAGCAAAAGGGAACAAAGTGGAGGTTGAGCTTGGTAGCAAGTTGAGTAAATCATTCGTGAGACAAGCTTTTGGTGAAGAGATTGGCAAGTTGAGAAGCAGAAGGAACATAGTGCATTTGAAGAACACCTTGGGAAATTAACTCACGAACAAAATGATAGTCGATTTCAATATGGCGGGTACAAGCATGGAAGATGGGATTGGCTACCATGTGGAGGGCGGAGATGTTGTCTACGAAGATACATGGTGGGGAATAAAGAGGAATACCCAACTCACGAAACAAGTAGCCAAACCAACGAAGCTCAGCTGTAGTGGTAGCAAGTGCGCGATACTCGGCTTCAGAGCTTGACCGTGATATGGCGGATTGTTTCTTAGCGGTCCAAGTGAGGAGATTAGGAGCAAGGAAAACACATGCCCCTATAGCAGAGCAGCGATCATCAATAGAGCCGGCCTAGTCAACGTCGGAGAAGGCTCACAAAGTGAGGTCAGCAGAAGTACGAAAGAGAAGGCCATGCTCAAGAGTGCCCTTAATGTAGCAATAAATCCTTTTAATAGCCTGGATGTGAGTTGAACAAGGACGATGCATGAATTGGCACACTTGATTCACTACAAAAGCGATATCAAGGCGAGACAAAGTGAGGTACTGAGGCCCAACATAAGTCATCAATGAATTTGTTAACTGCAGGAAAAGTACTATCTGTGACAATTAAGTCATCAACACATTTGTGAGTCCACATAGGCAAGGGGTCAATTGACCCCCACAAGCCCGAAATCCACCATAGGAGGCCAAGAACTTGACCCCTACAAATTGCCCATAAGGTATTTGATGAAATGCCCCAAAGAGGGAGGAGTGGATTGGGGATGGGGGCAGGGTTGGTTAGTGTGGATTGAGGAGAGAGAGAAAGAGAGGGAGAGAAAGAGAAGAAATCAATACGGCGAGGGCAGAAGGAGGAAGAAGCCTTACTCACTTTGTTCTTGGCTGCATCTGTTCAAAGAGCTTTTGGCGGCAGCAACAAGTGGAAAACCAACCCATCGCGAAGAAGATTGATATCCTCTAATTGAATACGCAGTGTTTTGGCGTTGGACTCCTTTTAGTGAAAATGGGCTGTTTCTTTTCTTTCTTTCTTTGTCTATAACAAACTTTTTTAATTTATCAAGGTTTGGTTTCAAGATGGGAGAACTATTTTTGGTTTCAAGTGTAATAATAAAACATTTTAAACCCATATCCAAATGTAATATAACATAAGACTATCAGTTTTAACTAAGAACAACTAAAAAGCCCTATTAGAATACATTAAATAAAGAGTGCCACTAAAAGAACCCTAAAATTAACTGAGTACACCCTAAGTACACCCTAATATTTTAATTAAAATGTAAAATTAACTAAGTATGTCACGACTCGACTCCCCTATCACTATATTGTCCGCTTTGGGCCTCCGCCCTCACGGTTTTGTTTCTGGGAACTCACAAGCAATATCTTCCCAATTGGTCACCCATCCTAGGATTGCTCTAGCGCGAACTCACTTAACTTTGGAGTTCCTACAGAATCCGAAGCCAGTGAGCTCCCAAAAGGCCTCGTGCTAGATAGAGACGTGCCCACACATATAAGGCACATCACCCTTCCCTCCCCGAGGGATGTGGGATTGCTCACCGTTCTTGTTTCCCAAGACACGGGTCTTACAATCCACCCCCTTGGGGCCCAACGTCCTCGCTGGCACATTTTGGTCGAGTCCGGCTCGGATACCATTATGTCACGACCCGACTCCCCTAGCACAATATTGTCCGCTTTGGGCCTCTGCCCTCACGGTTTTGTTTCTGGGAACTTACGAGCAATATCTTCCCAGTGGGTCACCCATCCTGGGATTGCTCTAGCACGAACTCGCTTAACTTCGGAGTTCCTACGGAATCCGAAGCCAGTGAGCTCCCAAAAGGCCTCGTGCTAGATAGAGACGTGCCCACACATATAAGGCACATCACCCTTCCCTCCCCGAGCAATGTGGGATTGCTCACCATTCTTGTTTCCCAAGACACGGGTCTTACAAAGTACCCCTATTTAACTACCAAAAGTACTCTTGTACACCCTAATACACTCTATCACACAACACCCTAATACCAATCCTAAACGATATTTCTCTTTTTATATGAATTCATACCCTCTTTTCAAATTTATAAATGTACTGAATTGAACTACATATGCGGACATTGAACTTATTATTTGGTTTTCACAAGCTATGAAGGCATTTTCGAGGTTTGCAGCCCATACCCACATGGTCATGGATCTCTTCAAATCATCAATATTAAACAACCCAGAAACTGCTCCCTTTGAAGAACAAATTAAAACCAATTTCCATAGAAGGGTTACAAACCATTTTGGCCTGTGAAGAACAAATCAAGATGATATAACCCATTTGATAACAAAATCAAAACGAGATCTACCAAACCAATTCCATGGTGATGGTGGTACAGGAGGTGGACTTTGAGCATTTGGGCATTTATGTCGTAAGGCGCTTTAATTAGTTTAGTTTTTGTGTTAGTTTTGTTAGTTTGTTATTATATTTAGCTAGTCTAGTTTTTGTGTTAATTTTCTTCACTTTTTTCGTTAAGTAATTATTGGGGGTTTTCACATATTTTTGTCTAGTAGCTGCAACATTTATAAATTTTCTTAGTATGGATTTAAGTTTAAAGTAGATTACTTTAGGCATTCAATCTTTGTAAGATTGGTTAATAATAATATGGTCTTAAATATTTGTAGATTGGTTACTAATAATATGGTGCATTTTAGATTTGTCTAAAAAAAATTGTGAGTTTTTATACATTGACCCCCTAAGAGGAAATTCCTGTATCCGCCACTGCATCAACATACACAAGGACATAAAGAGGCTTGAGTATAACTGGTAGGCTCAATTGAGAGAGGATCCATAAGGGTTGCAGTTAAGGCATAAGGAAGAGGATGGTGTGTGGAGTCATAGACAAGATTATGAACGCTGCGGAACCCACATGGTGGTGGTGTGGTGGCTGGAGTTGTAGGAGATGACGTAATTTCTGCTAAAGGTGAGAAAGTGCTTGCATGTTGATGAAGATGCTGGTGGATGGAGATGAAGGCAAAGTAGAGAGGGGATGAGGTGTTGTTGGTGATGAAAGTTGGTTGTCCGTAGCAAGGTTAAAAGGAGGTGGAGTCGTTGGAGGACCTGGCGATAAAGGAACATGAGGAAGCTCCAATAATTTGGGTGCAATTGGTACTAACATGTGATCATTAGAAGACTTTGATGGAATATTAGTGTAAGAAAAATCAGATTCATCAAAAATAACATTCCTTGAAATATATACTCAGGCAGAGATTGGTTCAAAGCACTTGTACCCCTTGTAGTGATTGTCATACCCGAGAAAAATGCACTTGATAGACTTGGAGGAAAGTTTATGCTTGTTGTATGGCACCAAGTGTGGAAAACATGTGCAACCAAAGGACTTGAGAAACCGGTAGTCAGGTGGGCATTGGAACAACTTCTCATAGGGTGAAACGTGACCAATTTGGGCAGTTGGTAACCTGTTGATAAGAAAGACAGCAGTGGAAAAGCTTTGAGCCAAAAACTTGAAGGTAAATGTGATTGTGACAACAAGCAAAGTCCCATTTCAACAATATGTCTATGCTTACAATTCCGTTTTGCTCCGGTGTGTAAGGGCATGAAATGTGATGTGTGATGCCGTGTTCATGAAGAAAATTAAGGAATAAATGATTTATGAATTCACCACCACCATTAATTTGTATTGTTTTAATAAAATGGTTGTGTTGTTTTTCCACTAATCTTTTAAAGGAGATAAACGTGGTAAGCACATCGGATTTCTTTGCTAAAGGGTAAAACCACACAAATCGAGTGAATTCATCAACAATAGATAAAATAATAACGATAACCAAAATTTGATGAGATTGGGGCTGGTCCCCATAAATCTAGATGAAGTAGCAAGTGGTTCATGAGCATAAAATATTCTATTTGAAAAAGGAAGTCTACATGATTTTCCCAAAGGGAAAATATGACAAGCCTTGTTAGAATCAACCTTACCACTAACAGGCAGGTGAAATTTATTAAGTAAAATGCAAAAACATCATGAGACGGATGGCCAAGTCTTGTATGCCAAATATCTTGGGTAGTCCTTTCACCATAAAAGACTAGCTTCCCTGAGATTGTAGGATCTGCTTGAATATGGTACAAGTTACCAGAGCTACTGCCAGTGAGTAATATCCTCCCCATCATATTGTCCTTTACATGAAAACCATTAGCATGCATCTCAACATAGCAATTATTATCTTTAGAAAAACGGTGTATAGACAATAGATTCTTTCGTATAGCAGGAACACATAGAACATCAGTAAGTTTCAAAGGACCAATATTAGTTTGACCAATATGACTTATTGAGAGACGAGTGCCATTACCTACAATAATGGAGTCATTACTTGTATACGGTTTCACAAAGGGTAGTTGAGAAGGAGTGGACACCATATGATGGGTTGCCCTGGAGTCAACACACCAACTTGTGTTATTATATGAGTAGATGGCGAAGGAATATTGGTGGTGTTGGACTTTGCCATGTAGCCGTAATTGCCACGATCAGGATTGTAACATCCCGACCCAACTTAATTATTATTTAATTAAATTATGAAATTACATTTTTTCCCTTGGGGCAGGGGCACTTTAGTCACTTTTTGCTCAAAGAGCTCATCGATACGAGTTCGTAGACAGATAGCACGCTCAATTCCGAGTTATAACGATCGAGAAAAAGTCTAAAAACTAAAAGGACGTATTGGTCGATTCAAAAATTGTAAAATCCCTAGAAAACCTCGATTTTACCCCTCCCCCTCACGCGCATTACCTCTCTCTCTCCCAACAGTTTCTCTCTCCTCTCTCTCTCTCTCTCCACGACGCCGTGAGTTTCTCACTGGAGATCTCACTCCTCCGGCCACAACCGGCGACAATCCCAAACTCAAAATGACCACCTCAACCTCCTCTACCCAACCCACCTCATCTCCCAGCCGAAAAACCAAGCGAACGACAACTAGATCAACTGGAAAATCGCCCAGAACTGACCACCTTCGCCGGTAAAGTTTCTGGCCACGCCACCACATGGAGCTTGAGAAATTGGTGGCGGTAGCTGCCATTTAGAGCTTGAGAAATTCCGGCCAAACCCTCACGAGTTTGGCATCGATTGACCCTGTTCTGGCCACTTTTTGGCCGGGGTCCAAGACCAAAAATGACTCCCCTAGGTGTGATGGTTCTATGCGTATAGGTATTGGCCGGCGATTTGGAGTTTTTCTAATCGTCAAAAATTACTCAATACACCGCCACTGGTGGCGGCCCGTGGGCCACCTTGTGGCAGCGCGTGGGCAACCTTGTGGCGGCCGATTGAGTTCCGCGACGGTATGCTCAGATTAAGGATTGGATACAAAGTTTGGTGTTGTGTGATAGATTGTATTAAGGTGTAGGGGTATTTTTGGTAGTTAGATAAGGTGTACTTAGTTAATTTTACATTTTAATTTAAATATTGTAGGGGCTTTTTCATTCCAGCAGCAACAAATGGGCTGGGCTGCCATAAGAAGTAAATGAGCGAAATTACCCCCTATGTCTGAGTTCAAGAATTAGACCCCAAGAATGCTTCGAAAGGTTGGTGGAGCCTTAGCAAGCACCCTGGTTATCTTCACCAACAAAACAACGGTCACTTACAGATGAATTCTTAGCTTGGCATGAGAGGTTTGTGGCATGGAAGCAAAGCAATCATTAGTTTAGCATTAACGAGAGATAGGGTAGTGAGTTCCTATGAGAAACAGGGATTCTAAGGAAAAGGGGAAGGGATTCTAAGGAAGTTTGTTGAAGAGAGAGAGAGATGGGGGGTATCATGGGAGTGTTAAGTAGTTTCCGGCAGCTCGACAAAAACTCTGTCAAGCTCTGGAATGATTTACTAGAAGAGAAAATGGGAAGAGATTGAGGAATGGGGCTCGAAATTGCAGAGGTTTCAGGGATGAGAGATAATGCTTGCTTTCTGGATGTGAGAGATGATGCTTGCTCTCTAGGTGTGTTGTTTTGATGGGTAGGAGATGGCCCTTTTTATAGCCGCTAGAAGCTCCTTCTTCCCAAGAAACCCTAATGGGTTCTCTCCAATTTTGCTAAGTCTCCCCTTTCATTTCTCTTCTCTCCCTTCGATTCATCCTATTTTGTGAAACCTTCTTCTGTCCAAACACACAAAGACCAGATTTTTGGGAGTTTTAAGGCCTTCCCGCAGCTGCTTTAGTGTTGAACTCCTATCTTTGGCTACCACTTCACCTTCTTTCTTTCCCTCTTTCATGGCCAGATCTGGTGGGAGAAAGAAATAGGTAAGAGCGCTGGTTTGAAGGGTGCCCTACTCCTAGCAACCTGCGCAAGCTAATACCCTTTGGTTTTTCGAATGTTCAATCTTGGGGGCTGGTTTTGCCCACGTGCTGGAGCCTCCCAGCAGCTTACTCACATAGGCATCCTTTGACCTTCATCATGGCTTTTGTCTCCAGCTAAGTGTTGGAGATCTGCAGATATTTTCTTGGTTTTCTTGGGCTTTCCTAATGTGATGGGTTAACTTATTAAAGGAATGGGCTGATTTCCTAACATGATGGACTACTTTATTTGGGTGATGGGCCAATTTTCTAGAGTATTGGGCTCTTTTTTCTCTCCTTTATGCTTACCCACATATTTGGGCTCAAGAAATGGGCTTGGATTTTGGGGCTCCCAAGCAACCCAAAACCTCAATTTCTCAGCTCATCAATGGGCCTCATGAAAACTCGTTACCATCCATACCACAACCCACTCAGCAAGCCCCGGGCATTTGCGTGGCTTGGGCCCACTTAAGCTTGTAGCGTGGCTATATACGAAATAAGGTTTTTTTCTACTTGGTATTGCATGTCAATTGGTGCACTTGAATTTTATAACTTTGAAGAGGGATACGATGCTTGACGGGATAATTAGCATGGGCTTGTGGAAATAGTGCTTATTTTAACTCTTAGCATAACAAATTACATACTTATTTGGCATGGCACGTGGGTCATGACTTGTGCAAGCGTGAATGACAAACTTTGCATGTTCCAAATCAGGTCTCTTCTTAATAAGACATTGCGCTGGGCCGAGGATTTATTTGGGCCCAGCCCCTGGATTTTTGGGGCCTTAACATTAGCCCCCTTAATTGTTAAGGCTAGGAAAATGTGCTGAAATGGGCCGAATAATTAAACTCAACCCAAAAAAAATTATTTTGTAATTGTAGAAAACCTCTCCTCTTCCCGGTGCAAAATGGTGGCGTGTCATGATAAGCTCCAGCAGTTGCTTACGGTTTCCTAGATACCAACTTCCTTCTTCCTTCTTTTCATTTATTAGATTATATTTTCCTTTCTTTTCCCTTCCCTTCCTCTTTTCATGCACCAAACCAAACCTTTCTCCATCGCTCCTCTCTTCATTTTCTTTCATTCCTCTAGTGTTTCATTCCTCTAGTGAACTCAAAGTGAGAGAGAGTGAGATTGGGTGAGAACCACCCGTCTTCAGCCGCTGGAAAGGAACTCGAGCCGAACTCGAGCCGAACCCGACTCCGTCATACTCCTCCGTACGAAACAAACCACCCGTCATTGCTGGAAGGGGTCTCTTCGTGCAGATTTTCTTCCAAGAATCCCTAATTTTCCCTTTTTTGGTGCATTTGGAGCTATCTTTCGAGAAGATTAACGAGGTATGTCCCTTTTTTCTTGCCATTTTTTAAATCTATTGAGAGATTTGTTGGGTTCCTCACACCCATGGGTTTTACTTTTGTTTTGGCAGCCAAGCACCAAACCTCCTTTGGCCCACTTTGTCACTGCCACAACAATGGTACGCACGGCGTGGTACCAGCAAGGAAGGGCCCGTGTCAGTTTTTGGGGTTCTTTTCTTTTCGATTTCTTTCTTTTGCAAGCTGCTAGAAGAGTGCCAAATTCGTGAAGAGAAGTCACAGGTATGGGTTACTACCCTTTTTCTTTTCTTCATTTTTTTTCTTTTGCATGTTGGGCTTCTTTGTACTGGTGAAAAGGCTGAACCTTGCATGATGTATTGTTCTCATGATCGTAGGTTTATATGTCTTTGATACAGGAATAGGGAAAGGCGCTGAAAGCTTGGGTCACATTCCCTGCTGTTGGAAGCTTCAAGCGCACCAGTTTCGTAACTTGGGCATTCAACCTCCTATCTTGGTCTCTTGGTAAGTGGCTCTGCCCGTTTACTGGAATCTCGGGTCCCTCTTTGATTGTGAAGGAATAAACATAGACTCGACATCTTGGCCTAGGCTTTTTTTTTTTTTTTTTTTGAGAGAGAGAATATGTTAGCCATAGGAATTGCCTGAGAACTTTGCTTGCTGAAAACTTGAGTAATAAATTTCATGCTGCTTGGACATTTGCTTAACTGTTTCCTTTGGCGTGAGCTTGACTAGCCATGCTTGGTCCATGTTTGCGTGTGCTACGTTATTGACCCCCTTTCTATTATCATTATTTATTTTATTTTTTTGCAGGGATCAGGGAACACCTTTATTCACTGGATGACAAATTGAAGAGGGGAAGGCCGCCTCCATTGCTTAAGAATGCTTGTGAAGAAGCCATTGTAGGCGAAGAGCCAGCACCGGAAACTACTCCAATGATTGACCCTGTGTCTATATCAAGGTGCTACATAGAGAAGGGTTTGTTTCCGGCAGTCCCCTAATTTTTTCAGTATTCATGTGGCATTAGCAAGGGTTGGTCAAAGTGGGTTGACCGTGAACTAAGGGACCCCTCTACCTGCGATCTCCTACGCTGGATTGGGGTGCTGGATGCCATCTTTCTTTCTAAGGCATGTGACATCCACATTGAAGCCAAGATGCTACGTCATGTGGTTAGGCGATGGAGTACCACGACACACTTTTATCTGTTCATGGGGGGAGTTTACCCCCACGCTTGAGGATGTGGCCAACATTCTGCACCTCCCAATTTGTGGCAACCAAGATCCCTTCAATGTCATACAGACCCCGGAGGATGAAATGGAGCTTGAGACCTTACGGAAGGGTGCTCCGACTGCTCCTAGCACCTCTCCGCGATTTAGCAATTGGATACAGTATTTCGGGGAGATTCCTCCTCTGTGATTCTTCTCCGGATTGCTTGCATGAGCGGGTATTCACTTTGGCCTTGGCAACATCGCGCGGAAGCATGATCCCTCTAGCCCCCATGTTCTTGGGGCACCTATATCGCCTACTTGACCAGGTTCACTTTCTTGAAAAAGGAGCGGCATGAACTATGGTTGTGGAAACTCTTTTGAACTCGAGCTTTCTGCAAGTATTTTTATGGGAGCACCTCAAAGGATTAGATGTGTCCCCACTTTCTTATTCACGAGATAGACTACTTGTTGACTCCGGTAAGGGCTCCTATATCCCGGAAAGACTTCCTTTGGTTTGTAGGTGGTCTAGGCGGATGCAGAGGAAGGGTCAAAACTTCTTGGAGATTTTAGACAATGTTGAGAACTTCATTTTTCGTCCTTACAACGTCCTACCGGAAGAATTTAAGCATGTGTCATTTTATACTAATGGTGTAGTTGAGGCTCCTGAAGTGACGGCACAAGGTCATCATGTGAGGAAAGATATCTTGTTGAGTGTCACATGCCTCCTCCTACCCACACTAGGCGATGATCACTTGGAGGTCTCTGTGCATTATTCACCGCATCAAGTTCGACGACAGTTTGGGCTTGATCAGGGTGTCCCTTCCAGCACTAATCCTGACGATCCATTCCAACTGCATAGGGCCTTTTGGAGAAGACGGCATGCCTTTTGCCCTTGCGTTAGCTGGCAAGGAATGAGTTGGCAGCTTCTCAAAGGCCTACCAGACTTATTGGAACTGTTGCTTTGCCTCGTTTAGTTGGTTCCATGCTGCCCATTGTGATAGGTTGCTCCCCACAACAGTTCGTCACGCTCGCTTAGTGTTAGAAGAGAAAGCTATCTCATTGAGCGAGAAGTGCAACTTGCCTTTCACTTCCAAGGATGGCGAAATTATCGGTGACTTCTCCAAGTTAAAACAGAAACTGGGGAAACCGGGCTCTCACGATGCCAGGAAGAACGCTGCATGGGCAAAGCGAAAGTGGGAGGAGAGTTGTAGTGCTGAGAAGAAGCAAACTGTCAAGGAGAGAAAGAGGTTCATCCCTAATGTGGCAGCAGGTGGTCCCCTAAAGCCAAGGCAAATGTTTCCTCGGACCTTTCACCGCATCGAGAACCTGCGGCCTCTAGCAGCAGTAAACATGTCGACAAGACGCCGGAAGCTTCTCATACTCAGAGTGAGCATAGATGGCTGCAAATATTTGAAACCTTAGCCCATGTCGTTTTTACCTCTATTTTCTTTAAAAAAAATTGTTTTGAATTCCCTATTTTCCTTTATTCCCGCAGGTACCCCTCGAAGTAAAAGCAAGGGCAACCAAGGTCCTATGACCTTGAAGCGTCGTAGCATGCGCATTCTACAAGCAAGGTTTGCCAATGTCCGTAAGGATAAGAGTGAAAGCTCCAAAGCCAAGACCGTGGTGATGGTTGACGATGGCGAAGATGATGAAAACAATGCTGCAGAAACCGAGACCGGTATCCAAGAGCACAAGAACGTCCCCAGCGTAGGTGGTATGGACGAGGATCTTGATGAAGATCATTATTACAACCATGATGAAGGCGCGTATGCCGGCCTTGACATTCATTCGGAGGAGCCAGACAATTCAGATATGCCTCCTGGATTTGATAATGGCCATGAGCGTCATGTCGCTGCGTAATCGGTATCCGATACCCCCCTTTTTTTTGCTTTTATATATATATATATATATATGTATGTGTGTGTGTGTGTGTGTTGTATGCACCCTGTTCCAATTCATAACTTATGCCCCATCTTCCCTCTGCAGGTTGCCGATCCCATTGGGAGCATGGTAGTCTGCACACCAGATGCTTGCCCCAACCTTCCTACTGCTATTATTGATTCCACGCAACATGCCGACGAGGTATCAATTGCTTGCATTCCCCCTCCCCCTTTTTTGCTTCCGCATGCATTGTTTCTCTCCTTTCTCTACCTTTCGATTCTATCTTCTCATGTGCCTTGCAATCTTTTAATCTCATTCGCCCTCCTATTCTTCTTCTTCTTTTTTTAGGTTGGGAATGCTTCACACAGCGATAGAGGATACGCTTCCTGCTCCTCCTTCTCATGAAATACCCGAAGCAGGTACTGAGGCGGATCCACATCTTCCGGCAATTTAACCCCATGATGAGATTACTGATGGCCATTGTGAGATTGGTGATGCTCCCACAAAAAGTGCTCCCGTGGGACATTTATCAGAGAAAAGCATGTCCTGGCAGGATTGGAAAAATTCCTTCATTGCATTCAAAGCCTTCTTTGATGGCGGCATCAAGATTCTCCGATCCGTCGACGAGCTTCTCCCGCTATGTTACAGATTTGACGGCTATGTAATGTTTCAGGGTGCTTTTGTGTATCCAGAAACGATTGAAGTTTTAAGAAAATTTATGGATAAATATGGAGGCTTCATGGAGATCGCGGGCATCACTTCCTCTTTCTCCAGAAGCGCTGCTTTCCGGGCTCTTGGCTTGGTGCTTCATGGGATAGACACCCTACAGCTCCTAGATGTCACAGATCATAAGCTTCTTTCTTGGCGGGACGCAATCTGCGAGGCCAATACTTTTGGGGTTCGACGTGGATTTTCTCCTTAACAAAGTAAGGAACTTAGCACGTGCCATGTTTGGTGTGCGGGCCATCCATAGCATGGGATCATTACTTGGCCCTAATGAGGTAAAAGCTGCAGCTGACGCTTTAAACTTCAAGCAATGGGAATTGGAGGACCAACGCCGGGAACTGCATGCCCTTCTTCTTGCTAAAGATGTCTCTGCCGACGGCGCTGAATGTGTTGCGGAGGCAGCAGCTAGATCGTCTCATAAGGCTTCCTCCATTCTCTTTAGGTGCTTTCCATAGTTTCAAGGCACGTAACTTTTTTTTCATTTCGCTTACCTCTCATATTCCCTTTTGTCGTCATTTCTCTTTCTTTATTGAGATGCCATTTCTTCCAGCGTCATCTTGGCTTGACATGTATATTTATTTTATCTTGCAGGTTGTTTTCTTTGGCTCGGGGATCGATCAGCTGGGCACACAGTTCTTCCTCTTTTGAAACCATAGAATGTATTGATCTTTGGCATGTATAACTTTATTTTATTCCAACTATAGTTCTTTTGGATACTCTAAAGCTTATGTTGTCATGACCTTGTGATGTAATATTGTCTTATTTGAGCTGCTAGAACTTGTATTAACTTCTAGAATGCTTGAAACACATTGTAATCCCGCATGTGTTTTATATATATATTGCTTGGTTGGCAGAACTTGCTTTTGTGTGCTGTTTGAAATTTTCTAACAGGTTGGGGATCCTTAAAACAAGGCTCATGCTACCAAAATTCCGACAAGGTTTTTAAGTCGAAATCCTCAATGTAATTCCTTAAAGACTCAATCTCTCTCTTTTTTTGCAAGGCTTGTCTAATTATTTGGCAGGAAATGCACTCTCTCATCATGCCTTAGAAGGGTCGGACCAATATATGCATGACTTTCTTAAAGACTCCTTGCGAAATTTGTGAATGTCGTGAAGTTCTTTTGAGCATTGTGCTTGTTCGTCAATAGGATCCGATGGCTTCGTTGTTCCAGCGCCTTATAATACACACTATGTATTATTATTTTTTTGTAATAGCCTGGTTTTGCATGCCCCACATTGCTTTGCTTAGGCGTGACGCTTGTTAATAGTTCGGGACCCCATCCAAGTAACTTAGCTTGGCATGCTTACTGCTAAATTGTGTTATATATATATATATATACTTTTGTTCAGTGCAAAGTAAGTTTGGAATATAGGAGGGAAAGTAAAATCCCAGAGACATATTTTTATTTTTATTTTTATTTTTCAAAATACTCCTCCATTTTCATTGCAAAGCCCATGCTACCATAGTGGTGCATCATACAAAAGTTTTCTAAAAACATCACAGAAGGAGTTCATATTCAAACAAAAATAAATGCAATAACAAAAGTGCAGAATGCGAGGTTAACTTAGCAGTAGTAATGCTTGAGCCACTTTCCGTTGATGCGGTCCGTTAGCGTGCCTTCTTTGACAGAGACCAGGCGATAATAGCTGATGCTGTAAACCTCTTTGACTGCAAATGGTCCTTCCCATTGTGGGGCAAACTTGGAAGGTCCCGACACTTGCCTTCTTACATGCTCAACAACTTTTAGCATGAGGTCTCCCTGCTTGAAGGCTCGAGGCTTGACTGTCCTATTGTGTGCTTAGGCAACAATTTTGTGATAAAGTGTTGTCCTCATTTCGGCTTTTGCTTTTTTTTTTCGTCCAAAGCTTCAAGGTCTATCAAGCGCCAGCTTGAGCATGCCTTTGTATCCTATTCGAGGTCGTTAACGGCTGATATTCTAGCGGTGGGGATAGTAATCTCGATAGGTGAGATAGCGTCAGACCCATACACTAATGAATAAGGTGAGAAGCCTGTGGCTCTTCTTGGAGAGCTGCGGTAAGCCCATAGGGCATCTGGCAGATGAACACTCCAACCTCCTTCATACTCATATACCATTTTGCTCATAATTCTCAGTAGAGTATTATTTGTGGCCTCTGCTTGACCATTTCCTTGCGGGTAATAAGGCGAAGAGAGACGATGCTTCATACCATATCCATTGAGTGTCGAGCTTACTTGCTTGTTGACAAAAGGTGTGCCATTGTCAGTGACAATTTTGAATGGGATTCAATACCGGCACACGATGTATTCACGGATGAAATTTGAGATAGCAGCCCCCGTGGCCTTTTGAAGAGGAACTGCCTTGACCTATTTTGTGAAATACTCAGTGGCTGTGATGATCTATATGTAGCCATCAGAAGGAGGGTGGATGGTCTCGATTAAGTCAAGCCCCCAAGTATGGAAAGGCCAAGGAGTAAGCATGTCCTGTAACAGTGCAGGAGGCTTATGGCTTAAATTGGCATGGATTTGGCATGTGTGGCACTTCTTCATAAAGTTGTATACATCGTTCTTCATAGTAGGCCAATAGTACCCAACACTCAGCAGCTGCCGGTGAAGTCTCTTCATTCCCTGGTGCTCACCACATTCTCCAGCATGTAGTTCCTGCATGACTTGATGTGCCTCTGATTCTCCCAAGCATTTTAGTGGCTCACCGTTAAACCCTTTGCTATAAAGAGTCGAACCATCCATGAAGTACCTTTTTACTGTCTTTTTGAGCTTGCGAGCATGTTTAGCGTTGGTTGGTAGAGTCTCCTCGATGAAGATGAAGAATGCCAAGTATAGAGCCCTTCAATCCTCTACGAATGAGATGGTGAAAGATTCTTTGGTGGAGGGTATCGTAGAACACCTGGGGCAATTGGCTTGAATTTTGGCTGCTTGTTTCTTCATCTTTGGCCAATAATAACCTTTGTGTTGCAAGCGCCGATACAAGCTTATTACTGGTTCCCAATTGCAAGTGGCCTCATGTACTTCTTGGAGTCTCCTTTGTGTCTCCGTCATCCCTATGCAACGGATCAAAATACCTCCCGGGAGACGTCTGTAAAGCTCCCCAAAGATGGTTGCATAGTCTTTCAAGTCTTCGACGTCGCTCCCCTCGCCTAACTTTTTCTTCACAGCTTTCCTCCAGTCACTTTCTTCCAGCTGTTCCTCCTGAGCCATTGCTTCAACTGCTAGGATGTCCCTTTTTATTACGGTAATATTGGGTTGCTCTTCAACAAATGAGAGTTTTGATCCCAATGTGGCCAATGCATTAGCATATCTGTTAGTAACCCCTGGAATGTGCTCTAGCACTACCTATTTGAAAGAGTTGACAAGCCTTTCAGCAGCCGTACGATATGGTGCCAACGTGGCTTCTTTCACAGCAAAGCTTCCTTGCATTTGACTTAGAACCATGTTTGAATCGCCAATGATTTTAATCTTTTCTATGCCTATCTCCTTTGTCGTAGACAATCCCATTATGAAAGCTTCGTACTCCGCCACATTATTCGTGCATGGGAAGTTTAGCTTGAATGAGAGGGTCGTGGCTTGCCCCTCGGGGTTAACGAGTAC
This sequence comes from Prunus padus, assembly GCA_024362665.1. Classification (NCBI taxonomy): domain Eukaryota; kingdom Viridiplantae; phylum Streptophyta; class Magnoliopsida; order Rosales; family Rosaceae; genus Prunus; species Prunus padus. The sequence continues at coordinate 15,599,445 of JANFAM010000017.1, read as the reverse complement.
TACACTTGCTCCTCCGCCTTTTGATGTAGAAGAACCATCAAAGTATAGGGTCCATGGTTCTCCCTCTGTAACAATGGAAACCATTTCCAGCAGCTCTCCTGGAACTTCTTTGGAGAGAGTAGAATCTTCTACTTCGGGAAATAGAGCCAGCATGTCAATCAGAGCTTGTCCCTTGATAGCCCTTGGAGTTGTGCATGTGATATCAAACTCGGACAACTGTAGTAGCCAACGTGCAAGGCATCCTGACAACACCGGTCTTGTGAGCAAGTATCTTACGAGGTCAAACTTTACTACGGGCTGCAACTTGTGAGCAAGGAAGTAATGTCATAGTCATTGTGCAGCATAGACAAGGGCGAGGCATAAGAGTTCAGTCTTTGGGTATCTCGTTTCAGCTCTCCTTAACTGTCTACTCACATAATAGATAGGGCTTTCCTCCCCGTTACGGTTATCTTGAGCAAGCAAAGCCCCGACTGCGGCATTCGTTGCAGCCAAATAAAGCTTGAGTGGAAGTCCCGGAATGGGCGCCCTCATGGTAGGCAGCTTGGTGATCAATTGTTGCACTTGCTGATAGGCCTCTTGGCACTCCTTGCCCCATACATACGGCTTGCCCTTCTTGAGTAAAGGAGTAAAAACACTCATTGTGGCAGCAAGACCTGGGATGAAACGCCGAATATACAATAACCTTCCCATGAAGCTTTTCAATTCCTTTGGATTCTGAGGTGGTGGGAAAGAGTTTATGGCCCTGGTCTTTTCGGGATCCACATCTATGCCTCGTTGGTGCACTTGGAACCCTAGAAACTTGCCGGATAAAACTCCAAACGAGCACTTTTTCGGATTCATCTTCAATCCATACAGCCTACACCTTTCCAGCACCCTTCTTAGAACTTCTTGATGGCCTTCTCTAGTTTCTGATTTCACAACAAGATCATCCACGTAGTCTTCCACTTACTTTCCCATCATATCATGGAACACAGCCGTCATAGCCCGTTGGTAGGTAGCACTGGCATTTTTAAGAGCGAATGGCATGACGGTGTAGTAGAAATTCCCGTATGGCGTTCAAAAGGCTGTCTTCTTGGCATCCCTGGGAGACATTTTTATTTGATTGTAGCCACTAAATCCATCCATGAATGACAGCAAGCTTAGCCCCGAGGTCGAGTCAATCAAAATATCCATGATAGGCAATGGGAATTCATCCTTCGGGTAGGCTCTGTTAAGGTCTTGGTAGTCCGTGCATATCCCTATCAAGCCGGTCTTCTTCTTTACTGGGACAATGTTTGCTAACCAAGTCGGGTGCTTGATTGGTTTGATGAATCCAGCATCTAAAAGTTTTTCGATTTCCACTTTAATTTGCTTTTCAACTTCAGGGTGGAAGTTCCTTCTTTGCTGCACAACAGGTTTTGTACCAAGCTCAATATTCAAAGTGTGACTTACTAAGTTTGGATCCAAACCGGGCATTTCCTCGTAGCTCCAAGCGAACACATCTCGGAATTCCTTTAACAGAGAAATCAAAGCTTCCTTCTCTTGGCTTGTTAAGTGTACGCTGATGGAGATGGGCCTTTGGGCAGAGGAGTCATCACTTAAATTGATCGTTTCCAGCTGCTCAGCTACTGCCATCGAACCATCTTGCATGTGCCTTGGTGCCACCATAGGTTCTTGGAAAGCACAAGGCATGGGTGTTTTGTCATATGGACCTTTGTGGCTGTCTGCTTGCATCACTTCTTCTCCATACTCGGGGCTTTCCCGTAGAACACGGTTGAGCCCCGTCATAAACGATACACCGTGCGTCCTTCAGGCAACGTCACTTTTGAGCATTGGGGCTGATTGTAAGCATGGTTGTTGACTTCCGAGTGTCTCTTCCTTTCTCAATCAACAATTGTTATGAGTTCCTCATTGCTAAGATCACGAACCTCAGTCTAGGAAGGTAGATAGGTGCCAAAAGCCTTAGATGGGTTGCTTCCAGCATCTGTGTATTCGATGTAGAATTCCGCCTCCAAATAATGGGCTTCGTTTTGGTTGATGGTGCTTGATTTCCTGGTATGCGAAGTGGTCTCAGCCCAATCCTCCCCTTCACGCATTGGTGGTAAGTAGAGACCATGAGTTTGTGCTTGTTGAGCCATGGCCTTCCGAGTAAAGTATGGTAGGCTACGTCCACATCTACCACATAGAACTTGGTGAGCGACCGAATTGGCCCCACCTTCAAGTTTATCTGTATGTAGCCAACAGTAACCTCACTCTTATTTTTGAATCCACTGATGCTTGTCTGAGACTGTACTACCTTAGATAGTGGAATGCCAACTGCTGTAAGCACAGACAGAGGCAATATGTTGACAGAAGAGCCTGTGTCTACCAAAGCTCTCCTTATAAACACATCGTTGATCTGTCCCTCCAAGTAAAGTGGCCTCCTATGATCCGAATATGGGACCTCCATGTCTTCATCCGTGAAGACGATAGAATTGTCGTTTTGCAAGAACAATCTTTGTGGCTGGGCAGTGAAGCAATGAGGATTAGACTCTGCAGAGATGTTCATGAGAGCTGCAGCAATTGCCTCCCTTGCTTGTGGTCCAAATCCAAGTTGGTCAAAGAGTGACTTGAATTTTGGATTCCTCTGGATGACTTATGAGGCTGTGGGCCCCTGCTTCAGACCTAAGTAACGCTCCATCACACTTGTTTCAGCCTCCGCAAGATTGTGAAATGTTACAGCAGTTGTTTCTTGCTGCGTAGACGAAGCCCCCAAGTAGCATTCTTCCGGCATGTCTAGCGTGAACATTTCGCTGCCTGAACCATCATCTCATCCATCAGCAAGTGGCCATGGGATGTTATAACTTGAAGGTTTTGAGTATTTGCACCAGTAGGCCTTCTCCATGTTTCCGCAAGGCTCCCAAATTGCCTCTGGTGGCTTCGAGTCGTTCTTCCATGAGCAGCACAATTCGTCGTCATTGAGCAAATCGTCGGAGCATGTTACGACAGCAACTATCTCTTTTCCCCTTCGTTTTGGCAAGGGGTCTTCATCAATGGCTTGCTTCCTGGAGGGGAGCTCAAGAACTCCTTCATGTATTTTAGCATGTAAGATCCTCCTTAGAGTCTGACAAGCCGTGGTTAGATGCCCTACAAACTGATGGTAACGGCAATACCTAGGATCATTCTTCTCCTCTCTAGTAGGGACTTTGTAGGGTCTGAGAGGTTTGATTGCGCCGTCAGCAATCATTGTGTCGAGGATGGCATGGAACTCTTCATCTTTGCATGGTAATGGCGGATATGTCTCCCTATCTTTTCGTTTGGGTGAGTTGTAATCACCAGATGATTTGTCATCAACCGCCAATGTTTGGTGCGCCTCCTTTTTCTCACTCCTCCAAGTTCTCTGCCCTGTTGGTTTGACAATGCTTGTCCTCCTTATCGCTTTTAGCAGCCGAGAAAATTGGCTGATGCCAATATTCTCCAGGTAAACTCTGTAATCTGCCACGATGTTGCTGATGCAAATTTCGACAAGCGCTTTCTCATCATTCTCATCTAGCAGTTTCAAGCCAGGTCCTGGAACCTGCGTACAAAGTCCACGAGATCTTCCCCATGTTTTTGGCGAGTGTTGTTAAGTTCAGTGGTAGTGACTCTTTCCTCATGCTGGAAGTATTTCTTACAAAACCTGCTTGCCAAATCTTCCCAAGAGTGAATAGAGCCTGGTGCCAACGTCGTGTACCACGTATAAGCACGATCGGTAAGGCTTTTTGAAAACTCTCGGAGCCGGAGATTATAATCACCAGCATGCGGTCCTAGAGCATCAATGAAACGACTGACATGCTCCTTCGGGCTTCCTTTCCTTCCGTCAAAAAGAATGAAGCAAGGTGCCTCATAGCCTTTAGGATACGGTTGCTAGAGTAAGCTTGATGGATACGGCGGCTGAGGTACATACTTCCAATCCTCTTGGCTTCGGCTTAGCTCTTTCTCTAGCATGGCAATGACATCTTCTTGGGTAACAAAAGATGGCCCTTTTTGTTCAGAGCCTTTTCTAGCAGCAGCAGACTCCTCTTGTGAGGCTGGTCTTTCGTTTCCTTCGCTTGGCTTGGAGACTGAGCTTTTTAGCTCTTTGATTGTTTCCACAATCTCCCTCTAGGTTTCCCCTATAGCATGGATGGCTGCAACAAGGTCTGTGAGGGTGAAAGCTCCCTCACTTGCACGTTCTTCTGCTTTAGAGGAGGCATTTTGCCTTGATTCTGAGTCACCATAGTCTGGTCCGTCTTGGGAAGCCATGGTTTTCCTTCAGGTCTTCTTCCTTGGAGGCATTGGTGAAAATAATGGCCTAATCCCCAGCAGAGTCGCCAATTTATGTAGGGGCTTTTTCATTTCGGCAACAACAAATGGGCTGAGCTGCCATAAGGAGTAAATGAGCGAAATTAACCCCTGTGTCTGAGTTCAAGAATCAGACCCCAAGAATGCTTCGAAAAGGTTAGTGGAGCCTTAGGAAGCAACCTGATTATCTTCACCAACAAAACAACGGTCACTTACAAATGAATTCTTAGCTTGGCATGAGAGGCTTGTGGCATGGAAGCAAAGCAATCATGAGTTTAGCATTAAAGAGAGATAGGGCAGTGAGTTCCTATGAGAAACAGGGATTCTAAGGAAAAGGGGGAAGGGATTCTAAGGAAGTTTGTTGAAGAGAGAGACAGATGGGGGGTATCATGGGTGTGTTGAGTAGTTTCTGGCAGCTTGACAAAAACTCATCAAGCTCTGGAACGATTTACCATAAGAGAAAATGGGAAGTGATGGAGGAATGGGGCTCGAAATTGCAAAGGTTTCAGGGATGAGAGATAATGCTTGCTCTCTGGATGTGAGAGATGATGCTTGCTCTCTAGGTGTGTCGTTTTGATGGGTATGAGATGGCCCTTTTTATAGCCGCTAGAAGCTCCTTCTTCCCAAGAAACCCTAATGGGTTCTCTCCAATTTTGCTAAGTCTCCCCCTTCATTTCTCTTCTCTCCCTTCGATTCATCCTATTTTGTGAAACCTTCTTCTGTCCAAACACACAAAGACCAGATTTTTGGGAGCTCTAAGGCCTTCTCATAGCTGCTTTAGTGTTGAACTCCTATCTTTGGCTACCACTTCACCTTCTTTCTTTCCCTCTTTCATGGCCAAAGCTGGTGGGAGAAAGAAATAGGTAAGAGCGTTGGTTTGAAGGGTGCCCTTCTCCTAGCAACCTGCGCAAGCTAATACCCTTTGGTTTTTTGAATGTTCTATCTTTGGGGCTGGTTTTGCCTACGTGTTGGAGCCTCCCAGTAGCTTACTCACATAGGCATCCTTTAACCTTCATCGTGGCTTTTGTCTCCAGCTAAGTGTTGGACATCTGCAGATATTTTCTTAGTTTGCTTGGGCTTTCCTAAGGTGATGGGTTAGCTTATTAAAGGAATGGGCTGATTTCCTAACATGATGGACTACTTTATTAGGGTGATGGGCCAATTTTCTAGAGTATTGGGCTACTTTTTTCCCTTCTTTTTTGCTTACCCACATATTTGGGCTCAAGAAATGGGCTTGGGTTTTAGGGCTCCCAAGGAGCCCAAAACCTCCATTTCTCGGCTCATCAATGGGCCTCATGAAAACTCGTTACCATCCATACCACAACCCACTCAGCAAGCCCCGGGCATTTGCGTGGCTTGAGCCCACTTAAGCTTGTTGCGTGGCTATATACGGAATAAGGTTTTTTTTCTACTTGGTATTGCATGTCAATTGGTGCACTTGAATTTTATCGCTTTGAAGAGGGATACGATGCTTGATGGGATAATTAGCTTGGGCTTGTGGAACTAGTGCTTATTTCAACTCTTAGCGTAACAAATTACATACTTATTTGGCATGGCACGTGGGTCAGGACTTGTGCGAGCGTGAATGACAAACTTTGCATGTTCCAAATCGGGTCTTTTCTTAATAAGGCATTGCGCTGGGCCGGGGATTTATTTGGGCCCAGCCCCTGGATTTTTTGGGCCTTAACAAATATTATGATGTAATTAGATCATAGAGTGTACTCAATCAATTTTAAGGTTCGTTTAGCAGCACTCACAATAATTTTAAAACTCATCCCAACCTTTTCCCTATAAGTAAGCATACCATTAATTGAGGGAGAGATTTATGTTTAGAAATTGAATTCATATAATCTTATTTCTTCTATATATATATATATATATATATATATATATATATATATAAAGGTAGAAGACCTTAAAAGTGAAATTTTCAATAACCCCATAAATACCTTTTGTTAATTCAAATACTACAGCAAAAAAAAATAATTAAAAAAGGGTAAAGTGGTAAAATAAATGTGTTGAATAATTTAATTTTAAAAAAATAGGAAAAAGAAAAAAGATGAAGACGTGCTAAAGAAATGTAAAAATAAAAAGCAGTTAACAGAAGTGCAGTAAAAAAAGGGAAAAAGACGAAGGAAGAGCAAGTTTGATTTTTGGGATAAGGATAAGATAAGAGCCGTTAAAATTAAGTAGAAGACGTGTGCTCACTGCTCAAGAAGAACAAGTGTTTAAAAATTAAGTAAAAAAGTTGGAAAAAAAGAAGAAGAGCAGTTAAAAAAAGTAAAACTGAAACCACGTTCAAAACCCACCAGACCGAATTTCCTCCCTCACCAATTGCAGAGCAAGAATCTTCATCTACTCACTGCATAATAGAAAGGGGGTAAACAAATGCAGCATTACCAATTGCAGAAAGTGGAAGAGGATCCACTGATCGATTATACTAATTCAGTTCTGAGTTTCGTACAAGAAGGTTGGTTTTGGAGGTTTTCTTTTGTTTTTCTAGGTTTGTTTCTTCATTTGTGATGTCCAAAATTGAGAAGTAAATCACAAATTAAGTTTGGGTTGTTGTTACAGGGAGGAAGATCAGAACTGGAGCAATCAATATAGGAAGCCCCAGTCTGCTCTTAAATCTGGTAATTGATGCCCTTTTGACAAATGAAATCCTTGACTGTAGTTGGTTTTTCTGTGAGAGGAAGCCCAGTGGAATTTCGCATAATTGTTTGGGAACAAGTTCAATGAAAAAATATTGGTAACTTCATGTTTGTTTGTCCATGAAGGATTTCTGATGATACTTAGCATTTACTTAAGTAACTTATTTTCATTCACGGATCCATATAGGATTTTGTCCATCACCATAGATTTTTAATCTCCGTTTATCTATTACTTTGTTGATATTTGATTACGGTTGGGTTGGATTTTGTCTATGCAGCATTCAATTTTGCTACATGGTGATTGATATGTGGTACAATTTTATGTCATATAATAATCTGTTTTGTCTTAGCATCAGCATAATATGAAAAACATTGCCTCCCTGATTTTGTTCAAGATTGCAATTGATGCCAACCAACCCAACAGTTTTCTTGCCTCTAACCTATTGTTTGTGCTGATTATTTTGGTCTTAGTATCTCAAGAAATACATTAACATGCTTTTGAGGTTTTTTTTCTATTGCATATAAATAAAGCGTGGGAAAACATTCATTTCATTAGGTCCTGGAGAAGAGGAAGCAAAAAATCTGACACCAAATTTTTTTGTACTTATAATTGTAGAGGAACATTTTGGCCTTTGTATAAAAAAATGCAAACCACCAGCATACAAATATGCTCAAACAACACAATCAACAACCAAATTGCTCCTGTTTACAAAGAAGTTGCAACCAATTTGAAAGAAACAAAAAACAGCCAAACTTCCTCAAAGTTGTCAACAAAGGTGAATCCTGCACTCTTTATTATTTTTCCTTTTAGATTAAATTGGTGTATAACTCAATCACTAACACTATACTTCATTGTAGTGAGTATTTTTGTACTGACCTCATTTCTTCCCTAATAGTGTGAGTATTTCTTTTTATGTCTAGCATCAATGTTTATTCTTTAATCAAGCTTCTTTTTATGTGGGTATGATCTATTTCTTCAAGCTTCGTGACAAAATCTTCAGATTAAAAGCCAATGTTTTTCTGGGGACAAGCCACATGAGTTTTTTAGGTAAGTGACTATGAAATTGTGTGGATTTTCTGATATTTCAGTGGTGATGAGTCTGTAAATCATTTTGCGTTTTAATTTTTGCATTGCTTTCTTCCTCGGATACACTACTTCAAATGTGGGATATTCATTTTAAAAATATTTGCAGGTTATGCGTCATCACTGATTCAATTATGGGAAATAAGATTTGGTTTTTGGATATCACATGTATTTCTAGGTTGTGAGAAATGAAAACGATTTTATTGAACTTATAAATTTCAATGTGTACGTCAAAGAAGAAAGGAAAGCAATGCAAAGGAGCACTCTTTTCCTTTTGATTGGAAATATGTTTATTAGATGGCCTAATGAGTTTGTATGATTTTTTATTGGTACGATAATTATTTGAAAAAAAAAAGTACTTAATTTCTGTTAATTAGATGGGTTAATAGGTTTGTATAATTTCTGTTAATCAACTGGGTTGGATTCGCAGACATTTGGGTTAGTTGCCTCCGGTTCTTCCAAAAACTCCCGAGACTGGAATGAATCTGCTTTGTACACAGGAGTCTTTTTGAAATCAGTTGCTCCTTCATTGTAAGAAGTAGCAGCAACGAAACAAGCAACAAGCTGCACACACACACCAAAACAGAACAGCATTAGCCTTGAGGGGTGGTTAGCGGAAGCGAAAGTAGGGTAGTATTCACTTATGAGCTACATTTCCCTACACTTTGTTAATGAAAAAGATTCCCTCAACTGCTATTAAATTTCTATTCTCATCCTTTCTATAAGCAAAAGTAAAATCAAATAGAACTCCCTGAATTTCTTCTTCAGGTTTTCATCATATAACCAATTCCAGCAGGTTAGTATGCATAAAGTAGGGATGGCAAAAATCCCGTCGGGTCCCGGCCCTAACGGGAGGAAATTTTCGGGGCCAAATCGGAGTGCAGTGCGGGAGACCGAAAAAAATCCCCGACGGGTTCGGGCGGGTATGGTAACGGTGTCCCCGTCCCGAACCCGCCCGATATGTATATATTTAATTTTAAATTAATAAATATATAGTATAATACTTAAAACATTTAAAGAAGCAATTAATATATTTAACACTACCCATCCCTTTCTCACCTCTATTTAAAGCTTATATATGTATTTCATTTTTAAGTTTATATTAATATATTATTAGTTAATATTCTTACTTGAATTAACAAAAATACATATTTGGGCTTGTTATATCCAAGGTATATAAGAAGTATATATGTGCCCATACTAAAGGTATATAATACGTATGCACAACACAAATATGTATTTATGTATCTATAGAGGATCCACCTTGTAGGAGGTTGACTAGAACTACTCATGAATTAGATCCAAATCCATATCAATATGACGGAGTTATCTATACCATATCTAATTAGATGGCTAAGAAACAAAATCACTCTCAAAATCAAGGTATCCATATCCATATGGTGTTGAAAAAAGAAGAAGAAAGTTTTTTAAAATAAAAAAAATTGGGGTGATATGTAATTTTCTATACAAAAAAATTTCTATACAACTATCCTTAAGACACTTATATATGTATTTCATTTTTAAGTTTATATTAATATATTATTAGTTAATATTCTTACTTGAATTAACAAAAATACATATTTGGGCTTGTTCTATCCAAGGTACATAAGAAGTATATATGTGCCCATACTAAAGGTATATAATAAGTATGCACAACATTAATATGTATTTATGTATCTAAAGAGGATCCGCCTTGTATTTTTCATTTTCTTATTATGATGAATTGTTATGTTGCTAGAACTACTCATCAATTATATCCAAATCCACTTGTCAATTAGATCAATTAGAACTACTACTCATCAATTGTTATGCACAACACAAATAAGTATTCACTCGAAGTGAATTTATGTAGGAGGTTGACTAGAACTACTCATCAATTAGATCCAAATCCATATCAATATGATGGAGTTATCTATACCATATCTAATTGGATGGCTAAGAAACAAAATCACTCTCAAAATCAAGGTATCCATATCCATATGGTGTTGAAAAAAGAAGAAGAAAGTTTTTTAAAATAAAAAAAATTGGGGTGATATGTAATTTTCTATACAAAAATTTCTATACAACTATCCTTAAAACACTTAAAATATTTTGAAAATGGAAGCTTCACGTTTTGAACCCTTGACCAGTTCCCAAATACCCCCACAAGCCAACCACTAGCACACTATCACTCCTTGTGTAAATGGGAAACAATCAAAGTATTTAATACTTTCCATTCCAGCAAAAATATATATATATAACCAACCCTTTATTGTTTGGTCAACCTCATAAACCTAATCCCCTAAAAAATAGATGACTCTTCAGCTTTTCTTGAGCAGCCGCCGTCCACACATTCTCTCATATATATTTTTCTTCCATTATTCTCCTCTCTTCTTCTTCTTCTTCTTCTTTTTCTTCTTTCTTTTTTTGGTCAATTCTTCTTCTTCTTCTTCAACTTGGCAGCTGCCCAGTCCATCACCCTCTCTCTCTCTCTCTCTCTCTCTCTCTCTCTCTCTCTCATATATATATATCTTCCATTATTCTCCTCTCTTCTTCTTCTTCTTTTTTTTTGTTCGATTCTTCTTCTTCTTCTTTTTTTGGTCGATTCTTCTTCTTCTTCTTCTTCAACTTGGCAGCTGCACATTCTCTCTAATTTCTGCAACTATTTGGGTGTGTAGTTATGAACGGTGGGCAGGTTTGATTTTATTTTGTGAAAAATTATTCCAGTTGATATATTGAGCTTTTTGCTTGGCCTATGTTAAGCTTTATCTTTTTGCTCTCTGTGTGATTTTATCTTGTGAAAAATGGTTTCAATTGATATGGATTGATAGATTGAATTCTTGCACATGGAGTTTATGCAAAAGTCGGGGATTCGGGGCGGGTATGGGGAATGGTCCCCCGACGGGTACGGGGCGGGGATTCCCCGAAACCTATTAAACGGGGATGGGAGCGGGGACGGGGGCGGGGTTGGGAGTCGGGGGCGGGGATGGTATTGGCATACCCGGACCATACCCGGCCCGTTGCCATCCCTAGCATAAAGAAGTCCTGCTTCATTCAAACTAATAATGACGATTGTAAATACCTAATGAGAATGACATTACAAGTTCTACCATCCATTAGTTGCATGTACCTATTTTTCATTAAGAAAGTATGCATTCCACCAGTCCATTTTATCTACATGTGATTTGGTAATTACATTTCTTTAATTTTAAACATTTCAATTTCAAATTTAATTATGTTTTCATCAATTGGCCAAAGTTAAAGTTCTTAACAATTAATTGAAAACTAGCCTCTCTGCACGCGCTTCCGCGCGTGCGAGAGGCTTCTTTTTAATCACGCGCGACTTACAAAGTTTCGTTTTTATTATTTTGCAATTGAATTTTTCGAGATGGTCATCTTAAAAATTTTCCTTATTTTTATCGCCTGTACTTTTCTAGAGGCCCGTCTCAACAGCTTACGCTCGATAAAAGAAATTAAAGAAATCGTTGAGACAGGCCTCTAGAAAAGTACGAGCGACAAAAATAAGGAAAAATTTTAAGATGACCATCTCGAAAAATTCAATGGCAAAATAATAAAAACGAAACTTTGTAAGTCGAGCGTGATTAAAAAAAAGCCTCTCGCACGAGGGAAACGCGTGCAGAGAGGCTAGTTATTAATAATTTAATGACATATATTATATTACTTTTTTTAGTACGAGTGATAGTGTAAACTACAAAGGATGGGGGTTTCTCACACACACACACAATTAAGATGCTATGGGGTTCGAATCCGAGACATCTAATCTGCAAATCAAGGTCATTTTCCATTAAATTAGACCCCGTGGCACATTTGTAAACTTTAATTGAATGAAAATGACTAAATTGGCTAACGGTCTTACATATAAGTACCAATTGATGAAATTAAAAATACTTGGAATATGTTAACCAACATAAGAACGCATGGACCTTTGATATGCCAAAAATTCTGTGGTACATCGATTGTACCAGTACAGCCACTTATCCAAGGGCTGAGTTTGCATTTTAAAAATGGATGGCTGAGATTGAATGACTGAATAACCTACTCACCCCTTTCTTATTTAACCTCATGTGAGCCACACGTGATTGAGGAAAGGAAAAAAATCCAGATTCACACGATGCGTGAGTCACACTTGCGTCGCCTCCTCCAATTTTCTGATAAATGAATAGGCGTGACCTCAACCACCGCTGACTGCTGATAGCAACCATCAGAGGTTTACCTGCAACAAAATCGATGGTAAATTTAAGCCCTAGGTTCTTGTTCAGCAACAGCGTCGTTTCACAGCCCGCCAACACTCCTCCGATCACAAGCTTCCTCGCAACGCACCCAGGTACACCATTCCAACACCATTCTCTCTACTCCTCTGTTTCAAATTCAAATTCAAATTCTATACTAATATTTTAACTTTTGGTCCAAAAGTTTTAAATCTCAACCTTTCTTATGTTAATTTCAAATTTTTTTTTTCAGGTGGGTTCAAAGCGAAAATTTATAGGTTTGTTCAATACTTGAACCTTTTTGGAGTTGCTATTGGCCATGGGTAAGTTTGAGTGTTTAAACCTGGGTAAGAACTTGGTGATGGTGTTTGATTATATGTAATTCACTGATTTAAATTATGCTTTTGGCTAATGGGTTTTTTTTCTTGTTTTCTTTTGGATGTTGATTGTGATTAAATAGGGAAATAAAGAGGTCTAACTGTTTCTTGTTGGATCCTTGCCGAGCTTAAAATGAAAGTTGGAAATATCTGATGTGAAAAATGTGGTGTGTTGGAAAAAAAATAAGTGTTTAGTTTTGATGTAGTAGTTCTGCGAGAACAGAAAAATAAGTCTCTTTTGTATTAAGTTTTGATGTAATTTTGCAGAATAGAAATAAATTTTCCATATTGTAAACTAAGAATTGCATACATATTGTTTCCCTCTTTTTGGCCGAGGTAGCCGACGGAAGGAACTTTTGGTCCTTCTTCTTTTCTGAGTGCGGGGCGTGCCACCACCAAGCCACAAACTTGGGCTTGAATGGAATGTGAGTAGACGGATATTGCGCGCTTCTGACTTCTGATCAAGTGATTGCTCGGCCAAGCAAGGAACCTCCTCTCGGCCTAAGTTCTTTCACTTCCTCGGGCTCGAGGATGGTTGAGCTTTGTATGGATGTTTTTGTGATTTTTAGGTTTTAGGTAAAAATAGTGCAATTAAATTAAATGTGCGTTTAAACGTAAAGACAAGAATTGAAGTGCGATAAATAAACAAGAACGGAATAAGAATAATAAAAACGATAAAGTAAATTAAACTCGAATTTAAATTTAATAAAAACTCAATAACAATAAAAAGCAAGGCAATCGAAACAAACTTGAATTTAAATGATAATGTAATGAAATTGCAAGAATTTAAATGACAAGATAATGTAAATTGCAAAAATTTAAACTTACATTAAGGAAAGGAAGAACAAGCTATGCTACTTGCTTGGAAAATAAAACCTAGTCTATGAATAGAAAAGTGAAAGACAAAAAGTAGGTTTTTGTGTCTGATGTCGGGGGCCTTTTTCTCTTCATCTGATAGGGTTTATATAGGGTGATTGCCCACCCATGGGCTGGCCATTAAATGGCCCATAGGTCAACTTCGTTCAAAATCTTGCCTTGTGTGGCTTCCGAAATCCACGGAAGTGATTTGCATGAGATCATCGGATTGAAAATCTGATCCCTTGATTCTCTCATTCTTAGGAATGTTCGGATTTACATCGATTTCTTTGATTGCTTTCACAAGTAGATCTCACCATGTGCATGAAAACATCAGGAGGTTTCGGCCTACTTAGTGAGTTGGACTTGAACTCAAAGACTTGTCTTGACATCTCAGTGAAACGGACTTCTAATCTTGAGAGAATAGATCTCGCCACGTGCATGAAAACATCAGGAGGTTTCGGATCTACTCATGTGGGTTGGGCTTGGACCTCCGAGAATTTGGCTTGACATCCGGTGAGATGGAGTTTTGGTAATGATTGAAAACCATCTCTTGAAGTTGGATAACTTGGAACCCTATAAATCCACATGACCCAAGTCAAACTGTAAGGCCATGGTTTGGCCTTGGAATTGTACTATTACATATATACATATATGAAGGCCATTGAGTTGGCCAAATCAATATGTGAAGGCCGCGAATTGGCCTATAAGTAATTCATATTGGGCAAACCGTAAAGCCACCTTATACATACACATATATATTAAAAGTTTGTTTTGTGGAAGTGTTAAAACACTTGATAATATATATATATATAAGCTATAAGGTGAACAAACAACAAAAATCACGCCAGCACCTTTTATATATATATATATATATGGTGAACAAACAACAAAAATCACGCCAGCACCTTTTATATATATATAACAAACATAAAAGATGACCTTGTGGCCTTGACCCATAGTTATATATATATGTTAAAAAGTATGTTTTGTACGAATGGTGCCAGGTCTTCAAGTCGAAGACTCATTAGCTGCATTAATTTGAAAACTAGCCAACTCAAACACCTCATCTACAAAAACCATCTTCAGCCAACCAAAACAATTCCAACCAACACCTCCACTTTTCAGCCAACCAAAACCAGCCGCACCTCAACTCCACACAACCCACTCAAAATCAGCCCACTCAGTTTCATTGACATTTGAAGACCCAATTAGCCAAATAATTTCAGCCGACACCTCTATTCTTCGACCAGCCCAAAACCAGCCGTCCCCTTGGCCACTCTATTAAAACACTTCATTTGTGAATGGCCTTTTACCTATATATATATATATATTAAAACGTCTCATTTGTTTTGGGAATGTTCATTGACCAATCACCACCTACATCAGCATATATGTTTAGCCAACTATTCATTTTCAACCCAAGTACCAACATGTGGGCAAACGTTGGCTTCTTTGATACACCTCTAGCCAACTCAAAAACCAGCCTTGAGCCTCACCATCCGCTAACTTCACCAGCAGCAAACCATCCGCGAGGATAGTCTGGCCAATCTTGGCCTTGCGTCCGCAAGGGAGAGAAAATGTGATAATTCCAATTTGGAGAAGTTGGCTAACTTCCTTCCAAACCCAACTAGTTGAATTTTATTTATTTATTGCCATTTGTCTGTTGCATTTTCTCACTTAGCTAGGCCTCTTGGAATTGGATCTCCACTTGACTTGACTTGGTTTTTAGACCACACCCAAACACATATACATATATGCAATTGCATATTGTAAAATGAGAATTGCACATAGATGCTACAAAATTGCATACAGGAATGAGAATTGCACACATGTGCTATCAAATATGCGATATATGCCCACAAAAACCATTAAACATTGCTAAATTGTTGATTTAGTCCTTGAACTTGTACCCAATTTTCAATTTATCTCATGACCTTTTTTTTATATAAAATTAAGGATATGAATTTCTCTTTATCGCCAATGTCTCCCCTGCCGTTTAATCCCCTAATATTTCGTGCAATTTGTCGTTAAATATGAGGGCAAAATGGTCATTTCATACGTTAAAAATAATTGAATTATGTAAAATAAAATAATATGAAAGGATGTTAAATATATGCCCTAAAGCCAAACATGTGATGTTGCTTTCTTTTCTGGATATTTCACCATCATTTATGGGCAAAATCGTTGTTTTCAACTATGATATTTAGTCTACAATCATAACAGCACAACAAGTCCTTGGAATATGATTCGTATGAGGGCTATGCAAGGAGTTTGGATATAAGAAGACTTCTCATACTTCCACTTCATTTCCTAAACATTCATGGTCATTTGATTATCAATTGGACATTGATCATAATCGACAAAGTCCAATTTTCTTTTTCGTTAATTCAATGTGGCCCAATTAATTAACCATTAAGTAATAATTTTTGTTGAAAGTTTTTAAATTTATATTTGTATCAACAATCATATGTTTGATATTATTGATTTTTTTTAATTAACAATATAGTAATAACTGGAGATAATCAACAAAGTTCAATTTTATTTCCAATAGTTCATTGTGGTTAAATTAGTAGTAAATTACGAAAGTTATATTGAGTAATTTATGGTAACAAACCTAACTAACAAACGTTAAGTGACTCGTTTGTCATGTAAATGATGTTTTCCGCCAATGATTGAGTCGTACTTGTACTTGTACTCGTTCAATAAAGTTACCCATTCCCCGGGAAAATGGACCCAACTAACTTACTTTTTCAAACGAA
Source organism: Prunus padus (assembly GCA_024362665.1). Classification (NCBI taxonomy): domain Eukaryota; kingdom Viridiplantae; phylum Streptophyta; class Magnoliopsida; order Rosales; family Rosaceae; genus Prunus; species Prunus padus. The sequence goes on along the minus strand of JANFAM010000017.1, from coordinate 15,583,227 downwards.
CGGGCTATTTGTCACGAATGCACGAGGTGCATTCATTCAGTAAAGTTGCCCGTTCCCCGGGAAAATGGACCCAACCAACTTACTTTATCAAACAAACGACCTATTCGTTCAATAAAGTTGCATGTTCCCTGGGAAAATGGATCCAACTAACTTACTTTTTCAAACGAACGCGCTATTTGTTACTCGAACGCACTGGGTGCATGCGTTCAGTAATTGCACGTTCCCCGGGAAAATGGACCCAACCAACTTACTTTATCAAACAAACGGCCTATTTGTTCACACGAACGCAGGTGTTGCATTCGTTCAGTAAAGTTGTCAATTCCTGGGAAAATGGACCCAACTAACTTACTTTTTCAAACGAAGGGGCTATTTGTCACGCGAACGCACGGGGTGCGTTCGTCTAGTAAAGTTGCCCGTTCCTCGGGAAAATGGACCCAACCAACTTACTTTATCAAACAAACGGCCAAGTTGTTCACGTGAACGCAGGCGTTGTGTTCGTTCAGTAAAGTTACCCATTCCCTTGGAAAATGGATCCATAACTTACCTTATCAAACAAATGGCCTATTTGTTCACGCAAACGCAGGGAGTGCGTTCGTTCAGTAAAGTTACCTGTTCCCCAGAAAAATGGACCCAACTAACTTACTTTTTCAAACAAACGCCCTATTTGTTCACGTGAACGTAGGGGTTGCGTTCGTTCAGTAAAGTTGTCCGTTCCTGGAAAATTGACCCAACTCACTTACTTTATCAAACAAACGGGGTATTTGTTCACGCAAACACAGGGGGTGCGTTCGTTCAGTAAAGTTGCTTACATGTACTATAGGATTGCAACAAGGTCATGCAATTGCATGTTTGAAATGCATAGTTTGTTGAGTGGACCAACCAACCTACTTTACCAAACAAACGTTGTATGTACATAAGGAACGCACGGGGTTCGTTCGTTGAGTAAAGTTTGTCGTTCCCTAGGTAAGTGGACCAACCAACTTACACAAGCAATTGCATGTCTGAAATGCAAAAAGTGACCACCTGTGTGCAAGCAATTCCAAGAAATTTGTTATTAATAATACATGTCAATTTCATAGCCCTCATACTAATCATATTTTAAGGACTTGTTATTTTACTGTTATAATTATAGACTATATATCATAGTTGAAAACAACGATTTTGCCCATAAATGACGATGAAATATCCAGAAATGAACATCATATATTTGGCGTTAGGGCATACTTTTAACATCCTTTTATATTATTTTATTTTAAATATTTAATTATTTTTAACGTATGAAATAACCTTGCAGAGATCATGCAAAGTCTACGTTCCACGAAGCTCATATGGATTTAAAACTTTAAGTTACCTCTTCTTTAGAATATGGCTTTTTTTGCCAAACTTTAGAATATGACTTAAGACTAGTCTTTAGAATATGAGTTAAGTTACCCCTTCTTTAGAATATGACTTAAGAGACTAGTCTACTCTTTAAGCTAGATTAAACCTTTAAGTTACCCCTTCTTCACTTAGTTGGTCGCAAAAATATGTATAATTTAAGTATTTAATATATATATATATATATATATATATATATATATTCTATTTTGTGATAATATTAACATATTGAAATTTCGAAAAAAAAACAATAAATTAGGTAAATAGAGTAATAGAAAATGACAAATAAACGTTTTTCCCATTCAAAGGTACATAAGAAGGAGAGTCATTCAAGTACACATAAAGGTACATACATCCAAAAATAGTAAACATGAACAAGTGGAGGCCCAGCTGCATATATTCTTGCCCTTTGTAAACCAAGTTTTGCAGTCACGATTTCTATATACACTAAGACTAGAGACCGATCACGTATCCTATGCATTTTGTAACCCCAAGTTTTGTAGTCATAATCTCTAACACTTGTGGGATAGGAACCGTGATATGATCTCGTGGAATTCTTTGTCAATTGTTGCTTGACCTTCTCAAACTCATCCATCATCTTCCATTACCAAAAAAAAAAAACACAGAATATCAATTCATGTAGAAGGAATTAGAAAGAATCGTAATTGGAAAATGCACTATCTTTATGTAGAAGGAACATTATTAATCTAGCCTAAAGAGTAGACATAACAAAATTGTACAAAGATGTTCCTAATCACAAGTTCCGAAAAAATGAAAACATCTGCATAAGCTTTTAACACTTGAAAATCAGGGGATAAAATAAACATGTGGAATCAAAAGTTAACATAATGGCTACACAGAAACAGTATAAGACTTTCAAGGATAATAGAATCAAATGCATTTGAACAATTGACAATGCACAAGGGAAATGGAATCAAATGCTTCTTATACAATTATATGAACACATAATAAGAGAACTTAAAAGAACGATACTAACCATGCCTGGTAATGCATATTTGAATGGAATAGATTGGGGAATCAGCTTTGCCTCGACTTTTACTAAGCATTGCCCATGGCTCACCACCACACATTATAGGCTGATTAAAACCTCATGTGAGTACAAAATGTTTAGTACAATGCACGGCGTCAAATCATAGAAGAAATAAATGAGAAACCAAGCATGCATACCAAGGATTGTGATTCCAAGTTTTGCATTGTAGTCTCCGTCCCCCTACAGAACTGGATCAGCAACCAACTCCCCAAACTGGTTGGCAGATTCAGCAGAAACCTACAAATAAACCCAAAAAAGAAAAAAGAGAAAGAAAAAAAAAGAAACAATGGATAATAAAAAACGAAGAGGAAAGAGCTTCAGAAATATGGAATAGAGTTGCAACATTTAATCAACAATTCAAGCAGTTTGTCAACACGCAAACCTTGATTACTAACATTCTACCCATCCCACCATATCCTTTATGAGCCTCTGCACGAACAAACAAGGACAAAAAGCAATAGAAGCAATTACTTTTCGCAAGCCTTATCCATAATGTTAACCAATAAATACTAGTTAACATACAGAACAATGAACACAAAACTCACCAAGCATGTCTGGTAGTGGAAAACTGCAGCAAACATCACAATTCAGCAAAAAGATATGCGACTGTCCAAAAAATACAAACACAACATTATATTAACTAAAATCTTATTAATACATAAAAGTGGAAAGGAAGAAGAGTTAAGCAGAGAATTCAAACCGGACTGTCTTCCATGATAATATCTCTGTAGTAATAAAGGCCACCGGCAGAGCCATGCGGCTTGTCCTCTCTCAAGTACCTCACTGGTACTTTGAGCTCATTGGAGATGGAAGACACATACAGTGCGAATTCCCGCTCTTCATAGAATCCAACGAAAAAGATTTGAGCCAAATTGGGTATCTGTAAAATAACAGTGAGCATTCAGATTTTACTGTTAAATTTGAAATCCATAATCTTTTATTGGATTTTGGTTGAAGATTAAGAAAGCAAAAACCCAACCCTTTTACAAGCTGAAATGGGATGGTGAACCATAGCTTGCCCAGCCAATGGGAACAGCGGTTTCGGAGTGTTGAATGAAAGAGGCCGAAATCTAGTGCCTGTCCAGATGAACAAACAGAACAAAAATCAGTAAAATTGAAGGCTTTCTTTATTTCATAAAAAAAGAATGAATTACATGAACAATACCTTTGGTTGGAATGCCCACCATGATTACAACGACTACCTTCTCCTCCATGGCAGAAACGGAAACGGAAACCCTAGATCTTGAGCTGGCAAGGAGATCTCAGCTACTCAAAGTTTATAGGCTAAACTGATGTCCAGACAAGTTGAAAGCTTGAAGCTTTGAAGGAAGAGTTCGTTACTGACTCACTGTCCAAACTCATACGTTTTAAAAGCACTTTGCGACTTTTTGCTTCTGGGGTGCTGAGGAGAATTTTCTGAGTTGAAGATGTTGTCAGTGGGAGGGGTGGAGATGAAATCGGCTAAAGTGGTAAACTTAGCAAAGGTTTGTTCTTGTTGTTGTTGTTGCAAGTTTGCAACTTGCTAATGGAGTAAAAAGTCTGAGTCTTGCAGAAGAGGAGTTGAAGAAGAAGACGAAGAAGACGAGGAGTTGATTTTAGACGCGCGTGATTGCTTTTGTTGGCTCATTGACTGGTTCACCAAGGCACAGGTTAGACTGTTTTAAAAAAGGCTAAATTATTGAAATGCTCATGTAACTCAATTTCAGTCTCACTTTCTAAGTGTCACACTTTTCCCTCTGAAATTCTATTTAGTGTCACTTTTCCCCCTGAAACTCTATATAGTGTCTCACTTTGCCTGGATTCCATCCAGCCTTAACCAAGTCGTCAAACTTGACGCCCATGTGCCATTTTTCATCTCTTCTAATATGCATATTTTGTTATATGTTCATTCTTCTATATGCATATTTAGATAGGTAAACAAATTTTAGAAAGAAAAAAAAATAGAAACAGAAGAAAAATGTTTAAGCTTGTTACAACAAAAAGCATGTCAATATTTAAATACCATTGGATTAATCATTCTCAAAAAACTGCAAATTACATAACACACAAAAGTCATTGTACTCAACCATTCCCAAAAAACTGCAAATTACATAACACACAAATGCCATTGTGCTCAACCATTCCCAAAACATGTGCAGATCACAAACCTCCCTCCCCTTGGTTACAGTTAAGATTGCTAAACCTACATTACATAGCCAACTCTAAACTTGATGATGATTATCCCTTAAACCACCAATCATCATGGAAATCAACATTATCCAAGAAAGAAACAGAAAACCCAACAACAATTTCTCTCTACCTCAAAGCTTGGCTAAATCTTGTTCTAGTCTTCCCTTATTCTTCAGCAACTCAGGTATTATATCTTTTGAACGATAACACATCTCTGGATCAAACCACTCAAAGAAGCGACATCCTTTGTTCCTTCCCTAGCAAAGTCTGAACTTGGCAGAGCTTCCTACAATGACAATGCTTTCGTTCTCGACCCTCCATGGACACAAGAACTCAGAAAAACGGCACATGGACATTAAGTTTGATGACTTCGGTTAAGGTTGGATGGAATCCAGGTAAAGTGAGACACTAAATAGAGTTTCAAAGGGGAAAGTGAGACACTAAATAGAGTTTCAGGGGGGAAAGTGAGACACTTAGAGTTTGAAGGAGGAAAGTGAGACATTTAGAGTTTGGAAAGTGAGATTGAAAATGAGTTACAAGGAGCATTTCAATAATTTAGCCTTTAAAAAAATTGTCATGTGACTCCATGTGAGTGGCTGTATCGGTACAACTGATGTACCACAGAATTCTCTTGATATGTAACCCTTTATTTAATATCCTAATGTGAAATATTTCACAAAATAGAAAAGGAAAAAAAAGACAAAAACAAAAAAACCATTCTAGATCCTTCCTTTTTTTTTATTTTCTCCTGTTTTGGTCTGCATTCTAGATCCTTCCTCACCCGCATCCACACACATACATGATACATTGGATCTCAATGGCAATACTAACCCTTAGCTACCACCCTCTCTAACAATAAATCCCAGCCGTCCATTCCCTTGCTTTAAAACTCAGACCTGACCCAACTTTGGTCTCCTCTTTCTCTCTCGCCGTCTCTCTTGCTCTTTTATACTTCATTCACGCGACCTTTCCAATTAATCGGATCTTGCTATCCGTACAAACCAAGATCGGTTAGCTCTCTATCTTTCTATCTCTACATCAATTTGGAGATCGATTTATTTTGGGTTTTTTTGTTGTATTTATTTTATATATTTATTATCAGATTAAGTTGTTTAAGAGAGAATGTTTGGGAGAGCTCCAAAGAAAAGCGACAACACGAAGTACTATGAGATCCTTGGAGTGTCGAAGACTGCTTCTCAAGATGATCTAAAGAAGGCTTATCGCAAAGCTGCCATAAAAAACCATCCTGATAAGGGCGGTGATCCTGAAAAGGTTTTAACTTTTTTTTAGCTCTGTTATGTTTTGGTTGGTTTCTGATTTATCAGTTTGTTGGTGTATGAATTTCTTGATGGAGTTGACGAGTATTTGCTTGGTCAAGCTACGCCAGATCTAGCATGTTTTTGAGCTTTGAGCTTTGGAGTGTTTGGGATTTCTGTTCTTTTTTTTTTCAATGACAAATTTGTAGTCAAAAAATTTGAGCTTTGAATATAGTTGGTGGTGAATTTTTTTGGAAAATTATTGACAATTGTTGCGTAATAAATCGTCTGAATACTAAGAAAAAAAATACTGAATTGTTTTAAATAGTTCTGACTGTGTCATGATTGATAATTTCAGTATTTTGTAAATAATTCTGATGTGTCACATGAACATTAGTATTTTTTTTTTTCATGGTGAAGCAATTGATGGATTGGGTTTCTGAAGCTTTCCTGGCGTGCGCGTCTTTAGATAGTTGGGCATATGTGCGTCTGTAAACAGTTGTTTATGTGGGTCTCTAGACACTTGGGCACTTAGTTGTATTCCAAAGCTGAGGAGGTGGCTGCGCTAGTATTTAATTATCAGAAACATATAAATTTGATGGTAATTTCTCAATATATCGATTTCTAACAATTTCCATTTCTTTTCATAATTTAGTTTAAAGAGTTGGCCCAAGCATATGAGGTTCTGAGTGACCCAGAGAAGCGAGAGATCTATGACCAATATGGCGAGGATGCGCTCAAGGAAGGAATGGGTGGCGGAGGTGGTGGTCATGACCCATTTGATATTTTCCAATCCTTCTTTGGTGGAAGCCCATTTGGTGGTGAGTCCTTTTCTCCGTTTCGATTTCAGCTCTTTGTAATTGTATGAACTGGAATTCAGTATTTTGATCCTTTGTACCCAGGCGGTGGAAGCAGCAGAGGCCGAAGGCAGAGAAGGGGAGAGGATGTGATCCATCCTCTCAAGGTTTCTTTGGAAGATCTCTACAATGGGACATCCAAGAAGCTTTCTCTCTCTCGCAACATAATCTGCTCCAAGTGCAGGGGGTTAGTATTTAATACCTAAAATTGTATGTTATCAGCAATTTATTTTAGTAGTTCATGGTTCTGATATGGAGATTTTATATGACATGATGCAGTAAAGGGTCAAAGTCAGGTGCTTCTTTGAAATGTCCTGGGTGCCAAGGTTCTGGAATGAAAGTCTCTATTAGACACCTGGGCCCCTCCATGATCCAGCAAATGCAGCATCCTTGCAATGAGTGCAAGGGTACTGGGGAGACCATTAATGACAAGGATCGCTGCACACAATGTAAGGGTGAGAAGGTTGTTCAGGAAAAGAAAGTCTTGGAAGTCATTGTGGAGAAGGGTATGCAAAATGGGCAGAGGATCACATTCCCTGGCGAAGCTGATGAAGCGGTAGGTCTCCATCCTTTCATTTAATTGTATTATTTGAAATTCTAAATTTTATTTATTTATTTATTTATTATCTTTCGAGGCTTTGTTATTTGGTACTTCTATACTTCAGCTCTCTAGGGTATTGTCATTGATCCTTGCATGTTATTTTTTTTTCTTCTGCAGCCAGACACCATCACAGGGGATATCGTTTTTGTCCTACAACAAAAAGAGCACCCAAAGTTTAAGCGAAAGGGTGATGACCTGTTCTTTGAGCATACCTTATCCCTTGTGGAATCACTCTGTGGCTTCCACTTTGTATTGGCACATTTAGATGGAAGACAGCTCCTCATTAAATCCCAACCTGGTGAAGTTGTTAAGCCAGGTAATCACATTACTGTACTCATTCTGAGTAGTTGCCTTGCCTTATACTTGTGCATCTGGTTAATTGCTGATATGAATTATTGGCAAACTCATTCTCCTCAGATTTTATCTATTCTACCTTTCTTAGGGGTAGGTCGAAATAAATGGATGGGCCATATTGACCTGGACCAATGAAGGATGATTTGAATTGGCATTTAATGGGTTATGCGTAATACTATATCTGTATATGTATGTATATGCATATGTACTTTTGTATATTTCGAAAGGAAAATTATATGTTAAGTGAAAAAGGAGAGAAATGATACACTGGTTCTTGGAATTGGGTTCTAGAAGACCTAAATTTAACTGACAGATGACATAATGCTTGTTATTGTGGATTCATATAAAATAAATAACTCTTGCTGCTCTCTCTCCCACTTCTTCAATGTCAGCTGGACTTAGGCGACTAGATTTTGCTTGCTGTCTGGTAAAAGAATCAATTGACCCTAATATTAGACTCATTAGAAAAATGGGGAGATTAAGCCAAATTTTAGGCTTGTGATCAGGCTGCGTTCTTGTTAAATAACCATGTCAAGATTAGGATTGTTATTTTGTGATTGGAAGAAAGAATAACTTGTGGGGGTGGTATCACGTGCTACAGACCCCATAATGATAGTAGTTACGTGTTTGTAATTGTCTCTTTCCTAATTGCTTACATGCTTCTGTAGACATTAGAACAAAAAACATGCTTGTGTAGCCAAGCTTTCAGTTCTCTCCTACTTGAGCCCGGAATATTTATTTCAGTTCTCACAAAGACTTTTGTTTTTACTTCTAGACCATTTATTCTTTCAAATCCTAGATTCTCGAAGCCCGGAATATTTATTTCAGTTCTCACAAAGACTTTTGTTTTTACTTCTAGACCATTTATTCTTTCAAATCCTAGATTCTCGATGCTGTATGTCTCTTGTAACGAGGCTTATTAGTGAATAGTTTTCTATGAGGTGTGTATTTAGTAATTTTCCATGCAGTTATACAGTTCACAATTATGAAATTCATGCTGTGCATTGGTTATTTATGTATTTTAGCTTGTAGTGCTATATGTTTTGAGAATTCTAGGTTTTCATGGTAATATTTGTCATTTCAGAATTTCAGTCTCACCAATTTTATTTATATTTATATTTCTTTTGGTGTCTATCAGATCAATTCAAGGCTATAAATGATGAGGGTATGCCAATGTACCAGAGACCATTCATGAAAGGTAAATTATATATTCATTTCACAGTGGAGTTCCCTGACTCACTAAACCCAGAACAATGCAAGGGCCTGGAGGCTGTGCTGCCTCCCAGGTCTTCTGCACAGCTTACCGACATGGAGCTGGATGAGTGTGAGGAGACTACGCTGCATGATGTGAACATAGAGGAGGAAATGCGTCGAAAGCAAGCACAGGGGCAAGAGGCTTATGATGAGGATGAGGATATGCATGGTGGTGCCCAGAGGGTTCAATGTGCGCAGCAATGATTAGATAAGCTTATGAGATTATTTGAGACAATAAAAGTTCTCAACATTGTGGTCTGTTGTAGTTTATTAGTGTTTATTTCTGGTTTGGTTTGTGAATCCGCGACTTTCAGGGATTTGGAAGTTACGCAATAGCTATTAAGGACATGCTTATTCTACATCATGTGGATGGTTACCTATATATACATAATTATAGTTGTTTGTTCCTATTGCTGGTAAGAATTTTTTTTCTGCTTATTGACTTAGTCTTATTGCCACCAAATTGAGATCACTCCCTGCACAATTTTTATTTGATAATTCTTTGTGCAGGATGTTGTCTCTAAGAATGCGTTGAGAAAATCTCACTTCTACTCAATTTGAAAAATTTCTCTTGTACTTCAATATCAGGACAATTTTCTTTAATTGATCTAATTTATTGTCAGAATTTATTATATAAGATATGGAATAGTCTCTTTTTAGAATTTCGTTTTTATTTTTAAGCGATTGACCAAATTTGAATTACAAGCCTTAAATTTAAGCTCTAAATGATGAACACCATAAACATAAAGTAATCAATCATCTCAATAAATGAAATTAAAGATAAAGAAAATTGAGTAAGAGTGAGGTCTGTTCAACAACGCGGCTTGATTTGAAAAAAGACACGACTGCACACGCATGGCCAGACTAAGACAAATACAACGGTTCAAGAAATGAATTGAAAGTTGATAGTAAATGAAAAAAATTCATTCACTAAATTGACCACCAAACAATAATCACAAAAATATAGATCCCAAGCCTCTGCGTTTAGAGACTGCATTTACCGGCATTTGAAAGAACCTTGAACATCCATTAAATCTAACGGGTATTTGCAAGCCACGTCACATTATATATATTTTTTTCTAGCAAAGCATACTGTTGGAGCAACTAACAGCTTCAGTTTTCCATCTTTTTAGGCCAAAATTTCATTCTTCTTATGATGAACAAAATCGAGTCTCTATTGTGAAATATTGTAAATTAATCTGTATTCAGAAAAATATTAAACAAGCCAACGAGAGTTGGTTCAATTGGTAAGGTTATTATACTGTGTGTAGCCCCACTAGCGTTCGAGTCCCGCTGCCATCCTTGTTGATGCGCGATATGTAATTTCATAAACAAATCCATACCGGTCTAACTGTCAGTTGAGTGCCACGTTTAAGTCCTTTCGGTTTGAGGTTATGGGTCTGCCCTGGAGCTGGTGGTGAGAGTAGCCAATCTCCCCAAAGAAGAAAAGAAAAATCTTAAACAACTAGTAATCCAACATTGTTCACCAAGCGGCATTAACACTGGATTTTATTTCTTATTCTTCCCTCTCGTAACACACAGGATTTTTTTCTCTCTTCATTCTTTGTTTTTTTTTTTAATTTACAATAATTCCCTTTTTTCAGTAGAATTTACAATAAATTCTTATAGGTTCAACCACGTAAAAGCATTAGCACAATTGTTACCATATTTATGAGTTCTTCAATATGAAAGAAGAAACCTCCAGTGAGTTGAGCATCATACCATAGTTGTTCAAAGAAAATGTGAGTTTTTCAGGAAGATTAGGTATTTGAACCAAATTAATTTTCGCTTAATATTAGATTGTGGCGAGCCTGTTGATACAAAAAGAGAAAATCTGTTATGAAGAAATTTGGGATGGCCTTTCATGGATCTATAAATGATTAAAAAACATGGAATTTATGGAATTAGATTTTTTTTTTTTTAAGTCTCTTAGGATAGAAAAAAAAAAAGGGAAAAGCGAATGGGTGTCTCCGTTGCTTTTCTGGGTTCCACCATTTGGGATAGAAAGATGTTCAATTTTGTTCATCAACGGAGGAATTGACCCAAAAAACAGAAGGCTAGCAATAAAATTGACGGTGAGTTAGCTTCAATTTCTGCGTTTTGGGAGAAAGAGATCTCGTGGTGACGTGGCTTGCAAATACCCATTAGATTTAATGAATGTTTAAGATTCTTCAAATACAGGTAAATGCACCGTCCCTGAATGTAGAGGCTCATAATCCTACAAATACAACCTAAAATAAAATCAGTTATACCATATTATTAGTACACTCCTTTAGTGAAAAACTTTCTGATGGATGCGCATGTGGTGCCTTAATCAATTCCATTCTTCTCTATAGTCATAACCAACAAGGTCTTTTCGGGCTTCAATTTCGTTAAAGTACTAAATGTAGGGCAAGATTGTGGGAAAAATTGAAGTAGAACTACTTGTTCACCCCAAAAAGTGTTGTGTATTCTAACACTTGAATATTGATTTGAAGTTATTTGGGGGTCAAATAAGTCATTTCGGGCATAGAATGTGCATGTTTGGTTATATAAGAAGATCTCCAATTCTCTTCAACAACTTTGGAATTCTAAAATAGGTGGCCACACATCGAAAAACTCTCTCCAACCTCTTCAACCTCGTCAAAGTTCGCAACTCTTTCTCTCTCTTCGTGGTAAGTTGAGCTCTTCAAATATTTAATTTTACTTTGGAAAAACAAAATCTATCTTGAAAATGTTAAAAGCATTTTTTCTTTTCATATAATAAATACATGTAGATATTTTTAATGTTTTCATATTTTTCATTCTTTTCATGATATTACATTAATTGAATCAAGAAAGTCTGTTGGAGCAAAAATTATTCAAGAAATAAGCAGCTTTTCAAATCGCTTTACAGTCAACAAACTTTGAAGAGTTTTATTTGCTATCATGTGGAGACTCAGACTAAGAAAGACCTCGAGTTTTGTGCTTCTTCGGGTCGCTTAAAAAACGAATAATAGAGTACACAAGGATTGGAAATTTTTGTACCAAATGAAAGAAAGTAAAATCACCCAAACGCCTTTTTGTAGTTGAAAGGGATCACTCATGAATTATGATTCCACTGTAATCGGTTGTAGCACCAAACAGCGACACTCCACCACCCCACCTCCACCCTTTCTCTCATCTCACTCCACTTTTTTTATTTTTTATTTCTTTGGTCTTTGCACTTGAACAAAAGCAAAAGTAGGAAGCATATACTCAAATAAAATCCCATCCATTCTCTCTCCATCCATCCCTTTCCCTCTCTTCCAATCTTCAACCCCTTTCTTTTTCAGCCCCACTTTTTAAAAAGACGTCCTCCCTCTCACCGCCACCACCACCAACTACAATAATTACTAAAACATTATCGTCGACTTAAACCCTTAGTTTCTTCCATTTCTATAATAATCCATCAATCTTTCTCGCATTCCCTTCCTTATTTTTTTCTGCCCCAATTCCATAAATCTAGGTTTTAATAATTTCATCCAAAACCAAAACCCAAAATGTTCTCCTCTCCTTTAATCCAAGCCTTGTCTCTACTCATATTTCTCCCTCTCCTCTTTCTGATCGCCCCAAGAATCCTCCTCCTCACAGACCTTCAAATCTCACTGTCTCCAGATGAGCTTGACGACGTCGCTTTGTTCCACAAAGCCATACTTACTTCTTCCTCTCATCATCATAAATCTTCTTTCTCTATCTCCCACTTGGGCACCACCACCAACCCTAAGCCCAAAATCGCCTTCCTCTTCCTCACAAACTCGGACCTCTCTTTTGCCCCTTTATGGGAAAAGTTCTTCCATGGCCACCAACACCTCTTCAACATCTACATCCATGCCGATCCAACCGTCCAGATAACTCCTCCCGGTGGTGTATTCGAAGGCCGCTTCGTCCCGGCAAAGAAGACCGAGCGGGGATCCCCCACACTCATCTCGGCCGCGCGTAGGCTCCTCGCCAACGCCATCCTCGACGATCCATTAAACCTATACTTTGCCCTAGTGTCCCAACACTGTATCCCACTGCACTCTTTTCCCTTCGTCTACAAAACCCTCTTTGGTAGCGAACTCGCCGCTCTAAGAGATTTTGCCACGCAATCAAATCACCGAAGTTTCATCGAAATCCTCTCCGATGATCCCAACCTGCCCGAGCGATACGTTGCCCGGGGAGACAATGTGATGCTCCCGGAAGTGCCTTTCGAGCAATTCAAGGTTGGATCTCAGTTTTATATCTTGACCAAGCGACACTCGTTGCTCGTGATTCAAGACAAGAGACTTTGGAGGAAATTTAAGCTGCCCTGCTTGAACGTCTACTCTTGCTATCCTGAGGAGCATTACTTCCCAACACTTTTGTCCATGGAGGACCCCAAAGGTTGTAGCCACTACACACTTACAAGAGTGAATTGGACTGACAGTACGGACGGGCATCCCTACACATATGAGGCTCCTGAAATTTCTGCACGGCTCGTGCATACCTTGAGGAAGTCCAATTCAAGCTATTCCTACTTGTTTGCGAGGAAATTCTCTCCCGATTGCTTGAGACCCTTGATGAAATTAGCGAGTCGTGTCATATTTCGAGATTGAGGCAAAGCCAATACAATTGTGTTTATAATTAACGTACGTGATTAACAGCTCAGGTAAATGTCCTAACTTTTAGAAATTTGATTGGGTGAAGTGTTTATAGCAAACTTTTGTAATGGCAAGTAGGGGCTAATCCTTATGGTCACCCATGTTTCAATGACCAAATTGCGTGTTAATGATCAAATTATAAGATTTTTAGTGATTGCCAACGAGTTCTAACCCAGTGAAAAATGGTTTTGACTCACGGTTTGTGAGGGTGAGAAATCCCCCTCCCCTTTAGTTTAGACTAAAAGAAAAGAAGGATTTTTAGTGATTAAACTCGTGGTGACTAATAGTCGAACACCATTTTCATGAGTGACTTAGGACATCGCTAATTGTCTATGGTTTAGTGACCACTATTTGGGGATGACCACGGAATAGAATTTGTCACCAGCTTCTAGTGACCATTAGTTGCATTGTGTGACCAAAATTGTTACTTTCTATGACGAATATGCTGATATTTAGTAGCTGTTTTTCTTGTAGTGTCCATTTGTTTGTTTCTTACAATTTGCAAGTTTATATAATTAGGGGTGAAATGTAAACTCCCTTTTGTTCTGTTTTTTCTTTTTCTTTTGGCAAGCTACTTAGCGTGCTACAGTTAGATACCGTACGGGAATGGTTTAGTATGAGATGCGTTTTACAGCCGTTTACAATGAGCAAACGTCAGTTTATGTTGTTTTAATAATCAATTTGTTGCATACATTTATCATGGAAAAGTATTCATTATTGAATGTGCCCGACGCATTGGGTGGGGTAGGGGTGGGCATCAATTTGGCAGATTCGATTAATCCGGCCGAACTGATTATATTGATTTGGTTTAACGCTATAAAAAATTATCGATTATGGTCAGTTGTTTAACGCCTTGTGTCTCTTGGCATGAAATTAAAGTTTGTCTTTGTTCTTTAATTTTAAAAAAAGAAAGATGTAGTATTTAGTATTTCTGCTAGCGTTTTTGTTTAATTCGTTTTGGAAGTTGACTTCCCAGTTGGAATATATGATGTTGCTCGAGCCATTAGAAATTGATTTGGTTAGCTATTATTATCAGCACAAAACTTTTGGAATATTTGTAAAGGACTCACTAGTATAGTGGTTTGGAGTATTTACTTCATCAGGCAAGGTCTTGGGTTTGAATCCTAGCATCCATGTAGTGTGTGTAAATTTAGTATACTATCGCCCTCTTAATAGGAAAGGTCCTCAAAATTTTATTTTATTTTAGGAATATATGGTGTTACTCCATGTATTGAGATAATAACTAGAGGTGGGAAAACAAACGGCTTAACCGAATGGTTTAGCTCGATTATTACACTGAAAAAGTGAAATGTTGGACCGAGTTGAACCAAACTGTAATTGATTTGATTCGGTTCAGTTCAGTTTGATCTATATTGGAATCGACTCTAAACCGAATCAAATGTACTATATAATCTAATTTCATTATACTTTTGATAGTTATGACCATTAATTATTGCATTTAATCTCACACATTGATACGAACCTTTAATATCGTAGATTGTTAGTTTTATGACTTGATTAAATGTTGAAAGTTATTGTGATGTTAGTGATTTAGAAATTAGAATGATGGTTGCGATGTTGGTTATGTGCTTCATATTGTTAAAGTTGTTAGGTTGGCGATTTTCTTTTCATAAAATAATAAGAATAAGAATAAGAAACATTTGATGTGTTCGTTTCAAATTTCAAGTACAAAACTATTGTGCTTATGACAAAAAAAAAACACTATTGTGCTTTAGTTCACATGATTGTTAAATTTAGAAAGTGTATAAATGTAAATTCTGGAAAATGAAACACTGTAAAAAATATGATGTGACTTTATTTTATACTGTAATTGGGCTAAATCGCTAAAAAAACGACAAAAGAAACATTTCAGAGACAATTTGTGTAATTATTTTTCTAAAATATATCTATTAGAAATAAATGGAGTTTCTATTTGGCTCCATAATAGCACTTAACACAGCCATAATGCAATGTAAATTTTAATGACCCGAATATCCCTTTTAAAAGATTACTAAGAAGAGTATTGTGAAAAGAAAAAAACCTAAACCTTAAACACTGGTGTTGACTTTTTGGGTAAGTACAAGCTACACAGACATGATGTGCCAACATCAATGGTGGTGGTGGGAATGGGATAACAACGTTGTTAATCATGTTATATCGCCAAAATCTTCCATGAACTCGTAGGTCAGTTTTGATTGACCCTTCTAATTTCTTTTAGAAATGAAATGACTAGATGTGGTATACTTGGAATTGGTGGTGAAATAACTAGATGCAAAAGGTGATTTGGAGATAGCCTCGTGGCCGGATCTCAATAACTGATCATAAACAGTACTTATGGGAAGTGTTGTCAAGGCTAAATGGCCTCACGCCCTGTTGGGGATATCAAAAGGCCAGGTCTAGAATAAAGTGAAATGACATTCTAACTTGTCATGTTTGCAGATCTATAATCGGAATCAAAATAAGAATCTGAATTATATTATGGATACTCATAGTTTTACTCTATATAGAGGAATGAAAATATGAGTGGGATCCACACAATATTAGGAATTCAACTCGTAAGTTGGTAGGAATTGGACTCTTGGGTGGGAGGTGATATTATAATGGAAAATGCTAGGGAGACTAACTTTGTGTACCAACTCTTTAATAGAGTGTGAGACTCATTGTATTGGTGGGCTTCATCTCTATTAGAGAGTTAGTACACAAGTTGATACAGTTCTTCCTAGCATGACCCTATTATAATTCTTGTAGAATAATTAACTCATTAGGAATCCATTTTTTACCCAATATATTCTCACACAATTTTTAAAATTTCAAATTTGCCATCTACTTTAACCCAACAATCAGGGCATTTTAGTAATCAATTTAGTTTCAATTCCGATTCATGGGAATTTAGTAAACAACTTGTAAGGAATACTACCACTCCTACCCAGTGTAGGCCTTAAACAAGGGCAATCTGGGCCCATTGTCTAGGCGGGCCCAAATGATTATTATTTTATTTTTATAAGGAGGTATATTATATTTATTATATATTGTTTTAATATTTTATTACAAAGTAACATGAGGTGTTTCAACTCTTTTAAGCTCTAATTGATTGCAAATTTGAAAGTTTTAAGTTTGTTGTTGTGGACGGGTATTTCTCAAATTCCAAGTTATGTTGTTCTTTGTTTATTATTTAAAGTATTAAAGTTTCATTGGAATTCCTTGTATTGTTTCTTATTTCAAGTAGTAATGATTCCTGAAAAAACAACAATCTGGAAGTCAAAAAAGAAAAAGAAATGATTAAATTGTTCTTGTATATACATTAGATTTGAATGTATCAAGCGTAGCCTCTTATTTTAGATTTTTATATATTGAAGTTTGAATTTATATAATTTATTTGTCTTGAATGTTAAATTTTTACTTAATTCGAATAAGTTAATCTTGATTGTAAAATGAGAGTAAGTCTAGCAGTTGAAAAGAGTATATATATATAGAGGCCTAATTTTTTACATTTGCCCTAGGTCCTAAACCTGCCTCCTTCTACCTTGATTCCATATGGTTTAGTAAATAACTTTAATAGGAATATGGATTCAAACTCCTCAATCCAACTCCTCCTCAATTCAATTCCTCCTCATCCGATTACAGTTTAGAAAACATGTCAGTGTAATTAAGGCCATGTAACCTAAGACGCTTTCTAAGCTCAAAGAATTCGAATGAAGATAGTTTGACCTTAAATTGGACTAACAACTTAAATGCAACCTAAGCAATCAAAGCATCTGAAGGAATTCGCGAACCAATACGTCTATTTCTATGGCACGTGAGGGGTTATTTCTTGGTTTCGTCCATTCCAAGTTCGAAGTACCAATGAATCCCCTTCATTACATGATTCGATACGTGTTTAAAAAAAAAAAAGTTTTTTCATTGTTTTTCATCGTTCATTTTATTATTTTTTCATCCAAATGGGCTTTTTTAAAATTTTTTTTAATATAAGTGATATTGAGGAAGGGGGTTTTCTCACACACACACTGTCAAGATGGCATGGAGGTTCGAACCTAAAATCATTGATATGCAAATCAATGCTCTTTCCACTAGGCTATACCTCTAAGAACTTATAATACCTATATAATCTTGTTAGAATCACTTACAATCTGATGTGCATGTAGCCCTGTCTAATAACAAATTCTAAGCCTTTTTTTAAAAGCACACCCCCTCAGCAACTGAAATATACTATAGTAATTTGGCACAAATTCTTTGTACTTATCACAATGGGCACCAGAAAGAGCAAAGAATTATAATGGGGAACAACGTTTTTACTTTTCCAATTAGGAAGCCAGAGGCATTAATCTTTCGACCTCAGCTCCCAGTGAATGAAGTTTCATATCTAAGTTCTCATAACCACGGTCAATATGAGTTGCCTTAATTTCTATATAAATTGAAAATATTTTAAAAAATAGAACAATTTTCCCAGAAAATTTACAATTAATTAGCCAAATATTTTAACCGTAAATCATATTAGGGATTTAGAAATTGATTCTTCAAAAATTATAGAAAATAATCCTAATAGAAGGACAGTTGTTACCTGTGGAATGGAGGCTCTCATGGAGTTAGCCAGCAAGAGAGATTGAGCGAGCCAGCGAAGAGATAGAGCGAGCTAGAGAGAGACAACAAGAAAGAGAGCGCCGACAAGAGAGAGCCATCGAGAGAGAGTCGTCGAGAGGAAGATGGCGTTGATGGCGGCTGGTGATGACTGATGCGAAGAAGACGATGGCGTCGGTGAAACTCATCACTCTCTCCCTCTCACCCACTCTGGTTTTCGAACAAACGAAGAAGGAACGAAGTATCGCTCGATGTATTGGTGGAGGACAAAGGACTGTCATTTTGAAAAATAAGTGAGGATATTATGGGAAATCAAAAAAATCATTAAAGCACTGGTTAATATTTTTTTTTAAACAGCTTTTAAAAGCTGGGTTGTGAGGGCTTTTCAAAAACAAGGGTCATTGACAGCAACTTTTTAAAAAAGCCCAATGTCTCATGTTTACCAAACACCCAAATTACCATAACTTTTTATTAAAGCTGCTTTTTTAAAAATTTAAGCAACCCCAAACACCACCTTAGTTCCACGGCCCAACTAAAAATTATTATAATTGGAGTACAAAGTAACAAATATTATTTTCACGTTTTGAAAATCCTATAAATAAATAAATCAATGGGATAAATGCCAATCGAACTAGGAAACCAAACAAGAAATCCTTAAAATGAGAGTATCAAGCATTCAAATCCCAAATAAGAGAATGTCGTTATCAATCTGCTCTAGAATTTCTCCTGCTCTAGAAAACTAGGAAACCAAACGAGAAAGGTTTTTAAAGAGGAGTTTACTCCGAGCAAATTAATGGTCCAAGCTCGAGGGATTGTGGGAACACTATTATATTATATGCATCATCTGGACAACCAGAATGAGCGTTTTGATTATTTACTTTAGCTTTTATTGCATTAGTCTAGTTTACATTCTTACTCTTGTATTTTGATTATTTACATTATGCAATCTGAATTAGGCATTGTCTTTCAGTTCTTTACTTTATGGACTTTAATTCTTTTTGTTTATACTATATATGACCAGGCTCTGCAACCCAAATAGGCCCAACAAACCCATAAAATGCCTTTAGTTATGGAGTGCCTTCATCTCGTGAAGGGTGCTACAAAATACATTATGCCCCAAGGACACGTGGCAGCCACATAGGCCATGCCCACGAGTCCCACATCGAAGAATTACCCCTAGGTGCCTCACTCACTTGCCTATAAAGAGGGCACTTACCCAATTACACATGTAATGACATTTTGAATACCCTACTACTCTACTTGTTTACTCCACTCTTATCTAACTTAAGCTTTAGAGAGCCTACGGTTGGTACCACACTAGTGCCGAAGCCATCACACTTGTTTTCTTCGTTTTCTTATAGGCCACTCACTGTCTGCCGAAGGTCCACAAGGTAATCAAGGCATCATCATCTAAGTTGGTTTCAAATTTCGTCGTCCATTTTTGAGCATCAACAGTTTGGCGCCGTCTGTGGGAATCGTCACTAAACATCTCATCCTTTTACAAAGCTAGGATGGAGCCGTCTCCCATCTCCAAGTTCCGCTTACCAAGTAGCCCAGTCTCTGGCATGCCCACTGAAGGGAGTCTAAGTTTTCCACCTAACACCCCGCCTCCGGAATCTTCCACGAGATTGGCAACGGTAGAAGCTGAAATGCAGGTACAGCTAAACTCGCTATGCCAAGACATGGAGAAAATGGAAGAGCACAACAACATCATGTCGACCAAGCTACAGGACACCTAGGGGGAACTGAAGAGGTAGCAGAAGCATTCAGCGCAACTTCAGGTAGGCCTAAACATAACCATTCAATTCCAGCACAAATAGTTGTCCGGAGCGTGCAAACACCCTTTTGGCGTTCAAGGAGGAACACACAGGACCGGTTGGGAAATGCCCGGGGGCAACTCGGGATCACATCCGGGCTGAGTTCGGTGAGTTCAGCCCTTCACGGCGGTGGAGGGAGCTTCTAAATCTCCGGTGATGTTCTAGTTTTCCGACGTCGTTTCCGGCGTCACCGGCCACCAAATTTTTCGATCCAGGTATGCTTTCTCATTCTCTCAATGAGTTCTAGCTACCTATGTGATCAATTGGGGTCAATTTGGAGCTTGGAGAGTTCGATTAGAAACCTAGGTTTTGAGCTGATGGTGAGGGTGTTTTTCGGCTAGCTCCGGCCACTTTTTGGGCATGGTACAAGACTAAAAGTTACTCCCCTAGGTGTGGTGGTTCTATAGGTATAAGGGTTGATCGGCGATTTGGAGGTTTTCCGATCGCCGAAAATTAGTCACGACACCCACGCC
This sequence comes from Prunus padus, assembly GCA_024362665.1. Taxonomy (NCBI): domain Eukaryota; kingdom Viridiplantae; phylum Streptophyta; class Magnoliopsida; order Rosales; family Rosaceae; genus Prunus; species Prunus padus. Next base: position 15,562,824 of record JANFAM010000017.1, on the reverse strand, counting down.
CTGCCAGCACGTGTGACGGTGCATGGGCCACTGTGTGGTGGCCCATTTCATTCTAAAATGCTCCCATTGCCGTTCCAAGGGCGACGGTATTCTCGGATTTGAATTTAATTGCCGTTTGACTATCGAACGGATATTACGCCTAATAGGCGATATCCAGGTTCGATAGGTTCAAACTGTTGGATCGGTTCCAATTTCAATTATGTCGATCCTCTTACCTCTAGGATCATGTAGGAACTCATGGATCGAGAATCAAAGTCCTGGATACTCTGAATCAACGAGTCTAGGGTTAGGCGAAACGATCGTCGTCCAATCGTGCGATTGGTTTAGATCCGACCTCTCGATCGAGGCCAAACCTTAAGGACATGTTAATAGGATGGTGTTGGACCTATAGGAACTTTCGGATAAGAATCGGTGGTAGTGGGCCTCGCGGGCCTAATTGGTCAAATTCCGCGATCGAGGTCAAACCGACCGTTGGATCGCGACGAGACTTCTAGGATGGGTTTAACTTTTGGTTTTTGACCAATATGAATTGTCTAACACAATTAGAGGTCGTGGACCCTACGAGCTAGTTGACTTGGATAGTGGGCATTGTTGGCTTAGTCGAGGCCGGAAAGTAAGTTGTAGTGCTGAAGGGACTTTTATTCGAAAATAGTTTTCATGCCTAATTAGACTGATTAAATATTCATGGAGGATTTAATTAAATGTTTGATTATAGGTTTATATTTAAATAAATGCTCGATGACTTGGAATTGTTGAATTATGAATATTAGTTTTCTGTATAGAATATTATACCTATTTGGATTTAGTTTGTGAATAATTTTGGAAGTTTATGAATTATTTGAACTAAGTTGATGAGTTTTTTTGGATTAATCTCGGGTTTCAAAAAGGGATTTGGTTAATTTATTTAAAAACGGATTTTTGGAAAGTTGAGAAAGGATTTGGAAAATGGTTTCAGGAAAGTGGATTTGTGGAAAAAGGAAGTTTATGATAAGTTTCAGAAAATGATTTTCAAACTCACCACAGGAGTACCCCCCATGTGGCCTTCGAAACAGTTACTCAGTTATGGTAATGCCCCACGAGTCTCGGGGACGCATGAACCGTGTAGTGCGAGAATTTGCATTTTGGGTTGACTTCGTGTCCCCCGATTATGCAAGGATTGCATTTCGGACTGATCACCCAATTCTGCTAGGATGTGTGTTTCGGGCTGACTTCGTGTCCCCTAATTCTACTAGGTGGAATTGACTGAATATTACTGGAATTGACGGATTATGATTGGGGGTACGCCTAGGTGGAGAGTATTTGAGTTTTGAGATGTTTTAAACTAAAATGGATGATTTTATCTTCGTACTTATTGGTGAAGGTTCTAATACATGTTTTTTGATTTATGAGACAACGATTGAGTGTTTTCTAAGTTTAAAAGTATTTTTTTTTACAATTCACAACTGTTTTCGTAAGTCATGAGTTCGTTGGTATTGATATTGAGGTTTCAAGTGGCAAATGTTATTTTAATAACTTTCTCATTTTCCTACTTAGCTGTAATGAGTTGTTATATATATATATATATATGTGTGTGTGTGTGTATACACATGTGTTGGATTGAAGATTGTTGGGAAATCAATATATTATGCTTAAGTGTCGAGATTGAAGAACTACGTGTGTCTTGATCCCTCAATAAAGGTGCGTAGGCAACCTAAACTAATCTAGGTGCAGTCACGAAAGAGACTATATTTCTGGAATTTGATATGGATATCAGATCCGAAATTTCCACAACATTAATCACACTTGGTGCTGAGTTTTAGAAGCTGTTGGCCTTAGGTGAAAGAGTTGATGCTTCATCATCTGAAGATCGAAACCTCAGTGCTCAAACTCGGTCAGCAAGGGCGATTTTGAGGGGAGATGCTCATTCTATGCAAGTGAGTATGAAGCATTTTGGCAAGAGCCTTCAGTGCCACTCGGCTAAGCTAGATTGCACTGTCTATGGGATTGCTCTGCAAGGTGCTTGCTTCTCGGTGATCTTCCAATTTTTCATTCCTGGTTCCCATCAAATGGACAAGTCATTCAGTCTACATTGCAAACTTCCTGAATTGTAGGTGGGTTTGCCATGCATGCTGTTTGTCAAGTTCTGAACACTATGATGCCCCTAGCCGCTAGCAGGCCATACTTTGGCAACTAGCGGTTACTTGTTTGTAAAGTACAAGAAAATAGGAAAGATTTGGGCCTGAAGTGGGCTCAAAATCTGGTCCCTGGAGGATTGTGATGGATGTGCCACTGCTAGGGATACTCTTCTAGTAGAAAGAGGGAATGCAATGTTGTTTATGTTGTGAATGTATTGCGCTCTTATGTTGTTAACTTCTAATCAAAGCCAATGTGCTCTAAAGAGGGGAATCTGGCTTTTTTTATGCCTCAATGAAGATGACTTCAATATTTTCACTTTTGATGGTAAAAAATGTGTGATATCTGCTAATTAAAACTGACATTGGACAAAAAAGCTCAACAACAGTTCTTTACATACAGTATGTCCGATGGACACAGTACAAATGCTAGTAAGTAAATATAAGTACAAAATGACTAGAACAAACTTAAATATAGTAGAATGCAACCCAACAGAGTCAGGAAAAAGTCTTATCGGACAGAAAACAAATCTATGTTGGACAGTGCAGAGAGTGTCCAATGAAGATTTGTCAGAAATATCTGTAGTCAGAACTTGTCTGTACTACAAATAGGAACTTGTTCTGAAGGAGCTGGAAATTGAAACAAACTATCAATCATACCGAGCGATGTTGGCAGAGCATATAGGTTACAAACAATAGCAAAGTAATTCCAATCAGGAGTGGTCAACTGGGAATTAGACAGAGAATCTGTTTGAGAAAAGAATAGAATTCCAATCAAGAGTTGTCAACTGGGAACTCGAAGAATAAGAAGGGATTTGATTCAAGGCTTGTCTTTGGTCTGCAGTGAGACGCTTTGCAAGTGTTTGAGTCAAAGACATTTTAGTCTGGTTTTGAACGTTGAGTCTGGTTTTTTGCTGAAGTTTTATGTGTCACATTCCTATGATGCTTTCAAATTTATAGGTTGAATATCCCAATGTCACGTTCCTATTGGATGATAAACTCGAGTGTCGCCTTACTGTCACTTGCAACTCTTCCCTCGTAAAGTGATCCAACAAGTGGAAAAGAAGATCTTTAAGATGAAGATTTCTTGTATCAGAGGATGTTCACCTAACTTGCTAATTTCTCTGAGCTGGAAAGTCAAATAAAAAGGCTCATTCTGAATTCGGTGCCGGAGAACTAGCCCCTCTATGACGGAGATGGTAGCCATTCTGCTTTAGTAGCCATACTGCTTTAAATTCGGTGGCAATCGGAATGCTCTTAATGGTGATGGGAACTGTCTCTGCATACTACTTTTCTCAACTTGCCAAAGACCATCACCTCTCTGGCTAGTGAGTCATGACTGAGACAAATGGAAGATGGGCTTCAAGCGCTTATGCCATATCGTGGCCCAATCAAAAAGACTTTTGCTAAAAAGAAAAACAACTGCCTTTTGGCGTGTTCTTTAAGCACTTCTTGTCCAAAACGGAATTGTAACCAACTCTGTCTGGAGATGATGTTGCACATGTTTATGTCCGAAGCGGCACTGTGGCATCGAGACATAAATTTTTTCCGTGGCGCCAAGTTGACCGCGTACTTGGTTAAAGCTCGTGATTTCCTTCTCGTCCGATGGGCCTAGGCCAAAAAAGCTTTGTATTGGGCTTGCTCTAGCTACTTGGTAGCTTTCAAGGATTTGGGCTCGATTACTTAACCACGAAGTTGGCTCATTAACTCGTAGGAATTATGCCGTGTTAATTTTGGTCCGAACATTTACCCCCTAATTTTAATCAGTTTACAAAAAAATTTTTAGAATTAAAAGCCACGTTCTTTTTTGAGTGACACTTTGCAACTGGCCATGTGTCTGGCAGTTACTTGCGTGTTAATTTTTCTGGGTTTTGATTGTACGAGCCATGCCTTCGAATTTAATTTGTTTTTCTTTTAAAAACGGCTACGAGACTACTCATCTTCTCCTATCCTCTACTCTTAGCAAAAAAAGCAAAGTTGAAACCCCAACTCAAAGACTCCATTTTTTCCGTCGTTCTGTTCTCTTTGTTTTTAGGCAGAAAGCCTTTGATCTTCAGAAAAACTTCAAACACTTTATATTCGATTTTTAATTTCAGAAATGGCTCTGAGGAAAACAATGAAGAGAAAAGACTCCAAGTAAGAGACTTTATCAAGGTGGCTCCTTTCTCGACTGGAGAGGGGGCGTTGCTTGAAAGACAACAGAATAAGGCATGACTAGATGCTCTGGCAAAGGCTGGGCAAGGAGAGGTAATATGTAGGAACCCCTATTACCCTGCTTGATATAAATATGGTGCTAGGGCCTAGGTATGTCACTAGTAAGCCCATTAGTATCTCTGTTTCTGAATCATCGAAAACTAGGGCCAACATACTGTTTAGGGGCCCTTATATTCCATGTTTGGATAACCGGAATCCAACATCAGGAGGTTGTTTCCTTATAGTGAGCCAACGAGGCCCGGCTCATCCTAGAAGGATTGGGTGGTGGATCTGGAGCCTGAATTTGGCTCCAACTAGAGGTCTAACGGAATCTACGATGCCATAATGTTTCGTCTTCAAGACCTAAAAACCCGAATCATCCCTGCTTGCCTTTGCTATGAAGTTTTGGAATAGTTCTTCCAATACATTCGAATTCGGAGTTGGTCCGATGACGCCAACTCTTCTGGACATGGCAGCCATTTTTGGCTTTAGACCCCATGGGAGGATTCCCGACTGCATCGGAGATTATCAGAAGAGAGTCAACCAGGGAGAGAAGCTGAAGAAAGAGTGCACCACCTAAGGCAGGGAAATCACAGAACAATCAGCCTTCTCTAAGTTCATAAAGTATTTCAGGGAGAAGTATGCCAAGGATCTAGAGCAAGAACACATGATGTTCTTGTTATTTTGGATTAATAGATTTATCTTCCCAAGTGTCTTCAATTGTGTCCGAGTGGAATGGCTTCACCTGGAAGAGGCACTCCATAACTATACAAACATAGCTACTGGGTAGTGGGCACTGGCCTCCGTCTACAGATGCCTCATGATGTGACAGTGGACCTTGTCAACATGAGCCTTAATGGACCAATCTAGATGGTTCAGACATGGATGCAGTGGTAGTTCCCAGAACTGAGGATCCTTGGGGTGAGCTTCAAAGATGATGTAGTGCCTGCTCAGATTTTGATTGAGAGTGCCCTATTTGAGCCAACTACAGCCTTCTGCTTGGCTGTCTTTAGGCACAACACTCGAAGAACAGAGGACCAATGGTTGGCAAGTGTCCGAAGGAGGTATCCTTGGTTCAAGGATAGGTTGATTTGTGAAACTCCTCCTCGGGCAGGCAGAGCCAAGGAAGAGTTTGTTGCCAAGGCATTTTCATGCCTACTTCCAAGAGATCTTTTTGTTTGTCCTTGCCATTGTTTGGAGGTATAACAGCTTCCGTTCCTAGACCAAGGATTGGCCTAGTAATTGGAATATTCATAGGAGTAAGACTCGGATCAAGAGCTCCTAGGCCACTAGTATGGCCTTGATACTAGTTCGTTGTTCCCATTGGTATCTCCACATGTTGGGGGTAAGGTTAACCTTTCTTGGGCTACTATTCCCTCGGCTTGGAAAAGCCATTGTTCGACTTTTGTCGTCTTGTAACCTCTGGATAGCCATGGTTTGGCTATCTATGCCAAATAAATTTTCTGCGAGTTTTATTGACCACACAAAAATGTAAGTCCCACCGAGCGTGCAAAAAATATGTTCGTCAAGTTTAAACACTATGATGCCCTGGCCGCTAGTAGGCTATACTTTGGCAACTAGCGGTTACTTGTTTGTGAAGTACGTGAAAATAGAAAAGATCTGGGCCCTGAAGTGGGCTAAAAATCTGGTCCCTGGAGGATTGTGATGGACATCCCACTACTAGTGACACTTTTCTAGTAGCAAAAGGGAATATGTTGTGAATGTATTGTGCTCTTGTGTTGTTAACTTCTAATCAAAGCCACTGTGCTCAAAAGAGGGGAATCTGGCTTTAGATAGGTTCTTTTTTATGCCTAAATGAAGATGACTTCAATATTTTCACTTTTGATGGTATAAAATGCGTGATGAATGCTAATTAAAACTGACATTGGACAGAAAAGCTCAACAACAGTTCTTTACATACAAGTGTTTGAATCAACTAACTAAGAAGGGATTGATTCAAGGCTTGGCTTGGGTCTGTAGTGAGACGCTTTGCAAGTGTTTGAGTTTGGTTTTGGACGTTGAGTATGGTTTTTGCTAAAGTTTTGTGTGTCGCATTCCTATGATGCTTTTCAAATTTATATGCAGACTATCCAAGTGACGATGGTGCTTGGATGATAAACTCGAGTGTCGCATTACTATCACTTGCAACTCTTCCCTCGTAAATTGATCCAACAAGTGGGAAAGAAGATCTTTTAGATGAAGATTTCTGGTATCAGAACATGATTTGCTAATTTCTCTGAGCAGGAAAGTCCAATAAAAAGGCTCATTCTGAATTCAGTGATAGAGAACTAGCCCCTCTTTGACGGAGATGGTAACCATACTACTTTAAATGCAGCGGCAATCGGAACAATCTTAATGGTGGTGGGAATTACATTTTTGCCGTTGAAGGTAAGGGTATATTGAGTTGCGCCGTTGCGTAGAGCTCGTCGATACGAGTTTGTGGACAGGCGGCACGCTCAATTTCGAGTTATAATGATCGAGGAAAAGTAAGAAAACTAAAAGGGCATATTGGTCATTTCAAAAATTGTTGAAATACATGAAAACCCAGTTTTGTCCTCCCCCACGTGTGCGACATACCCTTTCTCTCTCTCTCCTTTCTCCAGCGATGTCCACTATCCGGCCACCCCAAAGATGCAAGACCGATCGAAAAAGAACGGCCTCCGACCGGCAACCTCATCCTTCCCTTTCTCCGATGAGCCCAACCCTTCCAACGCCCGCAAGAGCTCAAAAAGAGCCGATAGTTTCTGGTTTTTCAACTTCGTTTTCATCAATCTAAGTATGGATTTTGATCCTCTCTTTGTGTTCTAGCTGTTTGTGTAATTGGTTTCGATAGATTTTGAAGTTCACGGGTTCGATTTGGAACCCACAATTCCGACGGCTTTGGCCATGATTTTGGCTAGACTCTGGCCACTTTTTGGCCGAGGTCCAAGACCTAAAATCTCTACTAGGGTTGTGATTAAACTGTTGGTATAGGAATTGGCGGGCGATTTTGGGTTTTTCCGATTGCCGAATGTGTGATGATGAAACTCTGTCTGGATATCTTACTAGGCTAAATGAATCGATTAATCAAATGAAAACATTTGGTGAAAATTTGTCTAATGAAAGACTAGTACAGAAAGTTCTAATTAGCCTTAGTAAGCCATATGATCCTATCTGCCTGGTTATTGAGAATACAAAGTGCTTGGAGACTGTAGAATTGCAGGAGGTTGTAGCCATTTTGAAAATTCAAGAGCAACGGTTCGTCTGCGTAGTGTGGATACCACTGAAAGGGCTTTTGCCTCACTCTGTGTGAGTCCAAAAGGGCAAAATAGTGGTAATGTGAGCATTTCAATTCGAAGGGAAAGAAATGGGAGTCCAAGCCTAAGTCCCAAAGAAAGTTCATTTGCTAGTCCCGCCTGAGTTCAACTTCTACAGGGTCATGAGGCAAGATGCGGTTAAGCCACGATGTAAAGTGTGCTCTAAATTTCATTTTGGTGAATGTCGATATAAGGGGAAGCCTAAGTGCTATAACTATGATAAGTTTGGACATTGGGCCAGAGAATGCACAGTAGGCAAGGTTGTTCGAAGGCAAACTGTGCTAACCAAGCAGTGACAGGCAATCTGTTCTATGCTAACAGTGCAATTACTGAGGTCAAGGTGAATGGGAACTGGTACATTGATAGTGGTTGTAGCAACCATGTCACTGGAAAAGTACAAATGCCCACTAGAAATCTTGTAGATGTTGCTGGAATTAATAGGTTCGCTTATGATTGATACAAATTCTGGCAGAAAATATATCAGGAAATAATGTTTCTACCTGGTTTGAAGGAAAACTTGTTAAGTGTGGGACAGATGGATGAACATGGATATTATTTGCTATTTGGTGGAAGAGAGTGTTGTATCTTTGATGGTCCTTCACTTGATTGTCTTGTTATCAAGGTTAAGATGAAAAGTAATAGGTGCTACCCTCTGTCATTAATGCAAAATGATCAAATTGCATTGAAGGCTAGTGTGACTGAATGTACCTGGACTTGACATAAGCGGTTGGGTCATCTAAATCTTAGAAGTCTCAAACAACTAAGAGAAAAAGATATGGTTCATGGTCTTCCATACTTGGAAGAGACTGATGGTGTGTGTGAAGGATGTCAAATGGGAAAACAACACAGAGACTGGTTTCCAAAAGGACAAGCTTGGAGAGCTAAGTATCCTCTAGAATTGATACACACAGATTTGTGTGGTCCCATGCAAAATGAATCAATTGCTGGGAACAAATATTTCATGTTGCTCATTGATGATTGTACTGGGATGTCATGGGTGTATTTCTTGATATACAAGTCTGAAGCTCTACATTGCTTCAGAAAATTCAAGACAATGGTTGAGCTTCAAAGTGGATTTAAAGTGAAGTGTCTAAGGAGTGACAGAGGGGGTGAATTCCTTTGAACAGAGTTTAACATGTTCTTGGAAACTGAGGGCATTCAAAGGCAATTATCACTGGCCTTTACTCCACAGCAAAATGGAGTAGTGGAGAGAAAGAATAGGACAGTTGTAGAAATGGCCAAGGCAATGCTTCATGAGAAGAATATGCCTTACTTCCTGTGGCAGAAGCTGTCCACACAGCTGTTTATCTCTTGAATCGATCACCTACCAAAGCACTGAAAAACATAACCACATTTGAAGCTTATAGTGGCAGAAAACCAGGTATTGGTCATCTAAAGGTGTTTGGATCACTTTTCTATGTGCATGTAGCAGCTGAAATAAGACAGAAGCTTGATGCCAAGAGCGTCAAAGGTGTATTTGTTGGATATGCAATTTGTGAGAAGGGATACAGAGTATTTGATCCTTTCACTAAGAAACTAATTTTATCAAGGGATGTGGTGTTTAATGAAGGTGTGGCTTGGAATTGGAAAGAACAGTTAGCGACTCCTATTGCGGTGACATATATCCAGAATCAGAATAGAACTGTGACTGATGCCAATTCACATGAAATGACTGAAGTAGAAGAAAGTTACTCTAGTCCTTATACCTCTTCACATGTTGAAGAACAAGAGAGAAGTACTCATGAGTCTGCAGAAGTTACACAACCCTATGATCATACACCAGTAAAATGGAGGAATATAAGTGATATCTTGGCACAATGCAATCTTTGCATTGTGGAACCTGAAAAATATGAAGAAGATGCTCAAGATAAGGCTTGGATCATACACCAAGTGATAAGCAGGTTATTGGTGTGAAATGGGTGTTCAAAACCAAGTTAAATTTGGATGGCTCAGTACAAAAGAACAAGGCAAGGCTGGTTGCTAAAGGGTATGTGCAGAAACCAAGAATCGACTACAATGAGACTTTTGCTCCAGTTGCTAGATTGGACATAATCAGAACATTGATTGCTCTTGCTGCACAAAGAAATTGGAAGCTATATCAATTGAATGTTAAATCTGCATTCTTAAATGGGAAATTGCAAGAAGAAGTGTATGTTGATCAACCTAAAGGGTTTGTGATTAATGGCAAGGAAGACAAGGTCTATAAACTTCACAAGGCACTTTATGGCTTAAAACAGGCACCTAGGGCCTGGTATGGAGAGATTGACAGCTATTTTGCTAAGTGTGGGTTTGAGAAAAGCTTAAGTGAAGCAACTCTCTACGCTAAGACAAGGGGAGAAAAGAATATACTAATAGTCTCCATCTATGTGGATGATATTGTGTATACTAGAAGCAATCAAGAAATGCCGGATGAATTCAAAGAAGATATGAAGGAGAAGTATGAGATGATAGACTTGGGGCTTCTTCATCATTTTCTGGGAATGGGAGTGATTCAAACAGAATCTAGCATTTTCATTCATCAAAGAAAGTATGCCTCTTCCTTGTTGGATAAGTTTGGATTGAAAGAATGCAAATCTGTCTCTATTCCCCTTGTTGCTACTGAAAAACTAAGCAAACATGATGGGAGTGGTGCTGCTAGTGAAGATCAATATAGAAGAATTGTGGGAAGTTTGCTATATCTGACTGCTACAAGGCCATATGTGATGTATGCAGCCAGTTTGTTAGCTAGATATATGCACTGTCCTACAAATAAACACTATGGAACAGCTAAGAGGGTTCTAAGATACGTCAAAGGGACATTCGACTATGGTTTGAAGTATGAGAAAGGCAAGAAGGCAATTTTAATTGGATATTGTGACAGTGATTGGGGAGGCTCTATTGATGATAGCAAAAGCACATCCGGCTATGCATTCTCATTTGGAAGTGGAGTGTTCTCATGGGCATCTGTCAAGCAAAACTGTGTTGCACTTTCAACAGCAGAAGCCGAATACGTCAGTGCATCAGAGGCTACAACTCAGGCTATATGGCTCATATTTGTTTTGGAGGATTTTGGTGAACTGCAAACAGAAGCAACGCCTCTACAATGTGACAATACTTCTGCAATCTCAATCACTAAAAATCCAGTGTTTCATCAACGCACTAAGCACATTGACAGAAGATATCATTTCATCATAGATGCTTTGCAACAAGGCATTATTGACTTGATCTATTGTCCTACCAAAGACCAAGTGGCAGCATCTTTACCAAAGCTTTACCAAAAGACAGGTTCAACTATCTCATAGATAAACTTGGAGTTATATCAACTCAAATCTTAAAGGGGAGTGTTAGTGTATAAGCATTGAGCTAATCTGAGTTTAGAATTAATAAGCCTTGTATTTAATTGTGTATTCACTTAGTCTTAGAAAATGACAAGTGTATGGCTGAGATGTAATATTGCTTGTGTGCATCTAGCTAAGTCCAACGGTCATTTAATCCATGCCTTGAGTGCGTGTTTTGCTAGTGAGGAATATACATCTCTTGCTCTCTGACTTGGAGAGTAAGCAGAGCATTTTGAGAACAATCTTTTATTCTTCTTTCTCTTCGTTTTCTCTTTGCAAGTATACTCTACAAAATCTCAGCCAAACCTTTAAAACTCTAACACGTAGGACCTAAATTTATTAGTTTCTTAATGTATTTGTTAGTTTCCTAGATTCTCTAGTTTTCCAAATTCTAGTAGGATTTCTACTTTCCAGATTTCTAGATTTCTAGTTTTAAGTTTCCTATTTTATTTGGGTTAGGATTTCTGTTTAAGCAAGAGATTTTTATCCTTTTATGTCTAGGTTTTAGTTTGTTATAAATACCCCCATGTAGTTCTTTAAAATTGAGATTTGAATGTTGAGTAAACCTTTTCCTAGAACTCTCTGATTTTGTCCCTTCGATCTATATTTTCTTCTCCTCGATCTCTTATTTCTTCTCTGTTCTTTTGCTCAAGTGTTTACTCTAATACCTACGGGCTGTACTACATCATTCTCTCATATTGCTTGAGGACCAAAACTTTTGCATGTATGATTTCCCATGGTCTCCATTAAACGTCTAAAAACTACGTAGGCTGTCTGGACACATTTTTCTTTTGCTGAAAGCCTAGGTCAATTTTTGTTTTTGTTTTTTTCCTTTTTACTGCTGAAAACGTTGGTCATCTGATCATAGAGCTAGGGTAATTATCATTATTATCATCCGTGCCACAATCTATCACTCAATGAATAGTCTCGTCTTTCATTCCTTTTTTATTATATACTGACTTATTAAGTCTAATTTGTCAAAGACTTTTTTATTATTTCATCCTGTGCAAGTCTTGGCCAGTGTCTTGATCTTTTACCTTCTATGTTAATTAGTCTTCCCTTGGCCATGGGAACATCTAGTGCTCTACGATGTATAGCATAAGTTAATTAGGTACATAATTATAATGTAGACACAAGAATAATATACGCATACTCGGCTAGCCTTGGTTTCAAGATTGAAGGATTGAGACAGCTAGCTTTGGGGCCCATAGTCAGAACGGCTATTATGTCTACAAAGTCATTGCTTTTGTGCAATATGGCAACACAAGTGTGCGCTAGCTTCAATCCTCAATCCCTTGTGTTGATTCTGTTTCAGTTGTTCTCAATTACATGCTGGCTAGGTTTGTAATACCATATTCTATTTACGTGAAAACTTTCAACATGGCAGCTGATTGAAATCTTGTCTCATCAAACAGACTTTGGAGTCAGAGTTAGCTGTTAAAGTTGCCTCTCTGCTTCAGCAGCATGTTGCCTTGTCTATGGAAAATAACAAATTAAAGCAGCAGGTAGCAAGACTGCGACATGAAAAATTTATCATGGACAGTGAGTTTCATCGATCTTTCTGCGGCAAGACCTTCATTACTGAACTTTCTTTTTTCTCCCATAAATTATTCAAGTAACTACCCATTGGGTACAGAAATTTTCTGGTATATACTTAGCACATTCGTCATCAAGAATTTGAATTGTAAGCAGTGCTTAAGTGTTTAGAAGGGAAATTCTATTAGGAAGTGATGAGATGGCATCTGTATGCAAAGCAAAATAAGTTGATAAATAAAGAGAATTGAACTATCTATATTTGCCTCCAACTATCAGAGTCTCAGACTTAAACTTGCTTTGCATTTAGAATGTTCTGTTGATGACCAAAGAGTGTAAGAAATTGCTTAGTGATAATAATAATAATAATAAAATCTAATACTCATATCAGTGTCATTGAGAACTTGATTTATCTATATATTACTGCGTTAAATAACAACTTTGGACTCTATAGTTTAGGTCGTTTAGATCATCATAGTTCTAGTTTTTCTCAATTTAGTCCCTGGAATTAATAACGCTTGCAATTGAGGCCCAATGTGGATTTCCGCATATAAAATTCATGGAATACGTCAAGATTGAAGCATATTATTGTCTTTTTCTTAAATGGTTATGCCTGTTGATTTTGCTGCTGATTGCTCCCACGTAAATTTGCTGTTGGACTTGGTCCTCTATGAACTTACTTTATATATGAAGGGAACAGACATCATCATTTACCTTATTTTTGTGTCCGTACAAATGCTGTGGCGGATGCTTTTGAACACTCAAAGAAATTCTCTTATTAAGGGGCATTTTGCCTTTAGATCGATAGTATGAGTATGCCTGCAAATTGCCTTAATGTGAAGGGTCGGGGGTATCAAAAGCTGAGCTCCTTTGAATTGTTTGATAACATTGCTATCTTGGTGACAAACTGAAAATGAATGACAAGCCCTTGTTCTGGTTCTTTAGCACACGATCATTAACCAGAAATGAAAGACCATTACCATACTATCCCTATTTTGGAATTTGAGAGGCCGACGGGCATAACTTATCCAAGCAACTGGCTTCTCAATCCTGCATTTTGGGATCCTGTTTAAGTAAACGGAATTTTGGATAATATAAAAGGTGAAATACATAGTATGAGGAGACGTCATTATGTTATAAGAACAGTAAACAAAACGAATATTTAATCAGTCATATAATGTAAGACCAGCCGTATAGCACGGCTAGATTGGTTTAGCCAGGAGTAAGCAAAGTTGCAAACTTCATCTCTAAAATGCTAGTCACCTAAAGCACCCTTCTTTAAAGAAAATGGAAAAGCCAAAATTATCAAAGCCTCTTTAACCACCTAGATCTTATTCCCATTAAAATCCCAATGGTAAAGAAAGGAATTAGATATGATAACTTTATGGTTACCTTAGAAACTCCAATCAAATTCTTAAAGATGAAACTGGAACCAAATAGATTGTAGGAATTCAAATATATCGACACGAAATGGGACTATATCCGGTTCAATGACAACAACAAATCAGAATAAACATCAATATGTACAGACTTTCGATTGAAATGATTTAGTTACACAGGACATATGATCAACTAGCATATTGACAAGCCCCTGAAAACTGCAAGAAACACACTTCAACCCGCATAAGACGGGGAAGCAAGTCCTGAAAGCAAAATATTAAGGCTGGGGAAAGGAAGAACAACACTCTTGTTTGCGAAGAACCACGTGGCCAATCTTTGCTAACCTACCACGGCACGCCTCGGCTCTCAATAGACATGCCAGACATTGATATAGTGAAATGACTGGAGAGAAGACTATTGATAATGAATATTCTTCTGTCTGTCAAGGTTTTAGCCCAAGATGTTTCCTTGTCTTTCCTACATATAAGTCTCCAGATTTGATCATGCCAGGGATGCAACCGCTAATTGTCAATAACGGGAATTGCGCAACTCCCTCTTTCCTCCCAAGTGACACAAGTGCAATGTCTAAACCGGGCTTGTAAGTAGCCATCTTGCTTTCATTTCCTCCCATCAGCAACAGTTTAAGGTTCTTGGCAGTCACTTCAGCATGTCTTTGTGCTAAATAGCCTTGTTTGATCTCCTGTTAAGATACTGTGTCTATCAGTTTAAGTAAGATTTCCAAAACATAAAAGGTCAGACATTGATAGGTGAGCTTACCTTAACATCAGTTATATCTCCTACTGCGAAGATATTTTTATGACCCCTAACCCTCAAGTTTTCATCAACCATTAGTCTTCCTTGCATATCCAAATTAGTCTGCACAATAGTCCCCCTAAGCCATGATGAGCCCATTGGTTTACCCGTGCACACAAAGTGGCAATCAGCTGTGATAATTTCTCCAGAACGTGTTTGAATGATAGGATCAGATATAGTGTTCAAATTAATAGTATCATCCAAAATAACTTCAACTTTTTTTGATATCAACCAATCGAGTGCCTTTTGGGACGCCTTCAAACCAATGAATTCTAGCAGCCTTGACCCCCTGTGCACCAGTATCACCTTCTTTTCAGGAAAATCTGTAGCAATTTCACCAGCAAGTTCAACACCAGTGGGGCCCCCTCCAACAATCAAAACTGTTTTAGCAGAATTTATCTTAACAAATTCTGTACACAGACAGAGAATAAAGTCAGATTTGATGTCGAATGCTCCTCTATGATGCACAGTACATTACAATTAAGGCATAGAAGTGTAGAAGTCTTGTAGGCTTCTCCATGGTGCACAATACATTAAAATTATAATTCAGTTTTAATTTTTCCATTTCCCCTCGGACTTTTTGTTGGGGGTAGAGCAGTTAAAAATCCATTACATGCAATTTCAGAGAAAAAGGGTATGAGATTTCTTACATGAGTTTGGTGGCTTTATAAATTAAGTTTGATTTCAAATAAAATCTTCACTTTAGTGAAGTACCAAATGTAATCATGCAAACAGACTACAAGAGTACAACTGCAATTCCACCTATGCAACTTTAGGTATTTACCTGCCTCATACTGACTGAGCCTCTCAGCTCTGGTTTTGGGAACAACTTCCTTGTGACCAGTGGCAATAACAAGATATTCATATACAAGCAAACGGCCATCCGTAGTCAACACTTCACGCTCTGTGATGTTAGCTGCAGTAGATGCAACAATCCTCACATTGGGAAGATAATCAGAGTGATAAATCACTGATCTTTCAGCAAATGATGGCTCCACCATTGCCCTCAAGCTTCCCCATGGGATCTCAAAATACTCCTTCCTGTTGTCATAAATTTTAATACACAAGGCCACGATAAAGAAAATCACTAAAGAAAAGAAAAAATAACAAAATAACTTGATCTGTAAGTGCTATTTGGGACTTTCACAAAATTAAATTAAAAAAATTAAACTTATCTTATAGCTGTATTGCCACTAAATTATGCATACTAGGGAAGAGATGGACAAGAAACAAGGGTTGACAGAAAAGAAACCATGATTCTTCTCTATAAATGAGAAATTTATTGACACAAGAAAGCATCACCCACGTACAAAGAGGTACACAAAAGATTAACATCAGAGAAAACACAATATCTTAATGATAAAGAAAAAGGGGAGAAACAACGAAACTCAAATTAAGAGAACCACAACATACTTGTTGCGTAACTTCGTGATGTAGGTGGAAAATGGTAGATCGCTCTAGCATTCCAATTTAATAAGATATTAGAAGAAGTATTTAGCATGGTCCTTGGTCCTGATTCTAACAAGACCAAGTTGTCTATTGCCAAAATCGTGACCAGCCTGACTTTAAAAGGAATGGGGAAGGAGGAAGCAAGAGCTCTTGTAACTGACTATGCTAAAATAATTTTGAATTAACTATAAACCTTAATTATCTTTGTAACGCAATAACACAAAAAGATGCCTCTTCCAAATTTTATGCACTTGATCATGGATCTGCCACCAGCTCACTTTTTCAACACATCCATCCACATTCCTTCACCAATACGTTGTCTACAAGAAATCACTACTCACTAAGATTTGTAGGAGTCGTCCAGTAAACACGACTTAGCATTCATGCATGATTTACATTATCCCCAAATACCATAAGAAATTAACCAAAATAAAACCATAACACTGTACGTTGTTACTGAGTAAGACAAAGATACATAGAGGTAATCTGAAACCAAGCTGCTTCCTCATTTAGCTTTTTTTCGTAGAGATGCAACTCTTTTCTTTCTTTCCGGTTGAATGTGTTCGCTCAAACAAGATACTACTACAACACCAACCTCTGCTAGAATTAAAGTTCTCTTTCTGTCATATTGTTATGATTTCTCTAAATTAATATAAATAATTTGAACCAATCTTCCTCCCATTTCTCTAGAGCTTCTCATTTTAACACAGAAAATTTTCCTCAAATTTCCATTTACCACTAACGCAGTAGCCATGTAGCCATGTATATATATAAACACACACACACACATTGCCGCATAGAAAATTGAAAACAACAAACATGAACAAATTTCAAACCCAAACCCCATTTTTGTGAAAATGTTCAACAAGAAAAGCTATAAAGTTAAAGGAAGAAAGGTAAAAACAAGGGCTTACTCATCAATGAGAACAACATCAGCGCAGAACTGGAGAGACTTGGCAACAACAGAGCCAGCAACCCCACCTCCAATCACCACCACCCTCTTCTTTTCCCCAGCTGACTCTGCCGCGGCAGCCATTGAAATCAACAAGCACATTGCACAAGGAAAATGCAAAGCAACCCCAAAAACCCTGTTGGTGAAATTGAAATTGGATTGGGATCAAAACAACTTTTCTAATACCAACAGGAGGTTTTAGTTATGGCGTTTCTCTGTAATTTTTTGCTGGTTGTTTGTGTATGAATTGGATGCTATTCTGAGAGAGAGAGAAAGAGAGAGAGAGAGAAAATGAAACAAAATTTGACAGTTCAGGTGAACGTGAAATTGACTATGAACTGGCAAGTTCATGTCATTGGTGGAATTTTGCGGCTTTCGGGTGCTTGGTTAAGCTAGCTATGTTCCTCGTTAGGGAGGACTTCACCAACCCATTTGGGGCTAAATCCAAATTTTCCCCTTTTAAAAAGTAGTTATTTGGGTTTTGTTAGGATTCAAATCATTTTTTCTCCTAACCCTCCGAACTCAAATTTTAAGTTCACAACTTTATTATAAATTGTTTAAGAATGGTTTAAGTCAAATATATTTTTTTTATGGATAACTTTTCTTCATTTCACCTTTTTAAATAACTTCATAATTTAATTTTTGAACAATTTGCCCTTAAAAATTGAAATTCCACAAATCTAATTTTATTCCAAAAGAAAACACACAACATAATTTTAAAAGAAAACACACAATACTTGTTTTTGAGCAGCAGCTCTGCGGCTAGGGTTTTGCTAGGGTTTTTCTGCATTTGAGTGGCTTGGGTTGCACGCTTGTTTGGCTTGCAGTTGTTCTAGTATATGAAGTACGGCGAGAACGAGGGTAGTCCTTCTCCCGCTTGGTTTAATTGGTTTTTGGAGTGTAGTCAGCGTAGTCTTGATTGGGTCATGGAGTCGGTGGATGAGATTGTCAACGGGCTCACCCGCAACCTGGCAATTTCATATGTAGAAGTTGTCGAGGTTTTTGGGGTTTAGGATTTGGGGGAATTGAAGGCTGAACGATTCTTCTTAGTGGAACGGTTTCTTTCATCCAAACCTTTCCATAAGGATTCCCTGATTGGTACCATGAGGAGCATCTGGCATACGCGGGAGGCTTTTACAGTAGCGCCCCTGGATGACCCAACACATATTTTATTCTCTTTTAAGAATGAGTTCGATCGACGAAAGGTGTTGAAGGGTTCACCGTGGACTTTTGATAGGCGTTACTGCTCTTGGCAGCTATAGATGGAAGTGTTGACCCCATGACAATTTCGATTGACACACAAAATTTTTGTATTAGAGTTCAACGCATCCTTCTGTTGTTTCTGACCCCTGCGATGGGAGAAAGGATAGAGAATTTTCTGGGAGCGTTTGTTATGGTGGACAAGGGGCTTAATGGTGACTGTTTGGGGAGTTTTTTGCAGATTCGAGTTGGACTAAAGGTGATGGAGCGTCTAAAACAATGTATCACTTTGCGGCCTGCTCTTGATGAGCCAGCTAAACAATATGAAATCGAGTATGAGCGGCTGCCTTATTTCTATTTCTTTTGTGGTTGTCTTGATCCTGTGGGTTCGTGCTGCCCTTTGAAGAACTCTGGAGTTTTAGCCACTGAACACAATGGTCGCTGGAAAACCCATTTAAAATATGTGTTTAGTATCCAATTGGAGAATGGCTTACAAGGGAAAAGGTTTGGGCTCAATGTTGAGCTGTCGAAGAAACAAGTAATGGGTCTTCCAGCTGTGCCAATTACTGGCATGACTAGGCCTCATGCGGAGGCTTTTGATCCTCCTGAGGCCACTCTTGTGGCTATGGAGTTAGACAAAGCGCTGAAGAGTCCAGAGAGCCAACTACTGTATAAAAAAAGACGGTTGGATTTAGTGGAGGGTACTGGTGAGGGTGCCCAGTTTAGGGGGCTGAGGATGAAGGGAATTTCTGTGAGGTGCCAATCACTGCTTACTATGAATTGGGGAAAAGCAAGCCTCGTGGGGATGGGTGTCTTGTGGAGAATTTTTGGAAGGGTTGACTGGGGTGGAACACCCATCCCCTCAGGCTTTGCGTCGGTATCTCATGTGTCTAAAGGTAAGCGTGGCCAAGGGTGGAGCCGATTCAAAGTGGGGGGGTGCCAGGCCTAGAGAGAATCTTAAAAAAGTGGTTCGCCAACCAAACGTGGAGTTTCTATGAATGCTTCGTCAAGTGGTAAAGCCATTATATCCGTGATGGGTCTCGGTGCTAAGGCCCATCACGAGAAATGACGACTCTATGTTGGAATGTTCGTGGCTTAGGCAATCCATGAACATTCCATGCTTTGAAGTTTTTACTCATAGCTAAGCAGCCTTTTGTGGCCTTCTTATCAGAGACCAAGAAAAATTCTAGTCAAATGGAAGTTATTATAAGGAAACTGGGTTTGGAGGGATGTTTTCGTGTTGATTGTGAGGAGAGTTCAGGAGGACTAGCATTACTTTGGCGAAGGGGTGTGGAGGTTTCTGTCAGGTCATCTTCCCCAGGTCACATTGATGTAATGATTGGTGGAATTGAGCAGACTGGTTTCCATTTTATAGGTTTCTATGGTCACCCCGAGGCACATCTACATAGACACTCTTGGGAGCTTCTACGGCGGCTGGATTGAGATGGAACTGGGCCTTGGATGGTCGGGGGGGATTTTAATGAAATTCTGGAGTCTCATGAATACGTGGGTAGAGGATTTCGACCAATGTCTCAAATGAGGGATTTTGGGGCAGCGTTAGATGATTGTGGACTGTCAACGGTTCAATTCTAGGGCTATAAGTTTACTTGGTCTAATAGATGGTAAAGGGAGGGCCATGTCAAGCTTAGACTGGATAGGGTGGTGGTGAATGGAGAGTTTATTCAAGTTTTTCCAGAGACTGTTACCCAGCATATCAATTCCATTATCTCAGACCATCTCCCACTGCTCACTTTGTTTGGGTCTCAAACTTGGGGACAACGATCGAGACGGTTTATGTTTAAAGAGTTTTGGACTACGGTGGAGGGGTGCCAAAAAAAACGATTAGTCATGCATGGGAGGAAGGGAATGACATGGTAATTAATAAACTAAAAAGGTGTCAATTGTCCATACAGCAATGGAATAATGAAAAGCTGGGCAATATTCCAAGAAAGATAAGAGAACTACAGAACAGATTGGATGGTATAGCAGGTAGAAATTTCACTCCTGAGCTTTCTAGGAGTCAGTGGGTAATTACTCAAGAGATGGATGCATTGCTGGAAAGTGAAGAAATTTTATGGCGTCAAAGATCTCGAGATCTCGCGTCTCTTGGCTTAAATCGGGAGATCGAAATACGCATTTTTCCATGAACAAGCGAAGCACAAGGGGAGGCAAAATTTTTTAAAAGGTATTCTTGATGATCATATCTGGCGCACTTCAAATGATGAGGTGGGAAGGGTGTTTAGTGATTATTTCCATGTTTTGTTTACTTCAAATGGCCTGATGGAATTAGATGAGGTTTTGATGGCTGTTCGCCTAGTTAATACACATGAACACAATGTGCGCCTGAACTCTCCATTCCAGCGGTTTGAGATTGAAGTGGCTCTACGACAAATGGGGCCAACTAAATCACCAGGTGACAGGACCGGCCCCAAATTTCCTCTGAAACCCAGAACCAACCCTGTTGTTTTTCCGACATCCAACCAATGTTGGGCCCACCTACAAAAGAATAAACTTCCTGTTCTCGAAACAACGAAACAACAGAATACAACACCAACTGTCAGCACACACAAGTTAAGGGCACACAATTTTACACCATAGGCCTTCGGCCTTAGTTTCAATCCTTTAACAAAACTTACTAGAACAATTAGGCAGAGCTCAAACAATTATTTTGCGGATGCACCTAGGTTATCCTAGGCTGCCTACATACCCTCCGTGAGGGATCAAGCCACACGTAGCTCTTCTATCCCAAAATTCACCATTCAAGAAATGTAAAGATATTATCCAAGTAAAATCAACAATTGAATTTAGATTCAATCTCAAGTTCAGTTTCCACAATGATATAGCTCACAAATGTTCATACACTTTTCACAAGAAATCAATGCTAGTAATACCAAGCAATACCGGAAATCCAACATCAAGATATACACTTTCGAATAAACAATTCCTTAAATCCAAAACCTCATTCCTGAAAACAATGGCATACCCATACACCCACACACATATACATATACTCATAATATATTACATATGTAAACGCACACACCCACATCTTCAACACCACCACACGCCGGCATCCTACCTCGCACGTGTGGCCCCACACGCCGACATCCTACATCGCACGTGTGGGTGAAATCCATACCATGATCTCCACACACCGGCATCCTACCTCGCACGTGTGGTATCGTAAATCTGTAATCCGCATGCATATACTCATACATATATATATATATATATATATTTATATATATTAAATATAATATACCTTAACCGAAACCAAAATTCCATATACTTACATAAAAATAATAATAACAATAATGATAAAAGTAATAATAGTAATAAATAATAATCATAATAAATAACCCTTAGAAATCACATATTCTCGTTATCCTAAATTAAATCAATTTCAAATCAAATTACATTAAAAATATGAATAGTCGATAAAGTCATTTGCACAACCTTTCATAAAACCAATGAACGATATACATATACTTGACTTATATAATAATAACAATAATAATAATTCATGTAAATCCCATATCACATTTTCCCAAGGTTCAGATGTACTCACGCTCAATACCCAACTATTTAATACATAATATACATACCAAGTTCTCAAAAGTTATAAAATTAAACGTAAGACAAAATAATACTTCCATGATCACAAATATTTAATTCAAGTATAAATGACAACTCTTAAAGCATAATATCGAAACCCAAAACCTTCACAACTCCCACCAATTACTATCATCCGAAAATTTCATAAAATAGACTATAAAAACTCCAAGGTTCAAAGAAATCAAATTCATATGCATGGAATTCCCAAATGTAAGATAACGCTCAATCAAAACAAAATTCTGAAAGTTTGGTCTCGATCGCGCAGTCGGAACTACACCAATCTCACGATCGGATGATAATCGTTTCTCCTAAACTTAGTCTCGATGATTCGAAGTATCTGGGACTCGATGCTAGATTCGCGAGTTCCTACTCGATCCTAGAGGTACAGAGATCAACATATGTGAAATTGGAACCGATCCAACGATCCAAACATATCGAACCCGGTTAATGCGTAATAGGCGTAAATCCGTTCGACTGTCATACGATAACCAATTTCAAATCTGAGCATACCGTTTTGCTCGGGATGACATGAGAATCATTCTAGGACAACAATGGCAGCCACCCAATGGCCCACGCTGAAGCCACATGCACCGGCAGTATGGGTGGCTTGAGAAATTTTCGATGATGGAAATTTCTCTAAACCACCAGCAATACCTATACCAACATGACAAGGACAACTAGTGGAGCAACTTATTCAAATAGCCCGACCTCCAATTTGGCCGGAAAACACGATTCAAAACCGACCAAAACCTAGGTTATCAATCGAACTACAAACACTCAAAATCGATCCAATAACCTACCTAAACAGCTAGAGGACATCAAGAGGATGAGAAAGAACACCTGATTCGACGAGATTGGTTGCCGGAAACGCTGGAATTCATGCCGGAAAAACCGGCCTAAAACCAATCAAAACCGCCGGCGAAAGTCGCGTTTTTCGACCGGATTTTGGGTGGGACGTGACCGGGGCGTCAAGCCAGTTCGATGGGGACCGATGCCGTGGCCAACCATGGCCGAACAGCTGTGGTTTGAAGGCAAACGTCGATGACGCGTTCAAGAGGAGAGAGAGACTAAGGAAGGAGAGAGAAAGGAGGGTTTGGGCTCGCACACGCATTCTCATTGGGCACTGGTTATTTAGACATTTTTAAAACAAATTTTGAAATGACGGTTTTGTCCTTTTGTTCGTTACAACTCCGAATCGAGCGTGCTGCCTGTCTACGAACTCGTTTCGACGAGTCGGACGCAATGGCGCAACTCATTTCCCCAAATTCTTTTCCTAAATTAAATTGACCTTTTTACCTTTACTTTATTAAATAAAATTTAAATTCCAATATTTATTAATTTATTTATATTATTTCAATTTATTTACTTTATTTTAATTTATTCATTTAATTTTGGTTCGAGATGTTACACCGGGGTGGATGGCATGCCAGCTTTGTTCTATCAAAAGTATTGGGGGGTTGTAGAAGATGACGTCGTGACTTATTGTCTCAATATTTTAAATGGTGGCTCCAATGTAAAAGAGATTAACCACACACTTCTTACCCTAATTCCCAAGGTTGATCATCCAAAGCGAGTTACTGAGTATCGTCCAATTAGTCTATGCTCGGTGCTTTACAAGATTATATCCAAAACTCTGGTTAACCAATTGAAGCAAATAATGCCTCTTATTATTTCTGAATACCAGAGCGCTTTTGTCCCTTCTCGTTTGATAACGGATAATATTATTGCAGCTTTTGAGAGTATTCATGCTATTAAAAGAAGAGGAGGGAGTGGTTCGAAGAAGATGGTTCTTAAATTGGACATGTCAAAGGCTTATGATAAGGTGGAGTGGAATTTTTTGGAGGCGATGCTTAAAAAGCTTGGGTTTAGTCAGAATTGGGTGAATATCATTATGGATTGTGTCACGACTGTTTCCTATTCAATTTAGATTCGAGGTACGGCGACGGGTTTGATTAATCCAACTAGAGGATTGCGACATGGAGATCCATTATCGCCTTATTTATTTTTAATCTGTGCTAAAGGGCTATCGGCAATGTTGACTCTTGCTCAACGTTTGAAGAACATTAGGGGCATTTATGTGGCTCAGGGAGCTCCTACCCTCTCACACTTTTTTTTTGCAGATGATAGTCTCTTATTTTGTAATGCAAATTTATCTAACGTTTCGTATTTGTGGCATATTCTTAGAGTATATGAACGAGCATCAGGCCAACGGGTTAATTTTGATAAATCAGCAGATTGTTTCAGTCCCAAAACTGATCCAATTATGAAACAATTTATTTATGATATGCTGGGGGTGCGAATTGTGGATTGTCATGAGTGGTATTTGGGGTTGCCCACTATAGCTCGACGAAATAAAAACCAATGTGCATGATATGCTTTGGAAGAAACTGAATGTGTGGAATTCCAAATTGTTGTTAGCAGCGGGGAAGGAGGTTCTCATTAAAGCTATGGCACAGGCATTGCCTACATATACGAAGGGAGTATTTCAGTTGCCACAAACTATGTGTCATGAACTTTCGGCACTGATTGCAAAGTATTGGTGGGGGAAGGCTGGAAAGAGAGGCATTAACTGGATGCGATGGAGGAAGTTGTGTCAACCTAAATGCTTGGGTGGACTTGGCTTTAAGAATTTTGAAGCTTTTAATAAAGCGATGGTGGCGAAGTAGGCATGGCGAATTTTGGAAAATCCTTCCTCTTTGGTACCGAGAATATTAAGGGCACGTTACTTTCCAAATGGGAATTTTATGCAAGCCGAATTGGGGCACTTTCCTTCCATGGTGTGGCACTCGATTCTTTGGGGTCGACAAGTGATTGAAGATGGGTTAGTATGGCGTATTGGAAATGGGCAAACTGTTAAGGTGTTTGAAGACCACTAGATACCTAAACCTTCTACTTTTAAACCTTTGGTTAATAAGAGGTTGAGCTACTGGAGTGTTGGCGGTGACTTATTAACACCTTCGGGCAATTGGAATTTTGGCTCTTCTTAGCCAGTCATTTTGTTTGGAGGATGTTGAGGCTACCACTAGTCTTTGTTGCTTTCTTGGAGGACAGTATATATTGGTTCTATTCACAAAATGGTAAATACACGGTGAAGTCGGGATATCAATTAGCATTGCGATAGTGTGAGATTCTAGAAGCGGATGAAGCTGGTGGGTCTGATTCGGGAGCTCGTATAACTTTCTGGAAGAAAATTTGGAAGATGGAGGTGCCAACAAAAATCAAATTATTTATGTGGCGGGCCTGCTTCGACATTGTACCGACTGCTCTCAATCTGTCAAGACGAAAAGTATTATCTTCTCTGGTTTGTTTTTGTTGTGGGAAATATAATGAAGATTTGATTCATGCTATTTGGAAATGTAAACATAGCAGCAAGTTGTGGGATTGTACAACTTTTCAAAATAAGTTGCCGCTGGAAGGAGGATGTTTTGCTGATTGTTTTGATTTGGCGAGCAAGGTGTTATCATGCTTGGAATTGGAGAGGTTTGTGGGTTGCTGCTGGAAAAGTTGGCAGCAACGTAATGGGGCTTTACATGGGAGAAGTTTGCCTAATGTGGAGGAGTTAGTCGAAAGTGTTTTGGAATTAATTGCAAGCTTTAAAGAGTGCAATGCCAGAGTTAAGCCACCACATATACACTGGATGAAGCCACCATACAATGTCTTCATGCTTAATTGTGATGGTGCAGTTGAGAATTTGGGTACAGCTAGACGAATAGGGGGTTGTTAGCAGTTAAGGGACAAAGAAAGGGAATGTGAGGAAGGTAATGCAGTCAAGCCGTCAAGCTGGCAATGAGAGGGTTCCGGATGAGAGATTCGCTTCATCTTAGCTTCTTCTATAAGATGGCATTCTTGCCAAGACCGGTTACTTGGGACAGAGTTGGTAGCATTGAGAGAGGACCTCTTATTGATGTTGTCATTGGGAGTCTCACATTTTATTTTGGTTTCGACTCTCAAGTTATAGTGAATATGCTTATCGGCAATGGTGAGTGGTGGAGCAATACAGGAAATTTGGTTGAGGATGTGAGGAGGATTTTGGTTGCTCTGAATGTGTTGAATGTTTAGTTCCAGTCAAGAGAAGGTAATAGGGTCGCACATAGTTTGGCGCAATTTGGCCTCGAAAGAGCATACTTGGCATTATTTGGGGGTGTAGCTCCGCAGTGGCTATTGCCACTTTGTTGGAGAGGGACCGTACAGAGGGATAGGATTTTGCTTTGAGGAGTTGTGGTACTCTTTTTCCTTGAACGGATTTTCCTCATTTGGGGGTTTTTTATGGCAAGGTTTTAATGAGGCTACTATTTTGACTCCTCAATTTGTTACTGGTTGTATTCGTTTGATTCCAATTATTAAAATTTCTACTTTTGATAAATAAATAAATATATATAAATAAAAAACACACACACACACACACACACAATACTTCTAATTCACCATACATGAAACTCAATAGGAATAAACTAATAACCACCATCATGGGGGCTTGGATAATAGTCCACTGAGTTGTCTTCGTGGATTAACGGTAGACTGTTGACCCTGTGTATGTTCTTGCATAATTTCATCTTGTTTATCCCCCAATACTTCTTCTTTCTTGGAGTAAATTTGGACACATCCATGGACATTATTTTTTGTTCTTGGGCTTCCTTATCTTGTTACTTCTGATACGCATAAGCATCAGTTTGATATTGGAAAAACTTATCCAATATGTTGAGTTTTCGTCTTCTATCCTCCTCGCAAGCAATACCTTGCTCAACCAATGATTCCAAGTACTTATCCCTTGTTTGTTGAGAAGGGTCGTTATCCAAATTCACCATACTTGCACTAGCTCCAGAAGAACATTGTGTGGGAGGCCCATTTATATCGTTGCACTTTGGGCAATCTTTTAAGATTTCCCAAGCATGGTACAACTTGAAAGGCCTATTTGGAGGCTTATTATCATTAAGAAATATCGTTTTCGCATACATGTCCTACGCATGAAAAAATAAATTTAAGTTTGGAGTTGAATAAAATTACAAATATAAATTTAAAGCTTTAATAAGAATGGTTACTTACCACATCATGTAGATTTGAGCCACTTTGTGGGTTCGTATTAGCCTTAGTCAGGCATGCCTTCCAAAGAGAACACTTTTTGTTGATAGTCTTAACTGAGAAGCAATGGCTTGGTATGTTCGTCGTTTTGGTCCACTAATACAGAAATCACTTTCATACACATAAACCACTTTGATCCTCCAAAAGGTTCCACCAATGCCCAAAAAAAACATCACCCAAGCCTCCTAAATTTTAGATCCTAAAATGTAAGTGCTAATTTCACATTCTTGGACGATCCAACCTCTATCCATTCCAGTACTAGCACTCCCAACAACACAATAAAAAAAATCCACGAACCTAGTAGACTTGTTCATAGAAATCTCTGTGCTTTCAAGGCAGCTCTAACCTCCATTTTCAATTTTCAGTTTTCCTCTTCCTCCTTGCTTTATCCTTTCAACAACCCTGATATCACATTCTTCGACTTTTTCGCATACATATGGATCATACCATTCAAAGAATGTGCAACCTCTTCTTACGCCATAATCTATGTAGCCCCAAAATCTTCTCCCACGGTTGTCGTCAGTCCACGACGTTGTTAGACGACATTGATTGCCGCAGAGACAAATGGACAGGCCCATGTCGAATCTTAGATTTGCAGACATCGTCGTCTTCACTCTCTGCATTTAGGAACATAGGGCACAACTTCTGTCGATTTAGGGCTTAAGGTATGAGGATGTGGATTTCAAATTTGGAAATTAGCAATGTGTAATGGTTTGAGACTGCAGTGAGATGCTGAAAATGCCCTCTAAAAATTGTCCATGCATGCACCACGTAGGCAAATAATGGATTTCCCGACGATCTCACTAACATAGTGGGTAAATTGTAGGCTTTCCGGGGGTTTGAGTATGTACTCATAAATGTCCCTAAAGGTGGGTATGTACTCCGCTTAATTCCATCATAGGAAATAGGCGGATCATCCACGTAAGCAAATATGCATTCTAAAAGGCTTAAATGTAAAAATGGTCCCTGTGTTTTATCGTGTTGGCCAATTTAGTCCCTGCGTTTTCAATTTGGCCAATTTAGTCCCTGTGTTTAGTACCGTTAGCCAATGTAGTCCAATCCGTTAAATTTACTATTAAATAAACGTTATAAACATATTTTTGGTCTTTTAAACACCTATAAGCCTTTTTGAAATCAATAAAAAAATTGAATTACCTTAAAAAAAATAACATAACATTTGAAAAATAAAAACTTGAAAAAAAAACAAACGGGAAAATTGTAAAAACCAAAAGCAACCAAGTATCCTGCCGCACTTAGAGGGAATTCTGGGGTTGGGGAATATGTTGCTAGCATTGGTCATTTGGGTTGTGAGAGAGAGAGAGAGAGAGAGAGAGAGAGAGATTTTGGGGTAGGGTGGGGTGCGGGGTGGTGGATGTGTCTTGGGGAATCGGGCCTTTGAGTTGTGGGTGGGGAAAGTGGTTGGGGCAATGGGATAGGCGGGCTGTAATATCCCGCTCTCAAAATTTAATTAAATTCTTAAATTATTAAAGGAAATGGCAATTTTACCCTTAGGGTTTCTTAGTGGGTTAGAGTTGACTTTTCGTTTGGGAAGGAATTTGGGTAAATGAGCAGCAATGTTGCATAGAGCTCGTCAATATGAGTCCGTAAACAGTGGCACACTCAATTCTGAGTAGTAACTAAGGAGGAAAACTCGAAAACAAAAAGGGCATATTGGGAATTTGAAAATTATTTTAAAAAAATACGAAACCCTGTTTTGAACACAACTGGTCCGTGGACCCCTTCCCCCTCAGCTCTCTTTCTCTCTCCCCAATCCCCCTCTCTCGCTGCTCGCAGCGCCTGGCTGTGTTGTCGGCGTCACCACGGCGCCGTCCTGTGATGGCTGAAGGAGGGACCGGTCGAAACATGACTGGCCAGGGACGGCGAACTCAACTGGGCTGAAGCCTAGCCTCGGCAACTATGCACGACGGTGTAGTAGGAGCCTGAAGTTTGAATCGATTTTTGAACTTTCTGCGATTTTCAAGCGATTCTGGCGACCAATTTTGTTGATCACGGTATGAAACTTCATCTACGCAATGCGCTCTACCTGTTTATATACATGGATTGGATCAATTTTGATGTTTGAGAGTTCGATTAAAAACTTCATCTCTCTCCCCTAGCTGTGCTCGATCCATTGGTATAGGTATTGCAGGGAGTTTTGAGAATTTTCCATCGCCGGAATTTTCTCAAGACACCTGCCACTACCGGTGGTGGTTGGCGGCGCGTGGGACCCACCGTGGTGACCTATTTTGGTCCTAGAATTATCTGTATGTTGTCCCGAGTATGACGATATGCTCGGATTAAGGATTGGATACCGTTTGACTATCTAACGGATATTGCGTCTAATAGGCAATATCCGGGTTCGATAGGTATGGACCGTCCAATCGGTCCCATTTTCGAATATGTCATTCCCTGTACCTCTAGGATCGTGTAGGAACTTGTGGATCCAGAATCTGAGTCCCGGATACTCCGAATCAACGATGTTAATTCGACCGCTCGATCGAGAATAAAATTGAGACCAAACTCTCCGGACTTGTTAAGTATACCTTGTTGGACTTATAGGAAAGTTTGGATCGGAAATCGGAGGTTGTGGGCCCCGCTGGCCTAATTGGTCAAATTTCGCGATCGGGGTCAAACCGACCGTTGGATCGTGGCGAGACTTTTAGGATGGGTTTAATTTATGGTTATGGATCAATAGGAGTTGTTATATAACAAATTTGAGGTCATAGGCCCTACGAGCCCAGTTGACCTGGATAGTGGGCAGTGTAAGTTTAATGGTGAAGAGACTTTTATTCTAAAAATAGTTTTCTTGTTATATTAAAGCTAATAAATATTCTTGGACGATTAATT
This sequence comes from Prunus padus, assembly GCA_024362665.1. Taxonomy (NCBI): domain Eukaryota; kingdom Viridiplantae; phylum Streptophyta; class Magnoliopsida; order Rosales; family Rosaceae; genus Prunus; species Prunus padus. Next base: position 15,533,039 of record JANFAM010000017.1, on the reverse strand, counting down.
AAATGTCTAATTAAATGTTTATATTTTAATATTATTCAGTAATGGCTTGGAATTGATGAATTATGAATATTAGTTTATGAATAGTAAATTATATATATATATATGGATTTAGCATGAGATTGGTTTTAAAAGGATTATGCATGTTACTCGTGGATTGTTTAGAAAATTGAGAAATGATTTGAAAATTGAACTAGTTGCCTTCGGAAATATCGATGTCTTCGGACATCCTGGTTGCCTTCAGAATTATCGATCTCTTCGGACATCTCGGATGCCTTTGGAAATATGGTTGCCTCGGAAATATTGCTGTCTTCGGACATCTTGGTTGCCTCGGAAATATAAATGTCTTCGGATACCTCAGAAATATAAATGTCTTCGAATAAAGTGTTGCCTTCATATATAAAAATGTCTTTGGACAAATTGTTGCCTTCGGATGAGTCTGCGCACGTATGACTATTGGCCCCACGAGTCTCGGGGACGCCGAACCGTGTGGTGCTAGGATTTGCGTTCGCAAGTTGACCATTGTCCCTGAGTTCTGCTAGGGGAATTGACGGATTTGCATTTCGGGCTGATCACCCGATTCTGCTAGGTGGAATTGATGGATTATTTGCATTCTCAGGCTGGGCATATCTCCCTAAGTTTTGCTAGGTGGAATTGATGGATAATGTTTGAGGCACATCTATGTGGAGAACCGTGTATTATTGATATATTGGTACAGTTAATAGGATATTATTTGCCACCCTTCTCATATGTTCTGCATAGGATTGGCCTAGATCCCTAACCACCTGCCCGATTTATCTACACAAATGGTTTGCTAGTTTCCCCCTTCCCCTGTTGCCTTTGGATTTTATGATATGCCCCTTGGTGGGTGGTTGCAGGACATATGTTTTATGCGGACGGTTACAGGTAAAAAGGGTTGGTTATATACTTATTTAAATGGGTGATGGTAAATTATTCATAGTTTGAAAAGTTTGACATAAGAAAAAGAAGTAAGAATATGAATTCATGTATTGTATGGTTTGAACTTAGTTTTCTTTAATAAGAACTACGTGTGGCTTGATCCCTCTGTAAGGGTACGTAGGCAACCTAGGTTAACCTAGGTGCAGCTGCAAAATAACTGTTGAGTTATGCTTTGAAATGGTTTTAGTTTGATTACCCAATTAATTCTCGATTATAACAAAGTGATTGTCAATGAGATGGCGAAGGTAGTAACAACGGATAATTTTTAATGTGCTTTGAGTTGCCTGGCTTTATGAGAAGTTATTGATTTTGGTTTGTTTATGCTGTACGGGCCTAAGGTGTAAGACCCGTGAGCTTAAGGAAGCAAGAATGGTGAGCAATTCCACATAGCTCGGGGAGGGAAAGGTGAAGTGCTTATATGTGTGAGCAAGTTTCTTCCTAGCACGAGGCCTTTTGGGATCTCACTGGCTTCGGATTCCTTGGAACTCCGAAGTTAAGCGAGTTGAGGCTAGAGCAATCCCAAGATGCATGACCCACTGGGAAGTTGCTCGTGAGTTCCTAGAAACAATACTGTGAGGGCCAGAGAGGGGGGGCCCAAATCAGACAATATTGTGCTAGAGGAGTCGGGTCGTGACATAATGGTATCAGAGATGGACCCCGACCGGAAGTGTGCCAGCGAGGACGCTGGGCCCCAAGGGGGGTGGATTGTAAGACCCGTGAGCTTAAGGAAGCAAGAACGGTGAGCAATCCCACATCGCTCGGGGAGGGAAAGGTGAAGTGCTTATATGTGGCCACGTATCTTCCTAGCACGAGGCCTTTTGGGAGCTCACTGGCTTCGGATTCCTTGGAACTCTGAAGTTAAGCGAGTTGAGGCTAAAGCAATCCCAAGATGGGTGACCCACTAGGAAGTTGCTCGTGAGTTCCCAGAAACAAAACCGTGAGGTCTAGAGAGGGGGGCCCAAAGCGGACAATATCGTGCTAGAGGAGTCGGGTCGTAACATAATGGTATCAGAGCTGGACCCAGACCGGAAGTGTGCCAGCGAGGACGCTGGGCCCCAAAGGGGGTGGATTGTAAGACCCGTGAGCTTAAGGAAGCAAAAACGGTGAGCAATCTCACATCGCTCAGGGAGGGAAAGGTGAAGTGCTTATATGTGTAGGCACGTATCTTCATAGCACGAGGCCTTTTAGAAGCTCATTGGCTTCGGATTCCTTGGAACTCTGAAGTTAAGCGAGTTGAGGCTAGAGCAATCCCAAGATGGCTAACCCACTGGGAAGTAGCTCGTGAGTTCCCAGAAACAAAATCGTGAGGGCCAGAGAATGGGGGCCCAAAGCGGACAATATCGTGCTAGAGGAGTCGGGTCGTGACATAAGGCCCATTAGAATCACTTTTGAACATGTGTATGTTGAACGTTTGGAGTATAAAATTGTGATATTTACAAGGTAAAATAAATTAGGAAATGTCCATTTTTCAAGGGAGACTGCCGGTTTTCCGGCAGGAGTTAAATCCTTAAGTATGTTCATTTGCTAATTAGGGCAAAAAGGGTATTTTGGTCATTTGTGCCCAGCACTGCCAGGTGTCGGATACGCACAGGGTTTGACACAGATTTCAAAGTGGAATTTAGGTAAAGTCCTATCACGGGCAATTGGGATTCAATGGTGGTGTCTTATTTTTTGGAATTGATTTTTATTTCTTTAGTTCTTATTTATTTATTTTTAAATTCAATTCAATTTTTATATTAATTTTTTAAAAACTTTTTAAAAACAAATTAACGGATTTGACCACATTTACTAACGATACTAAATACATTGAGTAAATTAGTCAAATTGGTCAACAGTAAAACACAAGGACCATTTTAACATTTAAGCCTTCTAAAAAAATGGAAACTGTTGTAAATCCATTGATTGTGGATGACCACCATAATATCACTCATAATACCTACCATAAAACACATCATAATATCGTTGTAACATATGCACTAAGGATTGTATTTAGTACATTTATGGGTTGTAATTATGTGTTTGTAACCTATCAATAATGGGTGGTGAACGTCTGTCTATCCCCGAAGCCTATAAATAGTAGGTATCAAAGATGAATGATATACAAGTTCATAGAACAAATTATATGTCTTTCTCTTTCTCTTATTTCTCTCTACAGCTTCCCTTAATTTTATAACACGTTATCAGCACGAGAGCTCTTGGTATCATTTCTTTCTTTGTTTAATTTGTTCTTTTACTTTTTTGTTGAGCTAGAGTCGTGACTTGGTTTAGAGTTTTTGCAACTCACCTATAGACTCCATGATGCTTCATTTTTTTTTCTTTCTTTACTACTATCTCATAAAATAGCATCTCAAGTATTTGATCTTAGTTATACAATTTGTTATGCTCCATCGATTTTTTCTTCATATCTCTTTGTCAAACGCGATTGTCTCTCAATATATTTATTTTGAAAATCTTTTCTAAAAGTCATGCCACAATGATATGCACAATTTGAATGGTGTAACTACATCTGTAAATTACCAAGTGTGCGAGTGGATCTCTACTTTTTCCTTGTTTTTGGGTTTGTTAAAAATCAGTTTATTTCTCATATATATGCATATATCAAGACATGAACTTATTTGTTTCCAGTATATTGATTGACCCATGGCCATGCATGTTCTATATGCTTCAGTTTACATCCATTATATTGATTTTATCTTCTTTACTTTATTCTAGATATATATGTATGCAATCATATCCTAATAAGTTTACTCAACCTGATTAAACATCTTCTAGTGATTTTAATTAATTACTATATCTTATGATGAGTTTATATTATACAAAAGATCTGGGCCGAAGTTTCTTGATTCTCATCATTTAAATAGATCAAGACCTAAAGTTCCTTGATCGAATCAGAATCCACAAATCTTTGATTCTAAGTAATTGATAGCCTGAAGTTCCTCAATTCCAATTGTAAACATCCCAAACCAGAAGTTTTGGTAGATTTATTAATGTTTATTTCATAAACAATAGCCACTAGAAGTGGAACAAACAAGACAAGGCAAATGGCCCCAAAATACGACTGATAAGGTAATTGGGGAAGCTGTCATAGATGTGGTGCGTATGTGCATTGGGCACACGTCTGCCACACGCCAAAACATTTGGTAGATCTTTACCAAGCCTCGATAAATGGAAAATAAAAAAAAATGGTTGAGACACTAGTTGAAGCTAATCCTATGGACTTGCACCCAGGATATAACCCACCTTGATGTTTCAGACTTCTTCGCTGATACTAATGGAAAATCACATGATTCCATGATTAATGGTGGGGTCCTCCCAATTAATTTGATTTCTTATTTTCTTTTCATATTTTTTTAGCTTAGTTTGGATATTTTTAGCTTTTCTGGTTAATTTATTTTATTCGCCGTTTATACCACTTTGCTCATTTATTATTATTATTTTTATATTTTATTTTATTTTATTTATGTTGGATTATTTGTTAATTTCATTTTATAATAGTAATGTTTTGTATTTCCGCCCCAATATTGACAGCCAGAGATGTCTATTGGACAAACTTCCTACTTTCATTTGTGGATTGTATTACACAACCATTAAAGTAGTTGAAGATTATGATGTCATGAACCAGAAGTTCATTGACCCGATAACTTTTATGTTGTGGCACGACTATTTTGGCAATCCATGGTTCACAATGATGCATAAGATTTTTATAAATTCGTAAGGACATCGTTTAAAGACTCAAAATATTGTCTTGTCCAACGAATATAGCATGCTCACAAAGAAAAGCTGTTATAAGGCCATCTTAGTCAAAAATTGACTGTGACCCCTCTTTCTTTAAATAATTCAAGGGGATTGTGAGCCTATACAACATTTAATTATGGACCACTACACCAGTTTTACTGGATCACCTAACATATGGTCACATTTATCCAATCAATTTGACTTGATAATGATGGTGAGTTTAATTTCCTAAATTTTGAGCTAATTTTCCCGCCGTTAGGGGGAGAAATGACAGTTCCTGAAGAATGTCGTGAAATAGTAGTGTTGAATGAGTTTGCTTTTGTCTCATCAAGATAATGCATATATAAGTCATACATATGCTAACATAGATTGATATTCTCGTATCACAATCCATTAACATTACAATAAGTGACTATCAACTAATCTATTGCATGCACGAAGCATGACAAGTATAGGTTCTAAAGACTCAACTCCCGAGTAAAGATTATTTGAAAAATTCAAGCCCTATCAAAAATAACGCTCTATAGTAGGGGTGGGCATCGGAACCGCTAAACCGCAAAACCGAACCAAACCAAACCGGAAAAAACCGTCAAAAACCGTGTTGACCGGAAAAGTCAACAACCGGAACAAAATGAACCGGACCGGTTTGGATCGGTTTCAGTTCCGGTTTTTCACCCCAAGAAACCGATCCAATCCAAACCGGTCCAATACAAATTTTTTTAAATATTTGTAATATTATACATATTTATATTCTTTATTATATATATATATATATATATTTAACATGTGGTTATTTTTTATTGGTTCTTTATGTTATATAAATATATATATATATATATATTTAACATGTGTATAATTTTTATTTTTTTAGAAAATTATTTAAATCCAATGCTACATTTTTAATGTTATAACTAATATTTTCTAAGTCCAACTTCAAAACATCTCTCTTTTTAAGAAATTGGATCATTTATTAATTTTCAATTCCAAAAATACAATTTTAGTTGGGATTTGTATTTTTAAAAAATAAAAAAATGGAAAAAATTAAGAACCCGGTTCAAAACCGAAAAAACCGGAAACCGAACCGAAACCGGTGAGAACCAAACCGGCCGGATTCTTTAAAAAAAATCACTAAAACCGGACCGAACCGAACCGGTTAAATAATCCGGTTTCGGTTCCGATTTGAGGTGAAAACCGGTCCAAACCGGACCGTGCCCACCCCTACTCTATAGGAGGTTATGATCCACATATTCTAAAGAATTCATCTTAAAAGAGATGTTTGTCCCATAAGTGACAACAGAAGCCCCTGAAGAGGCATTGGTACCCCAAAGCAATGAGATACTTATAAATTATGCATGTGTATGCACATGAGAATTATGGGATCACGAACTGATGATACATTTGGTTTATTAGTAGCTGCTATAATCATCAAGGGCTATGATTATATTAAATCTCGTTTCATGAATGTCGACAAGTTAAGTGATTGGCCAAAATGGAAATAGGAAATTCCATTTATCATTAAATATGAAGTGTGAGATATTGAACCTATTGCTCAAACACCGAATTACAAATGTTAAGTATGAAGGTTACGAATTGGTGTATGTGAAGTGAAATAAGATCACTAATATAACATAAGGTTTCTTGGTAGAGACATGGTTTTAGTCTCCCATCCCATCGTAGATGCATCCACATTTCTATAAATACAGTTGTTATTTTAACATGAAACTTATAGCATGTGTTAAATGCATATTTATTAAGACTGTATTGTACATGGAAATCCTCAAAGCTCATGAAATATTTGAGATATATCGGATGAAGTGACCCCTTGAAGGATATAAAGTACCACAATATTCTTAATTAAGAGTTAACACTAAGAGTTTGAGTATTTTGAATTCAAATTTGATATTGTTGTAACATATTCTAACTATTAGGTTAGTTGTTGATGCTCCTAAAGAGTTCAATCATTTAAAAAGTGAAAAGAAGGTCGAATAGTGTGACAAATGATCATGTATGAAGACAATGTTGCTTGTATTGCTCAAATCAAAGAATGATTCATCAAGGGTGACATAGTTTCAGAAAAAAGTCAAGAGATTGGAGTCAAACAAATTCGTTCACAAAATAATCTAGCGAACCTTTTTACCAAAGCTTTTCTAAAGCCTAAATTCCAGAAGTTAATGAAAATCAAGGGGAGATATCAATCAGGGGGAGCATCCCAATTCTACTACATACAGGGCATACGCGCGTTGTACTCTTTTTCCTTTCGACTAGGTTTTTGTCCCACTGGGTTTTTCCCTAGCAAGGTTTTAACGAAGCAACATAAGTGTGTCCAACACCATATCAATGATCAGGAAGAAAGTTGCACTCTTTTTCCCTTGTCTTCGGTCTTGTCCGACTGGGTTTTCCAAGCAAGGTTTTTAATGAGGCAACAATGTTGTATGGTGGACATCTAAGGGGGAGTGTTGTAAATCCATTGATTATGAATGACCACCATAATATCACTCATAATACCTACCATAAAACATATCATAATATCGTTGTAACATATGCACTAAGGATTATCTTTAGTACATTTATGAGTTGTAATTGTGTGTTTGTAACCTATCAATAATGGGCGGTGAACGTTTGTCTATCTCCGAAGCCTATAAATAGTAGGTATCAAAGATGAATGATATACAAGTTCATAGAACAAATTATATGTCTTTCTTTTTCTCTTATTTCTCTCCACAGTTTCCCTAATTTTATAACAGGAACGATTTTTTATCCACGTGACATAGATTTTAGCCAATTACAGTAAAAATAAAAAAATTTGAAAATTCTTTGAACCTTTTTTTTTTTCAAAGAATCTTCAACGGTTTTTTTTTCTTTGGTCTGAAAGAATGTTCAACTGTTTAAAAGAAAGAAAGTCTGAAAATGAGCTCTGAGCTTTTTCTGGCGCATCATCATGTCGAGCAAAATAGAGGGCTTCAACTTCGACCAGAGGCATGGCAAGCAGAGGGTGAGGGTGGCTAGGGTTTGGCGGAGCGAAAATGGACGCCATTCCATCGTCGAATGGAACGTCGGCATCAGCCTCCTCACCGATTCTATGGTTGCCTATACCCGCGAGGACAACTCCGATCTCGTCGCTACCGATACCATGAAGAACACTGTAAGGGCTTCTCTGATCTGATTCACTGTTCGATTGGATTTCGGTTTGCTCTGTTTTGCTGAGAAAATTGAATCCCTCGATGAAAATGAAGAATTTAGATGCTTTACTTTTGCCAACCGGTTTATAGATCAACTAGTTTTCAAACCTGGAGTTGCTTGCATGATTGTTTTTTTTTTTCCCTTAACAATTTAATTTGTAATTGATAATAAAAGCTGCTGTATTTTCTAGATTATGATTTAATAAAGTGAAGTCTAAGATCTCTTTATGATTTAATAAAGGGTTTACTGACACCAAATTCTTGTCTTGTCCATGGATGAAAGTGCTGTCTAACGTATGAAGTGTAATGAACTAATGCAGCTGAGCATGTTTTTCAGCTGGAAATGAAAAAACTGGTTGTATCTGGGAATGAAGATATTAAGCTTTGTATTGGTAAACAAAAAAGATGCATATATCTTTATATTTTATTTTTTTAATATACGGCCATTTCAAGCATAAACCCATAATCTTAAAGTCAACACCGGAACAAAAAACGGAGCAATTAAAGAACTTAGCAGCTAACACGGCTGCTTATGGACAGAAACAAACAACATATAAATGAAGTTTGTTAGGTTTCCCATTGCTTGAACCTGCTGTATTTCCAGCATTTAGATTGCTATTCATTTTCAGGATTTAACTTAGTTGCAAAACAGGTATATGCAAAGGCTAAGGAATGTGTAGAAGAACTGTCAGTGGAAGACTTTGCAGTTCGACTTGCTAAACACTTCACATCTCTTTACCAGCAGGTAAATACATTTAAAGGTGTTTTTTTTTTTACATTCCCTTAGTTAATCCCATACTGTAAAGAACAAGAAAAAATGGTTAATCCCTGGGACTTTTTTCTTCCTATTTCGTTTGTAATATTTGATGTTGTAATTAGTTGGTGAAAGACATCCATTTTTATTTTTGTAGGTCACTGCTGCTATAGTAAAGATTGTGGAGAAGCCATGGGAGCGTGTATCTATAGATGGTCAACCACATGAACATGGTTAGTCTATTTCCATCCTTTCATAGAAGTGTGGGGGAAACTATACAGCTATATATGATATCTAATGAATTCGTTTTGTCATGACGTTGTAAACAGAATACTTGGGAATTCATAATCAAAGGAACCTCTCATTTCTCAGCACTTTTAACAAATTTTTTTTTGGCAGATTTTTTTTTTCCTTCTATTATGTAAAAGTAGCAAATAAATAGCACTTCTCATCAATTTCTAAATCAGAAAGACATACCTTGTCTTCAGAAAACAGGTTAAAATCAGACAGTTATAAGGAAAATTCCTAACTTCTCGCGCAACTGAGGACTAAGGCGTCAAAATAGGATGCACTTGTTTGTACACTTGGATTTCACTCCCTTAGCATTCTTTTGTACAATCGTATTACTTATAGAAAGAACTGATAAATTAAGTTGAATGGTTGATACCACATATTGGAATTCCATAATGTGTGAGACATTTACTTTTTAATTCATCATTTCACCTATAATTTGCATTTAGCAATTTTCATCTAATTGCTCCATGTTTTTCCTAATTATTTTATTTTATAATAAGTCGTAAATTAACAAGTGATAAGTCGAAGTTATGCATTTATAATTTGCTGTCAAGTTGTTTTTAGAGAAGGGGTCAAGAGATGACATGTTGGATGTCATGTCTGTGGCTTGTTGCCTCAGTTTTAAATCTGGTTCTGTAGCTATCTTGCTCATCTAAACTTGAATAGAATCCCTTGTATTTCCTATATATTCTGCAGATATTCCAAGCATATTGATTTGCAATCCAGAAAACATCCTCTCTTTTTTTCCTCTTTTTATCTATTTTAAATTTTGTCATCATCTGCTTTGTTAAAAGGTTTCAAATTAGGATCTGAGAAGCATACAACAGAGGTAATTTTAAAGAAATCTGGTGCATTGAAGGTGACTTCTGGTATTGAAGGACTGGCTCTGCTAAAGACAACAAAGGTAATCTTATCCAACTCACTTTTAATATCAAGGTTTTCAAACTTGAACACGTAACGTAATGCGACAATGGATATCATAATCAATTACTTACGACATTTTTTCTAATTCAGTCTTGACTAGAAATCAGTGATTGTATTCATTAGTTTGTTTTTGAGAAGAACCCAAAATTTTATTTGGAAAAATGTCAAATATACGGTTATGGACAAGGAATCCACTCTCAAATTACTGCAGCAAGAACAAAACTCTCTAATCTGCCTCAACTTTGCATTCAGGTTAATAGATTAGACATCCAAACTTGAGACCAGAACACATCAGTTGACTGCAGCTTAGTCTAGCGACAATGCTGTTGTGGAACACTCCCTGAACTGTACAGTGATCAAACCCCAAAGGGCAGACCAAAAATTAACTTGATCCAAAACTTATCCACATACAACCCTGAATAATCTTAAAATGTCATTCTAATTTGCTCCATCTGTATGACCCAAAAAAACTACCATGACCCTTCTACCCAAAGAGTTTTAGCTATCCTACTGTAAACTGCATATGTAGAACCTTGAGACATCTTTTTGGGACTACCCAACTTGCATGAGCTTCCTTAAACAATTTCCACCAGATCTGTAACGCAAACGAACAATGGAAAAGATAATATACAGCCCTCTCTCAATCTAATGCAAGAACTTGAATCTTAGGAGGAACCTTCGCCTTCCAAATCAGATTAAAAGTTTGAAAACATGATATCAGATTTGTTGCAAAAAAAAAGAAGTTGCTGTAAGACTCTCATGAAAGTGTCCCCTAAATTTTTAACAGCCAGGCCCTTAAATACCCCCTTGAAGGAAATAGACACACACCCTCCCTTATCACACATGATATCATTAACACGCTATTGTATTACTACGCTCAAAGGAGAGAGAGTATTGCATTGCAGACACTCATCAGCCACTTATGAGTTGTATTATTACTCTTATGATATCATCAACATGTAGTTGTATTATTACGCTCAAAGGAGAGAGAAAAAGTATTGCATTGCAGACATTGCAAGCCAATATAGTTCAGGAACTCTTAAACTGCTATTTGCATATTGGTCTACAAGTGTGTTCTTTTTCTTTGCTGATTATTAAGTTTGTTTGGTTGATACTGCTGATTTTTAATTTTGATTTGAGCAGTCAGGTTTTGAGGGATTTATTAGGGACAAATACACAGCTCTTCCTGACACGCGTGAGAGGATTCTGGCTACAGATCTCACTGCATCATGGACGTAAGCATAATTGTTAAGTGGAATTCTAATATTTTTCGCTATCCTTCTTGGTTAAGACAAATCTCCTTGTTACTGAGATGAATGGATGCAGGTATCCGTACGAATCTATTTATAGCATTCCTCAAAAGCCACTACACTTCACAGAAAGATACTTGAGTGTGAAAAAAGTTCTGGCTGACACTTTCTACGGTCCCCCAAAAGAAGGAGTATACAGCCCCTCTGTCCAAAGCACTCTTTATCACATGGCAACAAATGTTCTCAAGGGGTCTCTCTCTCTCTCTCACACACACATTCCTGTACCCTACATGTGCTTGCTTTTCTGTGTGGCATTTTGTTAAGTAAATTTTGTATGTTCATGATTTCAGGTTTCCTGACATAGCAACAGTACAACTGAAAATGCCAAATATTCATTTCTTACCTGTTAATCTATCTAACAAGGATAATACTATTGTGAAGGTAAGACTCCTTCTTTGCATTTATACCTGTAACAAAGATAATACTAACATAGTGCAATCTCAGTCAATTCCTGTTTGGTTTCTTCCATTACCCGACTTTGCAATGTTCTGTCACTGTTGCTTTGAATTTCCTGTTTCTTCTGCATTATTGGAATGGGTGTTTCCTGTGCTTTATGGGTCAAATTCACTTTGGTATCACATCGAATGGTTCTACATGCTCAAGAAGCATTAAGGACATTTTCCAATAGCATGCTCTATCATAATCACACAATATGTTACAAGTTTGCCTGATTTCCATTGCCAATGAAACATTAAGGATATTTGCCAAGCTCTGCCAGAGTCTCGTTTCTGCGGACGATCGTGATTAATGACCAATATGCGTCCATCTATGTTCTTTAGAGAAAGGGATTGAGTTTAGTGTGATATAGGTGAAACCAAAAGGTTAACTAAAATATAGAGGGTAATGGGTTAGGCTTCCCAATTTCATTGCATGTGGATTGGTATGATGAGGTTAATGTGTTATGTGTTGTTCTCGCTTTTTTTTCTTTGGGTTACAAGTTCATGCGTTATCGTTAATTGACTCCTGAACATTATTTTTTTTTCTCCTTTTCCAATTTTGGCAGTTTGAGGATGATGTTTATCTCCCAACAGATGAACCGCATGGATCGATAGAAGCTACTCTAAGCCGTTTCTGGTCAAAGATGTAGTGCTCGCTTTTCACAATGTATGCATTTATATGTTTATAAAGATACAGAGCGGTTTTTGCTCCATATTTGAAGCTACATGAGATCTTCTTGCTTGATCTTTCCTCCACTGTAAACTGAGGTAGTGTAGCCTACATAATGCTTTCTCAGGAAGACTTAGTCATGCCTCAGAAGTTACAGAACTCAGAAAAGTTGTTTAATGTGAATAGAAATAAGAATGGGGTATGATAAATAAAGCTAAGGAGGCTATGATTCTATGAATGTTTTTCATTTATATTATTTCATATCAAATTAATCAGGTATAGTTTGACGATGTGTCTGAAATAAGAATAATGCTAGGGACACCAAATTTGACTCCTGTATAATACTCGTATTATACACGTATTTTTCACATATAGCTCAATATACTTGATTTCACATATTGCCGTAAACCCTAGACTTGATTTCTCATTTTGCTCAATAGTTTTTGTTGTGGATAGACCTTTTTTTCAAAAAATTCATGCTAGCATGGCACTATAAAAGAGCACTATACACTATGAAATTCTCAATGGGTCTGGGATGCTATTAAATTGCATCTCAGCTTGTTCCAGGCCATGCACTTTGGAGATCAAATATATAGGATAGATGGTTTTTTTAGCTAAGAGCCTACTTTGGGGGTGTGATTTTAGAGCACGAAATGAAGGTCTTCCTCCAAAAGCATTGATTTTTGGAATCAAGGGATGACTTCAAAGGTATATAGATTGTTGGGAAAGATGGCGAAAAATATGTTGTAGATGCTCATGTTATGAATTTCTCCAACTAAGAATACTTGGGGCTTTCTATCATCAAAGTAGTAGTAATAAAAAAAATAGTGATTACATTGTCTCTTTGTATGTATGAAGATTGAGGAAGAGAAATAAAGGAATTAAAAACAATGCGAAAAATGAATAAGAAAAAATAAGGGGTTATCGGTATTACACAGGTTGATATGACTCGTTTATTTCCATCGCCACCTCCTTTAAAACAAATTGCAAAAAAAATTAAATTTTTTTTATAAGTTTCAAACACCTGCAATCCAACCCAACCTTGAATCAATGGCTTGCACCATTGAACCACGAACTCCCTTGTGTAATGATAGCACAACAAATATATTTAAGAGTTCTGATCCTAGATAAGCTAAAAAGATCTCTTCATTAATTTTTTTTCTTCACAGCCGCAAAAGAGAGAGAAGGGAATCGAAATTGCATCAATTTTTTCATTGCCAAATACTGAGCTCAATAAAGAGCTAAATACAAGGTCAAACCAATACACGTGTCCTCTCACAGCAGACGTGCCCTCCTGATAATCCATAATATACAATAACGGGAAGAGCTTTCCTATTCACAGTCGCCCAAAAACAACTTTGAGAATACTTGCCATACTTGCAGTTGAGTTTCCAGTGCTAGGTATTAAAATAATATTAAAAAATATGATTTTGCCTCTGCTAAGGAAGTTCAACCGAAAAATAAGATTTTCGGTTTGGTTATTCTTTTAACTGATTATAGATGTCTAAAAAATGGTGATTTTATTTGCTCTTTTCACCCTACATACTTTTTACACTGTAAAATTTTAAGGAAATTTAAAATTATTCTCTACACCCCTTTTTTCTTCCTATATTACCATCACTAACCTAATTATTTGTATTGGTGAAATTTAAAACGCAAACACCCAAAGCCCCAATTAACCCCATCACACAAACGCCACCCCATCGCAAACCATCACTTCAAACACCCCAAACCCCATCGGACCCATCACTCAAACACCCCAAACCCCATCCGAACCCCATCGCCTAAACACCCAAACCCCTTCCGAACCCCATTGCAAACCCCGTTACAAACCCAAAAAGAAGGCAAATCTGCAGCACGTACCTCCGAAATGCCAAGTTTAGCCTTCAATTTTGAATTGTAATGCTATGTTTTTGACTGATTTTTCAAATATTGGATGTGTTTTAGAGTACAGAGATGTATTCATGGTTGTCATTTTGTTGAAAAAGGATGTATGGGTTCATACCTAGACTTAAAAAAATTGCCGACCCACCAAAATCGTTGCATTGTTTCAATGGTAATCCACCGATTTCGTTTAAGTTTCTCAATGGTCGTCTATCGAATTCGTTTCTGCTTTTCAGTGGAGTCTACTGAATTTGTTTATGTTTTTCAATGGTAGTGTACCGAATACGTTTCAGTTTTTCAGTGGTACTGAGTTTGTACTTAAAATTGTTCTTCATATATGAAGAGGACTCGTAGAGGTACTACAGAGGCTTCATCATCTTGACATGATAGAGTGCGTCCCACAACCTTAGCGAGGAGACATAGAGCGATGACGTTAGCCCCTCAAAAGGACCAGCCCTAGCATGGTCCCCAGACTAAAGGAAACATACATCTAATGTTTGGGAAGTGAATATTAGCCACAACCTATAACACAAATACATTCTAAATGGCGGATTCATTTTGTTTATACTTGTTGAGTTAAGCCTTTTTTTTTATCAAAACCCAAGTATCTTTTGATCTAGTCTCTTTGTGCACAAAAGCAAAAGGGAGAAAGGTGTAGTGTTTACCCTTGTAGACCTTTTCTTGGAGTTCCAAGAATGAATACCTTGTAGGAAATGCCTTCTTGTCCCAGTTTGATTTAAACTCCTTTACCTCAAGGCTCCAAAGTAGAAGCCCTCTACCTCACCACACCAAATACTCTTAGAGATGAAGAGAAGACAACCAAGAGGCTTAGATGCTAGTCTACCTCTTGGTTGGACCAATTTTGGTTTATGAAAGATGAGAGGAAAAGATGATGCACTCACACATCAACCAAAGTGAAAAACCAAAACCCTAAATAGGTCTTCCACCTAACTTTAACTTTTATAGGATAACACAGAGCAAGGGAGAGAGCTCCCCCTATAGGTGCCGAATTTTTTGGTAGGTTTTGGGGCTCCATTTTGGGTCCATTGATAGTGTTGTCTCACAACATTTATCCCTTGGGCCTAATTGCCTTTTGGGCTATTTTGTCCCTTTCCTTTTAAATCACATTTAAAAGTCCAATCCAATATATATGTCAAAGTTAATTCCATAATTAACTCTTAATTATGAATTATAATTTAACTCTTAAATCATAATTATAGTCTCACTTAATTGACCCAATCAAACTATTTGACTTTGGTCAATTACACCGGTCAACATGTTGACTTTGACATTTAATCATTGACCATTGACTTGTATCTCCTCGTTTCATTTCTCTTCATTTGTACCTCTAATCACATTCTTTTGGTGTGCAGATTCGTAGGTTCCCTTTAGCAAGGCAGTGGGTTGACTCAACTCCTCTGAGATGATATACGAATTAAATTCCACAATTTAATTCTTCCTATTATCAAAAGTTAATTAAAACCTTTTAGGACTTCCACAAACCATGGTTGTCGTCTAGCAGTGAGTCACGGTTATCCAAGCTAAATAAGACGCTGTGAAAGAACCTATTCAAATTGGAATGGCTGTGCAATTAAATCATTCTCTTATAACAATATTCCTTATTCACATTATTAGATAATGGAATCTAATTGTCAATATCCTAATGTGAATTGTTCCTTTATATGATTATTCTGGTAAGATTTGAAGACCTCTTCTTTCAAATTTTATCAACTACTCTGCGCAAAGATTTGACCAATCATATTCTGGAGTATTCTCTCTCCTTTACTGAGAGTAGAGATCCCCTGTTATGCATTCATTTGCCTCCATGACTCTATTGAGAGACCCGATAAACACCTTTAAGTTATGTTTACTTTAGCACAACTGTATAGTGCCCTCAAAGACTAACAACATAGCCACAAGACATCTTTGATGTCTCAGGTCTAAGGATTAGTTTGCACCAATGCAATTTATGAGTTCTAGTTTGATATGTGAGTAAAGACTTCCATACTAGAACTCATGCATTGGATCACGTTTAGTGAACTTGTTCTCCTACAAGCACCTACACAAATAGCTAGGTGTCCCCACACTCAATGAATTGAGATCTCACCATTCTCTACATATAGAGATGATACTGTGTGTACTGATCTTTGCAGAATATCAACACCCAATTGATATTCCTATGACCAGAAACATATTCAGGATTAGGGATCATGATAAGTCTCCATGTATGTAATCTCATTACATAATTCTCATGTTCACTCATGTATTCCTTGGACTATGGTTATTCTACATGTCATAAAAATGATGTAATAATGTATAAAACAACTTGTCTTGTTCATTAATAACAAGATATGTCATTACAAAAGATGTCCTTAACACTAACTATTACACAATTAGTTGGCTTTAAGGGCATATATCTAACACAGACCCTTATGGAGCTGCATATGACCAATTTGCCTCAATGCAAAGTAGATATTATCAGGTAAAATTATAAATTTGTTTTGACTTTCAGTTTTTCAATTTTGTAATTTTTACTAAGGCATTAAATTCAAATTCATTATAGGAGCATGATGAGCGTATGTTGTCCTTTACTAGGCTGGTCGTGGCATTAGGGGAAATAGATGCATTGCGTACACAACCTACCCAAGTTTATCAAGTAGTTGAGACCTTGCAGCGGATTTTAGGGGGTACAAACATACAGTCTATCATAACATATCAACGTCGTCACGGTTAACTGAATTGCCAGCATGCTTGTATTAGAACTCATGGAACTTTGGTTGTTTTGATTAATTTTTGCATGTTTTTATTACAACTCATAGTACTTTGGTTGTTCTGATAATTTTTTGCATGTGTGTATTAGAAATTGGCTGGCACTGGCTTTTCCTTGTCCCAAACGTCATGGCATGAGTTGCTTAAAGTATACATGATTTTAACACATAACATCATAGTGGATGATTAGAAGGATTAGAATGATTTTGACCCTCATGAAGTTTGTCCCACCAAAAATAGGAAAATAAGAAAATAATTAAAATTAATTGATTGTCCGCTTGTTATATTTTCGTACTATATTATATATATATTTTGGGGCACATGATAACATTATATTTATAATCTCAATTCTGTAGTGGGTGTATTTTCGTCAGTTATTAGGATGACCGATCCATAGTAGCTACATTCTCTAGCCCCGGAAGTTGTTGAAACGCATCCACACGTTCTTGGTACCTCGAGTAAGGTCACCTTGTTTTTGTTCCTTCAATAGGAGTAAGGTCAAAATAATTTACATTAAATTTGTGGTTGACAATAAGTTATAGAAAAAACAAATATATTTTGGTTTGTTGCCACTGAATAATAGGTACAATTCGGTCATACAACACCGAACCCCTTTCTATGTTACAGGATCTCTACCGCATCTTAAGTTAACGGCCGGTCAAACACAACCGAAATAGGTTCAATGTTTCAGTGGCATTCCACCGAATCTTTCGATCGCGTTTGGTGCTGGTGTGCTGCACTTAACCAGTGACCACCATGCAACCCTAAACTTGAAAAACCCCAAAAAATAAAGTCATACCTCATTTAAAGCCTCTCTAACTTCAGTCTCACCTTCATGAATAAATACTAGATATGTTTTCACCAATAAATACTAGATATGTTTTCACCATATAGGTGTATAAACCTTGTTAGGGTTGTAGGAAGATGATGGTTTGAGAAAAAAAAAAAGTCTAACTAGGGTTGCAGGAATGTATGTGGGGTGTATTGAGCAAATTTAATTTTTATTTTAAATATTTTTTGTCCTTAATGGTAATTATGTACAAGAGTAAAATAGGTTATTCATGTGTAAAATTAGTATGGAGTGAAAAGGGCAAATAATAGGGTGCAAATAAAATCACCTTAAAAAAAGAGATAATATTACTTTTAAAAAAACTCCTCTACTGAGAATTAATTGTCAAAATAATCAATATTTTTTAATTAATTTTTTCCAATCCATGCAGAAGCTTTTTGCTGTTAAACCGGTCCTATTTTTTAGAGTATTTCAATGGTACATTGACTACACGGGTGCAGTCACTCACGTGGTTTTTTTTATAAAAAAAAAATAAGGGGAAACCTGCTGGGGTGGTGAACCAGTTAATCAGCCAAAACACGATCTGTTCTTCAAGTCGTCTTCTGCAAACTCCTCGTCTTCTTCGTCATCTTCAAACTCCTCTTCTTCAACTCCTTTTCTGCAAGACTCAGACTTTTTACTCCATTAGCAAGTTGCAAACTTCCAACAACAACAACAACAAAAAACCTTTGCCAACATCTTCAACTCAGAAAATTCTCTTTAGAAGTACCTTCAATTGACATCTGTCTCTCTAAGAGGTTCCATTTCTTTCTTCTTCTGCTTAGCTTGCAAAGCTTTGATGTCTTTGGTCTTTTCTGAAAATTGGGTATTAGGGATTAGGGCAATTTGTTTTTATTTATATATTTGTCAATGAGCAGTGAAATGTCTACATCTTTCTCTAACTTCGAGTGAAGTGAGAGAGAATATGGAATGTGTGTTGTGAAAAGTTTGGGTCTTGTTAGATAATAATTATGAATTCGAACAAGAAACTAGATATCTACTTTTATGGTGCAAAAGATTTATTTGATTTACATTCTTTTTGCCCTGAAAATGTACTGATATCTTCCGAGTTATGTTACATTTTACTAATTCCAATATGAAATTGTCTTAATATTCCTAGCGTTATTGAATTCAATCCCATTCTTTGCCTGTGAATGAGGGATGGGATAGATAGTTGGCCTTGATTGTCTTAAACCTTTTGCACAGGTTTCTTGTGAAAATTTTATTTTATTCTCTGTATTTCACAATCTATTTCTTGAGGTTATATTCCATGATTTCCTCACTGAACTCCCACATTTAGAAGATGAAGCAAATGACATGATTGTTTTAGTTACTTTTACCGTATATGATCCTTTTATAATGATTGTTTGATTAATAGAACAAACCTTTGAAGGTGTGAACTCCATGATAGGACTCGACCCAGATTTCCACCGGGAACCCGTGTCGAATCCTGTGGTTTGCTCGACATCAACCCATGTCGAGCTCACAAACTAAACTAGTTCCCTTTTCCCGAACTTTACAAAGAAAGGGGCCAAGACTTCTGCCGAAAAACGGGCAGAGTCTCCCTAAAACAAGAACTAACCCAAAACTTCAACATGTCAAACAAGCAATGATAAAACATCCCAAGCGCCAAAGATGCATACACAAATACAACGGTGGCCCCTGCCAAGAAACTCAACCCTAACGGTGATACAGAGCATTCTAAGAGTTTCAAATCAAACAGCGGAATAGAAATAACAGAATATAAAGTAGGGTTCAAGGACGACAATCCTACCCTTCCAACGAAGCTCGAGAAGAGAAGCGCACGACCAAACAAGAACGAAGTGACGACTACGGTCTGCGGGGAGGGGGAGGCGCTAGACAGAAAGAGTGTGAGTGGACAAAAACAAAGTTTAATAGTTCAAAACAACGTACTAACCCCACCGTTTTAAAAGCGATTGCAAACCATGCATATGAAATCCTTTATATACGTAGTCATTCAAATCTCAATAGGTGCAATATAATAACACCATAAAAATATTTCTCATTCTTTCCCACTCACAGACAACCACATGCCCGAGGGCAATACAAGCAAGGAAGGATCCTTACTAACAGAAATACGAATACAAAGGTACTAACACATGCGTATAGGTATAGTATAACCAAAACATCGAACACAAGTACCAGGGAAAACAATCCAACGGGGATCATTTGGTGGACACCGACGGCATTCCTGATGTGACTCGTGCCCGTGGATTTAATCGACACTGGTCGCATCACAATGGCCTCGTGTCCAGGGTCAAGCCGTCCAATGTGGGACTAAACTCACGAGGCTTATATGGTAAAAACTTCCCAACCATAACTCAGAAATCTGTCCTACGCGTGCAGACTACCAAATCAAGGGTCTATAGCTACACCCCTTTAAGGTATGCACCGGATCGTATCATACCTAATCTAGGTAATTGTATCATAAGAACAGGAAAGTACATACAGGGGTGCCCACAGCACTCCACCGAACACAGCTCAATATACAGTACTCACATAATCAATCACATGTACCCAAACCCCAAATCATCGACACCAGGACATATAAAAGTCCAACAATCCAATAACATCATATATACTCAAGATAAGGACATAACTGTCCAAACATATAACTCTATAGTTAAAATAGACATAAGCGTCAAATGACGGCGTAACAATACATACACCATTTAAAATGTCATAATCAAACCATATTCAAAACCCAAGTCAAGAAAACGTCAAATCAAACCCCAAGTAAAGCATATGCTCCAAAACATAGTATATGTACTATCCCTTTAAAAATATAAAGTCCAAACCCCGAAACGTTTATTCAAAATATACATATATATATATATATATATAAACATAACGATCCATTAAAATACCAAAACTCAAGCCAAAACATTCGAAATTCCCACGTATCACCGACATCCCTTAAATTCATAGTTAAAACAATATAAATAGTGATTCATTAAAATATAACCGATAGTCCAATCCCATATATATATATATATATATATATATATATATATGTCCCAAAACTCCATATCAAAGTAGATATACATAATTATATTCAAAGTAGATACATAAATATATATTCAAAATAGATATATATATATATAAATATACATATGATCAATTCCCATTAATCCGACATATATTCTCGTCATTCCCATTAATCCGACATATTCCTCCAAGTTGATCTATATGTATATATACATATATATATATAATCAAAGTATAAGTAATTAAAATTCATAAGGTTTAAACATCAAAACCAAATACGTACTCAACCGGACTATACTAACGTCCAAATCTTACCGCCCAAATACTCATTTCAAAGTATAGGTATAAGTTTCTCAAAAGGATATAAAGTATAAATTCCAAAACCCAACAAAACCATAAACTCAATTATTAAATATAAAACCCAAAGAAAATCCATCAAATTCCCACCGTACCCAAATCCGTACGTAAATACTACCGGACGCTTGACTCGTCCCAAAATCAATACTTAAATATATTTATATATAATCAAATATAGCCAACATGGCCCCACAGACAAATCGGCAACCCAAATCAAGTATTAAACTCAAATATCAATTTAACCATAATAAACCCATCAATGGTCAAATCAAGATTTAAAACAATATTTAAATCTCATTTATGCATGTCATTCAATCAATCAAATCATGTTCTTTTGAAAACAAAGTCCACTCACCGTTGGTCCTACCCTGCATAACCCTAAAGGGTCCCGCCTGCTGCGTAGCAGAGTCAACGTATCTAAAGCGATAGATACGAGGATTGGATTAATACTGTGAACCGAACGAGAACCTTAAACTCAAATCCTACCAAAACTCGACTTAACGTGCACGTACGTCGTACGAAAGATTCTAAAGTCAAACTACCTCTTTTAACAAGTGGGACCGCCCCAGAAGACTCGCGGTCAAACACCCCGTTTTGGTCAACCCGGGCCCGCGGAGCCCACGACCTCCAAATCGATCCGAAAATTCCTAGAAGTCCAACAAAGTCAACTACGTGGCAAGGCGACCTCGGGAAAGCCTCGGTCAAACCTAGTCAAACTTAGTCAAACCGACCCGAATAGGTCAAACCGGGCCCGTAGGTCCTATGACCTCCAAACTTAGATCTGAAAGTTCCTATAGGTTCAACACGACCTAAACAACGTGTCCTGAAAGTTTGGTCTCAATCGGACGGTCGGATTACTCACGATCGCACGATCGGACGGTTAAAGTTTAATTCAAGTGTTAAGTCATTGATTCGGAGCATCCGGGACTCCAAATCATGATCCGTCAACTCCTACACGATCCTAAAAATACAAGGAACAACATACTAAGAATTGGGATCGATCCGACTGTCCAAACACATCGAACCCAGATAACGCGCAAAAGGCTTAAATCCGTTCGATAGTCATACGAACTCCAAATTAGAATCCGAGAGCGCCTATGCGCTCGTGACGATGTAAGGATAATTGTAGTAGAAAGGTTGTCAATTAAAAGTGGGTCCCGCACAGCCACCCACACTGGTAGCGTATCGGGTGCCTAAAGCGATACCGTTGGTTGGAAAAACTTCAAACCAACGGCCAGCCTTCTTGGGGTAGCTAGAACTCGACCTCCCGAGCATCTTCCTCAACTACACAACCTCAAAAAGTGACGGTAACTGGTGGAAAATTCATTTTGAAAACCGGCCAGATTTGGGTTCGTAGATCTAATATCCTAGAGGCTAAATTGATGGAAACCAACCATGCAGATAACTAGAGCTCGAAGAGTAGATAAATTTCCATACCTTACTAGCCTCGATTGGTCACTGGAGGAGGGAGAACGGCCGTGAAGTTTATGACAAACCGGGTGGTTTTCTGCGTTCCGGCGAAGGACGACGGCGGTGGCGTCGGAGCTGGCCGGGGTTGGAGCGCACGGATGTTGCGGTCCTTTAGGGGCCAGTGCCCCCGGATGGCTGCCGGTGGCGCGGTGGTGGCTCAAAGAGCCACCGGCTGTTCAGAAAAACGCAAGGGGGAGGGGAAGCTGAAGGGTCACACGCAGGGGAAGAGAGAGAAGGAGAGATTTTCTGATTTTCTGATTGGCCCAAGCGTTTTTATTAAATTTTGAAATTACCAAAATATCCATTTTAATCATTACAACTCCAAATCGAACGTGCCGCACGTCCATGAACTTGTTTCGACGTGCCGGACGCAATGGCGCAACTCGTTTCGCCAAATTCTTTCCCAAAAATAAAGTTGACCAAAAAGCCCTTTAATTAAATAAATTCCAATAATTCTTATTTAATTCATATTTAATTCCTTATTTAACTAACTCAATTATTTTATGTTATTTTCCTTTAATTTTTGGGTCAGGGATGTTACACTCCATGAGAGATTGATTTATAACATTTACTTAATTTTTGTTTGTTGAATGTGTAGTGTTCCTGTAGAATATTCAATTGATGGGTGGGATAATTTCGAAACATGCTATGAGTGGGTTTTGTGCATTATTTGTGCAATGTTATAATGGAGTTGTTAATGGGTCATGCAATTTTAAGTAGTGTCGTGTTGAATATCGCTATATGCAATTCCTAATCGACTGTGTGCAAATCCAATTCACTGTGTGCAATTGCAGTATGTAGTTGGGTTTTTTTTAATTAAGCATGTAAGGTGATTTTTTGGTTGGTAGGTTTGATTGTGTTTTTGAATAAAAATTTTTTAGATATTTAACGATGGAGTGTAAAATGGGTTCGAATGTGTAGTAATATGTCGGGTTTAGTGTGTTTAGGGTGTATTGGGTTTTGGATTAGTATTAGATTATCGTTGAATTGCATGATTATGTTGTGTACTTGATTTGTGCTGGTTATGGATACCCAACAAAGTGTTCAAGCTAAAGGAAAGTGAAAGGCCAAGTTTTTCAATTTCATGTTAGTTACACATACATGTATATGAAAAATGGAAATGTGGTTTCTTAATATTATGATGGTTTTTTGATTAAAAATAAATGATTAACAGGAAAAAGGAACGACATGAAATGGAGGAAGTGGCCACTGCAAAGTCAAACACTAAGGTGAGAGATGGCAATGGATTGGGTCACAATGTATTAAATATTTTATTAAAAAGGCTCTTTTAATGATAGTTTATATTTTCAGGTCAAAGAAGAGATTGTTAATAAATGGAGGAAATTGAACCCCAAAGAGAAGGCGACATATGCTTCCACCATCGAAGGTCGGACTGGGCAAGTAAATGAGTTAGCGAAGGAGATGGGTTTTATGACTAGATGCAGCCTGGAATGATTCCATTGTACGGTGGAATAATTGTTAGAGGAGAAGCGGTTAACAATTAATGGTATTGGGTTCGGTAACTTGTCAGCTCTATCCTGCACTCGTTTACATCGCCCACTCTGCAATTTTTTGATTCAAAGGTTCAATCCTAGATACTTCATCCATAGAACTGCACGGCAATGTCCTTGTAATAAGTGGCGTCGAGTTGGGGCGTGTTATGGGTCTTAAGAACACCGGTGAGGATGTTGAACTCTGCGGATCGGTAAAAGATGAAAAGGTGAAAGAGTTAGTGAAGAGTTTCTGTGGAAATGGTCACATAGTAGTATTAAGCGATTGTAGGGGTGAAGTCGAGTCATCATGGTCTAGCTCTTCTTGGGAAGCCATGGTATTGCTTCTAGTCTTCTTCTTTGGAGGCATTGGGGAAGATAGAGGCCTGATCTCTAGTGAAGTCGCCAATTTACGTAGGGGCTTTTTGTTCCAGCAACTTCACGAATGGGCCTGGGCTACTGTAAAGAACACACATATGAAATTTCCCCTGTGCCTAAGTTCAAGAATTAGGCTCCAAGTGTACTTCGAAAGGTTCGTGGAGCCTTAGGAAGCACTTCTGTTTCTTTCACCAACAAGGCAGACAACTGTGATAGATTGATATTATGGCTTGGCCTGAGAAGCTTGTGGCATGGGAGCTAAACCTCCATGAGTTTAGCAATACATAGAGAAAAGCTTGGATTTCTTATGAGAAACAGAGGTTCAGAGAAAGGGAAAAGGGAAACTTGGGGAGATTTGATGAGGGAAGAGAAGGACAGATGGAGATAAAAGGATGGATGGTTGAGTAGCTTTTTCAGCAGCTTAACGAATGCTTGGTCATACCTTCTAGATCGTTGTTTTGGTGGGTAGGAGGTGCCTTCTTTTAGGCCATCTGCAACCATGTTGGGGCTAACGCAAATTTCCACCTTCCAAAATACAACTATTCATGTAT
Organism: Prunus padus; assembly: GCA_024362665.1. Taxonomy (NCBI): domain Eukaryota; kingdom Viridiplantae; phylum Streptophyta; class Magnoliopsida; order Rosales; family Rosaceae; genus Prunus; species Prunus padus. Next base: position 15,508,042 of record JANFAM010000017.1, on the reverse strand, counting down.
TTTTAGGACTCAAAGAAAATTTTCCTCCAACCTTGCAGACTCATAATTTGAGTCCACAACTTTATTAAATTGTTTAAGAATGATTAACCCCTAAATTTTTTTTCTCGTTAATTTTTCTTGACATTATTTTTGTTTCAACATTCGTGATTTAATTTTCTAAACATTTTAACCTAAAAAAATTAAAATTCCAACAAAAAAAAAGGCTGTTGGAAAAAAAAAAAAAAAAATTGCACAGCCCAACTTTTGAAATATAGCTGTTGGAATGAAATCCAATTGCACACAAGGGCCAGCTGTGTGGCAAGGAGCTGGCCAGACATCAATTGTCACGCGGGGCCCACCATTTTTTTGTCCTTCACGTGGGCTTCCAAGCCAGAAACAAAGAAGAAAAAGTTGAGTTTTGGCCCACATAAAATACCAGTCTAGGCAATAGCTGGACTGGAATTCCGCCCAAGATTTGAGATTTCTCAAATTTCCACCCCCCAAATACATGGGTTGGAGAAGATTTTTGGACTCAAAACTCAAAATTTGGGTTTCCACCCCTTGGGTTGGAGATGGCCTTATAGGCGTTGGAACCCCCAATTTTTCCAAGTCCTCTCCTCCATTTTTCTTCACTTTCTTCCATCCAATCTTTTTGGTGAAATCTCTCCAACCCAAGCACATAGGAGTGGAGCTTTTTGGGGTTTCAAGATTTTCTTACTTGCTGGACTCCTCCATCTGGGTGAGGCGCCTCTTGCTTTTCCTCCTGGTTTTCCTATCGAGCTTGCATAGGAAAGAACAGGTAAAGGCTGCTAGTCTAAAAGGTGTCTTACTTCCAGTAGCCTGTGCACCTGAATTTCCTTTGGTTTTAATGATGGCTTGGTTTGATTTGGCTTCAATAGTGTGCTGAGGTTTTGTTTGGGATATTTTCAAGGTGTTAGGGATATTTTCAAGGTACTAGATATTTCTTAAGGTGATGGGCTATCGGGTATTCTCTAAGGTGTTGGGCCATTTCCTAAGGTGTTGGGCTTTTGAATATTTCCTAAGGTGTAGGCTATTTTCTCTCTCGTGTTTTCCCATATGATCGGGCTCAAGAAATGGGCCTGGGTTTTGGTGCTCCCAAACATCCTAAAACCTCTACTCCTTGGACCATCAATGGGCCTCATGAATGCTCGTGACCATCCATACCACAAACCGCTCGGTAAGCCCCAGGTTTTCACATGGCTTGGGCCCACTTAAGCTTGTAGTGCGGGCTTGTTGCCAAAATAAAGGTTTTTCGCTAGGCATTGCGTGTCATTTGGCGTGTTTGTGCTCGAGCTTTCCCATATTGCAGTGGGCTATGGCCGGGCTAAACGGTGCTTGATGGGACAATAAGCGCGGGTTCATAGAACCGGTACATTTCTGAGACTTGTTATGACCTCCATGTGCGGCGGGTTGCGTAATTGCTTGGCGTGGCACCATAACTTGTGCAAGCGCATACAACAAATTCTTATGTACCGCAATTAGGCTTCTTTCCTGGTTAAGTTTCGTATCGGGCTAGAAATATATTTCGGCCCAACCTTGGATTTTTTGGGCCTCAACAACGATTTAGCTGAAAAGTTGGAAAAGAGCGAACATGGGGATGATAGCTTCAAAGTTCGATTGTGATGTTTGCACTTGGCACTATACTTTGCACCACATCTTCACTATCAATGACCATAAACTATTTAACTTGCTTGAGGATCCCAGGGAAGATAGAGAGCAAGAACTGGGCTGACCATCCATTCAACGTATTACGTGAAGGTGTTAGGTCGTTCAAAAAGAATAATTTGATTCACTGCTTTTCCTCCAACTATTCTACTTCAATTCAATTGTGCACGGTGAAGTATACGTTGATAAATCTTTGGATCCCCTTGTGTCATGGGACAATAATTTGGCTTGTAAATTGATTAAATGGGTTAGAAAAGCAAGGTGGGTTTGATAGTCATACTGTTGGGGTTGTTTCAAGGCGAAGTAGAACAAATGTGGATTCCGGAGTGAACATGGATAGAATTGTTCAATAAGTTGCTATTGCTATGGCGCCAATAATACAAGCTGAGGTCCGCCCACTGTTGGAACTCACTTATAAGGTAATGACTGAATTCAGTTCCTTCATGAAAGACGCAAGACAACATTTTTTTGTGGTACATGAAGATGTAAATCAAACTAAGGGGGACGAGGCATTGAAAAAAACGCATGAAGGTGGTGAGAATGTTGTGACCAAGAAGGGTGAAGAATATAGCAAATTAAATTAGGAAGCTACAATTGACGTGAACAATCCATCAACACCATTACCGGATGGACAAAGTTGCATTAAACCTGAGGTATGATGGGTGATTAGGAGTTTGAAGATCGACAATTAGTTGGTTTCTTGTTATTGTTTACATTTGTTAAGTATGCATTTATTTGGATAGTTGTGGTATACTTAAATATTGTTTTTTCCTATATGTAATATTCAAATTCCATTTTCCACATAGATGAAAAGTGACGTGGAAAAGAGGAAGGTCACGAAGTTGGCCCATGGTGATCGAAGTGGAGTAAAAACACGTCGTACAATCAAAAGGCATCCAGGGCATCATGGTAAAGAGCCATGGGTTGACCTGACAAATGGAAAAGGAAAGGCGGTGCATAAGATGGAGTTAAAGATCAAAATTGGGCCATTCAAAATAAAACCTGGTCACTTAGAAGATTTAGATTTGGAGTTATTTAGTTATATTTTTAGGTCTAACAACACTTCAAGATAAATATTTACAACTCTTGCATTAATAAATCGACCAAATTTCATATATGTAGTCGTCTACGTCAATTTAATTATACCAATTGATTTCTACTTCCGATGTAGTAAGGAAATTATAATTGAAATTGAAAGTGGACATCATGTGACCTGAGGTGAGTTAATGTGCCTCAGGGCGGAAATGTAGATTAATGACCAAGTCATTAACGCGCAAGTGTGTTATCAACAAGAAAAGTGATCAAGGAGTTAGTACTTCCCCACATATCTATCGGTACGCATTCATATTTTTGAAAGTGTTATAGGTTATTATTTAGTAAATGAATTTAAGCTTAAACTATATCTCACCGTAGGATCAAGTTAATGCCACAAGTGATGATCGGTTGGACTATTTCGGTGTCAAAATGAAAAGGGAAAACTCAAAACAGTTCACCGTAGGCCTTAAGGAGTGCGAAAAGGAATCAATTTAAGTTGTGTTTGGCAACATCTTTATCTAGGTTATTTATATGCATGTCTTTCTAAGTAACTCATTGTGGTCCTAGATGTTCATCCTCATTTTGGATCGAATCTGGAGTCATGGTATTTGGCAGTGGTGCTCGGGAGTCATGGTACTTGTATTTGTGAAGAACCCAAAAAAGAAATGTCTAAAGGAAGTAACCGAGTCTGCTCGACAAGTTGTTGACGAAGAACTTAACAAGTTGGCGCAACATGGTTCCTTCATCCCCCATTGTCCCATCGCAAACATGCCATTTACACGGTCCCAGAAAAAGTAGACAGTTTCACAATAGCTCACAGGGGAATACAGTTTAGGATTTAGGTGTAACCGCATGTACATATCTGTATTTGCGCACGATTGGGTTGTTTTTGCGTATAGGTAGTGCAATTGCATGTGGAGTTGCCTGACATGACTGTCAATTGCACGTCATGTAATTGAATTTCATTTTCCCTATTTGCATGTAGGTAACTACTGAATCTTCAATCGAGATTTTGGAGCTCAATGTTGGGTTGAATGCCCTATTATTTTCAACTTCATTGGAAGCAACCGTAGAGATCATGTGACAACGCCCTATCATTGTGAGTCAATTCTGCTTCATTTCATAGTATTTTTAAAATTTAAGGAACATGAAGGATGTTATATTGTAATAAGAGACCAATAATTATATTGTAATAAGCGAGATTGATGCAAAACAAGGGGACAACCATTGCCAGTGAAGAGATTTGTGAAGACGTTGTAGATGATGATGCACTGCATGTAAGTTTGTTACCCTCATTGCCCCATACTATTTATAATATGTTCAATTTTGCATATTTTTTTCATTGCACACATGCGCTCTTCAATTCCATCACGGTCATGCAATTCAAACCATAACCGCCTGTGTGCAAAAGAAAATTCAATGAAATTGGTTATTTATATATGTGAATGTTTCACTATATGTTGGAGTTTCGCTCAAAATTCGAACATGACATACTTGGAAAGGGAAAGACCAAAATTGTGGTAGAACAACGACATGAAGAGGATGAGGATGAGGAAGAAGAAGAGGAACAACAAGAGGAAGAAGAAGAGAAAGATTGGATTGAAGACGACGAGGAAGAAGAAGAGGAAGATTGCATCGAATACGATGAGGAAGAAGAAGAGGAAGATTGCATTGAATACGATGAGGATGACAATGAGGATGCAAATAAGGCTAATGAGGATGAGGAACCAAACTTCACATAGCATAAACGCAAACGTAATAAATGTGTTCATTCACCTAGGTCCAAGAGAAAGAAAACCGATTAACCCCTTAATTATGAAATTTAGGGTTAACAAATTTATGGTTAATGCCCCTTACCGTTAATTGCTCCTGAATGTCATTCACAGTACATGACAATTTCTAAAACTATGTATTTTCGGCTAATTGCTCATTACCGTTTGTGATAAGTTCGGAAAATTGCCCCTTATCGTTTCTGATGCTATGTATTTCGGATAATTGCCACCTGTAATATCCCTCTCCTAAATTTTAATTAAATTATTAAAATATTAAAATAAAATACAATTTTACCCTCAAGGTATATTAGTGGGTTTAGAGTTGACTTTTTGTTCGGGAAAGAATTTGGGGAATTGAGCAGCACCGCTGCGTCGAGCTCATCGATACGAGTTCGTAGACAGGCGGCACGCTCAATTCCAAGTGATAACGAGAGAGAAAAAGTGTAGCAACGGAAAGGATGTAACGGTCATTTTTAAATTTTAAAATAAAAATCTGATTTCTTTTTTATCGAATTTCTCTTTGTCTCTCTCTCTCTCTCTCCCTCCTCCGTCGCGAGCTCGAAATTGGCCGAATTTTCGCCTGCCATTTTCTCCCTCATCCGGCGATCTCACGACCCAATCTTACACTCATTTTTCTCCTCTCTTCCTCCTCTACCTAGCCCACTAAGTTTAACGGCTCGAAATCACGTGATTAAGCGACTAGATCGAGGGGAAATTTCTGGATTTTTCTAACGGCGTTTCCGGCGATTCCAGCAACCAATTCCGTCGAGTGAGGTATGGTTTTTCATCATCTCAATGCCCTCTAGATGTTTATGCAATTTATTTGGTTCAATTTGGGCGTTTGAGGGTTCGATTTGGAATCCTTGGGCTGCTGGTTTTGGCTGTGAAATTGAGCTGTTTTCGGCCACTTCTTGGCCGTGGTCCAAGAACTAAAAACACTCCCTTGAACGTGCTGGTTTTGGCGGCAGCGCGTCAGCGCGTCAGCTGAGTGCCAACTACGTGTTATTGACCTAGAATTATCCCCTTGTCCTTCCGAGCACGACGGTATGCTCAGATTAGCGTAATGTTATCGTTTGAGTATAATACCAAAATTTACCTATTAGGCTTAATTCGGGTTTGATATGTTCGGACCGTCGGATCTTGACAAAACTCACAGGGTATGTTAATTGAATTATTGTGAACCTATAGGAATTTTCGAATTAATAATCGGAGGTCGTGGACCCCACGGGGGGCCGATTGACCAACATAATAATTTAATCGTATAATTAATGTCGGGTCTTCTAAGACCATTCCAATTTTTCAGAAAATGATTAAAATGGGCCTAGAAACTCTCTTAGGTTGCGCACACGCACTTTTAATCCCGGGGGTTAGGGTTTTGATTAAATATTTATGGTGGAGTTGATTTATAAATGGTTTTTATGCAATGAAAATATGAAATACTTTATGAACAACTGATTATGGTTTTACTTTTCCTGAGCATGTTGTTCTGATTGATAATGAGTTTTTATGATTATAATATTGTGAAACGAGAATAGCTTGGGAAATTGGGGAATTGTTTTATACATAATTCAAGAAAGGTATTCAAAACCACCATAGGTACCCTAACTGTTGCCTTCGGAATTAAATAGTTGCCTCGGATAGTAATATGTTTACGGACATTTTGTTGCCTTCGGTTGAGTCTGCGTGCATATGACAATTGCACGAAGAGTCCTAGTGATACCCGGACAGTGCGGAGCGAGGAATGCGTCTCAGGCTGACCAAGTATCCCCTGAGTACTGCTAGGAATGCGTCTCAGGTTGACTTCGTGTCCCCAATTATTGAGAGGATATATCACGTATGTGGTACTTGAAATTGACGGTAAAATGATAGAATTGAAGGCATAAAACGGGAATTGACGAATATTATACGGGGTACACCTAGGTGGAACTTTTTTTGCAAATTGCAAGGCTTTATAAGTGATTTAATGGTTTCATGAAAAGTTACAAATATTGATATGCATGTTGTTTTACGTACGAATGTATAATAATGATTGAATGGTTTTAAACGGCGGGTTAGTATGTTCATACTACTTTTAATAACATTTGTTTTGTCCACTCACAATTTCTATTGTTTTGCTCCCCCAGTGTAGACGAGTCCGGACCATCACTTGAGGACATTTTCTTTCAGCCACTCTTTCGTATTTCGTTATGTAGGGTTTTCCCTTATTGTAATTATGACTTTCCTTCGTAACTTAAAATCAACTAGATATGCTCTGAATTTTCCCTAGATGTTTGTAAGCCACGAGGCCAGTCAGTTACTGTTTGAATGTGTGTGAACTCGTATTGTGCATGCTGAACGCTTGAGGATAAAAATTACATATTGTGCAGGTGTAAATTTTTGGGAAAAGAGCGTTTTTAAGGAGACTCTGCTGGTTTTACGGCGAAGTCAAACCCATAAGTGGTTTCAATTTCTATTAGGGCAAAGGGCATTTTGGTCATTCATTCCCGGCTTTGACGGTGTTGGACACGCACAAGGTTCGACCCGGATTCCAAAGTGGAATTTGGGTCGGGTCCTGTCACCAACCTTGCCATTTATAGTTAAAAATATGTCCAAGTATTGCAGTAAATAAAAATATGAACAATTTTTTCTAATTTTCGTTTGCGCACATTCATTGTTGCATTACATCACCGTCGTGCAATTGCATGTTTTCAAGGCAAACGTTGACCGCTTTGTTGGCAAACTCCACGGAGCATAAACACGAAGTTAATGAATGTATAGTGTGAAGAGAAAGAAAAGCATGTAACCACTTAATTATGACCCTATGGCTATGATTAAAAAATAGGGTTAACCAAATTATGGTTTACGAAATTGTTGATATTTTGGAATGTTATTTGCAATACATGAAAATTTCTAATACTATGTATTTTTGAATAATTGCTCATTACCTTTTGTGATATGTTTGGAAAATTGTCCCTTACCGTTTGTGATGCTATGTATTTCGGATAATTGCCCCCCTTATCATTTATTGTACAAAAATATGTCCAAGTATCGCAGTAAATAAAAATATGAACAATTTTTTCTAATTTTCGTTTGCGCATACGATCCTGTTGCACAAATGTATGTTTTCAATGCAAATGCTGACCGCCAGTTGGCAAACTCCACGGAGCATAAACGGGAAGCTAGTGAATGTATAGCGTGCAGAGAAAGAAAAGCAACTAACCCCTTAAGTATGAACCTATGCCTATGATTAAAAATTAGGGTTAACCAAATTATGGTTTGCAATGCAATTGCCCCCTTGCGATTTCGCATAATTACGCCCCTGCGTGCAATTGCATGTTTGCAATGCAAACGATGACCGCCACTTGCATAAAATTTCCATCCAAGCACCACATACAAGTCATTAAACTGATTCCCAACAATAGACATAACACAATAATATATCAAAGTACACATAAGAAATTAAAAATATATGAAACCATCTTGTCCATCACTAAATCTACATTTCATGTTCATTGCTACATGTAAACCAAGTTCGAAAACTACAATTGTTTTGGGTTGAACCAGTAGATAGGGAAATAGGTCCACCATTGTCAAATAAGAACCCATCGTCACTGTTTGAGGTAGAACCGGTTGGGTTTGCAATAGAACACTACTACAATACTGTAAAAAAACAACGCTAAATACACGATGGAACATCTAAAAATCGTCGCGGTGATTTAAAACACAACGGTTGTTCTAGGACCGTGGTAGTACGGTGTGAAATACACTACTTAACATAAATGGGTTACGTAGATTTTAAATTATATGATGGTTGCCTTGATGAACCGCCGTAGATTTAAAAACACGCTAAAAGGAATCACTTAAGTTTGCTCCCATTCAAACAAAAAAAAGTTAAGCCCCAAAATTGTTCGAGCCATAAAAATTTTAGAATTCCCCCTTCATCATCACTACGAAACCCTCATCCTCTCTCTCTCTCTCTCTCTCTCTCTCTCTCTCTCTCTCTCTCTCCACAAGAGTTTTCCTATCCTCAACCGCAACACAGCTTGATTCCACCGTTGGGTTCATCATTTAGAACTCATTGGCTACATCGTCTAGAATCCATCGTCTTCAATCTGTATCGCTGGCTTGGCTACAACATCTAGAATCCATCAAAGCCATCTTTTCCTCAAAGGTTTAGAAGAAAGGAATCACCTTTGTCTACATCATCTGGAAGCCATCCACCGAACGCCTTCATCCCCTCACTGTAAGCTTTCTTTTAGTCATATATCAGATATGTGTGGACTCAGTCAATCTCGATCTCGTTTTGGCAGATCTCAGGTATAGATTTTCTTTTCGATTTTTACACTTTTTGGCAGAGCTCAAACCATATGGTAATTTACAGGTTGGACTCGAATCCTCACTCAGGTTTCACTCTCCCTCCCTCCTTCCCTGGTTTATTTGCTCGTTGCTTTCCTAAGACCTTGTTTGGTTGCCAAGGGAAACAGAGGATAAGAAAAAGAAAAAGTAGCTAGGATTAGAGTGTGTTGATAATTTCCTAGATTTTCTCAGCATCCAAATAGAAGGTCGAAGATGAATTAAGACATTTGATATTGAATGTGACTTTTTTTCATTTTGAATGTGTGCATGTATATGCCTTCAGAGTGCTTGTAATATGAGGATACCGGGGATAGTGGACATTACGAATGTCTTGGAGAAGCAGCCAGCGTCAGAAATGTCGAAGATGGGCCTAGAGGAGGCTTTGGTCCTCGATTGCGCTTTCAGCCATTACCTCAATTTGATGGGCATTGCCGAAATCTATCACAGGTAATCTCATCATCAGCTTTTTCTGAATTTCATTAGCTTTCTGGTTAAAATACCTGAATATTGGATTGGAACCTAATGAGATTCACAAGCTTTGGTTTGGTTCTTTGGAAACTTGTGTATCTCTTATTAACCAATAGAATTGTACACATCATTACCACATGTTTGACATTGTGTAGCAGTCCCTTTGGAAAGTTGTACCTTATTATTTACGTCAAATTAGCAATACTTTAAAGAAGGTTCTTTGTTCTGTTATTACTAGTTTCTTTATATGCAGATTCTATCTCCTGTGGTTATGTATATTTTTCTCATAAGATTTTCTCTAATTTACCAATCTTGAAATAGTCTCTCATTTTGTTGTGATATAAATATCAAGATGGAAGAGTAGAAGCTTTTATTTTATTTATTTTATTTTTATGTTGCATGCTCTGTCATGAGGTTTTCTGTTTTCTTCAATTGACACATGTGCTTTATTTCTCATATTTGATGATTTGTGTGTGTCTCGGAGGTGGTTCGTGTTTGTGTCTTGTATTTACAATTAATATTTTTGCACCTGAAACTGAACACCAATTGTAGGAACTATTTTCATTATTTATTACATAAATTAATTGTTTCTATGAAAAATTTGTAAGGCAGCTAAATTTATTTATTTATTCTTTTGTATGGTTTTATGTTGGTTTTCATTTGTCTGCTGACTCTTTCTTTTGCTATAGGTCACAAAAGATGTGTCACTATTATCTAGGTGGATGGCTTTTGATCTCTATATTCGAGAAGTTGATCACCTCAAGTTTGAATTATCCATGAATCGGTGCAGTGATAGATTGTCAAGACTAGCAAATGAAATTCTAGAGCAAGGTTTGGCATGTTGCAGTTCTTTTGCATTGATATATTGAGCCATTATGGTGGGGGAGGAAAGGGGGGCGAGGGGAGTGTAACAACTTTGGGTGGGATTGAGTTGGTTTAATGTTCTAAGCTTTGAATTAGTTATAAGAAAAAAAAAACATGTATACGAGAAATTATTGTATATCATACCATGTAATTATTTTGAGATCATTGAATGAAATTTGAGTTCCATTTGTAAGTTCCTACAACAGGTAATCTTATAAAAATGGTTGTACAAGTGAGTTAAGTGTGGTGTGTTACTTCAAAACCATTGTTTTTTAGTGAAAACTACGATGATTTTTAGTGAAAACTGTTGTCTAGATTATAATCAAACAACATTTTTTCATCTGCAGAAATTCAACATGTGAAGGTTTTAGAGTCCACACTGTCGTCTGAACATAAATTCAACGACGATCCGAGAGTTTAAACAGTCGTTTGAACATCACAACTATGACGGTTGTTAGTCAAAACAGTCGTCTGAACATCACAACTACGATGGTTGTTAGTCAAAACAATCGTCTGAACATCACAACTACGACAGTTGTTAGTCAAAACCGTCGTCTTAACATCACAACTATGACGGTTGTTAGTCAAAACCGTCGTCTTAACAACAATTCAACGACAGGGAAAAACCGTCGAAATTTGGTATGTGAAAGCATGGCGGTCGATTAGACGGGGTTGTGAAGCACAAAAGACGACGGTGAAAAACCGTCGTCGTTTTCAGTTTTTGTAGTAGTGGAAAAACCATCAGAACCGGACAAATCAACCACATAGTTAGCTCTGGATTGAGAAACCGTTTCACTAGCATAAATGTAGCTAATGTTCAGCGACTGCCTATTCTGGTTACTATACTGATAGTTTTAACTACCTGAAGGCATATTCACATCTACATTTCTACTCGGATGCAAGTTTCTTTGAGAGCAATTACGCTTTGTATGTCTATATCCGTGACACAAATGACATTGTCGACACTTGCACATTCCATCCTGGCTTGTTTGAGTGCATTTTGTCCTAACGATATTTGGATCTTTCACAATATTTCGAGGACATTGCCCAGCACTACCCAATTTAAGACTTGTCTCTTCTTCCTTTTGCTGTAAGCCTTCACATATTCCCTCCCATCTACTAAACTCATTTGTCAACATGGCATAACCATCTGCACTATTCAATGCATAAAAATAAACTTTGTTTAACATAGCACTTAAACTTCCGTACCTCACCATTTCTACAACTTCCTTGTTAGTGCCTTCGCCTTCGGCCATATATTTGCTGGAAGCATCACTTTAAGCACTCTATGTCCATCTCTTCATTATAAGCGATGAAGGAATTTCAATAAGGTGCTCGCACTTCATTACATAAAGCAGTGCCGTAAGGGATCCCTTCACTTTCATATTTCTAGCATCCACACTCTATCCGCATATTTTCCCCACCATGGTACGCACAAGTCCAATTATTATGTGGTTCACCATATTTTGACAATATGTACACACGACCTCCAATATTATACATCACCTTATCTTGGGTGAGTGCTGAAGAAGCTTCGATCTCATGACGTACCAATACAAAGCACCTACGTGTGTAAATGCGAGAAGCTTGTTGCTCGAGTTTTGTCAACGCGGTTTTAAGGATTGGTGTTGAGTACTTTGCGTTGAAACCATCATTGGCTGTGGTATTCCTAAGACGTAACATGACCCTATCAATTGCTGGAATGCATTCAAACAACTTAACGCATTTCCTCAAGTAATCCTTCACATACTTGTTCATAGACTCCACGCGTTGAGTGGTACACATACCACCGAAAAACTTTCCTCTAAGACATGATTCGGCCCATAAGTCGCTTTTTGCATACATAATTTCCAACCATTCGCTCTGTTTCAAAGTACAGGCTTTTTCTCTCAAAACCTCCCACTTCTCAAACTCGCCCGACGCAAATGGTTCCCAAATACATGTCTGAAAATATCTTAGCAGTTCATCATCCTTCAAGTTATTCTATGTATTCCTTGACACATGCCATGAGCACAACCGATGGTTAGACATGGGAAACACATCATCAATGGCTTTACACATCGCCTCATCACCATCCGTCAGTATTGATATTGGCTTCTTATCTTTCATGAAGGCTATGACTGTCTCCAATACCCACTTGTAAGTTTCAAATGTCTCGTCAAGTAATAATGCGCGGTGGTTGTTCGAACCAACAAACAAAACTAGGGGCTTGTCATACATATTTGTTTTGTACGTGCTGTCGAATATGAGGACGTCTCCATAGGCAATGTAATCAAAAAGTGAAGTGGAGTCCCTCCAAAACAAATTAGCAAGCCCATTTTCCTCGTCAAAGCTAAACTTACAAAAGAATTCAGAATCGACTGCTCCTTTCACTTTCAAGTAAGAGAGTGCAGCTTCTATGTCATCGTCGAGCAAGATTTCCCTATGTGATGCATCCAACTTATTGTCAGATCCTTGATTTGAAAACCAACATTTAAATACTTGCCACATTGGTCAACCATATACTCATATGTATGACATGTTCTGAACAATGCTTTTCGCATTCCCACTGCTTGTGCTAAATCAGAATTTCGAACAGCACGGTTACACCGGAGATATGGCGATTGAAGTGGAGTAACTAGTTCATGATTGTGATGTGGTTCAAAATTCGTAACGATGTACGTTTCACGTTTCTATTAGTAGTATGCCCTTAAAGCCAACTAATTATATGATAATTAATGTTAAGGACATCTTTTGTAATGACTTATTAAGTTATTCATGGGCAAGACCAGTTGTTTTCAACCATGATATTTGGTCAAATATCATAACAGTAAAACAACTATAGTCCTAGGAAAATAAGAGTGGACATGAGAACTATGTAATGAGATTACATACATAGAGACTAATCATGATTCCTAATCTTGAATATGTTCCTGGTCATAGGAATATCAATTGGGCATTGATATTCCGCAAAAACCGGTACACACAGTATCATCTCTATATGTAGAGAACGGCGAGATCTCAAGTTATTGAGTGTGACGACACCTAGATATGTGTGTAGGTGCTTGTAGGAGAACAAGTACACTGAACGTGATCCAATGCATGCATTCTAGTATGGAAATCTTTACTCACATGTCAAACTATAATTCATAAATTGCAATGATGCAAACTAATCCTTAGACCTGAGACATCATAGATGTCTTGTGGCTATGTTGTTAGTCTTTAAGGGCACTATACAGTCATGCCAAATTAGGCATAACTTAAAGGTGCTCATCAGGACTCTCAATAGAGTCATGAAGGCAAATGAATGTACAACAAGGAATCTCTACTCTCAGTTAAGAAGAGAGAATACTCCAAGATATGATTAGTCAAATCTCTGCGCAGAGTAGTGGATAAGACTTGGAAGAAGAAATTTTCAAGTCTTACCAGGATAATCATATAAAAAGGAATGATTCACATTAGGATATTGACAATCAGATTCCGTAATCTAATAATGTGAATAAGGAGTATTAATATAAGAGAAAGATTCAATTAATTTGAATAGGTTCTTTCATAACGTCTCATTTAGCTCGGATAACCGTGACTTGCTGCTAGGCGACAACCATGGTTTGTGGGTGTCCTAAAAGGTTTAGATTAACCTTTGTTAATAGGAAGAATTAAATTATGGAATTTAATTCATACATCATCTCTAAAGAGTTGAGTCAACCCACTACCAAGCTAAAGGGAACCTACGGATCTGACACCCAAAGAATGTTATTAGAGGAACAAATGAAGAGAAATGAGATAAGGAGACACAAGTCAATGGTTGATAATCAAATGTCAAAGTCAACGGTCAAAAGTCAACATATTGACCGGAGCAATTAACTAAAGTCAAATAGTTCGACCGGGTCAATTAAGTATGACTATTATTATGATTTAACAGTTAAATTATAATTAAAAGGTTAATTATAGAATTAACCTTGACATATAGAAATATTGGATTGGGCCTTTTAAATATTATTTAAAAGGAAAGGGACAAAATAGCCCAAAAGGCAATTTAGCCAAAGGGATAAGTGGCATAAGATGACATGACCCATGGACCCTAAAATGGAGCCCCAAACCCACTCAATTTTCGGCACCATTAGGGTGTCATCTTCCTTGCCTTTGGGTCATCCTATAAATACATAAGTTAGGAGAAAACCTAGCTAGGGTTTTTGGTTTCCTACTTTGGTTGATGAGTGAGTGCATCTTCTTTGCCTCTCATCTTCCATGAACCAAAAATTGGTCCACCCTAGAGGTAGACTAGCATCCATAATTATTGGTTGTCTTCTCTTCATCTCTAAGAGCATTGGGTGTGGTGAGGTAGAAGGCTTCTACTTTGGAGCCTTGAGGTGAATGAGTCAACCTTTCAAGAGAAAGAAAAGGCATTTCCAACAAAGGTGTTCATTCTTGAGAAATCAAGAAAGGGTCATCAAGGGTAAAACTATATTCCTTTTTCCCTTTTGTTTTGTATTCAAAGAAACTATGCTAAAGATACTTGGGTTTAAAAAAAAGTTTAGCTCAACTAGCATAAACAAAATGAATCCGCCATTTAGAATGATTTTGTGTTATACGTTGTGGCTAAAGTTCATTTCCTAAGCATTAAATGCAAGTTTCCTTCAGTTTATTCTCATAGCCTATCAAAAAAAGGGCCAGACAATTCTCTCTTGTAATTGGCTTCGGTAGCCGAATCCTATCCGGTACCTCATTAAACTTCTCATTTCTCAAACATTCTTTAAAACAACACCACCGTCTCCTACTTACTTTCCCTTTCGCATTATGAACCAATATGTCATTTCTCACGCTAAATCCAATGCCCTTTGCATAACTCATATAATATTCTTCCGCTAATTCTATCGTTTTAAACTCTTTCCCCATAACATCTTCTCTCCTCGGTATATTAATGTCAACACCATTATAATCACTACTTTGACTAATCGGATGTTCGGTCGACATATGCCCACTCTCTATTGCAGGTGTCTCATTACTCGACCTTTCACAACCACCCAGATACTCCGAATCACTACAACAACCCTTTGATGTCTCTACGCCCCTGTCCGTCTTAGCAAACTTCTCCATGCCTAAGAAACATAAATTCAAACTAAAATTACATTATAATCTAAGTTCTAACATACTTTATCTTCAATTCAGAACAATGAATAATCTCAACATGCAATTGCACATAGTCACGAAAATAATTGCACATAGTCACGAAAATAATTGCACATAGGGATAACTGTTTCGCAGCCAAAAACATGCAATTGCATGAACTGATGACCCAAAATACATTCAACTCCTAAACCAGAAAAAGAGGGTCCTTTGAATTCTTACTTGACTATCCAAACGTTCAACACCTTCGCCTTCAACTTCCTTTCTCTTTTGATGCCAACCTCAGTTCTCCACTAACAAGCCCAAAGACTCCAATTGGATTCATCATGACTAGAGTTCTTGAGTAATAAAACAAATCTCAAATTGAAAAAAAAATATATATGATAAGGAAAATTTAAGAATCCAACCCTTTAAACAAAATCAACAACCTGATTGTTCAAAACTTCATAGTTTATTTTGATGCACAAATCCATAACCTCAAACATGGAAGAAAACAAATCCTTCATAAAATGAAAATTACAGAGGTCTGATGCTTTGATGGAGAGAGGATCACAGTGGGTGTAATGCTGTGATGAAATTAAGAGATCATATTTCGCGAAGATTCAAACCAAGGCGATGAATTTTTCTCCCATTAAAGGCTCTACAACATAGGCATCCTCACTTCATCTTCAACACCAAGCAACATCACCACCCTTGTCGAACTCGACTGAATAACTTCTACTTTTTCTCCTCTACGATGGTTATTGCATTTTGACGTCGGCATAGAGGAGATGCCTAGATTCCGACTTGGGGACTTAGATGTGGTTTGGATTTCAAAGACAGAGAGATCGCAGAGATGAAGTAGCTCCACTGCATGTGACGTCTTCCTCGCGTGCGTTGTCGACCTTGTTTTCTCAGTCATGTGTCACACTGATGTAGATTTTCGAACACCGGAAAAAGAGTATCCAAAATCACAAATTAAATTACTCACAAGCGCACGAATCAACAATAGTATAGAGATATGCAAGTACGAGGTCGAACCCACAAGGACTGATAAAAACAACTTAAATAATTAAATCGCACTAAACCCAATTAAACGAACGATTGATTGATTTGAGTGATGAATTAAAGAAAATGTAAATTGCAAGAATTAAAAGAAAGAAAAATAAAACACTCAACAAGGATAAAGATTAAAAGAAATCAAATTATGAAGATCTAAGGTTATGAATCCACCAATGACAATCCTATTTCCTTTTCTTAGAGCCAATTACTATCCAATTATGAAGCCAATGTTAAAGGTTGTTCTTTCTAAAGTATGAAGTAAGCCTGTCAAGGTCATAAATCGTGTATCCCTATGTGCAATTCTACCCTGTCAAGGTGTTAAAATTTAACATATAAGAACCGTTAAGATTAGAAGAATTCAATCAACCAAGTAGGACTAGTGGATGGCGTTTCTCTCCTAGCTATCTACTCTTCTTAATCTTAGTTCCAATAAACATAGTGGATGGCGTTTCTCTCCTAGATTTATCCAATTATCTAGATGCAAAGTTCCTAGTGGTGATCAAGCAATAGGATTTCAAACCTAGAATAAAATTCACACAAAGATTAAGAATTTAACACGGCATATAATTGAATAGAAATCAACAAAGTACTTCACAAATAATCATGTCATGGCTTCATCATAAACCTTAGAAAGGAATTTAGTTACACATAGTCATAATAATAATCACAAGAGAAGTCATGAAGCAATAAAACCTGGAAAATAATGGTGTTGCGCACGCTTAAGCTCTCTGTCGTCTCTTGAATAGAAATTGTGTAAAGGGTCCTTAGAGAGAGCTTAAGGTGGCCTTATATAGTGCAAAAATAACTAAACCCTAATCTTAAAAGGTCTGGAAAAACTCTCCAAACAAAACCCTAAACAATTATGGAAACAAACTAGGAAAGAATCCTTCTTTGACTGGGAGACACGTCAGCTGACTTGCACAAAATCTTTGAGGTCGTTCCACTTCCTAGAAAAATCTGGAAAAATAAGGGAAACGTAGCTTTATCACTAAGCTTTCCAGGGACGTATTACACGTCACTTAGAAAAATCGGGAAGGTCATTAAATGTTCAATCTCCCATAGCAGCACAGTTCTGACGGGAATGCAGCTTTGACTGTGTTGACTTGCAGGTCTGGAACAATTGGCTTCATAGAAAATTATGAAAATTTGACACAATGATCCTCAATGTCTTAGCTTTCTTCTCCAATTGGCCTTGCACTAAAAATCCTTCGGAAAGTCGATTTTCCATCAAAAACCTTCTAAGTGCGCAGAAAAGCTGAAAATAAGGAAAGTAAAGTAATAAGGCTATTTTTAATCAACTTTCCCTACAAAAACCAAATATAAAGGGGCTAAAAATATAAGAAATAAGGCACTTATCAAACACCCACAACTTAGATTTTGCTAGTCCTCGAGCAAAACAAAACTTAAGAACAAAGACTCAACACAAACAAACAAGCAACTAACTTCCCAATATTGATATCAAAGATAATTGCCAAACATTAGATATAACTTCCAAGAAATAAGCGACAATAACTCAAGACATTATCAAAGGGTTAACCAAACTTTAATTGAACAACTTGGAGTGTAGTGTGTGAAATAGCCAACATTAATACAACTCACAACTTAAACTTCACATGAGTTAAATAACCAAATAAGAACAAGCCTCGACTTCAAATCTCACCAAGGATGTTCACTCCAATGAAAGCACTTGACATTTGACTAGTTATTGTCACTCATCTATATGTGAGAGAAATCAACAATAGGATGTACTCACATAATCAAAATGAATGCACAAAACATGAATAAAAGATCTCATGGAAAGATATCGCATACTTGAAAACATTTAAACCATCCGACCATAGTCCTTCCACACCTATTCTCCACATGAGGAACCACACTTCTCCTTGGATCAAATAGGACTTTCACTAAGGTTGTAATGGGTGAAACAAGAAAAGGATATGGAGAACAACAAGGTCTAAGGAGTTTATAGAGCTTTCCATGGAACTTATTACATCTTGCACTTTGAGAACATAACTTCATCTTGATACTGTCTCTTTTTTTTTTTTTTGGGGGTTCCTAACTCCATTAGCTTTCTAATCAACCCATGTAGCGAGTTTTCAGCCAATGACTCCCAAGCTAGATAGCTTTAGGGCATTAAATGTAAAACACTCCTCAGGCTTAATAATTCGAGTTGAAAAGGCTTCAAATTAAACTTTTTATTATTATTATTTTTCAACAGTATCCTTTTATTTTCAAATGATTGAACAATTTGTGAACTTCTCCTTAAACCATGAAAGTACTCTACAATACTCCTTAGAAGGATAAGAAACTTTTATGAAAGGCTATGGTGAGGAGAATTGGACTAAGAATGAAAACGGCTTACATTAAAGGCACAAAAAGGTTAACTAGGGGTAAAAGTGAATGGGTTGGCTAGAAAGGCTCAAACGAAAGAAACAAGGCCTATATCATTTCCTCGGATCCATGTGATTTATGAAATATGCCTCAAATAGATAGTGGAAGTAGTTCTAGCAAATAATTTAAATATCCTCAAGTACTTGATCAAAAGAAAGAATAATGAGATCACAACGACTTGTAGACAATAAAATTAAAGGATAATATAACACTCAATAAAGAAAGGTATAGGCTCAAAAGCTCACATAATGAGGGTTATATAAGTCTACACTTGCTCTTATTTAGCAATTTAATTATATATCAAAAAAATTTCAAAAAGTCATATTACATGGTTATGTGCATAGAGTTTTACCAAGATCATAAAAATATGGCTAACACAAAGATAATGTAAAGAATTATTGTCATGCTCACATTGTCTTGGAAGTTAATTGAAAATAAAGACCAAATCTCATCATAGAATTGGGAAGTAGCTATCAAAAACAAATAAAAATAAAAACTCAAACTAAAAAGAAAATATTTTTGGGTTTTCTTGAATTTTTTTATATTTTTATTAGTTTTATTCTTTATGTTAAATAATAATAAAAAGGGTCAAAACAAAACCAAAGAAAATTAAAATGCGTAAAAACAGAAACTAGTTAAGTAAAAGCAGTTTTTGACCCAGGTGCAAAGAATTAGGCATATTTCAAAAACTACTTGGCCAAATTTGATGTTCTTTATATGGTTGGATTCAGAACGAAAAAACAAAGAACTCAACGCGGGCCAAAATACAAAAACAGCAGCCAAAAAGAACAGACTTCGACACAAAGACAGCAGACAAAAAAAAAACAGCAGATGTTGTAGCCACAATGAAACGAAGAAACTCAAACACCCACAACTTAAACCAAACATTGTCCTCAATGTTTAAAACAAAGAAAACTAAGTCATGCAAAAGTAATTAAAGAGAGAGAGGGTGTGAGAACTTCCCGGGTTTTTGTAGGCATGTGGATGAGCAAAGCGTCGAATTTGTCGAAGCAAGAGAAGATAGATAACGTGACGAACTCCCCCAAACTTGTTTATTTGACCGTCAATGTACCCTAGACAAAGAAGAAACATGATTAAACCAAAACTATTAATTAAAATGATGTAAACACAAAAAGGAAAAATTTAGAACTTGGGTTGCCTCCCAAGAAGCGCTTCTTTAACGTCATGAGCTAGACTTTTCGGATGTCTACGGTGGTCTGGAAGTAGTATAGAATGCTCCTTTTTCCATGTAATGCTAGGGATGTTGTCCAAATTCCTCATGAACAATAGCTTTGTCATGCAATATCGGGGTGTGATCCTTAGTAAAGAGATGCCACAAGGTGCGGCTTAACTTGGGAAAGTGTTTGATGAAGTGTCGATACAATTGGGCATGTCCAAGGGAAGATCGCATGTATTTCATGGACGGAGGGGGTGGCCACTTGGCTTTCAACACGTCAGTAGAGGTATTTTCCAAGAATTTGACATGTACTATTGGATCAAGGAGATCTATGCGGCTGCATTCTTCTACTTCAGATGATCTTTTCAATGCTTCAAACATCTTGAATTCCACTGAATCATCCTGAATTCGAAGCTTGAGTGTACCTTCTTTAACATCTATGAGTGCCCCAGCTGTAGCAAGGAAAGGACGCCCAAGAAGGATAGGAATGTTTCAGTCTTCTTCCATGTCAAGCACTAGGAAATCCGCTAGTAGTATAAACTGTTCCACTTTGATTAAAACGTCTTCAACAAGGCCCTTAGGATAGGTCACAGATCGATCCGCCAATTGCAGGGAAACAGATGTTCTTCTTAACTCTCCAATGCCTAGCTGCTCATAAATAGAAAAAGGCATGAGGTTAACACTTGAACCAAGATCTAAGAAAGCTTTATCAAATTTAAAATCACCAATGACACAAGGAAGAGTAAAACTCCCTGGATCTTGTAATTTCGGAGGCATCTTTGTAATCAAAACTTCGCTGCACCCAAATCTTCTCTTGTTCGTGCAAAGATCCTTCAAGAACTTAGCGTACGACGGGATTTGCTTGATGGCATCGAGCAATGGAATATTGATTTGAACCTTCTTGAATTGATCTAAGATATCCATCATATGCTTATCTTTTCTTTGCTTCTGAGATCTTTGTGGAAAAGGCATAGGAATGTCATAAACTTTCGACTTGGGAGCGAGGTTGGCAGGTTGCTCATTTGGGGCAATGGTGTGTGAAGTACTAGGTAAATCTGACTGTTCAAAATTGTTGGGCAGCTTGTTGTCTTTGGTTTCAGTTTCTTCTTGTTCCTCTTGCTTGCTCTTTTTATCCATGATTTCTTCCCTCCTATCATAAGGTTTGCCACTCCTTAGCGTCCTAATTGCATTAGCTTGTTCATTTCCCCTTGGATTTGCTTCAGTTTGACTTGGAAATCTTCCTTGTTCTCGTTCACTTAACATGGTATCCATTTGACTCACTTGTATCTCCAAATTT
This sequence comes from Prunus padus, assembly GCA_024362665.1. Taxonomy (NCBI): domain Eukaryota; kingdom Viridiplantae; phylum Streptophyta; class Magnoliopsida; order Rosales; family Rosaceae; genus Prunus; species Prunus padus. The sequence goes on along the minus strand of JANFAM010000017.1, from coordinate 15,486,891 downwards.
GCAATTGCTTTTGTGTTAGCTTGCTGCCCTTTTTGGGTTTCTTGGAGTGATTGCAACATTTGGGCGTTGGCTTGTTGAAATTGAATTTGGTTCTGCATGAGTTGTTGCATCATATCTTCCATTGACGACTTCTTTTGTTCTACTGGAGCTTGGGCTTGTTGGAAAGGAGGATTTCGTGGAGCTTGTCCTTGATTGTTGTTGTTCCAAGAGAAATTGGGATGCCGTGCCCAACTTGGATTGTAAGTGTTGGAGAATGGATCGTTGTTGGGACGTCGATATGTATTCATAACCATGGCCTCTTCTTCTTGAATCAATGGATCGGCAGGACATGCTTCAGTTACATGAGCAGTGCTTGAGCATAGAGCACACTTCTCCTTCTTCACATTCGCCAACAAAGGAGTGATAGCTTGCAATTGACGGCTCAATTGGGCAACTTGCTCTTCCAGGACCAACTTCGAATTTACTTCATAAATTCCTCCCCTTTTAGGGGCTGATGAGCTTGGCTTGCTTCCTTCCCTTGATTGGATGTCCCATTGTTGAGAATTTTCACTTATAGTCTCGAATGCTTCAATGGCTTCCTCCGCGGTCTTCCTTTTCAAACTTCCTCCAACAGGGGCATCGACGGTGTTGTGGCTTTGAGGAGTCAAACCTTCATAGAAAAATTGGGTCTTTTGCCATTCACCATACCCATGATGAGGGCATCGTAGAAACAGGTCCTTGTAGCGCTCCCAACACTCATAGAAAAGTTCACCATCATATTGAGCAAAATTCATAATTTCTTTCCTCAGTGCATTCGTCTTTTGAGCGGGGAAGTATTTCAGAAGAAATTTTTGCACTTGATCATCCCATGTTGTGATTGTTCTTGCTGGAATGGAATTAAGCCACGCCTTGGCTTTGTCCTTCAATGAGAATGGGAAGAGACGAAGACGCACTTGTTCATCGGTAATTCTCTCATAATGGAACGTAGAGCATATGTCGAAAAATTCCTTCACGTGGAGATAAGGGTCTTCCATGACCTTCCCATAAAAGGTTGGTAGAAGTTGAATCGTCGCCGGTCTCAACTCGAACTGCCCGGTTGTATTAGCAAGGACGATACCTGACGGTGCGTTGTATGTAACAGGTGCGGTGTAATCTCCAAGTTCTCTACGCTCATTATTTACTGCATCACCCATTTTAGCTTGTCCTTCTCTTTCTTTCTCTTCTCTTTGTTTCCGGCGAATGGCTCGAAGTTGTTGTTCAATCTATGGTACAAATTCCACAAGTTTGCTAGTCGACGATCGCGTACCAGTCATGCACCTACAAAAAAGAAGTAAAACAAGTGAAAAGGATTACAAAAAGACTTGATTTTTAAAATAAAATAAAATAAACAATAATAATAATATTTAAGGAATCCAACTTAAGCCTTGAACAAAAGTTGGTGTGGTTTTTTTTTTTTAAATATAAATTTATTCTTTATATAACAATTTTAAAAATTTAAAAAAAAAAACCGAACTGAAAATATAAAATAAAACAAACTAAAATAAAATCAAGTAAAGTGCAACTTCCCAATTAAATTGTCTTTGCCTTAGTCCCCGGCAACGGCGCCAAAACTTGATGTAGATTTTCGAACACCTGAAAAAGAGTATCCAAAAATCACAAATTAAATTACTCGCAAGCGCACGAATCAACAATAGTATAGAGATATGCAAATACGAGGTCGAACCCACAATGACTAATAAAAACAACTTAAATAATTAAATCGCACTAAACCCAATTAAACGAACGATTGATTGATTTGAGTGATGAATTAAAGAAAATGTAAATTGCAAGAATTAAAAGAAAGAAAAATAAAACACTCAACAAGGATAAAGATTAAAAGAAATCAAATTATGAAGATCTAAGGTTATGAATCCACCAATGACAATCTTATTTCCTTTTCGTAGAGCCAATTACTATCCAATTATGAAGCCAATGTTAAAGGTTGTTCTTTCTAAAGTATGAAGTAAGCCTGTCAAGGTCATAAATCGTGTATCCCTATATGTAATTCTACCCTGTCAAGGTGTTAAAATTTAACATATAAGAACTGTTAAGATTAGAAGAATTCAATCAACCAAGTAGGACTAGTGGATGGCGTTTCTCTCCTAGCTATCTACTCTTCTTAATCTTAGTTCCAATAAACCTAGTGGATGGCGATTCACTCCTAGATTTATCCAATTATCTAGATGCAAAGTTCCTAGTGGTGATCAAGCAATAGGATTTCAAACCTAGAATAAAATTCACACAAAGATTAAGAATTTAACACAACATATAATTGAATAGAAATCAACAAAGTTCTTCGCAAATAATCATGTCATGGCTTCATCATAAACCTTAGAAAGGAATTTAGTTACACATAGTCATAATAATAATCACAAGAAAAGTCATGAAGCAATAAAACCTGGAAAATAATGGTGTTGCGCACGCTTAAGCTCTCTGCCGTCTCTTGAATAGAAATTGTGTAAAGGGTCCTTAGAGAGAGCTTACGGTGGCCTTATATAGTGCAAAAATAACTAAACCTAATCTTAAAAGGTCTGGAAAAACTCTCCTAAAACAAAACAAAACCCTAAACAATTATGGAAACAAACTAGGAAAGAATCCTTCTTTGACTAGGGACACGACAGCTGACTTGCACGAAATCTTTGAGGTTGTTCCACTTCCTAGAAAAATCTGGAAAAATAAGGGAAACGTAGCTTTATCACTAAGCTTTCCAGGGACGTATTACACGTCACTTAGAAAATCGGGAAGGTCATTAAATGTTCAATCTCCCATAGCAGCACAGTTCTGACGGGAATGCAGCTTTGACTGTGTTGACTTGCAGGTCTGGAACAATTGGCTTCATAGAAAATTATGAAAATTTGACACAATGATCCTCAATGTCTTAGCTTTCTTCTCCAATTGGCCTTGCACTAAAAATCCTTCGGAAAGTCGATTTTCCATCAAAAACCTTCTAAGAGCGCAGAAAAGCTGAAAATAAGGAAAGTAAAGTAATAAGGCTCTTTTTAACAAACTTTCCCTACAAAAACCAAATATAAAGGGGCTAAAAATATAAGAAATAAGGCACTTATCACACACCTCGGAATGCCCGATCATGCGACAGTGACATGTGCCTCGAGAATCCCCGAGAATACAATGCCCAATCGTCAGAGCATCATACTCCCAAGTATTCCCGAAACACGTTAAGCCCTTTTGTGTAGTTAAAACGGGTTGGATCATAGTTTTATTGGCAGCGGAAAATAAAAATAAAAATGAAAATTTTAAACCAGTTTATTAAAAACCAACCCACTAGGTTACAAATAAATTTGATAGTAACCTAAAAATAATTTGTAAAATACAACTTGAAATCACAACCCTAACAGTTTATAATCAAAACTCAGAGTTCACAAAGAAACAACAACACAACTTCACATAATAATAATAAACGACTTGCCCACAATGGAAAACAACTTGGAAACAAGTTCGGAGTTGACTAGCAGTAAGCTACCGCAATACTGTCGTCCAAGAACCTCATGAGTTGTGTATACAGTACCTGCAAGATCTAATGTAGGGGTGAGCATCACTTGCGTTCATTTGGCCCCAGTAGGGAAACCCCCAACCATGTTTAAAAGTACGCAACAAAAATAGATACTATGTATAGCTCGAGCATGTTTCACCTTGAAACCAAAATCATAATGCACAACAACATAAAGAGCAATTTCACTTACTTTCAACAAAACCAGGGATGTTCATACAACATTTCAAAACCAAGTTTCCGAGATCCCAGAAGCATTACTTGATGACCGATCCATATAGGCCAACTACCCATACCACCAATAATATCTAGCTCGGGAGGCACGGTAGCGAGAGTGTCCATTTCAAAGGTTGCACCACATAGACCACCCTCACCTAAGGATGGGTCTTGGAATAGCTGGTCCGTACAACCGCCTCCGAAGGTTTAGGGAATCGAAACCCAAGGTAGTCGCTATACCCCTTCACTCTTAGGTCATCAAATTGGAACACCGTTAACAGATGAACCCTATGCCCATCACATCATAAAACTATACAACAATGGTATCCAAAATTGATAGGACCCAACCTAAATTCCACCCCGGAACCCGTGCCGGACCTTGTTGATAACCCAACATCAACCCATGTCGGGCCCACTAACAAAACAAGTTCCCTCTTCCCGAAACAAAAGAGAAATGGGGCCAAGACTTCTGCCGAAAATCGGGGAGTCTCCCCTGAAATATGAACAATCCCAAAATTAACAACCTGCTAAAACACAGCAGATAGAAATATCCCAACAGCCAGCATGTTACAGATATACCTAACAAGCCTCCGGCCAACAAATTCAACCCTAATGGATGATACAGAGCAATCTAAGAGTATAAGAATTCAACAGCGGAAAAAAAAATAACAGAATACAAAGTTTAGGGTTCGAGGACGACAATCCTACCCTTCAAACGAAGCTCGAGATGAGAAGCGCACAGCCGAACAGTAACGAAGCAACTACGGCCTGGGGGCGCAAAACAGAAAGAGTGTGAGTGGACAAAAACAAAGTTTTACATACTTAAAACAATATACTAACCCCACCGTTTCAAAACAATGCAAACCACGCACTTGAAATCATTTATATAATCACTTGATTCAAAAACCAAGATATCTTTAAATATGTGAAAACATTTCAATTCAAAACCTTTTTCCGAACCAACTAACCTTTATCTTTTCCCGAGGCATATCCTCCCAAAACACGAACTCATATAAGTATGTATAAAAACATAAATAGGAGAAGTAGATAAACATGAGTACGACAGTATCATACAACTCCATAAACCAAAACAACATTTAAAATACCAAAGACTTCATTCATGCCGAGAAAACCAAACCCGACAACAATACAAAACTCAACTGTAGTTCAAATCATTTATATAAATATATATAAAATCAGGATTTACAATCCAATAAGTAAAACATATCAAGTACTGAAATCCAATCAAGTATCGCAACCGAATCTAAACAGTTTCCCAAACTTCCCCACTCACAACCACGTGCTCACAAGCACGACAAGCGAGGAATGATCCTCACTAAAATAAATATGAATACAAAGGTACTAACACAGGCATATAGGTATAATATAACCTCAACACCACACACAAGTACCAAGGGAAAACAATCCAACAGGGGATCATTTGACTGGACACAAGTACTGAGTCTCCTTGAGACCCCGTGCCTGTGGTTGAGCCGTCCAAATGGGACTAAACTCACGAGGCCTATATAGTAGAACTTCCAAACCATACCTGAAATATGTCCTACGAGCGCAGACTACCCCGTTAAGGGTCTACAGCTACACCCCGTTAAGGTATGCACCAGATCGAACCATACCAAATCCAGGTAACCGTATCATATCAATCGCCACCCAATAATCAATATAAGAACAGGGGAGGTACATAACCAGGTGCTAATCGCACCCACACCAATCGCCACGCGATAATCAATATATATACATATATATATATATATATATAACCAATCACTTTCCAATTCCCAAATCAATCACATGTACCCAACCCCAAAACAACAGACACTAGGACATATACAAGTCCATCAGTCAACTAACCAATATAAATACTCAAAATCAGGACATCACCGTCCAAACATATATTTCTATATTCAAAATAATCACAAGGGTCAAACGACCGCATAAAACGTCCAAATCATTGAAAAACCATATTTAAATCTCAATCAATGCTCAAGCCAAGCATATCAACTCAAAACCCTTATAAAACGTAAGTCGCAATGATATACATTATCATAAAATATAGCCATGAAGGCTCCAATACTTAAACCGAAAGCCCAAAGTTCATAAACGTAATCCCATTAAAACCATTGTAAAGAATGTGATTTATTGATATATCAATCGGATACAATTGTACAATATATATATAGAATACAGTTGACTTTTGATGGAACTATTGTGGTAAATACAAAAGGCTATTAACCGTAGCAAATCAATTGGAGATCATGATATCAATCGGCATCATTTGGAGATTCATCGATGGAGGAAATAATGGCTTTGATTGTTGGATTGACACCCCCGAAACCTGGACAACCCTTGTTGGACAAGTTTGGATCGTAAGAGAGCATGACGTGGCTTGTGTAGGGCCTTCGTAAGAAGATCGGCGGGCTGATCAATAGAGGGAATATAACGAACTTGGTGGCTCCCAAGGGCTACCTTTTCATGCACAAAATGGTAGTCAAGCTCGATATGATGCGTTTGAGCATGAAAGACAGGGTTTGCGGCCATGTATGTCGTACTTAGGTTGTCACAATGATGGAGAATAGGAAAGTGGAGAGAGACACCAAGCTCGGAGAGTAGGTAGGAGAGCCAGGTAGTCTCAGCACATGAGTGTACAAGGGAGCAATACTCGGATTCCGCACTTGAACGGGCAATAGTGGGTTACTTTTTGGAACACATTGAGATTAAATTAGAGCCCACATAGATGAGGTAGCCACTGGTAGACCGACGTGAATCTGGACAGCCAGCCCAATCTGCATCGGAGTAGGCACTGAGGCGGGCAGTGGATGGTTGCGGGCTAAGAGAGAGACCAAAGTCAAGCGTGCCTTTGACATACCGTAAGATCCGCTTGGCAGCGACAAGGTGAGAGGTACGAGGGGCAGCCATGAACCGAGCAACGGAGTTGACCGCGAAGGATAAGTCCGGGCGAGTTAATGTCAAGTATTGAAGATCGCCAACAATCTCACGGTAGTCGAAGGAGACTCAAGGGGCACACCGTCGGAAGCAGACAAGGGAACTTTGGCGGCTAATGGAGTGTTGGCAAGTTTGCGGTGTAGCATGCCATGACGTTGCAAAAGGGCGTGGGCATATTTCAGCTGTGAGATATGAAGGCCATCCAATTTGGTGGTAACTTGGAGGCCCATAAAGAAATGAAGCGGACCAAGATCCTTAATATCAAAGGCAAGACCCAATGCAGTGATGAAGTGGTGAAGAAACCTGGAATCATTTCCTGTGACCACGATGTCATCAACATATAACAAGAGAAATATGACATAAGAGGCATGCCGAAAAATAAAAAGGGATGAGTCAGTTAGGTTTGTGTTGGAAGCCGAAGGAAAGAAGAAACGAGCTTATGCGATGGAACCACGCACGGTGCCCGCTTGAGGCCATATAAGGCCTTGTGAAGCTTACGAGACATAATTAGGGCGGGTGGGGTCAACAAAACCTGGCGGTTGAGCCATGTAGACATCTTCGTGGAGAATTCCATGGAGGAATGCATTTTGACGTCGAGTTGGCGGAGAGACCATCCCCGAGAGATGGCAATAGTAAGAACTGTGCGGATGGTGGCAGGTTTGACAACAGGGCTGAAGGTTTCAGCGTAGTCGATACCCTGCTGTTGATGAAAACCCTTGGCAACAAGACGGGCTTTGTAGCGCTCAATACGACCATCAGAAGTACGTTTGATCCGAAAGACCCACTTCCAGCCGACCATATTTTGAGATGGGGTAGACGGAACAAGAGTCCAAGTATTATTCTTCAGTAGAGCATTTATTTCTTCAGTCATGGCAGCGCGCCATTCAACATGTTTCTGAGCTTGAGAAAAACAAGTCGGTTCCTGATCAGTGACAGCTGCTAAAAGAGCACGAGAAAGGGGATACCTAACTGTCCCATCAGTGCTAATTTTGGGATGGAGTGTGCTAGTGCGGGATCGGGTAACCATCGGGTGAGGTGCTGGCTAGTTGGTTGCGACAGGAGGCGTAGGCTCAATTGCAACATGGGAGTTAGGCAATTCAGCAATAGAACAGGGTGCTGGGTCTGCGAGATCAATAGGACCCATGGAGGCGGAGGTAGACACATGCTCTGCCTGGGTAATGGAGTCAATAAGGACGGACTGGGATGCGGGTGCATCAACACGAGCTGACTGGGAGGCAGGGTTAGCTGGGGCTGACTGGGCTGTAGAGGAATTAGGGCCCACGGGGCTGGGTTGGGTAGCTGGGCCTGGAGAAACTGGATCAAGAGGTGGGGGCTGCACGGGATCAATGGGCAAGTGGGCCACGGGGGGTGGAGGTAGTGGTACAGTAGAAAGTGGAGAAAGGTCGAGCGCCACATAAGGGGATGAGGAAGATACCTGCAACTGAGTAAAAGGAAAACAATCTTCATTAAAAATAACATGCCTAGATGTGTAGACACGGCCCGTGGAGGGGTCAAGGCAACGATAACCCTTGTGATGGAGGCTATAGCCAATGAAAACACATTCCAAGGAACGACTCAATAACTTGTGATTAACATAAGGACCAAGAAAAGGAAAACAAGAACACCCAAAGACACGGAGATGAGAATAAGTTGGGGGTTTGGAGAAGAGAACAGAGTAAGGGGTAGACCAGTTTAAGATGGGAGTAGGAAGGAGATTAATAAGATGAACGGAGGTTAGAGCAGCCTTCGACCCAAAGATTGAGAGGCATGTGAGAAGTGTTTAGGAGAATACGAGTCATGGTGGCAATGTGGCGATGTTTGCGTTCAGCAAGACCATTTTGCTGAGGGGTGTGGGGACAAGAAAATCTTTGTTGGATACCAAGGGAATTACAGAAAGTGGTGAAAGAAGTATTAACGTATTCCGTACCATTATCACTTTGGAGATATTTGACAGAAGTCCCAAATATGTTTTTAACCATAGCCACAAATTTTTGAAAATGAGAAAATACTTCGGATTTACGATGCATGGGATAAATCCATGAGTAGCGGGAATATTCATCAGTGAATAGCACATAGTAACGGAAACCGGTAACAGAAGTAACAGGAGACATCCACACATCAGAGTGAATTAAGTAAAATAAAGATGGGGCATAATTTTTATTGATAGAAAAAGGCAATTGGGTTGATTTACCAAGAGCACAACCCTTACAAAATTTAGAATGCGAAGGAAAAGTAGAGCCTAAAGAGGAGCTTAATTTAGATAGTACTGAAGACGAGGGATGACCAAGACGATTATGCCACACTGAAGACGAGACAGCAGCGAGAGCAAGAGGGGTAGAAGGGATAGAAGAGAAGGACATCAGGTATAGACCATCCTTACAGGGGCCCTGAAAAAGAAGTGTGGCAGTATGTAAGTCATAAATTTGGTAGAAATTTGGTGCAAAAACGAAGAAGACAGAGTTATCATGTGTAAAGCGAGCAACAGACAAAAGATTTTTATCAAGAGCAGGAACAAGGAAGACATCTCTAAGGTTGAGTTTAGAAGTCCCCAAAGAGAGGGGTATGTTACCAGTATGAGAGATGGGAATGGAGTCTCCATTACCCAAGAGGACGGAATTATTACCATTGTAGGGTTGGGGATTGGAGAGAGAATTGCCATTGCCAGTCATGTGGTGGGTTGCTCCTGTATCGGGGTATCATGTGTTGTCAGGCGGGTGAATGGTGTGGGAGCTAGCAAAGGATGGAAATGAGTCAGGCCCATTGTAGCGATGGGGGCAAGCAGCAGCAGTGTGTTGAGTAGTAGAGCAGGTGGGACACCAATTGGAAGAAGGAAGGCCTAACACACCCTGGCCAGCCCAAGGGGCCGTGAGCTAAAGCCACGACCAGCTGAGGGTTGTGGAGGCCCAGTCCAGGGAGCCCAACTAGTCGTCTGCCAAGAGGAGGATTGGGGGGAGAATGCATTCCAACGATCACCATGACGGGAGCCATTGCGGTTCCAGCCACCGTTGCGGCCATTGCGGCCATTGCGGCCGTTACCACCGTTGCCGCGGGAGACATGAGAGGTTTGGGAGAGGCCAGCTCCAGCACGAGGTGGCCCGGATGACTGGGCTGCCATTAGGGCAGTACTCTGGGCAGCATGGTCAGAGGAAGGCCGCGGGGCATGGGTCTCAAACGAGAGAAGGCGAGAGCGTAACTCAGTGAAATTGGGTAGCGGAGGGAAATTAAGGATGGCAGTAATAAGCATGGCATAGTCGGGACCCAAGCCACGAAAAATGGCGGTGACCAAATCATCGTTGGAGACAAAGTTGGTTGATGGACACAAGGGAGTCAGCAAGAGATTTGGCCTGGTTGAGGTATTGGTCAACGGATTTGGTGCCTTTTGTCATATCAAGGAGTTGGAAGCGAAGATTGGCAGCACTAGCAATGGACTTTTGGGCAAAGTGAGTTTGCAAACAATCCCAGATTTCTTTGGAAGTGTCGTAACCGACAGTGAGGGAGAGAACTGGTTCGGAAAGTGTAGAGGTGAGGTAACTAATGATAAGCTGGTCTTGTTTGTACCAGACAAGGAAATCAGGATTGGGTTGAGTGCGAGTGGTGGCTGTAACAGAAGAGGAATTAGAAGGGTCAGAGGAGTTGGTGGTGTCGGTGGCAGCAGGGGTGGGGTTGGAGGAGGTGGTGGTTGTGGTAGCAGCAGGGGGAGGATTAGACCCATCAATATATTGCCACAGGTCATGGCCGACAAGGAAAGGCTTGATTTGGGGAAGCCAGAGCAAGTAGTTGGATTCAGAGAGTTTGATGAAATGGGTAGTGTTTGGGCCCGAAGGGGAGGGAGAGGAGGATGAGTTGTTGGTGGCGGCCATGGAGGATCAAGGAAGAGAGGTGACTTCGTTTGAAGGAGAGAAGGGCTGATACCATGTAAAGAATGTGATTTATTGATATATCAATCGGATACAATTGTACAATATATATATAGAATATAGTTGACTTTTGATGGAACTATTGTGGTAAATACAAAAGGCTATTAACCGTAGCAAATCAATTGGAGATCATGATATCAATCAAAGATCATTTGGAGATTCATCGATGGAGGAAATAATGGCTTTGATTGCTGGATTGACAACCATGAATCTTCAAATCCAAGATTCAAAATAAATATCCAAAGTGTGAATATATATATATATATATATATATAACTAAAGTTTAGTTCACCATTTCTTAAACCATTAATATACCTTTTCTCAAAACCTTTTCAACGTATAAGTATTATTCGTAAAATATATATATATATATATATATATATATATAATAACCCATTAAACATAAATATCCAGACGACCCCAAACGTTCGTATTTCATACCCAAAATATCTATATAAATAGTATAAAGACCCCAAGATCAAAATAACCCAATTAATGATCCGAAATCCGATACAAAAAAACCACCGGACGTCACTACGTCCCATTCAATACTCAAAAGTATACATAATCCTAAAATATAACCATCAAGGCCCCACATATAAACCGGCAACCCAAATCATGCATACACCTCAATGCAAATCCTTTGAAATGTATTTCAATCAAAGTCAAACCAAGACTTTAAAACAATTATCAAATCCCATTCATGCATTGCATTCAATTCTTTAAAATCATGCACATTGAAAACAATGTCCACTCACCGTTGGTCCCACGTTGCACAACCCTAAAAGGGTCCCGCCTGCTGCGTAGCAGAGTCAAAGTATCTAAAGCGATAGATACGAGGATTGGATTAGTACCGTGAACCGAATGAGATGAGGTCCAGAATATAATCTGCGAACAAGCTTGTTGTCCTTCATGTAGTACCTTGCAGCTTTCTGTTGGATTTTTCTGGCCTCAGAATTCTCCTTTGGCAAATTTTCGTTCACCAAGTAGTTGATGATGGGGTCATGCAAGATGGGATCCTCATCGATCTGCATTAAATCTGTCTGCTCTACCTCTTCAATGCTTGGCTAATTAAGGTGCTAGACCGAGATTGAGTGCCTGAACTTGGTGTCCAACGCTAATCCTCAGCTTGCCAACTCATTTGCATGAGTGTTCTCTGCTCGAGGAACTTTTTGGATGGTGAAGGTCGGAAATGCCTTCAAAAGTTCTTGAACTTTGTTGAGGTATTGGATCATTCTTAGGTGTTTTGCCATGTATTCCCCTGAGGCTTGATTATAATAAGTTGGGAATATGAATAAATGGCTAACCTTTTGATAGACAATTATTTTGCTAAGCGCAGTCCATCGAGCAATGCCTCATACTCAACTTCATTGTTTGAAGCTTGGAAGCCAAGCATGATGGCTTGTTCCAACATAGTTTCGTCCGAAGTGGTTAAGATGACTCCCGCTCCAACTCCCTTATGATTTGATGCTCCATCTACACGCAACTGCCACATGTCTTTGGGTTGGTCAGGTTCAGTAGAGGAGTCTTTGTCCACTTTCAAATTGTCCTTACTTTTGCTGGCCAACTTCCCTTCTTCGACTGAGGATGAGGTGAATTCTGCAATGACTACTAAGGCTTGATCTTTTATGGCAGTCTTTGACAGGTAGACAAGATCATATTGACTCAATTCGATAGCCCATTTCATGAGTCACTGAGAGGCGTCAGGGCTATGAAGGATTGATCTCAAAGGGAATTCGACAATGACAATAATCTGGTGAGCTTGATAGTAGGGTCTTAACTTTCTTGCAAAAAACTACAAGGGCCAAAATGAACTTGTCCATTTTTGGATAGCTAGTCTCTGCATCGAGGAGAGCTTTTGACTTGGTGAATATCGGTAGTTATGCCCTCACTCTACTAAGATAAGGGTTGAGCTGATTGCCGAGTTGGACACCACTAGATAGATGAACATGCCTTCACCGAGTTGAGGCTTAGAAAGCATGGGAGGTGAAATGAGATATGCCTTTAAGTCTTGAAAAGCTGTTTTGCACTCTTCGTCCCACTAGTCTCTTTGTCTTTTCTTCATGGCTTTTGAAAAATGGCATGCACTTGTCGGTCGATTTTGAAAGAAATCGGCTGAGAGGTGCTGCTCTTCCCGTGAGGCTTTGAATTTCTTTTCATTGTGGAAGGGGACTTCATGTTGAGAATGACCTTTGTTTAGTTGGGGTGGACCTCGATGCCCTTTTAAGTGACTAAGAGCATCCACAATCATGCTCCCTATTTCTTAGTTAAAATTTATCTAAAAATACAAAAAGCTATTTTAGGAGCTCTCTAAATAATTTCAACTCCAACCATACTTCCTAATTTGGAGAGTCATAAATGCCTTACTTCTTTTTCTCATAAATGCTTTACTTCTTTTTTAATTTAATTCATGATTTACAATAAAATGTTCATATTCAAATAATGAATATTGCCAAATAATAAACAACGAAACCAATTTTTTTTTAAACTGCTATTATAATTATATAAAAAAAAGGGGGTGCACCACCATTATAAGAAAAAGGGTACACTGCAACATAAAAGTACAAGACACATGAGATACAGTCGAAAATGACAATACAAAACAGAAGATGGAATCCAAAAACAATACAAACATCAAATAATATTTCAACCAAAAACAAACATAAAAAATATTGTAAAGAAACTGTGACATATCAAACTGTTGGATTAAAATTACTCCCATTCGTAATTTGAATGGAGAGTAATTTTAACCCAACTTCAATTAGATCTTATTGAACACTTGTGGCAATTACATGTACGAGAATAGGAAACTGGTAATTTGAATTTATATTATGACTAAGTAATTTGAAAGGAATTAATTGTAAGTTTAATTGTTATTCAATTTTTATATTCTATGGTTTTCTGCTTTGAAAGAATTAGCTGTCAAAATAAGAAATCATGTGAAAATAATTATAAAAAAAGTGATTGTGTTTTGCAAAATACCTAAAAGGAAAAGAATTTTTTTTTTTTTAAAACGGTGTTTGTGTGTTACAAAATATCTACAGCGAAAAGAATTTTAAAAAAATTCTTGTGCTTTGAAAAGCACCTACAAGGTACAGAGAAAAAAATTGAAAACAAAAAAATTCGTTTATGTTTTGCTGGAAAGGTGATTCAAAAATATAAAATGCAGAAAAATGATAAAATTAAAGGCACCATTAAATAAATGCTTAAAATAAGAATAAAATATAGTATCATTTAATCATAGGGAGCCACTATGAGTCATTTCTCTCTCCTCATATTTAGGAGGTCCTAGAAGTCTCTCTATTTTAGGAGTTGAATAGGGAGCCTGGTTGGATGTGGGTTTTTTCAATTCCTCCCTTAATTTTAGCTAAGAAGGTGGTTCAGGGAGCCAATTGTGGATGCTCTAAGTTTCCCAAAAATCTGTCAGATGAGACTCCAAATGTGCACTTGGTTGGATTCAACTTCATTCGGTATTTGAGTGACTAAGTACCCTAAGAATCGTCGCCGTCGTTGCGAATCCATCACTGCATCTGTGTCGAATCCATCGCCGCCTTTGTTGCGAATCCATCGCCGCCCTTGTGTCGAAGCCATTGCGAATCCATCACCGTCTTCGTTGTGAAGCCATAGCCGCCGCCGTTGCGAATCCATCTTCGTCGCCGTTGCGAATCCATCGCCTCCATCGTTGCAAATCCATTGCCGCCACCGTTGCGAATCCATCGCCGTTGTTTTTACGAATCCATCGCCGTCTTTCTGTCGAATCCATCGCTGTCTTTGTGTCGAATCCATAGCTGCCTTTGTTGAGGTATTCAACTATGACTTTTAAATAGTATTTAAAAGTTTAGTTGTCTTCAGTTGTGACTTTTAAAAAGTAGTTAAAAGTAATTAAAAGTTTTGTGGTATCCAGTTGTGACTTTTAAAAAGTCTTTAAAAGTTCGGTGGTATCCAAAAATTTAATGACTTTTAAAAGGCTTATTAAATGAATGATTTTTGCACTTTTAAGGCCAATTGTTAATAGCAAAAGTCTTGTCAATTTACTAGTAATTTTTACCAACTTTATGAAAATATTTACGAATTTATCAACTATATAAAAATCACTCAATTAAAAAAAGTCTTTATAAATATAGATTGAATACACCTATTTAATTAATAAAATGATAAGCCATAGCAGAAATGGATAAGTGAGTGCGAGTGATTTTTAGTCTAAAACAATTATATTCATGTGGACTGATTAAAATTTATTAGATTAATCTAATAGTTGACATTCTTGTAAATGCGTATAAATGAATTCAACCTAAGAAACGATTAGATCTTACTGTCCTTCTTTCTCTCTGCTTTATCATGTGTATTTAAGTGACACGTGTGCCAATTTATCATTAAAGAAACATTATATTTTTAGTTACAGTTTTTTATAATAAATTGAGGCACGTGTCACTAAATACATAAGGGACAGAGGACAGAGAAAAAGGAGGACAGAAGATCTGAACTCCTAAAAGAATTGTTGTGTTGTGGGGTGGGATCAGCAAAACTGGGTGCAAATAGAATTCTCCTTGAGAAGGTGAGGAGACTGAAAACACGTGTCCGAAGGAAGACAGGAAATTTTTTTTTTCATTATTATTCGCGTCTGCCCAAAAAGAAGAAACGTCAACCTGCCACTGGGGCCCATCATCTCCACCTTGCCAACTTTAAACTATAAAAAAATTCAATCTCTCTCTCTAACTCTGCAGCAGTAACGAAGAAGAAGGAAGGAGGAGGAAGACGAAGATGGGTGTTTTGCCAACAGCAATGGGCGGCGATTCACTGAGCCTCAGAGCAGCCATGATGAGAGAGTCACTGCAAAAGAGCCAAACCATTACTGACAGCGTCGTCTCCATTCTAGGCTCCTTTGACCACCGCCTTTCGGCCCTTGAAACCGCCATGCGTCCTACCCAGGTGGGTCTTCTTCTCCTAACTTTCTGTTTGGGTCGCCTGAAAATCTTATTCAACAAGAATGGAACCAAGCTTGGATCACTTTGAGTTTGACTTGGCCTTTACTTTTCTTAACAGAACCAAATATAGGTCTCAGAGATTTTTGATTTTTGTTTTCTTTTAATTTCTTAGTGACCAAACAGCGGATCTCTCAGGAACTGTTGGGATTTTGATTTTCTTTCACAATTTGGAGCTTTTTGTTCATGTTTCCTTATTGGGTTTGTTTGAATTTTGGATAGTACAGATTAGAACGCATTCTATCCGGAAAGCACACGAGAACATTGATAAGACCTTGAAGGCTGCTGAGGTTATACTGGCACAATTCGATCTTTCTCGACAGGTTAGTCAGATGATTTTCTAAATTTTTTTAATGTTTAACAAGATATAATTTATATTGATTAATTTGAAGTTGGGCATTATCCATTTGCGTTTAGGAAATTCATGAGATCATTGTTAGTGGTTGTACTCTGGGGTGAGTGTAACACTTGATTTTATGTTTTTAGTTTTGTGAAATGGCATTTGTATACCATGCTGATTAATATATATCTAGAGAAGCATGCTACTTCAAACTCCTTGGATTTTATTTGTTGACGTTTGTTTGTTTGCGATTGCAAGGGCTCAGGTTTTACCTTTAGGCTGAAATAAGCCTGTTTTGTTCATCCAGTGTTTTTGGTGCTTTTAAAGAACATAGGAATTGTTTAATTTTTGTTCCATTTGGACGGGATGATTTAGAAGAAAGGATTTGAATTTATGTGAATATGGCTAGATTAGTTGACAAAACTATATCTGACACAAAAAAAAAACAAATTGACAAAACTATAAAACATTGGATACACTGTATTTTTAAGTGGATGTGAAATTACTAGTACCACATAGTTTGTTGGATTTGAAATGTCTAGATCCCCGAATCATTTGACATCCATGCATTTCGACTTATTATTTTCATGTAAACGCTATGTTAATAATTAAGTCACACTGTTTAACTGTATAATATTGATTAAAATCCTTAGATTTCAAATCTCTCAATCCAAATAGAAGAGGGATTGACATGCTAATTACAACATGTGGAAAAAATCTAGAAAAGACAAAGCTGTCATACATGGTGACCAATTGACGAGATTGTTGAATGTGCTTCGTATGTAGGATTATTCTGTCTTTTGGAATTATATCATGCTAACAATTGACATGTAATATTTTGGGTTTGGTGAATGGTTGCAAAGCAGTCACGGTGCTTGCAAGCAACGGAGCCTAGGCACTGACACATGAAAATTATGTTATTTTATGTTTATAAGGTGAGTCATTTAAATGTTGGTGGCTATGTGTCTGACACAACCACCTTCTAGGGTTGTCCACGCCTCATAGTTTGCAAGAGAGGATCTTACCTTACCTCTCCTTCTTTACCAGTCTTTGCATATTCGATATTCTACCTCTCATTCAGAAATTCTTTAACCTTTTCCGGCAGTAAAATTGGTTTTTTCATTTGAGAACTTTAGAGTTGTAACAACTGGGATATTTTAACCTTGTCTTGCCTATCTCTATACCATTTCACTTACACATATATATGTTATATGTCTTATGTCTTATGATGCATGTGTTATGCTTGTTGATATTGTTGTCCTTTCAATTTGCAGGCTGAGTCCAAAATACTTAGAGGGCCACATGAGGACTTGGAAAGTTATCTAGAAGCAATTGATCAGCTAAGAAGCAATATACGGTTCTTTAGTAGCAACAAAGGCTTTAAGAGTAGTGATGGAGTTCTCAGTCAAGCAAATAGTTTGCTTGCTAAAGCTATTTCAAAGCTTGAAGATGAGTTCAAGCAGCTGCTGTTGTCTTACAGGTTTGTATTTCAATGTTCAACAATGCTTTTCTCCTGTTCTTTTGGGAAATACCACCCTTTTCTCCAAAAACCAACCAATGCTCCTGATGTAGGACGCGTAGGACCTAAATTTATTAGTTTCCTAATGTATTTGTTAGTTTCCTAGATTTTCCTAGATTCTCTAGTTTTCCCAATTGTAGTAGGATTTCTACTTTTCCAGATTGACAGATTTCTAGTTTTAAGTTTCCTATTTTATTTGGGTTAGGATTTATGTTTAAGCAAAGGATTTTTATACTATTATGTCTAGGTTTTAGTTTGCTATAAATAACCCCATGTAGTTCTTTAAAATTCAGATTTGAATGTTGAGTAAACCTTTTCCTACTCTCTGATTTCGTCCCCTCGATCTATATTTCTTCTCGTTGATCTCCGATACTCTTCTTTGTTCTACTATTTATGCCCTTTATCTCGTCTTTTCGATCTATATTTCTTCTCCTCAGTCTCTTATATTCTTCTATGTTCCATTCAAAAAAAAAAAGTGCTTAATCTAACACCTACGGGCTGTACTACATCAGCACCTGTATTGACATTGGAGAACCTGTAGTTTCAATTTTCAATCAAGTCTCTGTTTTTTAACTATTGGTTGTAATCAAGTCTAAAATAAGAATTCCATCAATTTTTTAGATGTTAGATTGGGTAGTGCATTGTAAATATGATCCAAGAACAAAATAATGTTAAAATAGGAAAAAATGAAAAAGAAAAAAAAAGCATGGAAGACTTCTATCTTCTCCACTTCTCCACTTCTCCAACAACTCTAGAATTATATCCAGCTTGATCACCGCAATCCTGAATCTAACCAGCTCATTCACGTACCCATTTTCTTGATTGCAACCACTAATTAACTACGAGGACTTGATTGAAACAATTGAAACTACAGGGACCTATGTCGCATGGATACATATACGAGATATGTTGATGTAGGATACGGGTGAAGGGAATATTTGGGTAAATTTAGCGGAAGCGAAAACAATGGAAAACAGAAAATAGCACAAAAGGGATAGGTTTGGAATCACACCAAAGGGGTTTGGCTTCACACCAAAAGGGGTTTGGCTTCACACCAAGAAGTCTCCAATCTCAGGAAAATAAACTTTTCTTTATATCTCAACTCTAAATTTTAAAGAATTACATGGGGGGTATTTACAGCAAACTAAAACCTAGAGATAATAGGATAAAAATCCCTTACTAAAAAATAAATCCTAATCCACAAAGGAACCAATCCAAATAAACTAGGAAACTTAAATCAAATCCTACTAAAATCTGGAAATTAAAATCCTAGTGAAATCTGGAAAACTAAAGAGTCTAGGAACTAACAAATAAATTAGGAACCTAATTAATAATTCCCTCTTCCATCTCTTTCGTTTGTAAACCCTAATGGGTTTGACAAAGATGTCCTCATCAATTCTCCCTGGTTGAGAAGAACTAGTAAAATGTATATTAATAAATTCCTACTCATCCCTTTATATACAGTGGCAGAGCCACAATTTTAGTTCATAGGGGGCACCCTCAAACCAAAACATTGAGGGGGCCCCCTTGGGCACTATGTGGTTCCAGCTACTGTTCTTATAGAAAGCACTATATTTTAATGTCAATATTGGAACAAGCTTTCCAGAAACAATGTGAGCCATATCAGTATCCACCTCTCTAATTCCTCTTGGGCCGCTCTTCTGCAGCTGTTCAGTCTAGAGCTTAGTAGATTTTGTCTAATATGTATTATGTTAAGAATTTCCTATTTTATGTTAGTCATTATTGACGACATGTCACGGCACACTTCTACATTTTCCTCTTCTTGATCATGCTTGGTAGTTGTGACTGGAGTCCAGTCCCATAGAGACCTATCCCTTGGGAGGGGACTTGTTGTCCATAATATGTTTGACAGATGTCCATTGTAATAGTCTAGTCTCACTATTGTTAAGTTTAGCAAAGATGGGACAGGACTGTTTGTCCATTTCAATTAAATCTGCCCTTTTCCGGTCCCACCTACCAATTGTGGCCATATATGTAGAACCTAGCACTATTGTCGACATTCAGCTGATGAATAAGAATTGATTCCCTTTTTTGCATTTTCTTTGTTGTCTTGCTATAAGCTCTCACAAAAGAGAAGTAGAAAATCCTCCGAATGCTGTTTAGAATTGATTCCCTGTTTAGAATTGCAAGTGTGCTCCATTTACACAGTTTATCTGTTTTTTTATTTTTATTTATTTTTTATTTTATTTTTATTTTTACTTTCAGCAAACCTGTGGAGCCTGAACGCCTTTTTGATTGCCTCCCAAACTCGTTGCGGCCATCCTCAGGGTCTCCTGGTGATTACAGTGGCAAGAATCCATCCAACAATCATGCTGAACACCACAACAGTAGCTTAGAAAATGCTGTTTACACACCTCCTACTCTAATACCACCACGGGTTCTTCCATTGTTACATGATTTAGCCCAGCAAATGTTTCAAGCTGGTCACCAACAGCAGTTGCTAATAATTTACAGGTAACAGAAGAGTCATTCTTTGGTCTTCAGTTATCAAATGTAGAATGTTGGTTTTTTCATTCCCTACATGACAACAGGTTCAAGATTTCATGTTACGTCAAAGGCACGCGATTTGTTAAACAGTTACTGTGTTCAAGTATAAATTTGAAGACTTCCATGGAAAAAGTCAGATAGTTAGTGCTGTATTCAGATAAATTTTTCTAAAGAGAAGCTATTTCATAAGTGAATAAAGTTCTTCAATGTTGGACAAGCTCAACTTTTATTGAGCTGAAGAGAACTGACCTATGTGCGTAGGACACCATAAAACATTTTCTGTGCTGGACACCCGAGGATGTGACACTTGTGTCCACAATTCTCTGCATTCTTATATATGATGCAGCTTCATCTGCTAGAAAGAGCCGAAACTTATGCAGCTTCATCTGCTTGAGTATTTTTTGTCAAGAAAACTGCACTTAGTTATTGTTGTCATAAATATTTTGATAATGGTTCTTTTACAAAGTAATGTGCTAAAGTATATATAGATGTCTATATATAGAACTTCACAATTTTGTTGACCTCCTTGTAGGGCACACAAAAACTTGTCTCAGTGCTCTCATATCATAGGAATTGAGTTTTCAAATAATAAAGAAAATCCAATGTGCTTATAGAGGTGTCTGTATTCTGCAATTTCGTTTGTAATTTCTCTCTCGTCCTTGGGTGTCCAAATGGCATAATTATATTGATTCTAGCTGGTCAACTTCAGATCTTATATTTGAACATTTTTTGGTTACGTAAAGTCTACTTATGATCCAATGCACGGTTGCAGTATTTGCATGGACTGTTACTTTTCATCACTGCTTTACTTATGTGCGCTTCTTTGACTACGTGTGTACTTTTTGTTTTTGTTTGTCATTTTTGTTTTTGCATTTATTCAAAATATGTTTTATCAATCCTTTTTTATGTTTTCAGGGATACTCGTTCTTCAGTTTTGGAAGAAAGCCTTCACAAATTGGGGGTCGAAAAACTTAGCAAGGATGATGTTCAGAAAATGCAATGGGAGATTTTGGAGGCCAAGATTGGGAACTGGATTCATTACATGCGTATAGCTGTAAGGAATTTTTGGCATTTGCTCAACTTCTTAGGTTATCTGTATTTTTCCTCAATATCTAACTGTCCTTGAACAGGTCAAATTACTGTTTGCTGGTGAACGGAAAGTTTGTGATCAAATGTTTGAAGCCTTTGATTCTCTCGGTGACCAATGTTTTGCTGAAGTTACCAGAAGTAGTGTCTCAGTTCTACTTAGTTTTGGAGAGGCAATTGCTAACAGCAAGAGATCCCCAGAAAAGTTATTTGTACTTTTAGACATGTACGAGATAATGCGGGAGCTGCACTCTGAGGTTTGAATAATCTAACAAATTTATAAAGCATGCACTAAGTATACAATATGACAAATTGGGCCTAAGTAGATGATATAATTAGGTGTTAGGTGCAGTTTCATCACTTGATAGCCTGAAATTTGTAAAGATATTGATTTGTCTAGAGCACTTTGAACATGAGGAATTCATCACAGTTTGGCGAGCATAGGATAATTAGACATATCAGACAACTTTAGTTTGAGAATTAAGGACTTTTGGTATTAAAATTTTGTACTCTGTTGTTTCTTTCGATGATGCTTTGTTTTTATTATTTACTTAATTTCAGGAATTAGTATGATCAATTATTTCACTCTTCAATTCATAAGGTTAGAATGTACCCTTGGTGATTGCTTGTAATGCAATATATCTAGGATATCAAACTTAATATGATATGTTCCATCTCGCATTTGCCTGGTGTCTAGGTTTCGCATCTGCCTTGCCTGTGTGTTTTAGAAAGTAGGTCATTTGCTGGCATGGTGCAACAGGTTCATGTTTTAAATTGATGACTGAATTCATTTGCAGATTGAAACGATCTTCATAGGTAAAGCTTGTTCTGAAATTAGAGAATCAGCATCAAGCTTGACAAAACGGCTTGCCCAGACCGCGAAAAAGACCTTTGGTGATTTTGAAGAAGCAGTCGAAAGGGATGCAACGAAAACTGCTGTATCTGATGGCACTGTCCATCCTTTGACAAGCTATGTGATCAACTATGTGAAGTTTCTTTTTGAGTAAGTTTTGCTAATCCTGTTAGTCCTGTTGCCTGAACTGGTGTCTATGGTTGGAAGATGATTCCAACACACTTCTTATTTTCTATCTTGAAATCTTTCTTACATTCTTCTCTGTCGTTATATATAATGATTAAATTTATATTTTTATATATATGCATATGGAAAGCAGAGACTCTCTATACATGACGTCTCATATTTCTTGAAGACAGGAAGCGTTGAGAAAGCCCCACTTCCACTCAATTTTCTTCAACTTTGATCCCATCTATTGATAGGGTTGACAATTTAGGGTATAGAATGGTCCTTTAGAGCTTAAATTTTAGGTTTTAAGTATCAAGCCCGCAATTTTAAAACCTAAAATCAAAGAGGCTAACCAATTCAAGAATAGAAATGTAACGTCTCAGCTCTAAATGATGATTTTACACCTGAAAACAATCAACCATGTCAATAAATGGGATCAAAGTTGAAGAAAATTGAATAGAAGTGAGGTTCTCTCAACATGTCCTGTCTTTAAGAAATATTGGACGTCCTGTATAGAGTATAATTGTATATATAGAGAGAGATTGGAACAATTAGATTTAAGTATGAAAATACTCCAGCAATCAAGGTTGGAACAATCTCACCTTAACTGTTTAATCTAGAAGAGAGAGATCCAAGAATTCAAGATGATTACTTGTTTTAGCTCTTTATTTTACTTGTTATATCCTTATTCTCCACTATAAATGGTAATCTTCTCTTTCCAAACAGACAAGTTATGTTACCAGAATTTCAACCAACCACATGTTTAGACATGATTCTACTTGATCAAGGGATCTGGTTTAGGCACTACTAACATAACTTTCTAATCTAAACTGTCTGGCAATGGAATGTTAGTTCTATACATATGCATGCATTCACACTCATGTTACTCTGAATTATATATATGCATGCATTCTCTCTCTCTCTCTCTCTCTCTCTTGTGCACGTTCTTTTAGTTTTTGTGGATGTGAATATTTCGTTGGGAAGGGTCATGTGTCCCTAATCACACACACGCACACGCACACGCACACGCACACGCAAACGCACACACACACACACACACACACACACACGTGCATACATACGGATATACGCACTTATGCATATATGTACATACCTTTTTAGGCTGGTCAACAGCTACACGTTTCTCACTTAGACTTTAAGTTTGAACTATTATATAGGTTTATGTATTCCTATTTCATAGTTTTTTGTTAGATATTTTTTTAGTTGACCGACACTTTATTTTACAGTTACCAATCAACCTTGAAGCAACTTTTTAAAGAATTTGAAAATGGAGATGAAGGTGGTTCACAATTAGCCTCTGTCACGATGCAAATAATGCAGGCTCTTCAGACCAATTTGGATGGGAAATCTAAGCAGTATAGAGATGCTTCTTTAACTCACCTATTTCTCATGAACAATATTCATTATATGGTCAGATCGGTGCGCAGGTTTGTCTCAGATTTATTTTGTTTGACTTTTTAGTTATAACGTTGGAAGTCTATTTTATGTGCTCTCCTGTTTCATATTGTTTTCAGATCTGAAGCCAAAGATTTGTTAGGGGATGATTGGGTGCAAAGACACCGGAGGATTGTGCAGCAGCATGCAAATCAATACAAAAGAAATGCTTGGGGAAAGGTGCTCTTTCTTGACCTAATTAAACCTTCACACGATAAATTTACCTTTGTTCTTGTTTTGTTTTGCTTTATTTCATTTTTCTTTGTAGGACCTTGGTTCTTACTTTCTGGAGCATTACTATTTACCTTTGTGATCGAAGTAAAGCTTTTAGCAAGTCTTTTATGGTTTCAAATATGTTAGTCAAGGGCCAGAAAATTTGTTTATAGACCTTCAGAATTCACAAATGAGAAGGAAAAATTGATGAAGATATGAAAGTTATCTCCAGGCTGGAGACAACTGATATTATATTGTGAATGTGATATTAGATTTATTAGTAGTACAAAGAGAGTTTATATGATGTAAAGTTTTGCATAAATTGGTAGAAGTGTAGTGTTGTGCCTTGATTTTGTCATGTGTAGGCTGGTATGGTCAATCATTAGCTTGGCATGTTGAATCCTATTATGAAATAGCTACCCTTCTCAAATCATTTGCACAAACTATGGTTTTCCTTTAATAATTGAAAGGCATGTTCAAATATCAGTCATGGCCAGTGAAAGTGATGTAGATGACCTTAAAGGCATGTTCTAATATTTTCTTTTCAAGATTTTCTTTCTCCTCTCCGTGGGTTTTGCTTTTTTTTTTTTTTTTTTTGCAAAATAGTAAATACCAAAGGTTCATTGTCTCGATTTGTGCAATTTTATTATAGGTAGAAAGTTACAGTCTACCTCATAGAGATTGGAAAACAGTAGAAAAAAACAAAACAAAAAAAAAGACAGGTTTTTGGGTTGAATGCAAAGGGGTAATTAACTTGTTTGTTATTTACTTAAGGTATACTTTGGGTGTGGATTGATTCAATTCAGCGCTAAAAAGGTGTTACGACTGCTTTGGGTCCGTTGGTTAGAGGATGCTGGACTCTTTGAATAAAGGCTAGGAGATTTGGTGTAATCTTTATAGGGTAGACTGTAGAGTATTGTGGGCTTCTTTTTGGGCTTTGGTATCCTCTGTTCTTAGAGATATACCATTTAGATAGAGGAAAAAGGTCCGAAAAGAACAGTTTGAGTTCTATTGAATAGTAGAAATAGGGTGATTCTGCCTGATATACCGGTTCTATGTCCTGTTAGTTTTTCAATCACCAACCAATCTGCATTTATTTATTGGAAAATATTCTCTCTTGCAATATTATAGTGATGCAGAAACATGCTTTACATATCTTTAAGACTTAACACTTTCAGCACGCTCATTTCACATTAAACTATTTTTCTCTAAAAATTCTGTTTTTCACTACCTTCTGAATGCTGGTGCTTTCCCTTGTGCAGATTCTGCAGTGCCTCTCCATTCAAGGCTTGACCTCATCTGGTGGTGGTAGTTCAGTAGCTGGTGATGGAGGAAGTAGCAGTGGAGTTTCACGAGCAATTGTTAAAGATAGGTTGATCTCAACTTCTGTCCCTATCAGACAAACTTAAAAATATGCAATTTGAGGAACATTTTGACCTAGCTTAAATGGCCAAATCAGGTTCAAGACGTTCAATATGCAATTTGAGGAGCTTCATCAAAAGCAATCTCAGTGGACAGTTCCTGATACTGAGTTGCGAGAGTCACTGAGACTTGCAGTAGCTGAAGTCTTATTGCCTGCCTACAGATCTTTCATAAAACGCTATGGGTGTGTTTTCTCTATCGACTATGGTTTTACATGCACGCACATCACATATGCAGTAGAGTATATAGAGAATTTGTTCTCCCTTTTCTCATAAAATTCAGAAAAGTTTTAGACCTCAAAAAATCTAAATCAAACATTCAAGGCCAAAAAGGAAAAGAACAAAAAATCTGACCTATTATACAAAGTAATGTTGAGATCTATATATTTAGCAATTTTATCTAAGGAACTCAACAGGCAAGACTTCGTGCCCTGTTACACCTAACAATTATTTATTTTTGGACTGGAAATTCGACTGCTATCATGGTTCTTTCACGTTCTCATATATGGTTTTAAGTACTAGTTATATCTGCCGGTGACAAAATCTGTATATATTCTATTTGTCTGACAGGCCTCTAGTTGAGAGTGGGAAGAACCCCCAAAAGTATATCAGATACACAGCAGAGGATCTTGAACGAATGCTGGGTGAATTCTTCGAGGGCAAGAACATGAATGAACCCAAGCGGTAGTTTTGCCTCGTCTTGCTCGCTCCCTCTCTCTCTCTATCTCACATGATTAACCCAAGCTCTGGTATAGTATGGACTGTTTGTTGCCCTTCCCAGGGGGCTAGAGGCAAAATCCCTGCATGCATGGTCTCAAAGGATTTCTGTTTAGGTGGTAATGAGCTCAGCATCTCTCAGTCATCTAGTTGCTGGAATGGCTTGGGAATTGAAAATAAAGATCAGTAGATGTTGGTTTGGTGTTAAATGACATACTGAATAAAAGGAGATGTCTATCCTTGCACATATGCATGTGTAGTCCCTGCCTTCATGGCCTGCCGGTATTCCGAGTTTATATTTGTAATTTGATACAAATGGGTAGTCCTAGCGAAGCTGTTGCAGCCTCAAGTAGGGTTTTCAATTTTATCAATCCATTATTGAATGTATTTTTAAAATTTTTTTTGTGGAATGCCAATGATTTGTTTGGGAAGAACTTTCCACCAACAGACGAACAGAGCACCATTTTCATCTTGTTTCTTTTTTCTTGTTTCTTGAGTTAATTTTCAAGGTTTAGTTCCACTTTAATGAAAACTATGCAATTGTTCTAAGAGTTAGAAATAAAAAACAAACCAAAAACAACTCAACTCCCTAAACATTCTTCCCCTCCCACTAGAATGAACCAAAATATCCGAAACGTAATGAAGGACGCCACCCTTCTATCTTCTCTGTTCTCTGTTCTCTGTTCTCTGTTTCAGTTCAAAGAATTGAGTAGCTACACACCTCCCAGCTTAATCTTTTTTTTTTACTTTTTTTTTAATCCATATTCGAACCAAATAATTAATGTTTTTTCTTGTTTGGTGCAAGAATGAAATTAAAACCTTTGGGTTAATAGGTCTACTAGTCTTTGAATTTAGACCCGATTCGCATTTGAGTCCCTCAATTTCCAAAATTGTTTCGTGGTCTTTAAACGTCTATTTCGTTAGGACAAATGATCCTGCCATTAATTTTGTTAACTTTTCTTTTAAATGCATGGGTAAAATTGTATTTTTGTATTATTAAACATAAAAAATTAATTTTCTTAAGAAAATTACTCATTTTTATTTTTATTTTTAAAAAATCTCTCTCTCTCTCTCTCTCCCTCTCAGCCCCATGAACCCAGCTCAATCTCTTTACACAACCTCTCAAATTCAAACAACCATGATTATTTTATGTTTATTAATCTTTTTCTTATTTTTAATTAGTTTTATTAATATTTTTAATACAAAAATACCATTTTACCCATACATTTAACAAAAAAGTTAACAAAATCGATTTATACTTAATTGTCATTCTAACGAATCAAGTTGAAGGACCACATGAGCGATTTTGGAAATTGATGGACCAAACTGCGCATCGGGTCAAAATTCGGGACTATTAGACCTAAAAACCCTAAAACATTCTTTCAAGTTTACTTTATTTTATTTTTTTGTAGTTATAATAACTCAATACAAGGAAAGCTTGGGTCTCGCTTTGAGCGGCATAAAAAACATTGTAATGGGAGACAAGCACCGTTCAACCATAATTTTTTTAAGTACACAATGTCATGCATTTGCCTGTCTCGACCAATTTTTAACTTCTTATTTCGTATTGTGTATGCTTGTGAGTATTATGTTAATGCATTGTGTGTCAAGCAATTAGACCCTTTTTTCCAACATTTAACTCATAAGATTCTGAAACAACAACAAAGGGCCTAATTGTTTGACACACAATGCATTAACATAATACTCACAAGCAATTTGACCCTTTTTTCTAATATTTTATTCATATTTTAATATGAATGTTTAATTTTTAATAGTTAAATTTATCAAAATACCCATGAATTTAACGGTTTCCATCTGAAAACTAATAGAATGGGACAACTTTAATAACGGAATGGAAGTTCAAAGGGAAAATTGAGCCATTATAAAAGTCAGGGGCAATCTGGGATAATTTGTAAACCACATGAGATATTTAAACAAATAAGACTAATTATTATTATTATTTTCTAAGAAAACTCCATAATTATTGATATTTGTAAATTGTATAGATTTTTGTTGCGCGCCATGAAGCTACGACCACGTTGACAAAACAATGTAAAAGGGAAATGGACAAAGCACGGCCACGTTGCGCGCCATGAAACCACGAGTTCTTCTTACTCTTCTTCTTTTCTTCTGAAGCCATCACTTAGTCTCTCACATTCTTTACGATTGAGGACCTGCTTTGCCCGCAACAAATTATCATCTTCGGCCATGGAGAAAAACCAACAAGGTTTCATTTCTCTTTCTTTTCAATTTCTGAATTTGTCTGTATTGGGGGATTTTGGATTTTTCGTATGCATTACATTTACGTTATCTTGAATTGAAGATAAGGAAGAGGTTATGGATCAGAAGAGGGAAGCGTGCTGCAAAGGAGCATGCGAATTTATTTCAAGAAAGCACCTTTCTGATAATATAATTCCTCACATTCTAAACCTGTGAGTTTCATTCTACTTGGCACTCTCTTTTACAGATAATAATGTCGATATTGCTATCTGGGTTTTAGTTATCTTGCTCTGAAATGTATGGATCTGGATCATTTCAGATATGGATCCCGTGCAACGGCCTCTGACTTTGAAATCTACAGTCCAAATGCTTCCTTTGAGGACCCACTGATGTGTGCTCGTGGGTATGTATTGGCGTGTTTCAACAGGATGAAAACATGCATCTGCCTCCTGGAATGGCTTACACTCAATTTTTCATTTCCTTTCCAAAGATAGTGCTTTTTGGTTGTTTCTGTTTTAAGATGCAACATACGAGGATAAATTTACCTATTCTAGTAGAAAGTATTATACGTAAAAAAAAACAATTAAGGTTATTAACTTATTATTTTATGCTGGATGTTTGGGGTTGTAGTTAATTTCCTTGAAATTTCCATAAACCAAAACCTGTTTCCATATGAGTTGTTACAGAGTTCACTTAAAACCTTCTCCTGCAATCACTAGAATTGAGGCTCTCTTAAAGAAGGAGAAAAATAAAAGAGGAGCTATTTGGCACTCTTAAATGTCGTCCTGCATCCCTCACTTCTTTTTTTATTTATTCATTTATTAACTCAAATACTCAATTGCCAAAAATGCCGTTTCCAAAAAGTACCTTGACACTACTACAAATGAGCTAATATTGGTTCCACATTAGGGAAATGGGACAATTGAGGAAAATTGATAGTGAGGACTACATGTTGACATTTTGTGAGTGCGAATAGTGCGCCTCTAGAAGAGAATTAAACACAACTTAAGGTCTCCGATTCTAACAGAAGTGATGTTGGTACACAGTTTATGCATGACTTCAAAGTTCGATTATGCCATGTACTTCATCTACAAGATTGTTGTGATTTTTTTCCTGATTTTATTGCTTTTGGAGGTACAACTGTGTGTTATACCCAATTTGAAGAGTTGGAGAGAATATTCCTTGTTGGTATACCAATCTTCCACCAAAGTATGAGCGTCATTTTGCAGTTCTCAATAGAAGCTTAACAGATGACCTTTTATAGAACCTGCTTTTTTGTTAGATCATTCTGCTTCATTAGCTTTGTAAGACTGAATTTATAAGTTAGAATCTCTGTATTACATGAGCTTTTCTTTTGTAGGTTGAAGCAGATCAAATCAGCGTTTTATTCACTTCCCAAGGTCCTCTATCCATGCTGATTATAACGTTCATTTTTTATCATGTGTGAAATGCTTTTGGGGTTTTGTTTTGAATTCAATAGTGACAGTTGATGTCATGAAATTACTAGTCTTTGAGCATGTCAAGGTTCTTTGTCTTCGTTTCTCCCTTTGTTTATTCTTTTTTCTATAGTGGGTCAAATTAAATGGTGGTTTGTGGTGTATCGGTAACTGTACAAAGAGATCAACATAGGAGGTATATGTTAACTGTTTGGGATAGTTTGACTAAGTTCCAAATGTCTTTTTAGAGTGTCAATACTTTGAAGCTTCTGTGGAAACCCAGTTTATGCCTTTATATGATTGTAGAGGTTCGGATTCAAGGATAATATTTTTTTTATAGCAGCTTGAAATGAAGATTTTGTTTGAACAAAAAATTTGGTTTAAGCTAGATTGGCTTGCTCAAGTTTTGGATGCATATGCAATAATAGGAGTATAAATGTTTTAATTTATTAATAACTATTATAGTATACACATTATTTGAACGAAAACAGCATTGTGGACTTGATTAATAGATCTTCGAAACTCTATATTGTACTCCAAGACAGTAAACGTGGTATGGTGTGCAATGAGAGTCCATTTATTCAGACAGGATGTATATTTGATGGCATGAATTCTTTGTGTACCTTCAGCTTGTAGAATTTTCAATCATGGAGCAACTTGGGTTTGATGCAAATAAACATAATTTGAATATAGGAAGTTGTATTACCTAGACAATAAAAGTTACTTCCCTATGAATGACTAGCGTAAGAGAGTTCTATTCAGTGCTTATGATTTTAAACGAGTTTATATGGTAGAGTTGAAGTGGTGCTTTTCTTCTTGTTCTACTTACTGCTGTTGACATGTTTATTTAGCCTTACAACATCTTTGGTTTGTTTTTTCCTATTGACCAGGTCTTTAGTGAATCAAGAATTGTGGAATACACCATCACAGAAAATATGATTTCACCAGGAAATCATGAGGTGATTACTTTTTCCAACTCTCGTCAAATTTGTTTCAGTTCTTTGAAAACATATTTTGTTTGGGTCGATATGTTGTAAGACCTAATTATATGTCCCTGTCATTTGAGTGCAGATATTGATTGATAACAAACAACATTACAAGTTCATGGGGAAAGATGTAGATGTGATATCACTCATCAAATTGCACCTTTTGGAAGGAAAAGTTGTTCGCCATGAAGATTGGTATGTACCCAAACCTTTAACATTCTTCTGTCTTCCATTTGTCTTTTGGTATAATTTGTTTTAGCTTAAATTTAAAAACTTGCTTTATATTTCTGATGAATACCCTTTAACCAAAGTTTGGAACCAAAAATGTCTTCTTCTGATTACCAGGTGTGATGTTAAATTTATGATAGATATTGAGTAAGATGCAATCAATTTACAGAGAGAGGATGTACTATATAGTTGTTTTTGGGTCAATGATGCTGTAGCGTAGTATTGTATATGCTTTTTTAAGCCTTGAACCAAGTCTGTGTCGTTCCATCCGATGCTAGTTTAGACTAGCCAACTATTAGAAGAAAATAGTGCCTAAGGGAATACTTTTAAAACAGAAGTCCTAGAATATTTTAGCATAAGGGTTGTTCAGATTTATTATTTGAACTGCAATGTTATTTACATAAATTTTTCAAGTGATCATTAATGAAAGTGAAGATGAAATTCATGTAGGTGGGACAAGAAGCCTCTTTGGAATAGAGAAACAGTTAAGATACCACTGATTGGCCGGGTTGTGGAAATGACTCGTAGGGGTTCAATGTTGGCAACTCATGTTATGATGGGGTTTGGGAAGGATCCATCCGCGGATATAAAATGAACTCCGATATCTAGACTGATGTTTGTATAGTTCGGCCTTGGGTTTGTGTATTTCTGTTCCACAATTTTAATCTTGTTTTTAGGTCTCAGCAGGCAGGTTGACCAGCTCTGCCTGTGCTTGTACTTTGGGGCTCAAAGCCAGCTCTATGCTTGCTTTTGATATACTGATATTAAAAATGAAAATTTGGCTGGAGTCAGATTTTTATGTAATGTTTAGTTCTGTGTCAGCTTTACGATTTGATGCTGGAAATTTGGAAATGGTCGAGCCAAAGTATAGTAAATTAACAAGTTATATACTATTTGCTATAAAAAAAAATGTTATGTCTAATTTACAAGTGATAGATCAAATAGTTCATTGGGAGCATACAAAGTTTTGAATTTGATCCCATTGATAGATCAAATAGTTCTTTTCTTGTTTTAATTGGTAGATTTGTACGCATATTGGGCAGCCAACAGCTGAAGCAGCCCATGCAAGGAGAAAAACTTAGTTGCAATGGGGATAACACTGTTTGGCTATCCTCGGCCAATAGTGGTATGCCACGTGAAAGTGTTATCACACATCATAGTGTTATTTTGCTATCCCCGTTTCGTGGAAGTCTTCTCCCATGCAAGGTCAAGTTATAGCTGAATCTGGCTTTAGCGATTTGGAGATGCTTATGTACACTTTTCTTCCAAATGTTCCAAGGTTACGGTGTGATGATGATTCAACTCGATGAACCACCAAAAAAAAGTTTGAATAACATTTAGAAAACTTACATTCTTTGAATCACATATGTATGACATAATTTTCCCACACGGGACCTTGCGTGGTAATTGGGGCTACTTCTCTCGTTGCCAACTGGTTTTGGGGTCGAACCTCAACTTCTTTGCTTTGAATGTCTTATTGTAGTTGTTGAGACGAGTTGAATATCAATGGTGGTGTTGACTTCTGTGTGGAATGATCAACGTGAGGAATAAAGAACCATCGTCTTATTGTTAAAGCATCAATTTCTTGGAGTGTTCTGAAGATTTGGGGATGCAACTCATCATTTGTAGTGCGAGATGATTCTTGAAGGTTCTTCCTCTTAAGATTTGCAAGATGGAGAAAGTAGCTTCTCAGTTGGAAGTAGCCAGCCATTTCACCATATACAAATTAGCCTTGCTTTATTTCTTTCTGTTTACCTCCTTTTTCATATAATGTTTTTCTTGGATTTAAGACATTTACATGGAAGATTATATTACTCGCTGAACAAGGACCAAGAGCAATTTGGATACCATGTCTGAGTAATTTGAAATGTCACACTGCTTCTTCAATCTGGTACTCCTGCGGGCACTTTAACATTTCCATGTTTGCCAGTCATTTCATTGTCATAAAAATTTGGCCTGATAGTATGTATCAGTTACCTTAGCAGGTTCGAAATATATCTCTTACCTTCCTATCCTTGAGCATATCAGGTCATGTTAGGCAGTTTTCTACCGGGCGAGTCAAATGAAGCGCCAAAGAAGCTGACGCCGGAGTCTGCATGTAACGCTGAAGAAGATGACCTGGGTGGACATGGGCAGCAAAGTTCTGGCGGCTCATAACAAAATTCTTGATGGACATAGTATAGATAACAATATAACAAATCAGATAAAAAGAGAGAGCATGTGTTCTGCACTGCCACAACGATGCATACATTTTCTGGTAAATCATATAGATTCGATAATGTCTCAATGAAGCTATTTGAACAAGCAATTTCTGTTTGGAGTTTCTTCTATCCATGTTGTAGCTGCCGAATGTTTGTTTTGGGGGAGTCCCCTCTATGTGCATAAAAACTCTTTTTGACTAAACCCTCCCCCTATAATATTAAACACTAGATTTAGTTGGAGAAACAAATTAAGCTGGCCAAACAATACCAATTAAATTGGATATCCAATATTGCATTGCATAATAAAGATTAGAATTCATTTACAACTAAGAATTGTTTGGATGGATGAATCTGACTGAAATTTGTCAAATCTTCTATGTGCTCGAATCTGACTGAATATGAAGGGACAACAAGAATGGGGGTGATAATTAATGTGTTAGAATTAATGGATTTACATAATAATTAGTGGGAATTGGAGGCTCACCTATTGTTAACAAAACCTCAAATAAGAATGAACAAATTACCAATTTAGAGTTAGAAAAGAGGGCATACTAACTGAAGACAGCCTTCCATAGTCGCATGGTCACTATGAGTTGGTAGTTATGGCATTTGAACTGACGACTTCAAATGCACTTGTTTTGGTACTTCTCCAATCGCCTATTTGAAATCACAAATTAGCCCACGATAGTTTTAGGCCAAACAAATAGAAAGAAGAGTGTAAAGAAGTTCATGGCCTGACAAAAAAGAACGGCCGTTGCTTGCTTTTCCCTAGAGACTACAAAAGCTCAAGCTATGGAAACTTTGTCTCCATGCCAATCTCTCTCTCTCTCTCTCAATCAAAACTTTGATGGTTTGAATATTGTCTTCGATGGGAGAGAGAGTTGATATTAAATAAAAAAGGTGCAAAATCCATCAAAAAGTATGTTCCTTTGAATACTTTAGACCATCAATGACCCCTAGAAAGAATACACAATTAGTGGCTTCATGCTTTTTATTTGTTTTCTCCCCATTGCTTTGTCTAATAAGTTAATAACACCTTTTTTGCCGATTGTAATGATTTCTAGATCATGTACTTCTAATAAGATCATATATCGAAAACGGCTAGTGCAACAGCTCCTGTGTAATATTTAAACAACCTTTCAAGTCATTGGGATCACAAGTTCAATAATTTTGAAGGAGAATAAAGGGAACTTGAAATGGTAGGTCCGGAATTAAAGGAAAATTCATAAAAATATTTTTACCTACGACAACAACATTCATATTGCTATTAGATTTCAAAATTTATAGACCAAACGAGGACCCGATCAAAATTCAAAATTCAACAGAATGTGTGTGAGGCAAGGAACTTGTATTTCATTTCATTACAAGCATTCACCCTTTCAGCTAAGGAGATAATCAATATAATTTACTTGACTTACTAATTTTATTTTATTTTTTATCAATTAGGGGATTCAAACAAGAATTGCTTCCAACATTGAAAGATTAGATCAAAAGCTAGTTGGTATTTTTTTTTTTGGTCAATCACAGGTCATTCATGTCCCGAAGTTATGGGGAGGAAAAAAACAGAGATTACAAGAGCCGAAAAGCCCAATACAAAGAACAACAAGCATATGGTAGTTCCTCACTTTATATTCAAGATTTAAAGGACTGCTTCAAGATTAATAAGCTCTTATTAATATTGAAATCAATTAGGGTTTCTAGAGTGTAGCCCACTTTAGTGTGGGAAGCATTTTTGCTCACCACTTTAACCCAAGGTGTACCCTCACTACCATTATCTACAATTGACACGTGTCCATACGCATAACCATAGTTAACTTTTGCTTTGTATTTATGGAACCATGGTTATTCCTATGGGCACATGTCAAGTGTTGAGAATGGTGGTAAGGATACACCTTGAGTTAAAGTGGTGAGCAAAAATATTTCCCTTTAGTATGTAATTGGTGTGGAGCGCACGAAAGTATAACAAGATTATAAATTCCTCTTTTCTTATGTATTTTCCTTCTGTTTTTAACCCAAAAAAAAAATCTAAAAACTAAAATGAAATGATCACCAAATAAGCCCTACGCTTTCCTTTGCCTATATATTTTTTTCTCCTAGACAACTTGAAATTACTTTTAGGATGATTAACAACACTAGTAGAGGGATGAATAGTACGTGTAAATAGTTAAGCGTAACAAAAGAATGAAAAACATGCCTAGAGGATTTGATAAGTTGTATCAATCCTCGAATGTGCATAACGTGAAAATAAAGAATACGCAAAGAAATATTTTACGTGGTACCTCTAGGGAAAATCCACGAGACTCCTCAGTCCAAAATAAATCCACAATAGAACGATGATTACAATAAGTGCTCACACACTTATCCTAGAAACATTCCAGATAATGTTTACCGACTTCTTCGTAACTCAACTTTTGTCATGGGATGATCTTCCAACTCTCCTTATGTTGAATCTGATTCTGGTCGCGATCGATTCAAACTCGTCAGAGAAAAACCTCCACCATGGTCTTGGTGTCTTGTATGAGTCACCGAACATGCAAATGAATGTCATACGAATGATAAAAGTAATTGATAAATCACCAAGTAAATATGGAACACTTGATGATTTATCTCAAATAAAAACGCAGCTCTCTTAAACGTTTTAGCACACAAAACTAATGTTGAAAAGCTGTCCATAGGAAAGACACAAAACCTTGTTTTTATTTTTTTATAGAAGTTTTCTTCACAAGAAATAAACTCACGTTTAAAACCAAATCTCCATTATTCAAGGCTAGACAAAAATCACCAAAGTATAGTTCCTATTATAAATCTAAATGACAGGACCCGACCCAAATTCCTCTCGGAATCCGTGCCGAGCCCTGTGGTTTTCCGATATCCGACAGATATCGGGCCCACTTACTAAAGAATTACACTTCCTATTTATGAGTCAAAAGAAAAAGGGCCGAGACTTCTGCCGAAATTTCGGCAGAGTCTCCCCTAAAAAAAAACTCACTTACCCAAATTTCCAACCCTGCCAAACAAACAACAGTTTACAACTCAAGCGCCAGCAAACAACCACGAATACGAAATAGGCCTCCGGCCTTTAATTCCAACCCTAATGGGCGATAACAGAGCATATCTAAAGACAATTGAATTTAAACGACAATTCAACCTCAAGAGAAAGGGACATAGAAGTCCTACCCTTCGGTCGAAGCTCGCGAGAAGGAAAGCTCGGCTTGCAAGTTCGGTTCGCGACACTACAGCCTAGGGGCGCAAAACAGAAAAGTGTGAGGGGACGAAAATAAGTTTTCAATACTTAAAACAACATACTAACCCCATTTTTTAATTTTAAAAACGATGCAAAACAATACAGTTCAAAACCTTTGTATACGTAGTTGATTCCCAAACCCAATACTTCAAAATAATAAAGGGATAAAGAAAATCCAAACCTTTTTCGTTTCCTTTTTCCCGGGGCATAACCTCCCAAAACTGATCCTCATATAAAATATAAACATAACCACTTAAAATCCATGAGCACGAAAATCAATAAAGTTCTCGTAACAAAACAACATTAAAGTTCCAAAAAAAAACAAGACGACTCCACGGAACCCAAAACAACGACATAGTAACAAAGTACGCACACCTTAAGTAGGCTTTACCCTTTAGCTTTCCCACACTCAACCAACCGCATGCCCGTAGGCACTGCAGGCGAGGAAGTATCCTCACCCAAAGAAAAGAAGGAAGAACTGTAATAATAATTAATATAATAATAATAATAATAATAATAATAATAATAATAAATACATATAGTAAGACTCTCACACCAATATTTGTACCGGGGAAACAATCCCAACAGGGGATCGTTTGACTGCACCACATAGAGGAGTCCTCAACAACCATGTGGCCAGGGAACAAGCTGTCCAACTGGGACTAAGCTTATCAGCACGTACAGCAGAATCCTCAATACTAGTACGCATGTGACCAGTCCTACGCGCGCAGACTATCCCGCTAAGGGTCTACAGTCACACCCACTCAAGGGTGCACCGGGTATCCAACATATCCAAGTATCCAATTCAACAAGTATCCACTTTCCAAAGTTCCATAACCGGGGGAGGTATATAGGGTAGTGCTTATAGCACTTCAAACTGACATAACCAACCACTTCTCACTTTCCACAATAACCACCCACGTACCCCACACATAACCAAACATACATATATTCATTCTCGAAAATATTATATAACTCAAGATACTTGCAATATGTCAAAGACCCGAAAATATATATATATATACACCAAAACTCAATATCCAAAGTAAATACTCACACATGCCACCAAAATCCAAATACCAACACATATCTCGATAAGTTGATAACGCAATATAATTCCAGCATACAACAATAATATAACCCTCGTACATTCCTAACTCCAAGTATCAAAAGTGACCCAAATAACCCGCATAACACAAGTCCCAAAAGTTAAACAATAATAAAGTTCCATAAGAGAAAGGTAGATAATACTTCTCAACGTAAAATCCAACACCCAAGATATTTAGTTAACATATCACTATTAGTTATGAAAGTATACATTAAGAACCCCTTCAAGTTTATAAATTCCAAATATTGAAACCATTCAACAAATCCATAATTAAAATAATATGAAAACTCCAAAGTTAAATAACCCAAATATAAGATCGAAACCCAACATTTATCAAATTAACCGCCCAAATGTTTAATTCAAATTATAAACATAAACTCCGATAGTATAAACATAATTTCCCAAAAGTATATCGTATAGGTTCCCAAAGATATGGAATATAATTTCCTAAGGTAATATAATATAAGTTCTCAAAAGTACTTAATATAATTTTCCCAAAAGATATATAATATAATTTCACTAAGAGTATAGAATATAGATTCTTAAAGATATACACTATGATTTTACAGAGTCTAGAATATATATATATTTCCAAAGTATGGAATATAAACCGCAATGTTCTTAGATTTCAAATATTAAAGTAAATAGAAAATTTCATAACTTGAACCATATAGAATCCCAAGAATTCAATAACCAAATTTCGTAAGATCCTAAATACGGTAAACCGTAAACCTCTACTTATCAAACATAATTAAAGTATAAGTAACTAATCTTAAAGTATATTAACCGAACCCAAAGTATTCGCAAGTCTCACCATTCCCCAATATCCTTTAAATTATCATTTGAAAACCATATAAAACCCAAATGTCACATAACCCAAGAAATCCATAATCCGATACCAAATAATAATAAAATCCCAAACACGTCACCCAATACTCAAATCACCACAAAACTTGGTTACTAAACATAATCCCATAAATTCATATTAAATCGAAGATCCCAAAATAACCAAATATGAAAACATAATCATCATGTCCCGCATATAGTCCAGGACCCAAAATATGCATAAACCCAAATATAAATTATATTCAAGAAGTTCCATTAAAATCCAAATACAAGATTCAAACAATATTTAAATCCAAACAATCGAGAGAAAACCATTTCATGTGCAATTCAATTCATTCTTTAAAATAATGTTCGTTTAAAAACAATGTCCACTCACAGTTGGTCCTCTGTTGCATAACCCTAAAGGGTCCGCTTGCTGCATAGCAGAGTCCACGTACCTAAAGCGATAGCGAGTCCAACTTAACGTGCACCAACGCCCTACGAAGGATTTCAAGGTCAAACTACTTCTTCTAACCAATGGGACCGCCGGAAGACTCACGGTCAATGGCGGTCAAACACCCTTTTGGTCAACCGGGCCCGTTGGGCCCATTACCTCAAAAGGTTCGGACATTCCTAGAAGTCCAAAAACGTCAACTACGTGGCAAGACGGCCTCGGGAGACGCTCGGTCAACCCTGGTCAAACCAACCCAAATAGGTCAAACCGGACCCGTGGGTCCCATGACCTCCAAACTTACATCCGAAAGTTCCTATAGGTTCACTACGGTTCAGAGAACACGTCCCGAAATTTTGGTCTCGATCGGAAGGTCGGATTTCTCACGATCGCACGATCGACGATTACGGTTTAATTCAAGCTTCAAGTCATTGATCAGGAGTATCCGGACTCAGAATCACAATCTGTCAAATCCTATACGCTCCCGTAAATACAAGGAACCACATACGTGAATTCGGATTCGATCCAACGGTCGAACCCATCGAACCTACGAAACGCCCAATAGGCGACGTTGGTTCGACGATCAAACGACGTCCGAATCGAAATCCGAGCACACGTGCGGCGTTCGTAGCGACACGAGGATCGTCTTTGGAACACCAAACCGCCACCACCACCCGGCCCACGCGCCGCCACACGCGTGGCCGTGAGTTTGGGTGGCTAGAGTAAATCCAGCCACCGAAAAACTTGAGACTTGAAGCAAGACCCATACCAATCGACTCGGGACCTAATGGGGAGCTTGGAACCGTGATGAACCGCCCAAGAACCGGCGGCAATCGGAGGAAATCACGGCCAAACCACTAGGGTTTTGGTCGGATTTCCAGTGATCAGGCAGCGGCTACACCGTCCATTCTTGTCGCGGACCATGGGGAAAGAGAGAGGGGAGAGAGATGCACTGATCCAAGTGGTGCCGCCACGAAACGATTGGAAATTCGCCGGCAACAATGGAGGTTCTGCCGGAACTTTCGCCGCCGCATCTCCAAACGCCCGGCGAGATGGATGACGACACGGGGTGGGTTTTGACGAGGAAGACGAGGGCTTTCGATCCCGACCGTGCCGTGCTCGGCCGTTGCGGAATCCCGTAAACCGAAGAGAGAGAGAGTGGGTGTCGGATTTGAGGAGAGAGAAACGCCAGGGAGGAGAGAGAGAAGGGATTTCTGGTTTCTGATTGGTCCACATGGCATTGATCAGATTTTTCTCAAAATTTGGAAATGACGCTTACGTCCTCCGAAACTTCCGTAACTCGTCTCGAGACGTTCCGCCCATCAACGAACTCGTTTCGACGAGCCGAACGCAATGGCGCAACTTGTTTCGCCAAATTCCGTCCCGAAAATGAAGTGGACCGAAATGCCCCTTTAATTATTAAATTCTTATTTAATTCCAATTTCTTAAATTTAATCTCCTTTTATTCCTTTTAAATTTCTTATTTTACCAAATTCAATTTAATTTAATTAATTCTTTTAAATTTGGGTCAGGGTCGTTACACTAAATCACATTCAAAACACAAAAGATATTGAAGGGACAAAGTTTTCCTATTCTGTAGAGAGCATACAGATACCCAAATAGAAAAGGAAAAAACTTCAAGATTGCAATCAACTATAATATCAATGATTATCAAATTTCTTGTGTCAACTATAAATATGATCAAACCATTGATATTGTAATATAATTGAAATCAAGATTTTAAGTAGGGGTGGCAATTTCCCACACGACTCGAAACCCCCATTTCTTTGTTTCTTCTTCATTTTCTTCATTTTTTAAATTTCTTTTATTTCTCTTTCTCAATCTTCATACATAGAGAGAGGCAAAATGCAATAACTATTTTATATAAAAAAATAAAAAATGCAATTACTTAATTAAATTATCAAAATTTAGATTTTTTTATTTGTTTTTCATTTGCTACCAATTAGCGGGTCGACTCGACATGACCCGAAATCCGCATTTTAATCCTGACAGGATTATATACGTGCCAACCCTAATTTTAAGTAACCAAAAATGTGTGAAGAAAAACAAGGAAACTTTAAACCAAATGAAGGGAGAATAAACTTGATTTGAAATAGAACTTGCCTTAAATAAGAAAGCTTCTAAACAAACCTCCAATTAATTTAAAATCAGAAAATCAAGAGACGTGACTGGAATTAGACTACAAAAAGTTTCTTAACATGGATGCATGATTTTAGCATGATCAAATACCTCAAACGCATTAAGTCACAAGTCTAGAATTCGTGCTAAGCTATTTATGGAAATCAGAGACATCAACTCTACTTCAAACTTATAACTAAATGACACTTCCAAATCTACACTAAGGTCTAGGAAATGCCAACATGAATTTCATACCAACACAACTTAACTAACAGTGTTGTTAAACGAACCCTAAAATTAACTGAGTATGGCCTATTGATCGGGGCATAATTACATATCATTTTGTACCCTTCTAACTTATGATTTGGTTATGTTTTTGAGTTAAACTTGTGCTTTGTGTTTGTTTCAGTGTAATAAGCTTATGACTCATTAAATGCATTTTGGAGACAAGTTAGCTCAAAACGGTGTCTGCAGATCAGTCAACTTCACGGATTGGACTGTACTTGCTCAGGAAGAACCAGATAATGAACCATACATCATTGGAAAGATGTGGAAGTCTAGTTTTTGAAGAATTTTACGGTTCATGATTCCGAGTCTTCTAGAGAAAGTTATACAAGTTTTGGAAGCTTAAGGTCAAATTCGGCAGCATCTGCGTTACTGGGCCAAAAATCACATTTGAAGGTCTTTCCGATTTTTCCTTGAGCTGGGCTGCATATGCTTGGAAAGATAATTCAAAGAACTTCAAGATCCATATTTTTCCAGATTTTTCAGAATTGAGAAACAAGCCCAAAACGAGCCCAAAAGAAGACTGCAATGCACTGTCAAGCATGACATATGCATGATGAAATGTTATTGATTGTGGGAAAGTTTGGTGAAGCATATTCAATACTTATAATTGGAGTGGAGTTTTGCAGCAGCCAAATGAAGTAAAAGAAGATGAAGTGGGAGCTGCAACACTAAGCTTAAAGACAAGAGGAATTGTTTTCAAATGCAATTGTGTGTTAGGTAAAGTTGGTGAATTAAGTGTTGTAAGTTGGTGAAGTGAGTTTTGTAGGTAGAAGCAATACTTAATTCAGATTTTCACTTCCCCTAGGCCTATAAATAGTGAGTTTCTCCAAGCTTGTAAACACACCCCAAGGGGGGGAGCTCTCAAACATCTCTCTAGAGCTCCTCTCCCTTCTCTCCCTCAAATTCTCTTAGTTTTCCTTTTTAGTTCTCAATTGTTGTAACAAAATCCTTTTGCTAAATTTTCCTTTAAGTTTCTCTTAGTTGTAATTTATTTTTCATTGTAATGTAAATTCTTTTCTTTAGTTTTCAAGTTTAATTAGTTTTCAACTTTCAATTATAGTTCTTATTCTTATTCATTATGCTTATAAGTTAATATGCTTGTTTGAATGATTGATCACCATTAAAACTTGTATGTTAGCTATCTTGGTTTGAATTAAGAGTAGACACCATGCATTAATTCAAATTGAACTATGAATAGGAAGAGTATGTATGGACATTCGACAACAGGGATTAGATACATGCTTGGTTGTTTAAAACATTATTCTTTGCTTAATGGATTTCTAATGCTTAATTTAGGTTCGACAACAAGGATCTAATTAGGGAATTAGGAATACAAGGTTAGGACCAGACATCATGGCTTAATCATACTTTAGCTAGAATCAATTTGTGAATCTGAATTGAACTTGGTAACTAATTTTCTTGAGTTAATTTCTTTTCTTTCTTTCTTGTTTTATTTATTTTCTTTTCATTTCTGTTTTGTGCAGGGAATCAAATTGAATCAATCTATCATCAATCCTCGTGGGATCGACCTCGTACTTACACATGCTATACTATCCAATGGCCCGTACACTTGCGAGTTAACACCTATAATCTAAGTACACCCTAATATTTAAATCAAAACATAAAATTCACCCTATTTAACTACCAAAAAGACCCTGATACACCCTAAACCCTGAAACAATTTGTTGGAGTTAATACTAAGGTCTTTGGAAGTAGGTTTTTTGTTTACGTTTGATATAGTTGAATATGGTGAGTAGGGTGTACTTATTAAAGTTACATTTGTTTCACAATTCAATATATCCTTTTTGATCATTTTATATTAGGGTAAATTAGTAATTCAATAAATAGTTTGGTAGTAGGGTGTACTCAGTTAATTTTAGGGTTCATTTAACAACAATCATTAACTAACTAGCCATATAAGTATAACAAGATGGAGGAAAAAAGAAAATTTATGTACACAACTTTTGCTGCATAACAAAATTCTAGCAATGAAAACAAAGCAAAATCGTAAGCTAGCTTCCAATCATGAAAAATGCTTACAATTAACCTACCTCTTTCCCATATTAAGTTAAACATTTCTTCACCTCCCCATCAATGAAAAAAACAAAAACAAAAAAGAAAGAGTGAAAACTTCAGGAATTAAAGATCAGTTTTGGATTGTCTCCTATTGTGATTCTTGAGTTTTGAAATAAATCTGCCTATCCACAGCTTCCAATATACCATAGTCTGCATCTGAAAGCTTCTCTTCATTATCATCTTCAATAGTAAGATTCAAATCCAGTGAGGCACATGGGCTTTTCTCCTCCAAGTTATGATCATCCTCTTTCTCTTTGGTTACTTCATCCGATTTTCGGCTTCTTGAAGGAGAGCAGGCTGTGGAAACTGAGCTGAAACTTTTAGAACTGAAAATCACAATATCATCCTTAAGAGGAACATGAGTTTCACGTCCGCAAGTGTTATTCTTCCACTTTGAATTGCGTACTTGATACCCTTTTGAGAAGAATAATCAACTTGTTCAAGGTCTTCCATGAAGAACACTCGGTGAGGGTTCTCATTCAAAGCTTCACCAAATCTCTGGACATAACTGCAACCGAACTCATTTCGTGCCCTCTTGTTTTTCGAATATTCTTCAGTGGAGTAAGCTCTTGGTGAAGAAAAGCTGCTAAGGCCAATTGATACAAAGCTGTTCTGAGAGCCAAAAACAAGTCTAGCCAGCTCCCTTGCAATCTTCTGTTTGCCTTTAGAGTCAAAGCCTAGAAAGAATAGCCAACTTTCTTCTTTGTCCTTGTGTTTGAGGTTACCTTTCCTTTGGCTCATTCCAGACCTGCACTTGAGGATCGTTGTGGCGATTTCAGGAATGATCTCTTTCTGCCATGGAACCTTGTCTTCTATTTCTTCACTTAGAACTTTAACATTTTCAGCATTAAACTCCTTGAACCTTCCAAGGACGTTATCCATGTCTTCCATTACCTCGCTTGATGAAGCCAAATTAGGACTAGAGTTAGGATTTGATAAGAGGTCTGGTTTAGTCACATTTTGGTCTTCATAACCGCCATCATCGTTATCTTCAAACCCCCAGAATTGGTATTCTTTTGGTGAGTCTTTGGGTTCATCATCCTTGAATTGTAGGTTGAGGTTGCAATCATGTGAAGAGAGTGGCTTGGAGGAAGTTTGAGATTTTGAAGAAGAATTGAAAATTAGTTCATCTGGATAGTGGGGGTGTTTTTGGGGCGCTGGACTGCACAATAAGTTCCACTTGTTGTAGATATTGTTGACTTCAATACATTCCTGCTTAAAAACAAACAGAATAAACACAAAGGAATATTACATAATTATATCTCAATTTGTGCTAGTGCAGACAATAACTTTATTGATTACTTTATATCACTTTATTAATAAAGTGTCAGAGCCAAGATATAGGCCAACCTTATCATTGTTTCTGTTCTCTTCCCTGCTCTTTTGGAGCCACAAGGGCAAGCTTGAGATGGTGGAAGTGGTGGAAACCTGAACAGACTGATCTTTTGGTGCCGTGGTACTCATATCAGCTTGCAAACAACTGAATTTAAGAAAATACAGACAACCCAAAAAAAAAACAATCAGTCACTTGCTTATGGAAAGAAATAATATTACTCATGACATGCATCTTGAACCAAATAATAGCATTAATCAGCTTCTACTGGTATTAATGTAACAGAAAATTAAATTAACTACAAGTTTAGAAAATTAATTTACCTGTCAAAGTTTAGACTTAAGCTCAGGCTTCCAACTGGGACTGCTCCAGGATGGAGATCCCAAATTTTCTCTAGAGAAGGCTGGCCGGTTTTGCATCTCATGTAAGTCTGGAAAGTTGCAATTCCCATAAGTGACAATCTTCCATCCTCCCCAATTCTGCACACCAATCTCTTAAGCTCCATGATTATTTGCTCCAAATTATGACTGTAACAGTTTCTTTTATGCTCAGC
This sequence comes from Prunus padus, assembly GCA_024362665.1. Lineage (NCBI taxonomy): Eukaryota > Viridiplantae > Streptophyta > Magnoliopsida > Rosales > Rosaceae > Prunus > Prunus padus. The sequence goes on along the minus strand of JANFAM010000017.1, from coordinate 15,441,921 downwards.
ATAATTGGACCAAAACTCAGAAACCCACATGAGATCTCCCAAGTACAAGACAACATTCCCTCTGCCTATGTAGCTTTTAATCAGGCTCCTGAGCTCTACAAATTTCTCTTCAAGCTCTTCTTTGGAGATGCTCCTCAAAGAGTAGAGAGGAACACATATAAACTTCACATACCTCAAATCCCCCTGATCTTGAGCAGCATTAATTATATTTCCTCTCTCAAACTTATCCATCACTCCCCTAGCTACACCTTCAGCTGTAGCCAGACACTCTCCTACAACAACAGTGTTTCTTATTTTCTTGTTCAACATTTCTCTCAATACACTCATTACATCTTCATGCCTAGTTTGATCAAAGTGTTTTTGTTCTCCGACTGCAGGTGGAGACGACACATGATGATGAATACCAATGAGCTCTAGAGGTTGTTTAGCACTGCTATCCTTGGACTGGCTACTAGGACTTATTTGAGTAGAGGAAATGATGTCTAAAGAAACAGAAACAGCTTGTTCTACTCTGCTTTTGACTTGGGGACTAGAGAAACCAGCCTCTCTCATGACTCTACTAACACTTGGGTCATCTAAAATAGAGACTATGAGCTGTTCTAACTCTATCTTTAGGGCCAAAATAGGCTGCTGCTGGTTCTCAACAGAGCCACGGCGTTGGTGAGCCTGAGCACGCTTGAAGGCTGCGACCAACGCATTGGAGAAAAAAGGGTTATTGGAGTAATGAGGGCCAACTATTCCTAGTATGGAGCTTGGGGTTGAAGCAGGGAGGCGGTTGAGGGCCACATTGAAACAAAGCTCAAGAGCCTTGCACTGGAGGGGATGAGAGTGACATTGCAAGCAGGCCCTTCTAAGAAGTCTTGTGGGAGAAGCAAGCATAGCACTTGCCACATGGAGAGGAGTCACTTGGGCATGACCTCGCCGTCTAGCAAGGCTAATCGATTGTTTTATCATGCTTGCAGCCTCCACTGTTAGAGCCTGCTGGACTATGAAAATTCCTGCTCTCATGACCTCTAGTTATATATAAATGTTTGCTTTCTAGCTTAGTTTTCCCAGTAGGTACACAGGAAATTGTATATATAAGGATCACTCTATTAGACTCCCAAAGGGTTGGGATTAATGGGTTTCATTTGGATAGATATATTTTTCTGGGGGCCTTGTTGTTGGTTTAATTTGAAGTAGTTTACATGCTCAGCTGGTTTATATTGAGTTTGATGAGGAGATTGGAGAAGAGTGTGTATGAGAAAGATTATTATGGGATATGTGGGTATGTGCCTTTCTTGTAAGTGAGGGAAATTTTGGCTTTGTATGTGAAAGTAGACTGCATGTGAAGCAACTTTTGCCTCTCTTAATCTCTTTTTCTCCATATAAAGAAGGGGGTTTTGGATAAATAAAAGCAAATGGTTCTCAATGTTGTGGGAAGTATATAAAACATACTTGAAAGCACAAAGAGCTTTAAACACAATGAATGGAATAATCACTTTTCCTTCTTTATACATCAGTGATGTGTTTTAGAAGAATAAACTTGAAACTAGCTAGATAATAGGATCGGAGGAAAAGAGGAAAAAAGAAAAGAGAAAAAGAAAAAGAAAAGAATGCGGAAAGAGAGAAAGGCAATAGGCCAAGCTATGGTAGACCGCCAATTTCGAGGACCTGAGGAAAAGGAGAGAGGACTGTCTGTCTGTTTGAAGGGATTTGGAACTGTTTTGCCCACCTTTTTCTCTCTTCTCGAAGAAGAGGAATAATAATGCCTTTGATGATTGATTGAGTTGTATCTCCACCTTGCATGAAATCCATGAAACTAAACATTCTCTCTCTCTCTCTCTCTCTCTCTCTCTCTATACTTTTATGATTAGTAGTAACCTTTTCTTTCATTTTTTAAAATGGCAACTGAAGCTTTTATTAATCAGTGCACCAGTACTTGTAAATCATCATGCAGAACAGAAGAGCCTCCCCTTCGCAAATAATGTCCTCACTACAAGCTAAAGAAGGGAATGCCTTTCAGCCCGAATACCCTTTATCAAGGGAATCATGTTTGGTAAGTCGGACTGGATTGGACTATTTCAATTAAAATAAAATAGACAACAGTCCAACATATTGTGTCTTACAAGTCTCATTTAGGGGATGAAACTTATAAGGAGGGACTTAGACTCTCAACTCCAACCTGGTTTAATTCAATCCACCAAACTGGGCTCCTTGATCTCCTGATTTGTCTGTTAAGGTTGCGTGCAAAATTTTCGTAAAATTACACAACTCGGATCAGGTGAGAACGGCTATATGGGAACATTAAGTGCGAACTTATATCTAGACCGTTGAATAAACTTGGACGGTTGAGATTAAAAGATCGTTTTAAAGGGTTTCACATAGAAACGGGTCAAACAAAACCCATATATCTAATTGAGACCCCATCCAATCCAACTTCTCTATAAGACTCCACTGGAACAATTATTTTTTCTCAAACAAATAAGAGACTCTAAATCAGGAGTTAATCAATACCCACCAACCCCATCCCACCATCATCCCTCTGTTTCTTCTCCCCCACCCACCCTCATCTTTCTCTTTTCCCATTCTCTTTTTGACATCCACCAAACCCAAGTTCCATATCTGAATTTTTTTAAAGCATACTGATTTTACAAAAAAATTAGATTTGAGATGGTTGTGGGATTCTTAGGAGAGATATGAGAGGTGAGGAGTGGAGGATGAGATATGGGTTGGGTTTCGGGTGGGTGTTGGGTGGGAAGGGGTGGACCGAGGTGGGGCGGTGATGGCTAGGAGGGGATGGGGAGGCGTCGGGTCTAGATTGATGCCCTTTGTTTTGATTTTACTTACTGGAATGATTTATATAGAATCGGCTGCTCAACTCCATTTTTGTGTTTTTCCAATATGGATTTCTTGGATTTTGGTATCTTATTACGTATTTTGGGTTGTTGATTTGTTGATTTGTATGTCGTCCAATAATTAGGTTGTTGATATCTTATTATGTAATTTGGGATGCATCTCTATCTCACTCCCTATTTGATGCCCTTAGCCTGTTGTAGACAATCTATTTATCTTCAACTTTTTCTGATTTAAAGTTGAAGATAATCTACTCATCACCCAATTTGGTTTAAAATTCAGGAACATGAGAAACCATCTCTTACGTGATAAACTTTTTTGTATCCTGGAATCATTGTGTATCATGCTTGTTGCATATTTCAGGCTGTCTATGGGGATAATGGGTCATTTATGTATCATCATGGCTATGGTTATGCACCCTAGAACACATGCAACATCTCTATTGAATCACTATGGTTATTGAATTTTTGGTAAGTCAAAATTATATTTTAAATATCAACACATGTAGAAAACGTCATAATGAGTTTGTAGAATTTTTTGGGGTATTTTTCTGCTTTTTCATAAATTTAGTACAAATTTTGGATGTTAAAGCATTAAAAATAGTAATAAATGGAAGAAAATGACAGGTGGCGATACTGAATGGTGCATCATTAGTACTTAGGACATGTGTCATTCTCGCGTAGCGCCATGTGTCATTAGAGTTTCATTTTGTGTGTATTTATGTTAATAAATACATTAAAAAATGATTAAAAAATCATTAAAATACACACAAAAATTTATTCAAACTCCTTGCGACATTATCTTCGACTATGAAGCGTGAAATTTCAATTTTGAGTTTGGAAAATTTGAAGTAATAATGAGGGGAAGAGTTGTAATGATGAAGGGTAATGATCTTTACACTTGGCGTTATACAAACTTGACTTTGAAAATTATTTAATTTTTTTATAAGTCAAAATTATTTTTTAAATCTCAAAACATGTAGAAAATGCCACAAGGAGTTCGTAGGATTTTTTTTAGGGTATTTTTCTGCTTTTTAATAAATTTATTATGATTTTTGAAAGTTAAAACATTAAAAAATAGTAATAAATGGAAGAGAATGACAACTGGCAGCACTTGACTAGTGCATCATCAGTACTTCAGACGTGTGTCATTCTCGCATAGCGCCACGTGTCCTTAGAGTTTCATTTTGTGTGTATTTATCTTAATAAATACATAAAAATGATTAAAAAATCATAAAAACACACAAAAAAAATTTCTACAAACTCCTTGCAACATTATCTTCGACTATGAAGCGTGAAATTTCAATTTTGAGTTTGGAAAATTTGAAGTAATAATGAGGGGAAGAGTTGTAGTGATGAAGGGTAATGATCTTTACACTTGACGTTATACAAACTTGACTTTGAGAAATTATTTAATTTTTTTATACATTAAAATTATATTTTAAATCTCAAAACATGTAGAAAGTGTCACAAGGAGTTCATAGAATTTTTTGGGGTATTTTTATGCTTTTAAAAAAAAAATTATTATGATTTTTGAAAGTGAAAGCATTAAAAAATAGTAATAAATGGAAGAGAATGACAAGTGGCAACACCTGACTGGTGCATCATCAGTACTTCAGACGTGTGTCATTCGCTTAGCGCCACGTGTCATTAGAGTTTCATTTTGTGTGTATTTATCTTAATAAATATACAAAAAATGATTACAAAATCAGAAAAATACACATAAAATTTTTACAAATTCCTTGCGACATTTTCAACATCTTTTGAGACTTAAAATAAAATTTTGATTAAGATAAAAATTCAAATAATTTATCAAAGTCAAGTTTGCTTCTATTGTAACAATAACAACTAAGCAAAGATCACAAGTGTTCATCACTACAACTATTTCTCCAATTATTACTTCAAATTTTCCAAAGTCAAATTATGATTTTCAAGCATCACAAATGGAAATATCAGTTATCCTTGCTTGTATTATATAAGCAACCGAACAGAGAGATAAAGGGTTTGTAGGACATACAACAACATTGAAAAGAGTGGACTTACCGACATTAGGGAGGCCAACGATGCCGGCTTTGAGGCTCATGCTTATCTTGGATGAAGACGCGCAGAAGCGCCGCCCTCTGCTTAAACCAGTCCCTATGACTCCCATCAGCGATAATGGTTCCTCTGCCTCCTTTGGAACAAGGAGAGATGGAAGTAGCTGATCGCATAATGTTATACAAGCCATTGGAGCTTGAAAGAACTACGTAACCCAAATTCAATCAAATAAAATCAGAAATGCAATTAGAATCTTGGATTCAATTAAATAAAATCACATACATACAGAATCCAAATAAAAATAAACATTCACATAGAATCCACAATACAAGCAAGCTACAGACATCTAGAATTCAAATAAATCCTAAACTGATACCAAAACTTTGAATCAAGCATGGAGGTTAGGGCTTTACAAAATCACACCTTGAGAACTGTCACTCAGCCTTCACCTTCAAAGCAATTGGCCTCGAGCAATTGTCTTATGGCTGATGAGGAGAAGAAGCTCTTGAATGTTCCAGTGAGAGAGAAGCCATAGATTGTGAGAGCGGGAGACAAGAAGCCAGAGAAAGAGAGGGAGGGTTTCGATGGGATTTGATGAGATAGAGAGAGAGAGAGAGAGAGAGAGAGAGAGAGAGAGAGAGAGAGAAAGAGAGAGAGAAATTTGCGAAGTCAGAGAAGGAAGAGATCTGAGTGAGCATTTGGGATTAAAGAATGAGTTAGAGATTGGAGATAGAATATGAGGCTTCTGTAAGGGAGATAGAATTTGACCCCAATAAAAAGACGCACCAAACTTAAATTTGGTGAAAAAAGGGCGGCACGTGAAAATTTTTGGGGAAAAAATTACAAATCTATGACGTATATGCTACGTCGTCAAAGTGCTAAAGATTCTATGACGCGGAAGACGCGTCATTGTAAATATAATTCTATGACACGGAGGATGCGTCGTTAAGTTAATGACGCATTGACGACGTCGTTAAACTATAAACCTATTAATGACGCGGATCCAACGTCGTCTAAAACCTCTAGAATCCATGACACACATTTTGCGTCATTGAAAATAATTTTAATGACGTGTCTAGCGAATGTCATGATAAGAGTGTCATAAAATCACTTCAATGACACATTTTAAAAACACGTCATAATTTATGACATTTAATGACGTGTATTTTTGATGCGTCATTAAATCTATGTCATCAAAAGTCCTTTTTTTTGTAGTGAGGCTAAGGGCATCAAATAGGGAGTGAGATAGAGATGTAGCCTAAATTACAGAATAAGATATCAACAACCTAAATTATTTGATGGCATACAAATAAGCAAATCAACAACCCAAAATACATAATAAGATAAAAAAATCCAAGAAATCCATATCAGAAAAACACAAAAATTGAGCAGCCGATGCTATAGCCTGGAAATCCGTGGCCGTGTTATAAAGAAATAGAAAATCGACGGACATGATAACCGAATCATATGAATTCCTTTTCGAGAAGCAATGGAGTCGGTTATTTTTGACAGCCCAAAGAAAAATAAGAAAACAGAGTTCCAAAATCATAAAATTTTGGAGATAAAATAAAAACTATTCGTTAAATCTGAGGGTTCAAGAGGATGGAATCAAGAAAAGGGTATGCCAGATTTTGAAGATCTTGAATATTTTGCTAACCTATCACTAGTTGGGTTTTTTTATTGTCATCTAATAAAGCAAAAAGGTTAATTTGTAGTTGGTACAGAGAAAATGGTAGGAGGGAAAGGAAGAAGAAGATGGAGATAGACAGGTCGAAGATGAGATGTGCAATGCAGGTAGGGACGAAGATGGAAAATTGAAGAAAAAAAGGAAATGTCTGATGGGTCTTAGTTGGGTATATGGGTTTTGTTTTACCCGTTTGTATGTGAAACCTATTAAAACCATGTTTTAATCTCAATCGTTCAATTTAATCCAAAAGTGTTCTTATATAAAATTCTCATTTATTGCTCTCACTAGATCCCGACCCAAACTTACATAGCCGTTGGTTGCTTGGGTACAAGTGGAGCCCAAATCTGTATGTGTAATGACATGCATGACTTCCTTGAACTTATTGGGCTTCAGCCTTTAGTTATTTGTGGCCCCCAACAACAACATTGCTATTCCTATGCACTTAAAACTAGGTCTGTTTTCAGTCCCGTTACCGTACCGAAATGAGGGAACGTTCTGGCAACTGACCGAGAGGCTGCAATATGGAGAAAATGCGAACCACCGCCACATTGCCGTCAACTGGTTACTGGCTATTTCAGTTGCGGTTGTTTCGTTCGGCAATGGTCGGTCACCGGTTAACCGCAACAACCACAAACTAGAGAGAGAAGATGAAGAAGAACAAGAAGAAAGCATAGGGAGAGAGAGGCATAAAAGATAAGGAGAGAATAAGAAGAAGAAGAAAAAGTCGAATAAGAGAGAAATCGAATATTTTGATGAAAAAAAAATGGAAGGTTGTATATACTTTCAGTTAGGAAGATTAATAGAGTACAATAATGTTGAATATTGGTTCCCCATGATGTGGGAGAAAGAAAGGAACCAAAGGGGCTGCATGAAGACGAGCAACAAAAGGAAGAAAAGAAGCAGGGACCAGTTGGATTGATCAACTGACTAGTTAGTTTCTTGATGAAGGCTCAAGGTGGATTTCTACTCCAAGCCACTGATCGCCCAATCCCGACAGCTGGTCGTTATGTGAACAGTGTTGCGCACTTTTTGGAGTTTTGGCATGTTTTAACGTGGTTTCCTATTATTTTTGGGTTTTATAGTCTAATTTAATAAGATTTTAGTTTCCTATTCATAATTAACTTGTAATCCAAGTCTTACGTGTTATAAGTAGGATTTTTAGGGCTAGGTTAATTGTAAGAGAGAGTTAGACAAGTGAAGACTCAAGATTGAGAGTTTTCAAGAGAATTCAAGAGGGTGAATTCTTGGGGAGGTCTAGCATCAAAGGGTTTAAGCAAAGGTGTGAGAGAAATTAATACCTAGGGTTTGAGAGAGTAGAGAGCTAAGGGGTTCTTCATTGTAACCAAAGTTGTTCCTATTATTCTAATGAAATTTCTCAAGAGGCTCACCAAAGCGGACGTAGGCAATTATATTATATCTTGCGAAAATTCTACAATGCGTTGATGTATCAATACATCAACGATTTCAACCGTTGGATTTAAAAGTTTTGATCTAATGGCTCAAAATAATTTGTGAAGAAAAACCACTAAAATCACTCAAAAACTGGATAACCTGCTATAGTGGGTTTCTTTGCCTCCCACAGTGAAAGTCGCATACCAATAACAAAGATGAGCTTTCTTCTTCAACCTGGAGGCAAGCTCGGTCCCAAACCCACACCAAAAACCATGGCTTCTTTTCCTTAGGTACCAACCACCTAACCAACGACAACCCCATCATCATCGGCAACCATGGCTTCTCCCTCCTCTCTCCCAATCTCACTCAGATCCTCTTCTCTCTCTCAGATCTCTCTGCCTCTTTGGGCTTTAATCTAAGGTATGAAAATCCATGGCTTCTCTTCCTTAGGTACCAACCACCCACCTAACCAACGACAACCCCATCATCATCGGCAACCATGGCTTCTCCCTCCTCTCTCCCAATCTCACTCGAGATCCTCTTCTCTCTCTCAGATCTCTCTGCCTCTTTGGGCTTTAATCTAAGGAATGAAAATCCCTAAGCCTTCGATGTTTGGGTGTTTCGATTTGGTGTTTTTTGACTGGTTTAATTTGTCGGTATTTGATATTTAGACTATTTTTGTTTCTTTATTCTTTGTATTTTTGGTTTTGATGTTATTGTTGCTAGTAAATGAAAGAGAAGCTTTGAAATAAAAGGGGAGAGAAATAAGAGGGAATGTATTTTACTGTTCTGTTCTTGTGCATTTGAATTGTTACTGATTTTTCTTTTATTGGCACATGTGATTTTGTGTGTATGAAAATCATGGGTTGCATGAACTATACTAGCTAGACAACCATGGGGGTTTAGTTAATTAATTGTAACATGTGCTACATTTTTGGAACCAAGGATCAATTAACAAGACATTAGTTTTGGGGAGATTCGATCAGGAACTAATTAATCTTTCAAAAGAAAAACAAAAGCGAGAAGTGGGTTTTGGTCATAATGTAACATTGGAATTTACATATATTGAAAGCGAGTAATCATAGCTAGGCATCATTGTTTTACATATGCACTTAAAATTTACCTAAGTAATTTTTTCAGCATTGTTTTAATTACTAGCTAGCTTGAAATATTGGTTTACGATTTAGGTCATCAGGATTCTATTGCCCATGTAATGGTTGATGCCAAGTAACTCGTGCGTATATTACATATTGGATCCGTGGATGTGCTTAAAATAGGTACGTAGTGCAATCGCTCTTGGTTTGCTTTCATTCATTACAAAATATGTACATTGTGCGACGCGTCGTTGTAACATGCAAAATATGCATTTGCACGTTATAATTAGAAATGTAGACAGTGAGTCGATTTTACATGTTGAAGTGTGCAATTTCATATAAAATCTGCAATTGCACGTGATAACATGCAAAATCGACTCACCGTATGCAATTCAATCTAAGTCGATAAATATGATCTGCCCTTTGTAAATGGTGATCCATCTTTTGTAAATCATTTTTGTTTGTCATGTACAAAACTTATGATTATGAACGAGGGCAAGGCCCTCTTTTGTAAGGCCAAATACCATATAAATCATGTTCTTTATTTTGTACATAATTAGGCGTAATGGAAGTTATGCATAGTTTGGATGCGTAAATAAATTACATAAGCATATCTCCGTCGAACACATACAAGTGACTTCGTAACACGCAAAAAGAACTGATAGTTTGAGCTATCTAGTTAAAACACATGTAATATCTGAATTTACAAAATTGATGTTATCTTAATGGCATTGATTAGTGACTATCATTTTTTCTTATTGGCCATCATGAAAAATCTTCCTAAAATCATGCTCTATAGCAAGACTGTGGATTTTGTCTTGCCTTTTATTTTTATGGAAGAACATATATGTTATATATGCACTACTTAATTAGTCGGTAGTGGTAGTGCATTGCTCATAAAAGAAGCAAGGGGTATTTTGCTAATAATATATGTATTATAATTTTTGGGTAAATTGTGGTACACCCCGAACTAGGACCCTTGTTGAAATTAACCCCCTGAACTAAAAAATCAGCCAATTTAATACCCATATTAATTAAAATCGCCGATTTAACCCTTGCCGTTAAGTTTTTCGAGTTTCATCCCTTGTCTCTTTCTCGAGATGATGCTTGAAATATAGCATGGTCCATGGGAGGAATGCGATGGAGCTATGGAAGAGATTCAGGGGTGAGAGATGAGTGATTGGGCCAGCGGGATGGGAAGGAGAGAGAGGGGTGGGTGTGGGTGGCGGCAAGGGTCTAGGGGTGGGTGATGGGTTGGGATTTTTTGTTTTTTAATTTTCAGATTTTTGTTATTATTATTGTATTTTAAAGTTTTTAATAATAATAATAATAAATTTAAATAATAAGTCGCATGAATGACAGGTGACTTTTTAAACAGAATAGTGGATGAAATGTGATAAAATCTAACGACGGGGTTGAAATTGGCTATTTGTTTTTCTTCAAGGACTAAATTGGCTGATTTTTTGGTTTAGGGGGTTAATTTCTACAAGGGTCATAGTTCAAGGGGTAAAACGGCTGAAAGTCCTAATTTTTTTTCCTTATATATTGTATTACCCTCTAAACTACCACCTCTTTTCCTTTAAAGGACCCTCAAGCAGAGTGGAGATAGAATGGAGAGATTTTTTAGACCATTGTTGAAGGAGATAATCATTGTCAACTATGGGAGATAAGCCTTCGAACTCTCCAATTCTTGATGGGTGGAAGTAAAAGAGTGAGGTCCGAAAGGACGGATCCACATTCTCGGTAACTACACATAGACCCGGCAATATCGTACACGACCCGATAACACGACACGAATTCGCAAAAAAATTTCAGTTTTCGGGTTCGTGTTATCGGGTCGTGTTGCTATCGTGTTGACCCGTTAGCCACACGAATTGTTATCGTGTCGTTTCATGTTAATTCGCGAAAACACGAATCAACCCGTTAAGCGGGGGTATTTTTGTAATTTTATATTCTAACCTTACTTACCAACCCTAGCTATCTGTCTTCATTCTTCATCATTTTCAGCCGCCAGCCTCCTTCCTTCAGTTCACTCTCTCTCTCAAAACCTCATCTTCTTTTCTCTTCTTCTTGCGATCTTCTTTTTCCTTCTCCTCTCATCTTCTCTTCTTGTTTGTTCCAACACGGGCTTCCTCATCTTCTCTTCAAGTATGGCAACAATGGGCTCGCGTGGCTTCTCAGGTAACTAACTACAATGAGTTTTCGTTTTTCATGATAATAATATCCCCATTTCATTTATGGAAACAGAGTTCATTTGGTTTATTCCCTTGCTTTTGAAGAAGAAGAAAAAAACTGCTATGGCGTTTGCTTTAATTTTCTGTTGTGAAACAGAAACTTCTCCTTGACCACAAAGCATCTAATCTGACTCTTTGTGCTCTTTTTTGTATAGTGTAAGTGTAAGTAAAACCCACAATCAAATTTAGAAAGCTACATGCAGATCTAATTTATTTTGGCTTAATGTTATGTATAACGGTTTACGTTTATGAAAATGGAGCAGGGATGTACATGGCTTATTCATACTGCTTGTTTTTGTGTTTTATGCAAAGCATAAATGTTAAATGGTCCTGATGAGGAACGCAGCAGCGGCAGAGCCAATTATAATGTGGCTAAGCAGCCTAAGAGGTATTGTAAATTGTAGTAATAAATCTGGTATAAGTTTGTTGATGAATTGATTGTTTTGGTTTGCTGGGTTTGTGATTTTGTGTGAATTATGAAAAGGGGTTTGTGAATTCTTATGTGGTTTTAAGACTAGGCAATATAAGAGGGTGAAATATATGAAACTGCTTGGACTTGTTTATGTAGCTATCCTTTTGGGCCATTTGACTGAAAAAAGTGCGCCCTTTGGAATAGAGATAATGGCATTGCTTTCATGTTTCGCTTTTGTTACTGGTTGAAGACGACGGTGGGCTACCTTTATAGGTTTTCTTGCACAAATGAGTGAAATAAGCTAGTTGGGTGTGTGTGATTAGTGATTATTGGTTTTCTTCACCCAAACAAAACATCTTTATGGAGTGGCAGATATTTCTATTGGCTGATACACGCCTGGCAGCACTGGATTTACAAACAACCTGAAATCCAAATCGATGCCAAATGTAAAATGTAAAATGCAAGTTTTAACTGATAGGTTATTGATATTTGACCAAGTGTGCTGAATAAATAAGCTGAGCTGCTTCTTTCTGTCGTTAGGTAGCAACGCAGATTGCTGAGGAATTGGCAAGAGCTTGCCGTCTTGGGGTGGAGGTGTTTCCTGAACTTGCATTTCTTTTTTAACAATAGTTTTTACTTTCAATCCTTCATAATATTTGTGTTTTTCTCCTAACTGAAATTTTTGAATCTATTCTTTGTAAACTAATCATAGTTTTCTATGTTTTTTTCTTGCAGGAAAATTGCAAGTGAAATGTTGAAGTTTGGATCATGTTCATGGATGGATGCTATGCTATGCTACTTCATACATACTTGTTATTTTTCCTTTTTGTTATCTCAAGTTTGGTGTAAATTATTAATACATTTTTAGCTTTTCTTTGGAATTTTTTGGGCATGTATAATGTATTGTTTGGAGATATTTTTGTTATCTCAAGTTTGGTGTAAAGGTTTAATACATTTTTAGCTTTTTTTTTGAATTTTTTTGGGCATGTATAATGTATTGTTTTTAGATATTTTATTTTAAGATTTTAAATTTTATTTTTAAAAATTGTTTATTTTTCTTATCGTGTGAATCGTGTCGTGTCGTGTTATTCGCGAATTGAAACGGGTCGTGTTCGTGTTGGGCATTCTCAACCCGTTTTCTTATCGTGTCGTGTCGTGTCAACCCGTTAAGAAAAGCGGGTTGACACGAACATGACACGAACACTGCTAACACGACACGAATGCCAGGTCTAACTACACACATGATTCCCAGGCTATGTTCTTTATTTATTGATTTTCTTGTTCTGTTCTAGTTCTGAAGCGGTTTAATAAACATTCTCTACCCATGCATGATTTGCATTATTGCTGTAATAGGTTTTAGTTTTGGTGGTAGATTGACTTAGCTGATCTAATTCTCATTTTGTAAAGTATTCATATCAACTCCTAGTAGTTGAAATCTCATTTATTTTTTATTTAACTGAAATCTCATTTATTTCGTTACTTAGCACAAACCTCATTAATTTCTCTAATAATGATCTTATTATGTTTTATCATCGGAAAATTGACATAATCTTGTCCATTAGAATCAAAGTTTTCACCTGCATAAGCCTAATAAATTGGGAAGGTCCTGTTTCTAATTGAAACATGCATGTTGGATTGCTTTTTGGATGTTGGGTGCAACCCTGAGTCAAATTTTGCATGTTGAAGGGTGCAATTTCATATAAAACCTGCAATTGCACGTTATAACATGCAAAATCGACTCACCGTGTGCAATTCAACTTAAGTCGGTAAATATCATCCGCCCTTTGTAAATGGTGATCCATCTTTTGTAAATCATTTTTGTTTGTCATGTACAAAAGTTATGATTATGAACGAGGGAAATGCCATCTTTTGTAAGGCCGAATACCATGTAAATCATGTTCTTTATTTTGTACATAATTAGGCATAATGGAAGTGATGCATAGTTTGGATGCGGAAATAAATTACATAAGCATATCTCCATTCGAACACATACAAGTGACTTTATAATGCGCAAAAAAAAAACTGGTAGTTCGAGCTATCTGATTAAAACACATGTAATATCCGAACTTACAAAATTGCTGGTTCATGGATTGCCTTTTTCTAATTCAGTAACCGCTTCATTCACCTGGATTGTGTCCTACTTAGTTGACCCAGCGTCAACATGCTGGGCATATTTCCTAAAAAGTTCAAAGCATATCTCAATCCCGCCGTGGTACAGTTCATTTTTGACATGAAAATACTCCTTTGATTTATTGTACCGGATGACCGCAGGATCGCTCTGCCTTGCAATTTTTTTAAAATCAAAATCAAAGTTGGAAATTGTATCAACAATATTGTTGTTACTCACCTTGGTGGATGACATAAGTACATGATGGACTTCACAAACTTTTCGAACTATGTAATTAGTAGGATAAGTTGGATCATCAATAAACTTGTTTTGCGTTGGTGTATTGGATCCCATTGAGCTAGAAACATAATAATTTGACATTGTGATGGAGGGGTTGCTAGAACTATAAATGCATTGTTGACCTCCCTAACGCAACATTTGCGTTCGGGCAGTGAAATGTACGTATAAATTGTAAACGCGCATTTTTGAGCGCCTTTACTCATGAACGAGGGTCTTTACGCCCTGAACGCACACGTGTCGTTTACATAGTAAATTATGTGTTCATGTTGTAATTTACCATTTTAACACATATTTTACATCTGAAACGTAACATTTGCGTTCGCGAAGTAAAAGATACGCTTAAATTGTAAAAGGGCATTTCAGGCCCTTTACTCATGAACGAGGGTCTTTACTCCCTGAACGCAGAAGTGTTGTTTAAATGGTAAATTATGCATTCGTATTGTAATTTTACTATTTTAACACATATTTTACCTCCCAAATGCAACATTTACGTTTGTGGAGTAAAAGATACGTTTAAATTGTAAAAGGGCTTTTCAGGCCATTTACTCATGGACGACGGTCTTTACTCTCTAAATGTAGAAGTGTCGTTTAAATGATAAATTATGCGTTCATGTTGTAATTTACCATTTGGACGCATGTTTTACCTCCCAAATGCAACATTTGCGTTCGGGGAATAAAACGTGCGTTTGAATGGTAAAATACCACATGAACGCCTTAATTACCATCTAAATGATACTCGTGCGTTGAGGGAGTAAAGACCCATGTTTGTGAGTAAAGGACATAGGAAATGTCAAAAATGTCATTTTATCATCTAAACACATGTTTTACCTCCCAATGGCAACATTTGCATTCGGGGAGTAAAAAGTGCGTTTAAAGTCTAAAAGCGAATTTTTGGGCGCCTTTACTCACGAACGATGTACTTTACTCCTTGAACACATAAGTCTCGTTTAAATGGTAAATTGTGTGTTCGTGTTGTAATTTACCATTTCAACGCAGGTTTTACCTCCCAAACGCAACATTTGCGTTCGGGAAATAAAATGTACGTTTAAGTGATATATTACCACATGAACGCCTTAATTACCATCTAAACGATACTCGTGCGTTGAGGGAGTAAAGACCCACGTTTGTGAGTAAAGGTCATAGGAAATGTCAAAAATGTCATTTTACCATGTAAACGCATATTTTACCTCGCAAACGCAACGTTTGCGTTCGGGGAGTAAAAAGTGTGTTTAAATTGTAAAAGCAAAATTTTGGGTGCCTTTACTCACGAACGAGGGTTTTTACTCCATGAACGCAGAAGTCTCGTTTAGATCGTAAATTGTGCGTTGAACTCATAATTTACCATTTAAACGCATGGTTTACCTCCCAAACGCAACATTTGCGTTTGGGTACTAAAAAGTGCGTTTAAATTGTAGAAGCAAAATTTTGGGCGCCTTTACTCACGAACAAGGGTCTTTACTCCCGAACGCATGAAGTCTCATTTAGATAGTAAATTGTGCGTTCAAGTTGTAATTTACCATTTGAATGCACGTTTTACCTCCCAAACGCAACATTTGCGTTTAGGGAGTAAAAGTGCATTGAAATTGTAAAAGCAAATTTTGAGCGTCTTTACTCATGAACGATGGTCTTTACTCCCGAACGAAGTGTCGTTTAGATGGTAAATTGTGTGTTCAAGTTATACTTTACCGTTTAAACTCATATTTTACCTTCCAAAAGTAACATTTGTGTTTGGGGAGTAAAATGTGCGTTTAAATTGTAAAAACACATTTTTGGGTGTCTTTACTCATGAACGAGGGTCTTCACTCCTTGAACGCAGAAGTGTCGTTTAAATGGTAAATTGTGCGTTAAAGTTATAATTTACCATTTGAACACATGTTTTACCTCCCAAACGCAACATTTGCGTTCGTGGAGTAAAAAATGCATTTAAATGGTAAAAGCGCATATTTTCCCTCCCAATTGCAACTTTTTATGGGTTCATGTTGTAATTTACCATTTTAAAGCATATTTCACTCATTCCTTTGATAAGGAATGTCATTCAAGTGGTAATTGAAACATTCATACAGTATTAGTTAACCCCATGTATATAATTACTTGTAATTGCATTTTTAAAAGTAATATAACTCCACAATTTTATGGTTTATAGTTTAGGATTTTTAATTAGACTTGTATAAGAAATCTTGTACAATCGTAGGCGTAAAGCGTGGTAAAACTATATGTGCACACTTTTGTGCCTTATGCATCAAACAATTGACATTTTTGTTTCAATTTCAAAGATCTCTACACCAAAAATCAAAAATCCTAATTCATAAATTCATAAAGGCCACTCAAAATCAAATATTTAAATTGAAATCGCAATTCAAATTCAAGTATGTATTTAAATTTAAATCTAAATATATACTACATGGCTTGTTTCATTATCACGTTGAAAGATAACGAGTAATGTATATCGTTCATATATATTTGATCGATTCTATTGAGGGATTACTTAAATAAATTTATTTGAGGACACCATTTAGGGTATCCTATGAATTTTCTTTCAAAGATCCAAACGAGCTAATTTTTAGGTCTTCATTCATAGATCATCATTGCAAAAATTAGACAAATCGGAAACTGTTTAGACATCCAATTGTGTCCTACAAAATCAATGAAAGCGGTGCGGGAAGAAATCTAAATTTTCAATAATTTAATTAAGTGGTTAAATGATATTGGATTCAAGTTATATTTTGTAGGGATGATCTTTAAATGAATATCTACAAAATACACGGTTTGGATTAGTGAAATACAATGCGGAGTGGGTACTCTGAGATTGTCTCTTAAATAACCTCAACGGAAGCTCTCAATATTCTTTGATAAGGAACGTCGTTTAAGTGGTAATTATACTTCATATACTTCATATATATATTTGATCATTGTACTATACTATGTACAAGTTTTCTTATAGTTAACAAGTACTAGAAAAAAAAATCTAGTTTTTATATTGAACATTTTGGTATTTAACTTTCTCAAATTGAAACGTTAAAACTTATAAATTTGATTTGTAATTTGCATGATGATTGATGATGATTTTAGTATGGCATTAAGTAATGGAAGGTAACATTTTTTGCACATGACACTTAAAATCTCAAGATTGAAATCAAATTTACTAGATTAGTATTAAAAATGATATTTTTAATACTCAAAATAAAGTGAATTAACTTTGATTTGTTCTATTAATTCTTTTGTGATTTGCTTCATCATCATTAATATATTTTTCATAATAAAAATTTCATAAAATAATCATCTTTTTTTCTTCTTGAAAATAACTAAGATGAAAGACTTTTTTAAAACCATAAAGTGAAATCTTTTTTTTTGTTGGACCATAAAGTGAAATCTTATGCATATTGTATTAGCTTGACAAAATAATATTCTTTAATAGACTAAGAAATATTAAAAAGAATAAAACAATCCTTATAAAAATTGACAGACTGACCCAAATTCCACTTTGGAATCCGAGCCGAACCCTGTGCGTGTCCGACACTGGCAGATGCCGGCACAAATGACCTAATTGCCCATCTACTACAGTTTCAAAGAAATTCAAGGTTCGACTTCTACCAGAAAAATTCGTGAGTCTCCCGTAATTTGATCACTTCCAAAATCTTCATCTGTCAAACAAGTACACATTAAATCAACCCAACTGCCAGCATGCTTCACCATACAATCAAACAGTTAATTTACATCCTAGGGCAATTTCTCAGAGCAATCTACTAAGAGTTTACAAGAAAATTTAGTTGGTTTACAAAAGATGCCCTACCTCGTGTGAGGAAGGAGCGGAGCGGGAATTCTGCCCTGTGGTGGTCTCCTAGTGCACGCCTATTGCTTGGGGGCGCAAAACATTTTAAAAGGGTGAGTGGACAAAAAGAAAGTTTTACAAAATAGCGTAAAAACATACTAACCCCTTGTTAAAACATTTAGAAAACAATTAGAGATATAATCGTACTGTAAAGATAAACATGTATAAAACATATTTATATAAGTTTCAAATCAGAATTCTCATTTAGTAATGTAAACCAAGTTAATTCAATAAAAAGCAATTAAAATAAGAATTTCCGAAAAGACTTTTCAATTTCCACCTAAGCGTACCCTTTTCCAATATTCCGTCAATTCCAATATTTAACCGTCAATTCCATATCCTCGTAAGACTTGGTGACACAAAGTCGGTCCGAGCCACGCCCTCGCTACTTAGGAGACACATAGTCAACCTAAGCCGCGTCCTCGCTAGACTCGGAAAACACAAAGTTTACCCGAGCCGCGTCCTCGCTCCGCACGGTTCGAGCGTCCCCGAGACTCGTGGGCGTGAGTCATGCGCGCAGACTTAAACCGAAGGCAACAATAGGTCCGTAGACCGGTAATCACCAATATCAATATTTCTATAATCCGTAAGCAACATAACCTTTCCAAGGCAACATTCATTCGAGGCAACATCTAGGGTACCGAAGGTGGTTTAAAACCTTTCATAAATCATTTATATATAAAACAAATCCTCACATTTCCGAGCCATTCAACTTTCACAATATTAAACATAAATATCATTTTCCAATTCAATTCCATGCTCGGAACAATATTCATAACAAATATTTCAAATAAACGATTGAGATCAATTTCAAGCTTAAACAGTAAATCATAAAGTTCATTTCAAGAAATCAATATTTGCTCGAAATGGAAATCATAAATGAATATTCCTGAAAATCAATTAAATTCTATTATGCAACTTAAAGCTATTATTTGGAAATAATTAAATCCATAATAAACTTTTAATAAAACGTTTATTGCATAAAACTCGTTTATAAAATAAAGTCCACTCACAACCTGGTCAGTGCTAATTTGGACCTTTCAAGGTCCCTCTGCAGTCCGCTTTGAGCAGTGCACGATTAATCATCACAATATTTTATTAATAAAATTGCTCAATATAATATTTAATTAAAAACCCCGACCCCAGGCTCCTAAAAGTGCGTGCACTAAATTTAAGATATTCATATGCCCACATAAGCTTTTCCAATGCTTAGAATGGTCGGGAGTGCCTCGGGACTCAAAAAGCGCTAAAGTCCCAAAAGTCAACACGGGACCAGTGGGGTCCACTACGTCGAAATTCTGATCCGAAAGTTCCTAAAAGTTCCAAAGTGCCTAGGACACATGTCCCGAAAGTTTGATCTCGATCGGACGGCCAGATTGCTCACGATCGCACGATCGACGGTCGAATGATTTTTCGTAACCCTAACCCTAGGGTTGGCATTTTCGAGTATCAGGACTCCGATTCACGATCCGTCGAATCCTACCCGACCCTAAAAATACGGGAACCAACATACTAAGAATTGAGACCGATCCAACGGTCTGAACATATCGAACCCGGATAACGCGCATAGGCGTAAATCAGTTTGATCGTCAAACGAACTCCAGTGAAATCCGAAGACGCCACGCGCTCGTGACGATGTAAGGATTAAAGTAGCAGAAAGTTTGACAATTAAAAGTGGGCGGCGCGTGAGAACACGCACTGGCAGTCCCGATAGCTTTAAAAAGCGATAAAATTGGGCGTTCGGAAAAACTCCAAACCGGGAGCTATCCTTCCGCCTACCACAAGTTCTCGGCCTCCCGAACACAATTTTTAACTACGGGAAAGTCAATTTCGGACCCTAAGTGGGTCAAATCTCGATCACAAAACTGGCTGAAACTTAACTTCGAATTTAAACCTATCTACGCTGCGATTCGATCTGCACCTACCCATCCAACAGCTAGAACACGAAAAATAGGTGGAGATTCATACCTTACACGTCCGATTTGGTTGCCGGAGGACGACGAACGGAGCCGACGAAGTTTCAGTCAAGATTGGGTGTTTTCGGGCTGATTCCGGCGAAAATTGCGGCTGCCGGTGGCTGGGCTGTGGAGGGACGAGGAGCTAGGGTGGTGGTGGTCCAAACCCGACCGGTCTTGAGGGTTGAGGTGGAGTGTGGTGGTTGTTATAGTGGTGAGAAGGTGAGAGGGTTGGAGAGGTTTCGGGAGAGCAGATTTTTAAATCTGCTTCAGTTTTTTTTTTTTTTTGACTGCTGACTTTGGTTAATTACCATTCTGCCCCTGACACAATTTTAATCGTAGCTTCTTCAATAAAACTCCTATTCAAGTTCACAATATACGCACGAACTCAGACGACGGTTGACGTAACGGCGTGGCCATTGCTTCACCAAATTCTTTCCCGAACAATAAAAGTTAATTTTAAACTCATTAAAATAATATTGGGGCAATTTTGTCTTTTTCTTTAATAAATTTATAATTAAATATTAATTTAGATTTGGGTTGTTACAAAAATAATAATTAAAGAATAGAACAAGATAAAACATGGAAAAAATCACAGTTAAATTTCGCACAGGGCTAACCCTAAAATCAAATTTACTAGATTAGTATTTAAAAATGACTTTTTTAATACTCAAAATAAAATGAATTAACTTTGATTTCTTCTATTAATTCTTTTGTGGTTTGCTTCATCATCATTAATATATTTTTTGTAATAAAAAATTTCATAAAATAATCATCTTTCATTTTTTCTTCTTGAAAATAACTAAGATGAAAGTCTTTTTTTTAAAACCATAAAGTGAAATCTTTGTTTTTGTTGGACCATAAAGTGAAATCTTATGCATATTGTTTTAGTTTGACAAAAATATTCTTTAATAGACTAAGAAATATTAAAAGAATCTTTATAATAATAAAAATTAAAGAATAGAACAAGATAAAACATGGAAAAAATCATTAAGCCCAAACTTTGGTTTGAAAAAAAGGTTGACAACGTAGATTTAAAACCTAAAAAAAAAAGTTTAAAATTTACACCTTACAAAAATTAGAATTTTAAAATTTTAAAAGTAACAAATAATAAATAAAGAAAAAGAAAAAAATGCAACTCTCCCTCCCCCTCTCCCTTCGCCTCTCCCTCCTTTCCTTCCCCTTCCTTCCGCATCCCACTCCCCCTTTGATCTTTCTCTCTTCCCCATCCAATTTTGACCCAACTCTCCAACAGCAGTCCTGCTCTGATTCCCTCCCATCCACCCCGGCCGACCCACTCTCTCGCCTCTCTTTCTCTCTCTCTCGCACACACAAAGACCAAATGTGCAATTACATGACTACATGTGCAATTGCATGACTACATGTGCAATTGCATGCACGCGTGAGAGAATTGGATACCTTCTACTCCAGTTTTTTCATTTTGTTTTACTTAATAATGGAAATGACATTTATGTCCCTAAAAACTGATGTATCGATACATCAGCGCATTGTAGAAGAACCCTATATCTTGATGCTCTTTTATATTACGTTGTCTTTTGAATTTATTCTACTAGGAGTAACTTTATAGTACAAGAGCATGTGAAGAAAATGAATTCAAAGCTTGACAATGTAGACTGGTAAAGGTAGTCATAATTTACTAGGTATAAATTAAGATTTTTGCCTGGCTTTTGCTACAAAACCGTTTAGATAAAAAAGATAAAATATCCTGTCTACCAATACTTCGAACCTTTGTTCAATGTTTAATACACTCTACAACTATTACTCATTTGTTTCTTGACTGTCAGTATGCTAATCAACTTTGGCAGCATTTATCTCATTTTGGTATTATTTCTCTACCTCTTAATATAGATATTGTGGACCGGATAATTTATCAATGGAAGAATAAGTCCACATCTTATTTAAAATATTTCACTATTTGTTGGAAAATTTAGGATCAAAGAAATCATTTTATTTTCGAAAATAAATCACCACAAATACAAGAAACAGAAGAACAAAAATGCAAAATCTTTTGGTTGGAGTCCTCATAAAAATAATGCGAATAAAATTAATTTTGATGGGCTTGTTTTAGCTAATGGAAATTATGTTGCAAGTTTTGTTACTAGAAATGCATAAGCTAAACCGGTTATTGTTGGATCATGTGCACTAAGTTACCCCTTTGTCTTACAAGCTGAGGCAACAGCTTTCAAGCAAGCTTTGTTGTGGGCTAATAGTCCGAAGATTTCAAAGGTGGAAATTGTAGGAGATTCTAAAATACCGATACAAATCATTACAAAACGAGTCAATCTACTATGGAGTTTAGGATTAATTGCATAAGACATCTGGCAACTTCTTGGAAAGTTTGATCAAGTGACTATCACTCGTATACAAAGGGGCTAACATGGTTGCTGACCAATTGGCAGAAAAAGGACATCGTTATAACAACTCCTGTATTTGGTTCAGTGATTTCCCTTTGGATTTCCTTGCCAAAGTTTATTCCTATGTTGCACGGACACGAGTAAGGGGACACGAAAATGCGACACGACGACATGAAAAATCTCAAAAAATTAGGACACGAACATGGCAATTAAAATAATAATAAATAATAATAAAATTATAATAGTATATACTTATATATATATATATAAATTGCATATTCAATAAAATAAAAACATTACTTTTGTTGGGCAATGCACCTGACAAAACATAAAAAACATATCACATTGACAACTCTCTCTCTCTCTCTCTCTCATTTTTCCTTCTTCTCTTCCTCTCTTTCTTTCAAGAATCCGATTCAAAGTAGGCGTTGTCTTCGTCCCCATGCGTTGTCTTCTTCTCTTGACTGTGAACATAGCGTTGACCGTTGGACACGAGTGTCCAAGGTGTGTCCGAAGAGTGTCCTAGTGTCCAAATGTCCGACACGCCGACACAGCGGCTTGACGGAGTGTCCATGCAATATAGGTTTATTATGACTTTGTATGGTAATATGATATTTTTTTCTGGTCGATTACATGGTTCTGTAGTAAGATCCCTAGGGATCAAAATTTTAAGGATAAATTACATATTAGTGCCCCAAACTTTAGGGGTCGTTACAAAAAAGTACCTAACCTTTTAAATTTTTCACGCGCATACATGAACTTTCAGAAAACATACAAATTAGGCACGCCGTTAGAGGAGGCATTACATGCTGATTTGGTATGTCTGATGTGTCATTTTTTGCTGACATGGACTTCAAGTGGGTTTAAAAATTATTTTAAAAAATTTGCAATTTTTAAAATTTATTAAAAATCTTAAAAACAAAACCATAAAATAACAAAAAAATAAAAAAGTAACAAACCTCCATTCGAAGTCTCCTTCAGGTTCAGTCGAAGAGATCGCAGCGAGGTCATCAATTCAACCATTCGCTTGGTCTCCCCTAAGACTGACCTTTTTCCAAATGAACCGAACCTCGATACCACATTCATCAAAGAGATACGCCCGTCTCTCTAGGTTGCACATCCCCTTCACGATCGTTCCATTCGTGCTTGAAAAACGACCCCATCGGCCCGCTCCTTTTAATGGACATTCTTAACCGTCCGGGTTAACACCCTATAGAACAGCTGCCTAACCCGCTGACATCCCGATGTGCTGGGTTTGGGGGTTGGATCTGGAATTGCGGCGTCGTATCAGTTGATGTGAAGGTGACGGTGGTTGTGGTGCGGCTGGGTTCGCCGGAGGAGGAGGGGTGGGGTGTCGCGATAAGTTTTTGGGGTCGATGGAGGTGGGGTTGTTGGGGTCGATGGAGGATCTTGAGATGAAGAGTTGGGGTCGATGGAGTATCTGGAAATTAAGGTGAATTTTTTTGGGACTGAAGCTAATTTTTTTAATTAATTTAAAAATTAAGATTTTTAATTAATTTTAAAATTAAGATTTTTTTAATAATTTTGAAATCCACATGGAATCTATTTCAGCAAAAAATAACACATCAGACATGCCACGTCAGAATATAATGCCTCCTTTAATTATGAGACTAACATCGTGTTTAATTTGTATGTTTTCTAAAAGTTCGGATATGGGCGTTAAAAATTTAAAAGGTAGGGTACTTATTATTTATAACGATCTCTAAAGTTTGGGTATTAATATGCAGTTTATACAAATTTTAATATAATAGAGGGAATCGGGTCGGGTGCAGCCCGCTCAACCCATAAACATGAACTAACGCGCCTAATAAGAGAAACCCTAGTAAGCGCTTTCCCATCTCTTCAGCTGCCGCACTCTATTTGCTCCCGTCGCCTCCTCTCTGCTTCTTCATTCTGCACCTTCGCTGTTCGGCACTGTAAGTTATGTTTTAGGGTTTGGTTTTCATCTCATGGTTCTCTTCCATTGCAGCTACTCTAAAATGTAAAACGATTTGGAATATTTAGTGCCCTGATTTGTATTCTTGTTTTAGTCCACGGGAGATTCGAATTAGTTAACTCTGTTTGTTATGGCCCAAAATGGCACTGTAAAAGGGAATTGATTGTGATTTGTGTGTATGTGGGTAAGATAGTTGAACATGTTCATGGGGTTTTATGTAGTATAAATATTTGTGTGAGAAAGCTGGAAGCACAGTTCAAGGAAATTGAATTATTCACTGTGTATGATGAATTTTGTGTGGTAATTTTGCTTTATTTTAATCATGAGAGTAAAACAATTTTGGGTTTGAGGAATTAGGTTTAGGGTGTTGAAATCGAGTTTTGGATCTAAGTGTTATATGTTGTTTATGGTCGTTGATAGTGGGGTTTTCTTATCTGCTATTGTGATCTTTTTCAGTTTGCCAGATACTCTAATCTGCTATGCTGCTTAGTTTTTCTTAGGTTTGGTTGGGTTTTGTTATCTACAAGTCCCTTTTTGTTTTGCGCCTTTTGTTGTTGTTGTTGTTGTTGTAGTTTCTCTGTTTTATTTTGTTTATTAGCATCTTAGTTAAAAAGCTTGGTTCTATGGGTTACATCAGTATCATATTCTCTGAGCTTGAAATGGATCAGTGTAGTTTTTCTTATTTTCTTATCATTGCAGGAAGAGCTAGTTCTGCAAAATGGGTCGTGTTCGTACCAAGACTGTGAAGAAGTCCTCACGCCAGGTGATCGAGAGGTACTACTCTAAGATGACCTTGGACTTCCACACAAACAAGAAGATCTTGGAAGAGGTTGCAATCATCCCCTCAAAACGTCTCCGGAACAAGATTGCTGGGTTCTCCACTCACCTGATGAAGCGGATTCAAAAGGGTCCAGTCAGGGGTATCTCACTGAAACTGCAGGAAGAAGAGCGTGAGCGTCGCATGGACTATGTACCTGACAAGTCTGCTATCATGACTGAAGAAATAAAGGTCGATAAGGAGACCATTGACATGCTTGCTGCTCTTGGCATGGCTGATCTTCCTGGGGTATCTGAAGCTGAACCACAGGTTATGATCCCTAGCCAAGGTTATGGACGGGGTCCACAGGTTGGAAGGAGGTTCTGAGGCAATGGAAGCGTTGTGTTGTTTTTGAGAATCTGGACTTTAGTTATTTAAGTTTGCATTTGGTATTAGTGATATGGCAAACATGGATCTTATTTTTGTATTTTAATTGAATGTTCGCTTGACATTGAGTTTGAAAAATGGTACTTTAGTTTATTAAATGGAGTTAACATGCTTGCTTTTATGCAAATATTGTTGGCAGACCTCATATTTTTGTTATCCTGAAGTGATCAGTTTACGCTACGGAGTAAATATTTATCCGAGGCCTAAAGGTGTTTGTTCTATTATTTACAATATAATCAAGAGCAGTCCTCGATCAAAAAAAAAAACAAAAATCAAGATCAGTCCCTGCCGATTTTGTATTTGAGGGACAAATTGAAAATTCTTTAGACATCTAGTTGTGACGAACAAAATAGGCCAATATAAAAAAACACTATAATGACAATAATATTTTATTTATAAAAAAGAAATTAATGTGAGTAATATTGTAATTGTACAGTTCCGCTCATCTAAGGTCCTGTAAGGTCCTCTTTAATAATGGCCATTAGATTAATCTAACGGCATCCATAATCAATAATCTTATCCCTCCTCATACTCTTTGCCCTACTCAAACACCCATTTATTTTGTTAAAAAAAATTAAAATAAAAAATGAAGACGAAGGAAAACACTCTGTTCTCCACAGCGAGCAGCGCTCTTATCGACCTCACAATCTGATGCTCGTTGGGTAGCTAAGAAGAGACGAGTCAGAGATAAAGTCCACAAAATGTAATGTCAAATTTCACCTTCACTACCTTGGTTTTTCTGCTTTCAGTTTCGTCAATTCTTCATTATTTTTCCATGTAGTTTGATGGCTATTGAGATTTTAGTTTAGCTTAATGAGTACCCATTAGTAGATCTGTAGGGAAAAAAAAAGGGCTTATTTTTATTTTAACTTTGAAAAAGTATGGATATTTGACAACAGTGAAGATAACTGCTTGGTGGGACTAATATTTGATGCTTCAATTGGTATTTGGTTCATCAAATATTGATGGAAATATAAATTTAAGATCTTGAAGTATTGGGCTTGGGGAAATTAAGGCATTCCCAGCTATTTGGTTTGCCTCGATTGAAATTGATTTCTTAAGAAAACGAAACAACAGAGAGGCTCAATTAGTTTTTTTGTATGAAATTTTTTACTGTGTTAAACATTGACCCCTCCAAGGAAAATTCCTGGATCCGTCCCTTGCGTTTACTTTGGTGCTTTTCTCTGTTATACGTTTTCTAACTCAAACGAAGATTTCTTCAATTTTAAATTACATATTTTTGGTTTTTTCGCAGTTTATAAGATGGAAGAACAATCTTCGAAGGAATGAGATCCAGATGAGACTTATCAAAAGGCAAAGAAGAATACATCAATAGAGGATGAGCGTAAACCCAAAGCTGGACAAGAACCTTACCTAAAAATATATATCGAATTGAAGTCATTGTGTAAGGCATCAATATAATTGAATATATCCAAAAAAACCGAAAGAAAATTACAATTGTTCAACAAGTACCAAGTTCTTGCTATTACACTAAAAAGCTTGCAATTCTCTCAAACAAACCAAGACTATCATGACAGTAGAATGAATTTTTAAGACCCTCTCTATTTCTTTGCATCTCTATCCTTGTATGCTTTGCCTTGTTACAAAACCTTAAAGCAACACCCGAATTCATTGACCTGATAAGGAAGATATAAGTGAATTTAATTACTCACACCAACATAATAAGTGACATTATAACATAAAGAAAGAAATACTTGCTTTACCATAAAACATTTATCACACATACCTACAATAGGTGGTGTATCATTTGGTTCATATGCTCTGTCATGGTCATTGTGTATGCTTGATCTATAGAGTTTGAAATTAATAAATCAGCATGCATGCACTAAAGTCATATGCAAATGATTCACCAAACAAATTGTATTCAGAAAATACAAAGTATAGAAAATAGAAAAATCAATTAAATTATTACCCAATTTTTAGTGTTGGACAGTTTCTTTTGTTGTGCCCACATCTTCCACATGCAGTACACCTTTTACCTTTACCCATTGCCACTTCTTTTGAAGACTTTAATCTTTTCCCACTTCCCTTAGTACTTACTTGAGCTGGTTCGTTGATCCTCCGTTGTTGCGGTTTTCTTTTCGTTGCAACTGACACTTCCCCAACACCTAAACTTGTGCGTAATTCTTTCACTTCATTACGAAGTGATTCAATTCCTTTTTTTGCAATTTCAGTTGTTTCTTCCAAAATGGATGATTCATCAACTAAGCATTGTGAAAGTTGAGAAAATTGAATATGCCTCATGATTAATGACTTATCTGTCACATCTTTTATTTCCATACCATCTCCATCCCAAACTCTTCCAGCCTTGACGCTTTTGGTCCATCCGCCCATGATGTATTCACTTGGCAAATGCACAGTATGCATACTTCGTAAGAAAAAAACAATATGTCTACATGGAATTCCTTCGAACTCGAAATTTCGACAACTGCACTTTGCAAAACCAGAAGTTTTATCATGAATAATATGTCGCAATTTTGATCTCCCTTCATCAGCCCTTATAACAACATAAACACAATCCTTTTCATCCTCCTTTATAACATCACACTTCAGATAAACAGTACTTTTAATCACCTCCTCCTGAAACCTAAGAAATATTTTCTTTGTGTATAAACCACACATTTGCTTCTCTATTGGAAATAATGTCTTCAACTTCGGTATTTCATTAGTATCCACATGATCAGAAATCAACTCTTGGTGTCTTTGGTGTCTAAGTGCCCTATCAAATCGTGTTACAAAATCCCACAAAGAGTTATTTTTCGAAACAAACTTCTTAAAGAATGCATGACCACTTTCAACTCTTTGACTGCTTGACATTCCTGCAGAAAATTTGTGCTTGCAAAATGCAGGGACCCATTGCCTACGAATTCCATATATTGCCTGTAGCCAATCATGTTCTTCCAATTTACTATGCTGCAATAATGCATCCTTCCAAGTTTCTTCATATTCTTCTATAGTCTCAGAATTATAAACACTAGCTCTAAACAGAGCATAATAATCCTGCAAAAACCATGGGCCAAGCTTTTGTGGAAATTTATCCATTATGTGCCAAATACAATAGCGGTGGAATGTAAGAGGAAGAACTTGAGCTATTGCTTTTGCAATTGCTGGATCTTGATCATTTGAGGTGGACCACTAGGCATAGCTTTGAGCCATTGCTCAAATAACCAAACAAAATTTCTGTTTTCTCGTCACTCAAAAAGCCACATCCAAATATAATTGTTTGTTCATGGTGGTTAACCCCTATAAATGGTGCAAAGATCATACTATACTTATTTGTGTTGTAAGTTGTATCAAAAACAACTACATCACCAAAAAAGAAGTACACTTTTTTGGCAGTGGAATCAACCCAAAAACAACGGCTCATCCTATTTTCTTCATCTCTGTCAACTTCAAAATAAAATGATGGGTTCTTTTCCTTTTCTGAATCAAAATATTCAAGCAACATATCAGCATCATGTCCCTTCATTTTTTCCTTCAAATCTCTTTCATAATTTCTCAAATCCTTACAATCTGACAGGACCCGACCCAAATTCCACCCTGGAACCTGAGCCGAACCCTGTGGATATGCCGACATCATCGCAATGCCGGGCCCACATTCTAAAAGAAACCCTCTTCCCGACAAACAACATACAAGGGGCCGAGACTTCTGCCGAAAATCGGACAGAGTCTCCCCTACAATATGACCATTCCCAAAATTAACAACCTGTTAAAGCACAACAGAAAGAGTGTGAGTGGACAAAAACAAAGTTTTACGTACTTAAAACAATATACTAACCCCACCTTTTAAAACCATGCAAACCAAGCATATGAAATCCTTTATATACGTGATTGATTTGAAAACCATATGATCTCAAAATATGTGAAAACATTCCGGCATTAACATTGTAATCCGAGCAAACCAACCTTTAACCTTTTCCGAGGCATAACCTCTCAAATCAATCCATGCAGGTTTATAAAATATAAACAAAAGGACTTGTTAACGTAAAAGTATAAAGATGGAATAAAATTCACATAAGGTAAAACAAACCTTAAAATGCCGAATAACTCGTTTACGTCAAGAAAACCCAACTCGACAACAATATAGACATTAATTGTAGTTCAAAGCATTTATATAAATATATATAAATATATCAAATCCGGATTTACAATCCAGCAAGTAAAACATAACTAGTACTGAAATCCAATCAAATACTGAAGTCAAAGTAAGTGCAAAGTTTCCCCATCTTCCCCAACTCACAATCACGTGCTCGCAAGGACGACAAGTAAGGAGAGATCCTCACTAAAAGAAATAAGAATACGAAGGTACTAACACACGCGTATAGGTATAATATAACCTCAATACCAATCAAGTACCAGGGGAAACAATCCAACAGGGGATCATTTAACTGGACACCGGGACAACATTGCTGATGTGACTCGTGCCCAGGATTTAACTGGACACCGGGTCAGCATCACAATGGCCTCGTGCCCAGGGTCAAGCCGTCCAAAATTGACTAAGCTACCCGGCCCGTATGGCAGAATCCTGCGCGCAGACTACCCCGTTAAGGGTCTACAACTACACCTCGTTAAGGTATGTACCGGATCGAACCGTATCCAAGTAACCGTATCATATCCATCGCCACACGATCATCGTCATCAGAATAGGGGGAGGTACATTACAAGGTGCTACCCGCACACACATAAATCGCCACGCGATAACAATAAATATATATTCAATCACAATGTACCCAACCCCAAACATCAAACACCTGGACATAAACAAGTCCATCAAGCATATAACCCATATATATACTCAACATAAGGACATCACTGCCCCAAACATATATTTCTATATTCAAAATATCAATATAATTACATAAGGGACCTCACGTCCCGACACAGGGCATTCCAACCCGAAGGTATATAATTAAAGTATAAAGAACTTGTTCGTAAACACATACCGTTAAACCAAACGTATAATCCAAAATATACATATGTATATATATATATATATATATACATAAAACATAAGGATTCTTTAAAATACAATAACTCAAGCCCAATCCCATATACATATCTATGTATATATATGTATGAAAATACGTATAATCAATTCCCATGATTCCAAAATATTTATTCAAAGTAAATATATATATGTATGAATATATACATATATATAATCAAAGTATAAGTAATTATACTTCATAAGGTTTAAACGCCAAAACCGAATACGTAACCAAACGGACTACGCTAACGTCCAAATATTCAATTATATAATTAATATGTAATATAACCACCCTTATAAATATAATATCCCAAAAGATCCATAAATTCTCATTTTATAAAGTATACGACTTCAAGCTTAAAATAGCTCAATCCATAAAATCACCACGTCCCGTTCAATACCCAAAGGTATAAATAATAATAAAATAGCCATCAGGGCCCCACAATAAACCGGCAACCCAAATCATGCATATACCTCAATGCAAATCCTTTTAATACATTTCAATCAAAGTCAAACCAAGACTTTAAAACAATTATCACATTCAAGATTTAAAACAATTATTAAATCTCCTTTCATGCATTTCATGCAATTCATTGAAATCATGTTCGTTTGAAAACAAAGTCCACTCACCGTTGGTCCTACGCTGCATAACCCTAAAGGGTCCCACTTGCTGCGTAGCAGAAACAGAGTACCTAAAGTGATAGATACGAGGATTGGATTAGTACCGTGAACCGAACGAGAATCGTAAACTTAAATCCTACCAAAACCCGACTTAACGTGCATGTACGTCGTACTAAAGATTCTAAGGTCAAACTACCTCTTTAAACCAGTGGGACCGCCCCGAAAGACTCACAGTCAACCGGCGGTCAAACACCCCATTTCGGTCAACCCGAGCTCGTGGAGCCCACGACCTCCAAATCGATCCGGACATTCCTAGAAGTCCAACAAAGTCAACTACGTGGTAAGGCGACCTCGGGAGACGCTCGGTCAATCCCGGTCAAACTTGGTCAAACCGACCTGAATAGGTCAAATTGGCCCCGTGGGTCCCATGACCTCCAAACTTAGATTCGAAAGTTCCTACAGGTTCAACACGACCTAAACAACGTGTCCTCAAGGTTTGGTCTCGATCGAATGGTCGGATTGCTCACAATCGCACGATCGGACGGTTACACTTTAACCTAAACCTAGGGTTTGTGATTTCAGAGTAACCGGGACTCCAAATCTCAATCCGTCAAATCCTACACGATCCTAAAAATACGGGGAACAACATACTAAGAATTGGGACCGATCCGACGGCCCGAACACATCGAACCCGGATAACGCATAATAGGCGTAAATCCGTTCGACCGTCAAACGATAACCAAAATTGAATCCGAGCACACCTACACGCTCAGGACGACATGGGGAACATTTTAGGACACAATGCACCACCACAACAGTGCCCCGACACCCGCCGGAATTGGGTGTGCATAGTAATTCCGGTGACCGGAAAAACTCCAAACCAAGGGTCAATACTTCAGGTATAGGTTCAACTCAATAAGTGGAGCATTTTATTCAACTACGGCAACATCTAGTTTGGCCGGCAAGTGGCCGGAAATTCCAACTCAAAACCGGCCAAAAATGGGTTTCTAAATCGAACAACCTAGGCTTGAAACCAATCTACAATACCTACATAAATGGATAGAGCATGAAGAGTAGATGAAGTTTCATACTTCACTAGACCGAAACGGTTGCCGGAGTCGCCGGAAAACTCGTCGAAAAGTTCGATAACCATTGAACTTTCAGTCGCTCCAGTTTAAAATCCTTGAGTTTTCGAGTTGGGATAATGGCCAGGATAGATAGTTGAGGAAGAGACGAAGATTTAGGGACTGGAATCACCTAAAACGGACATCGGTGGAGGGAGAAATCACCAGTCAAAGTCTGGCCCAAAGAGAGGAAGAAAAAATGAGTCAAAGTCTGGCCAGTCAAAGTCTAATTGCTTCTTGATCGTTACAACCCGGAATTCGGTGTACCGCATATCCATGAACTCGTTTCGACGAGCCGGACGCAACGGCGCAACCCATTTCTCCAAATTCCTTATGGAATTTTTAAAGTGCCTAAAATACCGTTAATCCCAGTGGCAAAACTGTAATTTCACCAAAAATTATTTATTTGACTAAACAATTGGGATTGAATAGTGAAATCGGGTCAGGGATGTTACACAATCCCCCAACATAAAGAGAGGATGCTGAGTCTCTGCATTCACACCAACTACAATAGGATGTTTACTTTTAAAAACACCAACTACAATAGGTTGTTTACTTTTAAAAAAAAACTGACGGTGTTAGTACATTCAACATACAGGGATGGACTCAAGATTTCAAAATTGGTGGGCTAGATTTACCTTATTGAACTGTTAGATTTTAAGCTTGGCTAAACCCTTAAGGAAGGCTTATAGAATTGATCATATATATAAATTTAATTTAGGAACATATCATTTTTATTTTATTTGTTTAAAAGGCCTATTTTACACCAGCTAAGATCTACCATGATGAACAAGAATGAATCAAGAGAAAAGAAAATTAATAAGAAAATTTATCATCATAAAGATAGAGTCAGATAAACACACGGCACCTAGAGGTAAGACTACAATTATCCAATTAGTTTAATTGATATTTATGCTCTAAATGGGGTTAACATTAACACTAACTATCAGAAAGAAAAAATAAACTCACCTGAGAAGTCATAGGTCCGTGCCTGTTGACATATAAAAAAAAAACCTCCATCGTTTCTTTTGATTCTTTCATTCATTATTTCTATCTTTTTTTCTATGGGAAGTTGTGGTCATCAGCTTCCTTCCAACCTCTATACCCCACCAACCAAGAATCTCAACCTCTGTATCCCTCCATTTCTCCTCCCACATTAAAAGAAGACACAAACCCTTTTTCTTCAAACACCTCTGCCATCATACTCATAGCTGAAAACCCAACCACTCCAATACCCCTCCTTTGCAAATCTCACGGCTCAATAAATCAATCCATTTTATCAAACACCTGTGCCTTCATCCTCATTGCAGCGAACCCAAAAGCCCTCCGATTTTACTCTTTCAACGGCAAACCCTTATGATCACCCAACACCATCCCCATCCTCACCGCAGAAAACCCAAGATCTTAAACAAGCTCATTATGAAGATATTCCATCATCAATCAAAATAGCAATCAATTGGGTAATTTCTAATGACTACAACTTCCTATAAAATAAAATAAAATCAAAGGACAAATGAGGAAAGTGATAGGTGAGATTGGAGACGGAGATGAAGGGGTATTTTTCTTCTTCTGTCAAATGGACTAATCGCGTCAGTATTTTTAAAAAGAGAAACTATTGTAGTTGATGTGTCATACCCACAAGCATTGGATTAGTTGAATGGCCCAAATTTTACGAAATGCGGGTAAATGCACAATGTAAAAATGCACAGACTTGGGATCCAAGAGGAGAAACACAATTGCCTTGTTATTTGATATTTTATAATATACATATATGGTCCCCTTCTATTGAGGGATCCCTTTAATAATTTTATTTGAGGAACACTGACAGGACCTGACCCAAATTCCACTTTGGAATCCACGTCGAACCTTGTGCGTGTCCAACACCTGTCAAGTGCCGGGTACGAATGACCAAACTGCCCTTTTGCCCTTGTTTCAACCTAAAACCACTTAAGGGTATGTGACTTCTGCCGGAAAACCAGCAGAGTCTCCCCTGAAAAATGGACTTTTCCCAATTTAACCCACATGTAAAAACACAATTTATACTCACATACAAAACAAAGTATTTACTCCGGATGGCCTCCGGCCTTAGAAACAACACAGACATCCACATTTCAATAAATCTTGACAGATCAATTCGTCATTAGCATCAACACTTTTTACCATCTTAGTTTATCCAAAGCAAATCCTAGCCAACCATTCAGCTACATTCGTTTTAGAAGTTATTATTTTAACAAGCGCATATCTTAAATATCAATCGAACCCTGGGGCCCGCACATAAATTTAGATTTAATTTAATTAAAACATTAAGTAGCTGAATTAGGTGATTTGTACTCTCAAAGTTTGGTTGTAGAGTTTTTAGAAATCTTAACACAACACCATTCCCATAATATTCCCTTCAAGTGGTATCTAGAGCTACAATCTATGAAAAGGTGCACCCTTTTGAGTTTTAGAAAGAATATGGGCTTAGTTTCATGGTTATAAATGTTATAATGACCGGACCCGACCCAATTCCACTTTGGAATTCGTGTCGGACCTTGTGCGTGTCCGACACCTATCGGGTGTCTGGCAAGATTGACCTAATTGCCCTTTTCGTCAAAACTCAAAGAAAATCATTTTTAAAGTTTGACTTTTGCCGAAAATTCGGCAGAATCTCCCTGTAAAACAGACAATTCCCAAATTATTTTCACCTGAAAAAAACACAGTTTAATATCCGCAATCGTTCAGCATGGATAACATATATTCACACACATCTAAAGCATCCAGTCTGAATGGCCTTCGGCCTTACAACAATTCGGATATCAGAGTTACCATCAATTCAATCCTAACATTTTATCTATTAAACTCATCAGTTCTCGATATATCAGCTCGGCATTATCATCAACAATTCTTGTAATATTATATTACCCAAGGTGAATCCTAAACCATCATCCAGATACCATTGTTTCAGAAATCATTATCGACATCGTTATATGGAGAAATCTAATAAATAGAGTTCATTATCAAATGAGCCTCATAACTCAATATTACTCGGCCTACCACCCATAACTTTAATTGGAACTCAATTAAAATATTAAATAGACTCCGAACCAACTCCATAATTAATTTCTGGAACATTCTCTTCCGTGGCTGCACCTAGATTAATCTAGGCTGCCTACGTACCCTCCTTGAGGGATCAAGCCATACGTAGCTCTTTCAACTCTTTATCATCCACGTACAAATCTTTATTATTTGTTATATTTCAATGTGATTGCAAATCAATCCAAGTCTTATATTAATGATAGGCTCAATAACCTTCACAACTCTGAAGTAAAACTTTCCAACTTCCCCAATTCTCAAAACAGCTCACACTTAGAGCATAAGTAAGCCATTTACTGGATTTCCTCTAATTCATAAATTAATATATATATATATATAAACTAAAAATAAAATAAAATAAAGTAAACAAACATCGCTGAAAGAATTTTTAACCCTTCCTTCGAAATTCACATGAAACTCAATTAAAAATACATATATCTAAATAGAAAGATTTATAATCAATTTATTATAGAGAAGTAGGAGAATGAGGAAATTATTAAAATAACATTGAGCAAGTGAAATCTTAATGTCAATAACAATAGGTTAACTGAAACATAGGTTTTCCCCTTTTACTTATAAAACAGACATCATCGCTTAAGAAATTAATTGTGATCTGTTTAAAACCCTTTAAACTTAGAAAATTCTCCACCTGGAAGTACCCCCATAATATGAACCGTCAAATCCACGTATCGATCCGTCAATTCCATTATTTTATCCTCAATTCCACATATCATGTACCAGTTACATCCTAGCAACACTCAGGGAATACGTAATCAGCCTGAGGTGCGTATTCTCGTGACTCTCAGGGAATACGTAGTCGGCCTGAGGTGTGTATCCTTTGATTATCCGTCATTTCCAACATTTAACTGTCAATTCCATTTCCTCGCAGAACTCGGTGACACGAAGTTGGCCCGAGCCGCGTCCTCGCAAGACTCAGGAGTCATAAAGTCAACCTGAGTCGCTTCCTCGCAGGAACGGGTGATCAGCTCGAACGCGTATCCTCGCTGAATCGGGGGACACCAAGTCTACTCGAAACGCATCCTCGCTCCACACGGTTCGGGCGTCCCCGAGACTCATGGGGCGTATCATAAATGACAAATTTGTTTCCAAGGCAACAAGGGGTACTCCTAAGGTGGGTTTGAAACCATATTATGAAATTTATCATGAAATTCCTCTTGTTTCACAAGCTTACTTAAATTCTCTTCTCAATTTTCCAGAAATCAATTCTTGATTACCTTGAGATTCACACAACATACTGAGTATAAGTATTAATATAAAACATGCACTTAAATATTTAATTAATTATTAATCCTGTCGAACTCCGATTAACATCCCTTCCGATACTATAACAATAATCTTAATAGCAATAATAATTAAATAAATAAATACATCCATAAATAAATAGTTAACTAATAAATTGATCACCACTACCCTTAGAGCTTCCATCATATACTAAAATACACTTCCAAATACAAAATAATAGAATATGTATAATTTAGCGGTCTATATATATATATATATACTTATATACTCATCCCATAATTAAATAAATTCAGGAAAATCGATGCCACGTTATAACCACCGAGCACTCGTACGTACATACCCTTCCTAATAAAATCTTGAACAACTCCTGTAGAACTCAACATAATTATTTAATCTGAAAATCCTGAATCTCGGCTCCTAGAAGTGCGTGCATCAAATTTAAAGTCATCCCTATGCCCACAGAAGTTTTTCCCAAGTTTAGAATGGTCTAAAAATGCATCGGGACTCAAAAAGCGATAAAGTCCCCAAAAAGTCAACCAGGGACCCTGTGGGGTCCACGACCTCGAAATTCCAATCAGGAAGTTCCTAAAGGTTCCAATGTGCCTAGGACACATGTCCCTAAAGTTTGGCCTCAATCGAACAGTCAGATTGCTCACGATCGCACAATCGAACGGTCGGACAAGTTTCCGAAACCCTAGACCTAGGGTTGGCATTTTCGGAGTATCTGGGACTCCGATTAACGATCCGTCGAATCCCACACGATTCTAAAAATGCAGGAACCAACATACTAAGAATTGGGACCGATCCAACGGTCCGAACATATCGAACCAAGATAATGCGCAATATGCCTAAATCCGTTCGACTATCATTTGAACTCCAAATTGCAATCCAAGCACACCTATGCTCTTGTGATGGCGTAAGGATAATTTAGGAACATAGATTGACAGTGAAAAGTGGGCCGGCGCGTGGGAACAAGCGCTGGCAGTTCCGGGGGCATAAAAAGTGATAAATTTGGACGTTCGGAAAAACTCCAAACCGGGAGCTATCCTTCCTGGTACAACAAGTTCTTGACCTCCCGATTACATTCTTCAACTGCGGGAAAGTCCAATTCGAACCCTAAGTGGGTCAAAACCTAGTCTCAAAATCTGCCTAAACTTTTACTAGAATTTTAACCTATCAAAGCTGCAAATCGATCAAAAACTACAAGTTCTTGACCTCCCGATTACATTCTTCAACTGCGGGAAAGTCCAATTCGAACCCTAAGTGGGTCAAAACCTAGTCTCAAAATCTGCCTAAACTTTTACTAGAATTTTAACCTATCAAAGCTGCAAATCGATCAAAAACTACCCAACTATCAGCTAGAGCATGAAAAATAGGTGGAAAAGCATACCTCACTTGACTCGATTGGTGGCCCGAGGAGGGAAAAACGACCGGCGAATGTTTAAGTAAAATTTGTCCAAAATCGCCTGTTTCGTGATTGATTCCGGCGACTACGGAGGCAGATCGAGGTGACGAAGGGCTGGGGTTGGAAGAGGGAAGTGTGGTCGTTCATTTGGGACTGGCTTTGCTTGAAACGGAGGCCGGAGTTGAGAAATATCCCCTATCAAGTGGGCTGGTCGAGCTGCCAAATGAAGAAATTTTGGGTTTTAAAAAAAACTGAATTTCGAAATATTTATGGTTATGCCACTGGCCCATTTCTTCGTTACAACTCCGATTCGAGCCCACAATATACCCACGAACTCGTATCGACAAGTCCGACATAATGGCGCAGCTTGTTTCGCCAAGTTCCCTTCCAAAATTAACGTTGACCATTTTGCTCCTTTAAATATTGAATATTATTTTATTCCTTAAAATTTTAATTAATTTTATTAATTTTATTACTTTATTTCATTTCTAATTTACTTATCTATTCTACTTCTCTGAACCCTAGTTAATTTAAAACCCATTAGAATATTCCCGAAATAAAATCGTCTTTTACTTGAAAAATTTAAGGATTAAATATTAATTTCGGGACGGGGTGTTACATATAACAAGTCATATCTTTCTTGCTTGATTCACATGTATGCTTGATACTTGGAATTTTGGATGTTACATGAAAGAGATTTTTCCAAAAACGGACTAGGGAGGTGGCGGCATAGGGGTGGATTTTTGGCTTGTGTGATGTTCATGCTTATCTAATATACATTGTTATGTTGGTCTTGAAATTCTAAACACAGATATGATTTTTCCAAGATTTTAGGAATTTATATGAATTTATAAAAAGGTTTTGAAAGAATAAGAATGTTCTTTGTGTTCTTGAGATTTTCATGAAAAGTTCTTGTTGATCCCTAGAGAATATTACTTTTTGATTCATGGAATTGTATGAGATATGATTGTTACATGTTAGCCAAAAGCATTTTATGACAAGGACCACAAAGTTGCACATTGTGTCTCCCATTGCCATTTCATCTTTTGAAATTGGTCAATGAGAATAAAGATGCTTTGTGGGTACAATTTGGAATGTCATGACAAGTGGGACCACACACAAAACCTCTCCTCCCTTGCAAATTTCGGCTGGCCCTATTTTGGAGACCCTTTTGGGTCTTCATGCAATTATACAAAAATGTTGGGTCCAAATTTAAAATGTAGTATTTTTGGTTTTGACCCATAACTATTAAAATTGTGATTTTTGCCCCAACACTAAAAACAAAAACTGTTTTTGTCTTTTAGTGAAACATTAAAAGTTTAAGTTTGATTTAAATGTTCCATTGGAAATAAGCTCATAGGTTCTAAAGTCTCAATTGTTTAATGTATGCATATTCTTTATTGTTTAATTTGGTTAAATGATTGGAATAAGGATGATTATGGACTTAAGGCCCCAAAACCAAATTGAGCTATGTGATTGGCCGTTAATTCATTAGATGAATGGGTTTGATTGAATGGATGGATTGTAACTAATTTTATTTTATTTGAGGTTGTTTAATTTAGCAATTGGTTTGTAAATTAAATAGAAGCTTCCTCCATCATTCTTCAATGTAATTTCTATCTCTCTCCAAACACAATTCCCTCAGGTCCCATTGGACCTTGAGTCTTCTATAGATATTAGGAAGAAGGAAGCCCAAGAAGGAGACAAAGGAGAAAGAAGATTATTTAGGGACTTTAGAATAGTCTTGGGTCCAATGCCCATCAACCATGAGCCTATAGACAACTATTTACCCATACTTAAGAAATGCAAAAGACATTTTGTTAATAGTAACACATATTCCCAATTTCAAAATGAAATAGTTTTATGAAATAGATTTGAGTTTTTGAAACTAAATAGTGGGAGTATAGTGTAACTATTAATATGTTTACATGGAGTAATAGTTGTCCTAGGACAAAATGTTGTCCAATTGAATAAAGTGTTTAACAAGTTGAGACCCATAACTCCCTCAATCAATTGATAACATTAAGTCGATAAACGAAAGGCATTCTTGATGTCCTTTGCATGGCCTTCCTCCATGATGGATTTCAAATGAGCAAGACACTTGTGAAGGCTTGCCTCAGACATAGGGTAGTTGATAGCAACGACGCATGTTTAGGAGGGATCCATTTCATGCATTTGATGTTGCAAAGGTAGGAACAAGCATGGGCCAACATTCTAATATGATGAGGTTTCATGTTTTATTCCTACACTAAGCAAGCATGGTGGGCTAAGACTTCACTAGTACAATGGACTTCATGATAAAATTTTGGGGTTCACATTTACTAGAGGCCAAATGAAATGGGTAATCACATCAAGATGTGAAGAGGTAAGCACGCCTTCTCTTTATTGTCCGAAGTATCCTTAGATCCTATTATGGTGCAGTGATCCAGATAATAGGGAGCCTCCCATCCCACTAAGAGTTTTAACC
Source organism: Prunus padus (assembly GCA_024362665.1). NCBI lineage: Eukaryota > Viridiplantae > Streptophyta > Magnoliopsida > Rosales > Rosaceae > Prunus > Prunus padus. The sequence goes on along the minus strand of JANFAM010000017.1, from coordinate 15,401,541 downwards.
GAAACTCTCGGATTCCATCTTGAGAGATATGAGAATTTGCCAAAAATAGTGGGGGTTACCGTTTGACTTAAAGACCCGAGTCAATGGTAAATCTAAAATCAATCTAACACTTAGTTATATGTATTTGTAGATATGTCTGGAATAGCATTCGCAAAACTCCTGGACAAACATTGTCTAGAGGGCCACAACTTTCCAACATGGTACCGCAATCTCAAGAGATTCATGACTATCGAGAATATTGTGTACGTACTAGAGCAAGCTCCTAACATAGAGCTCCCTACTGAAGATGCTTCTCAGGAAGTACATGCTAAGTATGACAAGCACGTGGATGATGAATGTCAGGACAAGTGCTACATTCTGGCTTCCATGATTGAGGAGCTCTAGAAACAGCATGAGCATATGATGCATGCTGTTGACATGATATCACATCTCCAAGAGCTTTATGGGGAAGGCACATGTAACAGACGCTTCAGTGTTGTATGTGAGCTTTTGAAGACCAAGATGGTTATGGGAGCTCCAATCCACCAACATGGATTGAAGATGATAGGACTCATTGAGGAGCTGGAAAGTCTTGACAGTCCACTGGACCGCAACTTGTGTAACATCCCGTTCCTAAATTCATATTTAAATCTTAAATTATTCAAGTAAAAGACATTTTTGCCCCGAAAGTATGATAAAAGGAAATAAATTGAAAGCTATAAAAAAAAATATTCGGATTGCTACAATGCATCGGGCAAATTATTTATTTCAGCTTCTTCTCCATTTTTTTTTTTCAAAACAGCCCCCACCTGGTTTTCGGGCTGCCACCACCACATCTGACCACCAAACTAGACGAGGCTGGTACCAAAATGACCGTGCCGCCGTCATCTTTCCATCCCACTGCTGCCCAGTCGGAGCCGCCCCCTGTAGCTGCTGGAAACTGCGAAAAACTAGTCGGATTTTGTCAAAACTTTGAGGCGATCGTTCGGGCTGCTCCGGCGACCATTTCAGGCAAATGAGGTATGAAAACGTAACTACTTTTCAAGCTCTAGCTGGTGGTTGGTTAGGTTTTGATCAATTCCTAGCGTAGATGGTTAGATCTATAACTTAAAGTTTAGGCCAGTTTTGAGTTTAGGTTTTGACCCACTTAGGGTTCGAAATGGAGCTTCCCGTAGTTGAAGAAAGTGTTCGGGAGGTTGAGAATTTGTTGTAGATGGAAGGGCAGCTCCTGGTTTGGAGTTGACCCGATGACGAAAATTATCGCTTTTTAGTCCACCGAAACTGCCAGCTCGTATTCCCACTCGTAGACATACTTTTTTCAGTCAATCTTCATTCCTAAATTATCCTTACGTTGTCACGAGCGTGTAGGCATGCTCGGAAGTCAATTTGGAGTTCGTATGACAGTTGAACGGATTTACGCCTATTGCTCGTTATCCGGGTTCAATGTGTTTGGACCATTGGATCGGTTCCAATTCTTTGGTCGTGTAGGATTCGACGGATCATGAATCGGAGTCCCAGATACTCCGGAATCGAGAACCCTAGGGTTAGGGTTATGGAAAATCGTCCGACCGTCTGATCGTGCAATCGTGAGCAATCCGATCGTCCGATCGGAATTTTCGGATTGGAATTTTGAGGTCGCGGACCCCACGGGGTCTCGGGTTGACTTTTTGCGACTTTATCGCTTTTGAGTCCCGTGTCTCTACATTCTAAACTTGAGAGAGGCTCTAAGACTTGTGAATGTTGTGTATAGTATGTTTTTAAATAAGTGTTTATGGGTTTATTTTACAAGCATGTGATTTTAATTAAATTGATTTTTATACGAACATGCTTATTGTTCAATATGGTTGGTTGAAAAGTTGAGTATGCATTGAGATTACGATATTGTTAAACTGTAATATTGAATAGAAGTGTTTTGATTGAAAACTAACTTAGTTTAGTAAGTGGAGATTTGGATTTCTAAGGGTTATTTATTATTATTATTATAATCAATCATTACTTGGTATTATTGTGATTTATTTAAGTGATAAGTTATTTATATATATATATATATATACATATATACATATGTTGCATGATTTGAAACTGAATTGTTGCCTTCGGAAATATCGATGTCTTCGGACATCTTGGTTGCCTTCAGATTAAATTGTTACCTACGGGATATATAAGGTTGCCTCGTGGTCTGCCCTTGCAAGTGCATAAGAATGATGTAGTATAGCGTTTGACAAGTCCAAGTATATCGTTCCCACGAGGATTCCAAATTAATCTAATATTTGAATACCTAAATTAAATCTAATTGATACGCAAGTGAATTTATAGAGATTGTTGTTGTGAAAATTTACGAAACAAACAAGAAATTAATAAAAGTAATTGAGAATAAAAAGGGTTAATTTTAAGGTTGAAAAACAATGATGAAGGTCTAGGGTTTCGGAATCAACCACAAGCAATCCAAGTTAGATTTCAATGCATTCAACAGATTCTTTCGATTCTATAGATGATAATTCCCGTATCTAAGTCCTTTTCAGGCGCTTAGACCATAGTTTTCCTTAAGTGTAAGATTCTTTTCTAGTTCAGACAAAGATCATATACCCAATCATGCAATCTATCCTGGTTAAGGCATAAATTTAACAAGTTGGATTCATTACGTTCTAGAAAACGAGAGAACTAAGCAAACCATTATTCTTCTTCAAGCAATAATGTAATTCATCACACTTAATCACAAGAAGCTAATTGAATTATATTGCCGGTTCTGCCTCAAATTCATCTTCCAATTTACTAGATGCAAAGCCCTAAGGTGATCAATCAAAGAACTTAAACAAATAGCAACAATTAAAATAGTGATTAAGCATTCATCTGAAAGAAACTTAGAATCCATTAAATAACATTAGAAATCATAACTATCCATGCTCGGGCGTCATCCTCGCCCTAGAGAATAATTTAGTTACTCATGTTCAAAGAAAACATAATTGAAAAACTAGAAAACATAAAATAAAACTTATGGATTGTGACGATGCTCGAGAACTTGACGATAGCAGCAGCTCTTTGACTCTCCTTCCAACTCCAGCATGCCAAAACTCTATTTTTCTGATCTTCTTTAAATAAGGAACAAATCCTCTTTTCACTTGGTAACTCTGCTTTCCTAGTTTGGCTCCAGGTGACTTTAATAAGTTGGCATCCAAAATCCTACTAAATATAGGATCAGGCTTCAGAAAATTACCCCACATCCTTGTAAATACTTCCCAAATGCAATTGACATAAATTAGATTCCAAGGATTGAACTTTAAAATAATTATTTTGCAAAACCCGCAGAACACATTCTGCCCGAACTGCCTGTACTAAAATGGCCACAACTCTCTCCACACACGTCCGAATCACGAACCGTAAAATTCTACACAAATCTAACATCCGTATCTTTCCAATGATATAAGATTCAATATCTGGTTCGTTCTGAGGAAATACAGTATATTCTGTCAAGTTGACTGATCAGCATAGGACATTCTTACAAAACATCTTTTAATCCCAAAAATGCTCCTTTTGCTTGCTTTTCCATCTTTACTCTTCAAACCTAATAAAACACAAAACTAAGTAAAAATGGACTAAACTCACTCAAGCACATAGCAAAAATCTAAGAGAAAGATAATAAAAATGTACGAAATAATGGTTATATCACCTCGGACATTTAAATGTCTTTGGACAAAGTGTGGCCTTCAGAAAAGTTATTTATATATGATAACGCCCCATGAGTTTCGGGGACGCCCGAACCGTGTGGTGCGAGCAATTGCGTTTCGGACTGACTTCGTGTCCCTCGATTCTGCTAGGAGGAATTGACGGATTGCATTTCGGGCTGACTTCGTGTCGCCCGATTCTGCTAGGATTGCGTTTCTAGCTGATCACCCGATTCTGCTAGGATTTGCGTTTCGAGCTGACTTTGTGTCCCCCGATTCTGCTAGGGGAATTGACGGTTTATAAATGGAATTGATGAATTTTCTGAGTTCGCAGGAGGAGTATATCTCCCTAAGTTCTGCTAGGTGAAAATGGATAAATAATGTTGAGGCATAATTATGTGGAAAATAGTGCATAATGGATATACTGGTACAGTTCATAGGATATAATTTGCCACCCTGCTTCAATTTTCTGCACAGGGTTGATCATCCCTAGCCACCTTCCCGATTTAACTACACAGGTGGTTAGTTAGCTTCCCCCTACCCAGTTGCCTTCGGAAAAAGTAATATATCCTTAATGGGTGATAACGGATATGTTCATACGGATGATTACAGGTATGGCTTAAAAGTATAAAAGTTGGATAAATACATTTTTGAATGGGTAAGGGTACATTAATTATAATTTGAAGAACTGATATAACAAAAGAACTAAGAGGATAGATTCATGTATGGTATGATTTGAACTTGTACCTTGTGGAAGAGCTATGTGTGGCTTGATCCCTCAAGGAGGGTACGTAGGCAGCCTAGAATAATCTAGATGTAGCCACGGAAAAAAAAGATATTAAGGAACTTGGTTATGGGCTTGGATTTGGATTATATTAACATCTTAATTGAATTAAATCTAAACTTATGTGTGGGCCCAAGGCCGAGTGGTATTTGAGTTATGAGGCTTGTTCAATAATGATCCTACTTAATAGAATTCTTCATATAATGTTGCTGCGCTTGTTAATATAATAATCACTGAAATGATTGTAGCTGGATGATTGTTTAGGTTTCACTTAGATATTATAATATGGCAAGAAATGTTGATGATCGAAATGTTTCAAGGCTGGAGGCCATTCAAAATAAATACTTTTGTTTGCGTGGGAATAACTGGTGCATGCTGATGGTTGGGGATATTAAATTTGCTATTTGCAGGTAAATTTAAATGGGAAACGTTCGTTTTTCAGGGGAGACTCTGTCGGTTTTCCGACAGAAGTCACAAACTCCTAAGTGGTTTTATAGTGAAATTAAGGAAACAGGGCAGTTTGGTCATTTGGAACCCTAGACTCAAACCCAAGGGAGGCATCAAGAAGAAATAGGAAGATATCTTCATGTTTTAGAAGATAGTTTCATAGTTTGTATGACATAACCACTAGTTTGCTTTATATATGACTATTCGTATTATGGTAATATGAAGTTTGATCTCTATACGCTTTGTGAGATGAATGTATGAAACTGTTCTTACATGAATTGTTTAGAATATTGAGATATGATAAATCTAATACAAGAATGATTTCCAAAAGGTTTAGATTTCACAATCAAGATAATATTCATAGGATATGCAGTGTGTGGTTCTTTAAAGGTTCCAATTCTTACCTATGAGTTGCATCTAGAAATTGAGAAATCCAAACAATCTAAGTTATGAACTAGAATGGAAATCACATAAGTTGTATAAGATAATGAAGGGAATAGTATCCATTATTTTTCTATAGCATTCACCGTTGATCGCTCACGGTTGGACCTTACTAAGTCCAAAATCCAAGAGATTTAGGATTTCAAGAAAGAAAAGAAAAGGGAAATCATGTAGAGAGCATCAACACTCTTTTAATCGTTATGAAGGGTTAATGCTTAAACAAAATACCCCTCAAGAGGTAAGGAGTTTTCTTTACAAGATATCTCAATGGATGATCTTTATCACAAAGGATAATAAAGTATAAATCTTTTATGATAAGTCATCGAATTCCTCCTTACGTTGTAACCCCAAGGATAACAAAATATTTGATAAGTCCAATTAAACGGTAATGAGATTGAAATTGTTATAAAGTTTAGAACTTTATAGTTTGAAAGGTAAACTTGTGGGATATCCTAGATCACCTAAAGGATGTCGTATCCATTAAAGAGTTAGTGGATGCTTGTTGTGAAACAAGTGGAATGATTGATTATAAGCCACAAGTGGATTATCAAATAAAGTGACAATTCAATTTTTCGTTGACTCACCACATTTAAACATCCAAGATAAATGGTATCTTGAATAAAGCATTTTAGAAATGGTTATATTCCAAGAGGAAAAGTGGGAGCCAGTTCAAAGTTAGAAGAAAAACGTCATCACGAAGTGAAGTCTTCTTCAAGGTAAACCTAAAAGAAAAGGTATGAAAAGTTCATTTACTTATCATGTAAGTATACGATCATATATGATATGACCAAGATACTATTACATCAAATTGCAGTTAATGCAAAAGTACATTAAGGACAACATGATAACAACTTGGACAACTAATAAGTATGTCTTTTGTTAGAAGAACACAAATAAGACGAAAAGCGAATTATGCAAAGAGAATAGTATGAGAGCATCATAGTGGAAGCATACACCTGAGTGACTCTGGTCGGATCCTAATTTCTATATTTTAAGAAACAAACTCTAGAAAGATGTCCTAGATAATCTTGGACATTGTAACATAGTTCATGACCAAGAGCAGCACATATCTATGCAACAAAATTTGATATGTCAACACCCTTTTGGATGAAAAGAAAAACTCCTTTATAGGAGTAGTTCCTACCATGAATGATCAATACTCTTATAGTAAGAGAAATTCTCGTAGGGCAATAACTCAAGCCGAGGAATTTAAGTCTTATTAGGCATCCAAAATTCAGAGAAGACATTACATAAATGAGTTGGTTACTCAGGACGTCGATCGTCTCTAAGTTGCAAAAGAAAGTTGATATAGCAAAGATCACGAAAGCCTAGAACATATTGGTTATGGCTTGATTAGTGTCTCAAGGTCGAACACATTGTGTGGCTGATTGGCTTTACGTGTAAGTTGGAGACTGTTAGATATATGCCCTAGAAGCCAATATATAAATGGATAATTCTAAGGAAATAAACATAATAATCAAAGGGGCAAGAATGTTGCTTTAGATACATAACGTATACAAAGTAACAAGTCCATGGATTAAGATATAAATGGAAAGTGGTCTAAAGAAGTTAGATGCACAAGACCTTTCCATACACATGAATATCATATCCTAAAATGTTCCTGGTCATAGGATCACCAATTGGACAATGGTGACCTGCAAAGACTGGTACACATTATGTCTGCTCTTAGTAACAAGAGAGAATACTCTGAAGATATGATTCGTGAATCTTTGGCCAAAGTATCGGATGGAAATTGAAACAAGAACGTTTGCAATTTCATCAAATTGAATCATATGATCTAGAGATGTCATATTAGGGATTTTGACACAAGTTTACCATATCCCGAGAATATGACATAGAGTATTGAATTAGAGAAGGATCGAATTGCATTGTAATCACAAACTGACTAGGTTCTCCAAATGAATTCTTTTTACCTTGGGTAGCCATGACATACTGTTAGGTGTCACTCTTGGTTTGGGGAAGCCCTGTAAGGACTAATTATAATTAGCCTTCGCCAAGAGGGAGAATTGTATGGAGGGATAAAATTCACACTTGATTCAGAGTGAATCATTCATACCCACTGCCTCTGTAACACCCCGTCCCAAAATTAATATTTAATCCTTAGAATTTTTCAAGTGAAAGACATCTTTACCCTCGAGAATATAATAAATTAAATAATTAAGAGAGTTGTTAAAATAAAAGAAAATAATTTGAAAATTAATATAATAAATTAAGGAGAATTTGGAATTTTAAAATAATATTTAATATTTAAAGGGGTAAAATAGTCAATGTTAATTTTGGAAGGGAATTTGGCAAAACGAGCTACGCCATTACATCGGGCTCGTCGATATGAGTCCATGGGTATATTATTGGCTTAAATCTGAATTATACCGAAGAATTTATGACGAAAATTGAGTGGGGGGCAATTTGGTAATTTCACAGTCCAAGATTTAAAAAAAAAAAACAGAAACCTCTCTCTCCCCTCTCTCCCTCACGCAGAACCCCCCCTGTGAATTTATTTTGGGCCGTCACCCTCCAAACCTCCATAGCCGCCACCTCACGACCACCCACCCCACCGGACCGCCTCCAATCAAACCGGCCAGCACCCTGCACCTCAGTCCAGCCTCCCCTGCACCTCAGTCCAGCCTCCCCTGCTTTTGACAGAAAATTCACGACATTCGTACGTCATCCTCCGGCCACCGATCGGGATGAGTGAGCTATGCTTTTCCACCTATTTTCCATGCTCTAGCTGATGGTTGGGTAGGTGTTGATCGAATCACAGCGTAGGTAGATCAAAATTCGAAGTAAAGTTTCAGCCAGTTTTGTGATCGAGATTTGACCCACTTAGGGTTCGAAATGGACCTTCCCGTAGTTGAAGAAAGTGTTCGGAAGGTCGAGAACTTGTTGTAGGTGGAAGGATAGCTCCCGCTTTGGAGTTTTTCCGAACGCCCAATTTTATCGCTTTTTATACCTTCGGATCTGCCAGCGCGTGTTCTCACGCGCCGGCCCACTTTTCATTGTCAATCTTCATTCCTAAATTATCCTTACGTCGTCACGAGCGCGTAGGCGTGCTCGGATTGCAATTTGGAGTTCGTATGACAGTCGAATGGATTTACGCCTATTGCGCGTTATCCTGGTTCAGTGTGTTCGGACCGTTGGATCGGTTCAAATTCTTAGTATGTTGTTCCCCGTATTTTTAGGACCGTGTAGGAGCTGACAGATTGTGGATCGGAGCCCCGGATGCTCCGTATCAATGACCTGTTGTTTAGTTTCACGAAAACCGTCTGATCGTGTGATCGCGAGAAATTCGACAGCTCGATCGAGACTAAACCTTCGGAATGTGTTTAGTTGACCTCGTTGAAATTTTAGGAGAGTTAAGACCGAATTTGGAGGTCGTGGCCCCGCACGCCCGGTTGACCAAAATGGGGAGTTTGACCACTAAGGTTACCGGGAGTTTTCTGAGGCCATTTAATCTTTCGGAAAGTACTAAAATGGTTGAAGGACTTGGGAAATATTTGTTTATTGAGTTTTATTACCGAGATTCTTATTATTGTCTTTATGTGCTTATTATTTGCTATATTAATACCTTTAGGTTATACTTTACTTATTCAATGGTTAGTTTATGTTAATATTTGTTATAATTATTATTATAATTATTATTGGGCGACTGTTCTCATGATTCAATTATACTGTTTTAGTAGGTTGGAATTAGTGAGATGTTTCGAAACATTTATGAATGTTGATTGATATGAATATTGATATATATATATATATACGTGTGTTGAATGATTTGAAACTGAATTGTTGCCGTCGGAATTATCGATGTGTTCGGACATCTCGGTTGCCTGCGTATTACATATGGTTGCCTTCGGATATAATGATGGTTACGGACATCCCAGTGGCTTTCGTATATAAAATGTCTTCAGACAAGTGTTGCTTCAGATGATAATATGTCTACGGACAATTGGTTGCCTTTGGATAGAAATATGTCTACGGACATTTTGTTGCCTTCAGTTATGTCTGCGCGCGTATGACATTACGCCCCACGTGTCTCGGGGACGCCCGAACCATGAAGAGCGAGGACGCGGCTCAGGTTTGACTATATGTCCCCTGAGTAACCTACCATCTTTCCCCCAAAACACCAAAAAGATGACTGGGACTTCTGCCGAAAATCTGGCAGAGTCTCCTCTGAAAAAGGGACTTTACCAAAATCCTTCACCCTGTACAAACAACAGAAATAAAACCACAACTGCAGCACGCGCAAAGCAAAAGCACACAGTTTACACACTAGGCCTCCGGCCTTGAATTCAACCCTAAACGGGTGATAACAGAGCAATCTAAGAATTCTCTTTAGTTTTACAACCAAAGTATAAGTTCAGCTGAAAACAATACAAATAAAGTGCCCTACAGAGGTACAGGGCTCAGAAGTGCAAGTCTTGGCTCGAGTACTTGGCTCAGATCGGACTACTGCCTGGGGGGCGCAAAACAGAAGATTGTGAGTGGACAAAAACAAAGTTTTATCATAATTGAAATCAACATACTAACCCCACCATTCCAAAACGATGTCAGAAACATGCAATTAAATCATTTATATACATAAGCGATTGAAATCCAAGAATCCGTAAACTTTCAACATAATACCATAATATCCCATAATAAACTTGACCTTTTCCCAATACTAAGAATCCTCTCTTTCGACGCATGTCATAATCCCGACAAGCGAGGAAGAGTCCTTACCCAAAAGAATAAGAGAACTAGAATTAATAATATAATATAAATATATATATATATATACCCATATGTAAAGAGACTACTATACCATTTTGTATCGGGGAAACAATCCAACACGGGGATTGTTGACTGACCACATGGAGAAAAATCCCTTTACAACCACGTGGCCAGGGAATAAGCCGTCCCAAATGGGGACTAACTCCCAAACATGCAAAGCAAAAAATGCCTCAATACTATGCGGCTGAATTAAGTCCTACGCACGCAGACTGCCCGGCAAGGGCCTACAGTAACACCCCGCCAAGGGTGAATCGGGTTCTGTTATATCCTTTAACCATTCTGTAACCAGGTATCCGGGGAGGTACATAAAGTGGTGCTAATAGCACTCCAACTAAAACATATAATCCCTGACATACCCTCATTTCCAGGGTATTCAAACCGTACCCAAAACCCGAACACAAGAACACCCGGACTTTGATAACGTCCAACATTCGACACAAAAATATATAATTATATCCATAGGTTAAATATGACCAACCATATCCGAATAAGTAAATTGAAACCCAACATATTTATAAACAATTAAATATATCTTTAATATTCCAAATAAACCATATATTTGAAATTCAATAATTAAACTCACATAAAATCCATAATTCAATTGAATAAATTCATATGCACAGTTTTCAATCTTTAAAATAATGCCGATTCAAAATAATGTCCACTCACAAGTAATCCCCACTCACAAGTAATCCCACGCTGCTTGACCCTGAGAGGGTCCTGCCTGCTGTGAACCCCGAGCCAGAGTACCTATTACGGAATACGAGGAATAAGTCAACAAAAGTCAACCGCAATTGAATTTAAATTCAAATCCTAATTCCCGGGGTTTTAAGGTGCACAAGAGACGTTTGGGGAGGTTCTAGGGTCAAGTAAGCTTCCTGGCAGGTCAAACCACCTCGGAAGACTAAAAGTCAACCGTGCGGTCAAATTGCCCGATCTGGTCAACCCGGGTCCGCGGGGTCCACGGACTCTGATCTTGGATCCGAAAGTTCCTACGGGTTCTACACAGCTTACAGAACCTATCCTGAAAGTTTGGTTACGATCGAACGGTCGGATTGCTCACGATCGCACGATCGGACGGTTATTAAGTAACCTAACCCTAGGGTTAATGGATTGGAGTATCCAGGACTCCAATCCTCGATCCGTCAGTTTCTAAACAGTCCTAGGAATACGGGGATTTACGTAGCTGAGTTTGGGTTTGATCCGACGGTCCAAACACGTCGAACCCGAGTTACGCGCAATAGGCGCATACCCGTTCGACATCCGAATTGAAATCCGAAAACACCGACGCGCTCAGGACGACACGAGGAGCGCGTCAGAACACAATGTGGCACCACTACAGTGCCCACGCGGCGCCGCACGCGCCGCCCGAGTGTGGGTGTGTAGAGTGATTACGGTCACCGGAAAAACTCATCACCGCCACTCACCGCTTAGGCTATGGGTTCCTCTCAACTCACTGAGCAATTTATCCTACGGTGACAACCTCTCAAAGGGCCGGCAACTGGCCGAAATTTCATTTTGAAATCCGGCCAAATCTGGGTTTGGGATTGGGTGTTCTAGGGTTGAAATTGATCGAAACGAAGGTTGCAGATGGCTTAAGCAGGTTGAGGAGGTGAAGAACCATACCTGATCCGCCGGAGTTGGTAGCCGGAGCCGCCGGAACGAGGTCGTGAAAAACCGACTTGAACCAGTCGAGATTGCCGGCGATTCTCGAGGTCACCGGCCGGGAACTTGGGTGGGTTAGGACCGGGAGCTCACGCCAGTTCTTTTGGGACCAGTCTCAGGTCCAGCCTTGACCGGATGGCGGTTCTGCGAGGGGTTGAAGGCGCCGGCGTCGGGGGAGGAGAGAGAGAGAAGAGAGAAAGGGAACGGGCTGGGTGTCTGACGCATGTACGCGTCAGATTGGGTAGTTTTAGGGTTTTTTTTCAAATTCCAAAATACCCAAAATGCCCTTTTTGAGTTCTGGACCTCGGATCGGGACGTGCCGCCCGGCTACGGACTCGTTTCGACGAGCCCGTCGCAATGGCGCTGTCTGTTTCGCGAAATTCTAAACGGATAAAAATGTGATATTTACGACTCTAACCTCAGGGGCAAAATCGTAATTTCACATAATTAATTAAATTAAATTAATTAAATTAAAATTTAGGTCACGGATGTTACAGGGGACTCGGCTTGGGTTGACTATATGTCTCCTAAGTCTTGCGAGGACGCGGCTCGGGCCGACTTTGTGTCACCGAGTCTTGCGAGGAAATGGCATTGACGGTTTAATGGAAATTATATGGAATTGATGGGCTGCGTTCTCGGGTTGACTTTGTGCCCCCGAGTTCTGCGAGGATATAAAGGACTTTGTTCGCCACCGTGCTTCTATTCTTCTGCACAGGGTTGGCCAGGATCCCTAGCCACCTGCCCGATTTTACTGCACAGGTGGTTAGTTAGTTTCCCCCTCCCTAGTTGCCTTCGGATTTACATATGTAACCCTTGATGGAGGACAGCAGAATATGTTCAATGCGGATGGTTACAGGTATGGCTTAAAGAGATAAAGGATTGGTTATATATATACATTTGCATGGGTATTGGTAGATTATTTATAATTTGAATAGCTTGATATAAGAAAAAGGAATAAAAGTATGATTTCATGCACTGTAGGGTTTGAACTTAGTTTTTCTTGATGGAAGAGCTACGTGTGGCTTGATCCCTCACGGAGGGTACGTAGGCAGCCTAGAATAATCTAGGTGCAGCCACGAGAAAGAATATTATAAAATTTGGTTATGGGTTTGAGATATAAAGCTTGTTTGATAATGAACTTTACTTACAAGATTTCTTCATGAAGTGCTGTTAAAATTGATGTTAATGCTTATGTTTGGTTTGTTGTTAGGCCGGAGGCCATTTAGTTCAACTGCTTTTAGTTGTATGTGATTATGATTGTGCATGCTGAACGTTTGGGGATATTTGATTATGTTTTTTACAGGTGGAATTTTTGGGGAATGTGAATTTATAGGGGGGACTCTGTCGAATTTTCGACAGAGGTCGAAACTTGAATTTCTTTGAATTTTGAGGAGATGGGCAATTAGGTCATTTGACAGGACCCGACCCAAATTTCACCCCGGTACCCGAGCCGAACCCTGTGGATATGCCGACATCATCGCAATGCCGGGCCCCCATTCTAAAAGAAACCCTCTTCCCGACAAACAACATACAAGGGGCCGAGACTTCTGTCGAAAATTGGATAGAGTCTCCCTTACAATATGAACATTCCCAAAATTTACAACCTGTTAAAGCACAACAGATAACAATCCCCCAAACGCCAGCATGAATACACAACTACATAACAGGCCTCCGGCCATACAATTCAACCTTAATGGCGATAACAGAGCAATCTAAGAGTCAGCGGAATAGAAATAACCGAATACAGAGTTTAGGGTTCAAGGACGACAATCCTACCCTTCAAACGAATGCTCGAGAAGAGAAGCGCACGGCCGAACGATGTGAAGCAACTACGCACTGGGGCGCAAAGCAGAAAGAGTGTGAGTGGACAAAAACAAAGTTTTACATACTTAAAACAATATACTAACCCCACCTTTTAAAACCATGCAAACCATGCAAACCATGCATATGAAATCCTTTATATACGTGATTTATTTAAAAACCACAATATCTCAACATAGTCAAAGCATAAACCAATTCAAGCCCTTTCTTGAATAACCTAACCTTTTACCTTTCTTTCTCTGAGGCATAACCTCCCAAAACTCGAACCCATAAGTACATATAGACATAGACATACATGAACTCCCATAACCGTAAGGTATTCATAACGTGTGTATATATATACCCATACATATGTATATATATACAAGTAATAACCCATGATAAACCCCAAAATCCAATATACGTAAAATATGACAAGTTCCCGAATATAAGTATATATAATCCCAATATAATCTCACACCATCATAAGTACCGGGGAAACGATCCAGCACGGGGATCGCTTAACTAGCCCGCAGGGCCCACTTTCCACCCTGCGTCTAGGGATGAGCTGTCCAACTGGGGGACTACCGCTCTACCATACACACGCCGGAATAACCATCTCCATGTGTGTACAAACCATATTACTGTCCTACGCGCGCAGACTAAATCACTTGTCGGCATCCTTCATTGACAAAACAACCTTTCCCTGTCAGCATCCTTCATCGACAAAACAAACTTTCCCTGTCGGCATCCTTCATCGACAAAACAAACTTTCCCTGTCGGCATCCTTCATCGACAAACAAGACTCGCATGCCGGCATCCTTCATCGACAACTGAGCCCACACGCTGGAATCCTTCATCAGCCCGTGTGGTCTTAGTAACCATTTAAACCAGTATCAAGAACATGGGGAGGTACATAACCGGTGCCTACCGCACTCAAATCCATCGCTACGCGATAAACAATATATAAATATATATATATATATATATATATATATATATATATATATATATATATATAACCAAACACTTTCCAATCCCCAAAACATCAAACACCCGGACATATACAAGTCCATCTATCATATAAACAACATATATATAAATATATATATATATATATATATTCAAAGTAAGGACATCACCGTCCCAAACATATCATTCCATAATTAAAATAGACACAAGGGTCAAGTGGCCGCAAATCAAATTAAGTAATCGATGAAACATCATATTCAAAATATCCATATAATTACATAAGGGACCTCACGTCCCGACACAGGGCATTCCAACCCAAAGGTATATAATTAAAGTATAAAGAACTCGTTTGTAAACTCATACTGTTAAACCAAACGTATAATCCAAAATATACATATGTATATATACATATGATCCTTTAAAATACAATAACTCAAGCCCAATCCCATATACATATCTATGTATATATATGTATGAATATACGTATAATCAATTCCCATTATTCCAAAGTATTTATTCAAAGTAAATATATATATGTATGAAAATATACATATATATATAATCAAAGTATAAGTAATTATACTTCAAAAGGTTTTAAACGCCAAAACCGAATACGTTACCAAATGGACTACGCTAACGTCCAAATATTCAATTATATAATTAATATATAATATAACCACCCTTGTAAATATAATATCCCAAAAGATCCATAAATTCTCATTTATGTATAATAATCCATTAAATCTATATTTTATAAAGTATACGACTTCAAGCTTAAAATAGCTCAATTATATAACCCAATTTTAATACGAAAATCACCGGGCGTTCACCACATCCCTTTCAATACCCGAAGGTATAAATAATAATAAAATAGCCATCAGGGCCCCACAATAAACCGGCAACCCAAATCATGCATATACCTCAATGCAAATCCTTTTAATACAATTCAATCAAAGTCAAACCAAGACTTTAAAACAATTATCACATTCAAGATTTAAAACAATTATTAAATCTCCTTTCATGCATTTCATGCCATTCATTGAAATCATGTTCGTTTGAAAACAAAGTCCACTCACCGTTGGTCCTATGCTGCACAACCCTCAAAGGGTCCCCGCTTGCGGCGTAGAAGAGTCAACGCACCTAAAGCGATAGATACAAGGATTGGATTAGTACTGTGAACCGTACGAGAACCGTAAACTTAAACCCTAACAAAACCCGACTTAACGTGCACGTACGTCCTACGAAGACTCACGGTCAACCGGCGGTCAAACACCCCATGGTAAGGCGACCTCGGGAGACACTCGGTCAACCCCGGTCAAACTTGGTCAAACCAACCCGAATAGGTCAAACCGGGCCCGTGGGTCCCATGACCTCCAAACTTAGATCCGAAAGTTCTTACAGGTTCAAAACGACCTAAACAACGTGTCCTCAAGGTTTGGTCTCGATCGAATGGTCGGATTGCTCACGATCGCACGATCGCACGATCGGACGGTAACCGGGTTACCTAACCCTAGGGTTAATGATTCGGAGTATCCGAGACTCCGATTCTTGGTCCGTTTGTTCCTACACGATCCTAGAGGTACGGGGAACAACATACTTGGAAATGGGACCGATCCAACTGCCCAAACATATCGAACACGGATAACGCATAATAGGTGTAAATCCGTTCGACCGTCAAACGATAACCAAATTGGAATCCGAGCACACTTACGCGCTCAGGACGACATGGGGAACATTTTAGGATACAATGCACCACCACAACAGTGCCCCGACACTCGCCAGAATTGGGTGTGCATAGTAATTCCGGTGACCGGAAAAACTCCAAACCAAGGGTCAATACTTCAGGTATAGGTTCAACTCAACAAGTGAAGCATTTTATTCAACTACGACAACATCTAGTTTGGCCGGCAAGTGGCCGGAAATTCCAACTCAAAACCGGCCTAATATGGGTCTCTAAATCGAACGACCTAGGCTTGAAACCAATCTACAATACCTATATAAATGGATAGAGTACGAAGAGTAGATGAAGTTTCATAACTCACTCGACCGAAATGGTTGCCGGAGTCGCCGGAAAACTCGTCGGAAAATTTGATAACCATCGAACTTTCAGTCGCTCCAGTTTAAAATCCTTGAGTTTTCGAGCTGGGATAATGGGCAGGCTATGTAGAGGAGGAAGAGACGAAGATTTAGGGACTAGAATCACCTGAATCGGACACTCGTGAAGGGAGAAATCGCCTGCCAAAGTTTGGCCCGAAGAGCGAAAGAAAAAATGGGAGAGAAGAGAGAGCCGTCGGGGGAAGAAGAAGAAGCGGTTTCACTGTAGCAGCTACAGTAAAATCTGATATTTTTTTTTTCTTTTCTCTTCTAATCGCTACAGCACGGAATTCGGTGTACCGCATATCCACGAACTCGTTTCGACGAGCCGGACGCAACGGCGCAATCCATTTCTCCAAATTCCTTATGGAATTTTTAAAGCGCCTAAAATACCCTTAATCCCAGTGGCAAAACTGTAATTTCACCAAAATTATTTATTTGACTATACAATTGGGATTGAATAGTGAAATCGGGTCAGGGATGTTACATCATTTGTGCCCGGCATCTGCCAGGTGTCGGACACGCACATGGTTCGGCTCGGATTCCAAAGTGGAATTCGGGTCGGGTCCTGTCAGCCTCGATAAATAGAACCTATAAGATCGCACACCGAAAAGGAATCGATTGGGAAATTAAGAAGAGAATAAATGATTTTGTGACTTGGTCAAAGTCAATGTGAAAGTCGAAGGTCAATGGTGTAATATCCCGCTCCTAAATTTTAAGCAAATTATTAAATTAAGTAAAGGAAAATTTTACCCTTAGAATTTCTTAGTGGTTTAAGGTTGACTTTTTGTTCAGAAATAGTTTTGGAAAAATTTCTTGATTCCATTACGTAGAGCGTGAGCTCACGAGTTCATGGACACGTGGTGGGCTAAAATTGGAGTTGAAACAAGAAAGTTACTAGTTTTGGAAGTATAAATTTTTAAATTGTAAAAGTTAAAATAAATAAATAAAAACAAAAAGTTAAAAGTTAAAAATAAAATAAAAAGTAGAATAAGATTCGACTCTTTCCACCCCCCCAACATTCTTTCTCTTCTTTTCCCCCAACCTCGCGACTTCCTTCCCCACACAGCGCCGGCGCCAACTCAGGCCACGACGGTCGACACCACCACCCAAAACCTCTTCCTCTTCCCCTCCTCTACCTAGCCCGGGGGTGGATCGACATCGATGATGTGAAATTTCTCTGATTGAACCAAAAAGTGGTCGACGGTGTTGTAGTGTTTTCCGGTGACTCCGGCAACTAACTCCGGCAAACTTGGTATGATTTTTCACCCCCTCAACATCCTCTAGCTGTTTAGTAAAGTGATTAGGATCAATTTTGTTGTTTGGGAGACATCTTCTCTATGCATCTCTTAAGTTAATTTGGGATTTTTATGAATATTAATAACAATATATTTTTAGCATTTCCTTTTTGCTTTTGTTGAGTTATGTCAAAACACATCATTCAAACTTTGTAAACTTACTATATAAAAAAAATGGAATGATTATTATTGATATAGAAAGTGATTACACAAGATTCTTATAAAACTCAGGGATTATGCTAAAAACTAATGTTAGAACATATTATACTTTTAATTTATCAAACACTAGTTATAATGTAGTGTGTATGTATAGCCTTAGACTATGATGGTGTAGAATAGCATCTGGGTTTCCTTCGGTTTTCAAATATCGTGTGTATTGTTGAAGCTAATATAGATATTGTTACCCAACAGTAGGTGTGACTTGGCATTTACTCTCCATCAAATTCTCAATAACCTTTTTTTTTAAAGCCTTTACATTGTGTTTATTTCTTAATTAAGTATGTGAAGGAAAAAAATATGAGAACATTTTTCTGGAAGGCTTTGACGAAAAGTGTAATAACCCAAACCTTAATTAGTATTTAATTATAAATTTAATAATAGAAAAAGACAAAATTGCCCCGATAATATTTTAATAGGTTTTAAAATTAACTTTTATTGTTCATGAGAGAATTTTGGGAAATTGAGCCGCACCGTTACGACGGGCTTGTCGATGCGAGTTTGTGGATATATTGTGCGCTCAATTCCGAGTTATAACGGGGAAGAAAATGTATAATAAAGAAAAGTAATTAAAAGAATAATTAAAAAAATATAAAAAAATATATAAAAAAATGAATCAGCACATTAACCCCCCCTCCCGTAACTCTCCCTCATCTCTCTCCCTCACTGTGTGAAACCGAACCCCTAGCTAATTCTTCCTCCAGCCACCACTTCCACCACCGGCCACCGTTGGCCGCCATCTTGGTACCAAAACGTCAAGCTCGAGTCCCTCTTCCCAACTCACCTAATTTTCGACAAAACCGGTAGCCATCGTCGCCGGAAATCACGAAAATCAGGCCGGATTTTACGTAATTTTTTGGGAGCTCGTTCTCCCTTCTCCGGCCACCAATCTTGACGTGTGAGGTATGCTTTTCCACCTATTTTCCATCTCTAGCTGATGATTGGGTAGGTTTAGATCGAATCGCAGCGTTGATAGGTTATAATTCGAGTTAAAGTTTAGGTAAATTTTGTGAACGAGTTTTTGACCCACTTACGGTTCAAAATGGACATTCCCATAGTTGAAGAAAGTGTTCGGGAGGTCGAGAACTAGTTGTAGGTGGAAGGACAGCTCCTGGTTTGAAGTTGGTTCAACAATGAAAATTATCGCTTTTTAAGCCTTCAAAACTGCCAGCGCGTGTTCCCATGCGTAGACGCACTTTTAGCTGTCAATCTTCATTCCTAAATTATCCTTACGTCGTAACAAGCACGTAGGCATGCTCAGAAGTCAATTTGGAGTTCGTATGATAGTCGAACGGATTTACGCCTATTGCGTGTTATCCGGGTTCGATGTGTTTGGACCATCGGATGGGTTCCAAATCTGAGTATGTTGTTTCCCATAATTCCAGGATCATGTAGGATTCGACAGATCGTAAATCAGAGTCTCGGATACTCAGAAATCGTGAACCCTAGGGCTAGGGTTACGGAAAATCATCCGACCATCCGATCGTACGATCGTGAGAAATCCGACCGTCTGATCGAGACCAAACTTTCGGGACATGCCTCCTAGGCCTATTGGAACCTTTAGGAACTTCCGGATACGAATTTTGAGGTCGTGGACCCCACGGGGTCCCATGTTGACTTTTTGGGACTTTAGCGCTTTTTGAGTCCCGAGTCTCTAGTAAACCGTTCTAAGCATTGGAAAAGCTTATGTGGGCATAGGAATGGTCTTAAAATTAATGCACGCGCTTTTAGGAGCCGGGGTCCAGGGATTTTTATTTAAATATTATATTGAGCAGTATATTAATAAAATATTCGTGATGATTGAATCAGGCACCCGGGCACCAGTTGACCTGCAGGAGGGACCTTCGAATGGTCCAGCTAGCACGGACCAGTAGTGAGTGGACTATTTGTTTTATAAATGAGTTTTGCAATTAAATTCCATTATTGGATCTTGAATAAGTATTTTATGATTGATGTTTTCCCAGCATGATTTTGCTGAGTTTAAATGCTTTATTTCATATGATGCCGAGTTGTGAATGCCTAGAGATTGTGGCATATAAGATTTTAGATAATTAACAAATTAAATGGGAGCAGAGTTCAAGGAAACATAAATAAGAATTTATTTTATTTATCATTAACTTTTCAGAAATTATATTTTCTTGGAAACAACCATAGGTGCCCGAGCATAATAAAGGTTGCCTTCAGTTTATATGTTGCCTTCGGATTTATCGGTTGCCTTCTGTACGAGTATAAACGGAAATAAGGAATTGACGGAAATAAATGGGTACACCTAGGTGGTTGGCTAAAGTTATTTTCAATGCTTTCAATGAATTGTGATTTTCAATAAGTGTATGAATGGCTATATGAATTTAGATATGTATGTGTGATTTCAGTACGAGTATAAATGCATAAATTGATTTAGTTTTCATAACAGTTTTTACAGTGGGGTTAGTATGTTCTTATGTACTTTCAGAAAACTTTGTTTTCGGTCCACTCACAGTTTTAAATGTTTTGCGTCCCCAGGCAATAGGCGTGCACCAGTAGGCCACCACAGGGCAGTTTCCATGCTATGTTCCTTTCTCACTCTATGTAGGACATCTTTTGTAAACTAATTAGATTTTCTTGTAAACTCTTAGTGGTGTGCTCTGATATTGCCCTAGAACTTGTATGTAACTGTTAGAATGTGTATAAAAGCATGCTGGCAGTTGGTGTACATAAATTTATGCTTGTTTGAAAGGTGGAATTTTGGGAAACGTTCAATTTACAAGGGAGACTCTACTGAATTTTCAGCAAAAGTCGAACCTTGATTTCCTTTGAAACTGTAGTAGATGGGAAATTAGGCCAATTGTGTCCGGCACCCGCCAGGTGTCAGACACGCACAGGATCCGGCTCGGATTCCAAAGTGGAATTTGGGTCGGGTCCTGTCAAAAAGAGAACCAGAGAGACAGAGGAAAATGAGGAAAAGTGATGTTGGACAGAGTAAAAGTGTAGAACGTCATCTTTGCAGGTTAGAAAGAAAAACTGAGTAGTGGTAGTGTGGTAATGCATTATATTTTAAGTTTCTAAAAATTGGTTTATTTAATGAGTCAAAATTGTCAGTTGGGTGCTGAACATCAAGTTTGCAGGTTTATTTGTATTGTCCTTTTCCCTACATATTCCTGTGAACAATTTCCATTTGATATAGGGGTGTGGAAAAAAACATGAGGCTTTCAGAGACCTTTTTGGATTAGTATTTTATAATTAAATAAAAATTTAACATGGAGGAAAAATAAGTTTGGAGAGGACATTAGGATTATCAAGTACTTCATTGGTGACCGATCCCAATAGATTTTACTTCATGAACCTTCTGTATTATAATTACCTCAGCTCCTCAAGTTTTTAAGTTGGTGCTACCAATTTGAAGAGGTATTTGAACTGGAAATACTAGCTTCAGAGCCCATAGTTTTAGTTAATCTTATTTGCATATTATAGCAAGTTTGACATGGTTCATACTAGCCATCTTATATATATATATATATGCCAATTATATCTAGGAATTCAACCAAAGCGCACACACACACATATATATATATGGTTTTAATCCAAATTAATGAATTTAAGTAGTTATGAATAGCAGAAAAGATTTGGGAAAATATGTGAGTGAACGTTTGTTTTAGAAATGATTGTTAATTAGTAAGAATTTTAATAAAGGATTATAAAGGAATTATTTATAGTTTTTACTTTCCAAGCATGCAGTTTGAATTGAAATGATTTTATAAATTATGTTTATTGGAAAATATGGATAGCTGGGAAGTTGAAAAGGAAATGAGGACTAAATGTAAGGAAATGTCTGATTCTATGCTTATTTTATGTATATGTTAAATGATATGAAATTGAATCGTGGTTACCTTTGGAAACTGAATTGTTGCATTCGGAAGTATAAATGTCTTCGGACAGAGTGAGGCCTTTGGAACAGTTATTCATTGATGATAACGCCCCACGAGTCTCGGGGACGCCTGAACCATGCGGTGCTAGGATTGCATTACGGGCTGATCACCCGATTCTGCTAGGATTTGGGCTTCGGGCTGACTTCGGGTCCCCCGATTCTGCTAGGTGGAATTGACAGATTTGCATTTCAAGCTGACTTTGTGTCCCCTGATTATGCTAGTTGGGATTGACGGAATATTATTGGAATTGACGAATTCGCGTTTCGGGTTGACTTCGTGTCCCTCGATTCTGCTAGATGAAAATTAACAGGATATTGTTCGCCACCTTGCTCATGTTTTCTGCACAGGGTTGGCCAGGATCCCTAGCCACCTGCCCGATTTATCTACACAGTTGGTTAGCCAATTTCCCCCCAGTTGCCTTCAGATTTACATAATGATTGTGGAAAATCAAAGTCAAAGAATGATTTTATATTTTATGGTTGGTTTTCTTGCGGAATAGTTTATTATCTAATTGGTGTTTGTTTTAGAGGAAGAACTACATGTGTCTTGATCCCTTAGTAAAGGTACGTAGGCAACCTGGATTAATTCAGGTGCAGCCACGGAATAGGATACTTTAGGAGTTGGTTTTGTAATCTATTTAATATTTTAGCTGAAATCAATTTGAATTATTGTGCATGTCAAGATATTAATTACTAAAATGGTTGTAGCTGAACGTTTGGTTAGGATTCTTTTTGGATAGTAAATGGCAAGTTTTGTTGATGAACGATTGAGAAGTTATAAACTGTGTTTCTACAGGTGAAATTAAACTGGGAAATGTTCATTTTTCAGGGGAGACTCTGCCGGTTTTTCGGCAAAAGTCATAAATCCTTAAGTGGTTTTAAGGTGGATTTAGAGCAAGGGCATTTTAGTCATTTGTGTTTGGCACCTGCCAGGTATCGGACACGCACGGGATTCGACACGAATTTCAAAGTGGAATTTGGGTCGGGTCCTGTCAAATTGTCAAACTGTTTACCCGACACTTGACACGATCAACTATGGATGACCGGGACCAACACTTGTTAGACAAGTGAGTAATTAAATTAGTTAAGTCACTGGAGTAATTAAATTGATTAGATTAATTTAAATTATTCAATTAAAGTTATGAAACAAGGTCCCATATGACTTGAAAATTCAAAAGGGATTTGACCATATGGACTTAGGCACATGTGTGATACATTAAAGGGTTAATGTGTTGGACCAAGATGGCACAAAAAGGCCACCAAAGGGGAGGGTGCAGCTACACTAGGGCAAGAGGGCAATTTTGTCACTCTTGTGACATTTTTGATCCTATAAGTGTGTAGCTATGGGATCCTATCATCTTGGGTTTTCAAGTTAGTGAAATTGGAAGAGAGAAAACATCAAGCTCTCTCTCCCTAACCCCTTGAATCGGCCACACCAAGTGAGGAGGCTAGCACTTTCTCACTTGTTGTTCTCTCATTCTTTCATCCCATTCAATCCTTGGTGAAGAGTTTTGGGGAGGTGCATATCTTTGTACCTATTTGGAGAGCTACAAGGTGGAGAATCAACATCAAATGGAAAGCCAACAGCAAAGGGACCATTCCCTCTACTTGAACACCATCCTTAGTTTCAAGATTCGCTCCAAGGGTATAAACATCTTATCTTTCTCTCAAATAGGATTTAGAGAGTCTTTGGTGCACACTTTCATATACTTATAAAGATTGTGACTAAATGAGACTTGCATGAATCCCTAGTTTATTTAATGCTTCCGCTCTTACTTTGATTTCATATTAGATATGGCATGCTAGGTAATTTATACTTTCAAAGTCTGGTAGTAGAGTTTTTAGAAATCTCTACATAACACATTCCCACAATATTCCCTTCACCGTTGCCATGATTTTATTTATCTACGTTTATGTTCAAATGAAACTCATGATTTTCTAATGGTTTCCTTCAGTTTTTGGTCTTGGACCCTGACCAGAAAGTGGCCGGAGTGGCTGGAAAAACAACTCAACCGTCGGAGATTTTCTAGGATTTAGGTTGAGTTTCAAAACTCCAAAATTGACCCCAATCACCTACATAATCAGTAAGAACACAAGGAGAGGATCAAATTGGCAATCGGAAATGGCGTCGAAAAAACCAGAAGCCATCGGCCCTTCTAGAGCTCGAAACTGCGGCGATGGCAGATAAGAAGAGGAGGTCAGGCCGGTTCTTTTGGGTTTGGTCTCGTGGCCTGAGATGGCCGGACATCATCGATCGCCAGCTCGACGTGGCCGGCTCCGTTTTAGTTGTGAGGGGGTGGAGAGAGAAAGAGCTGGAGGAGAGAGAGGGAGAGTGTGGTGCGTGTGTAAGGGGGATGAGGGCCAAATCGGGTTTTAATGTTTTTAAACAATTTTTGAAATGACCTAAATGCCCTTTTCGTTTTCAGACTTTTTCTCGACCGTTATAACTCAGAATTGAGAGTACTGCCTATCTACGCATTCGTATCGACGAGCTTGACGCAACAATGCAACTCAATTCCCCAAATTCTTTTATGGAAAAAAAGTGACAAAAATGCCCATACCCCAAAGGTAAAAATGTAATTTCATATTTAATAATTAAATAATATTTAATTGGGTCGGGATGTTACATAAATGATATTGGATTCAAGTGCATTTTTGTAGACATGATCTTTGAATTAATATCTACAAAATAGACGGTTTGGATTAGTGAAATACAATGCGAAGTGGCACATACAAGATTGTCCATCAAATAAACTTATTTGAGGGATCCCTCAACGGAAACTCTCTATATACTTGATAGTTTATATATATTTGGTTACATGATGATGATTGATTGATATAATTTATATATATGATAATTATACTATACTATGGACAAGTCTTCATATAGTTAATAAATACTAGAAAATAATTCTGTTTTTATACTGAACATATTGGTATTTTACTTTCTCAAATTGAAACGTTAACTCTTATAAATTTGATTTGTAATTTGCATGATGAGTGATGATGATTTTAGTTTTAAAAATTGTTGTATGACATTAAGTAACGGTAGATGATTTTTTTTTTAGTATTTTCGTTTTAGATTAACTAAAGGTCACAATTTAAGTTTCGTACATGGCCTTTAAAATTTTAGGGCTAATCTTGAAATCAAATTTACTAGAGTAGTATTTTAAAATCACTCTTTTTAATACTCAAAATAAAGTGAATTAATTTTGATTTGTTCTATTAATTCTTTTGTGATTTTCTTCATCATCATTAATATATTTATCGTGATAAAAAATTTCATAAAATAATCATCTTTTCATTTTTTCTTCTTGAAAATAACTAAGGTGAAAGACTTTTTTTAAAACCATAAAGTAAAATCTTTTTTCTTTGTTGGACCGTAAAGTGAAATCTTATACATATTGTATTAGCTTGACAAAAAAAAATTCTTTAATAGGCTATAAAATATTAAAAAAATAAAGAATCCTTATAAATAAAAAAAATAGAACAAGATAAAATAAAAGATGGGAAAAAAATCAATAAGCCCAAACTTTGGTTCGAAAAAAATTTGACAACGTAGATTTAAAACTTTTAAAAACAGTTTAAAATTTACACCTTACAAAAAATTAGAATTTTGAAATTTTAAAAGTAACAAATAATAAATAAATAAATAAAAAGGCCTGCAACTCTCCCTCCCACTCCCCCTTCGCCTCTACCTCCTTTCCTTCCCCTTCCTTCCACATCCCACTCCCCCTTTGTTCTCTCTCTCTCTCTTCCTTTCTTCCTGTTTGTACCAAAATTTTCACTTTTAGGCCAAATTATTTATTCTAGCCAAAATACATGATTTAAAGGCCAAATCTTGAAATATACAGTTTTGCCCAACATTAAACAGAGGTTGGAGATCCATTCTAAACAGGAAAATTGGTGTGAGACAAAGACATACATGCACATAAGTTCTCCAAGCATCATCACTATCAACTTCGATGCACTTTTTGACATCATTCCATGCAAGGAATCCTTCCTATGTTTATAAATAAGACAAAACAAAAACATATTTTTTTCAATATAAAAAGGGATCAATACATAACTAATAAATATCATCATGAACACAAGATAAAACATTCATATTGCATATTACATAACACATTCATTGTTAAGTTTTTCTAGAGAAAGACAAATAGAAAATCAATTCGACTTAAACAAATACAATGATAAAAATTGTTCAATTTCTAATTACCAGAAAATACAAATAGCAATAGCTCATAAACAAACACAAGTACTCCGCAAGACTCAAGCACAAATGACAATGGTTTTTTTACTAGTGGTGCCTATTTGCTCTCCACTAATTATACATTTGCAAGGCCATACATTCCTCTTTGCTGTCCATTGGTCAGACGGTCTTTTGGTGCCAAGCATATCACCTTCTACCATGTTTTCTCCATCTTCAAGTTCATTTATTTCATGCTCCATTGGATCTATGGATATCTCCCTCCTAATGAGATTATGTAGAAGGCAACAGGCAGTGATTATTCGACATTGGGTCTTTATTGGATAGAAAGATGGACTCCTAAGTATGCCTCGCCTAGATTTTATCAAGCCAAAACAACGCTCTATAACGTTCCTCGCTGATGCATGCTTCATGTTAAAATATTCCTCATGGTTGGAAGGGGTATGTCCATCTCTCCATTCGGATAGGTGATACCTTGTTCCTCTATAAGGTGAAAGAAATCCTTCACCGTTTGTGTAACCACCATCTACAAGGTAATAATATGCTAATAACCAAAAGGACAATTCCTATTAGTATGTGCATGTATACATACAAAATCAAATATTCCTTGTAAATTTAAAACTAACTAATGCCTTACCATTGGGTCTAGTTATGGCATCACGAAGCACCCTAGAGTCTGATGTGGAGCCCTCCCAACCCGGTAACACAAATATGAATTGCATATCTCTTGAACACACACCCAACACATTTTTTGCAATTTCACCTTTTCTTGTTCGGTATCTTGGCTTATCAATTTCGGCTACACACACTTTAATATAAGTCCCATCTAATGCTCCCAAGCAATTCTAAACAATAGAAATCGTTACTTTCATTAAGTTGCACAAAAACGAAGAGAATCACTAGTTAGACATTAGGGAATTTCAAGAATTATTAGGAGCATACCTTAAACCTTCTCCACCGAGAATCCTCACAATTATCACGCACAGGATCCGGGACTTTTAGTAGGATGTCTTGTACTCGCAAAACTCCTTGCAAGACGGAATTAAAATACCTACTAATGGTCTCTCCTGACCGGAAAAATCTACTACCAATAGTGAGATTCTTAACATGATGTACAAGTACATGTAAGAACACACACACTTGCTCCTCCAAAGACACCAAAAACCATCATTTTTTACCCTTCCATCTTGGCGAAGTAAATCGCATAATAGACCAAAAGTCCTTCTATCCATTCCAAGTTCGTTGACACATTCTATATCATTATTTCCTATTATACTCTGAAGAAAACACAAACGAGTCTCACGTCTAACGAATGAATGATTATTCAAAGAGCGCCTTTCAATATGTCTCCTTCTCGATTTAAGCATCATCAACACAAGAATAGTGCAAGCACACATTGTCTCTAAATGCCACAACTCCAACAATAAGATCAACAAAATCTTTCTTCGATCCATATCTAATAATTGTTATACAAACAAAACCATCTTGCTTTAGCTAGTTTTGATATTAAAATAAAATGTACATATAAAACACAAAAATAAAACCCAAGATAGAACCCTTAACATTCATGCAAATCCAATTAATACGCTCAGATAAATTTCATAAATAAAAAAAACCTACACTAAACAATAACCCATAGCAAATAACCTATAGAAAAATCAACAGAATTGCAGAAAAATGAGTAGAAAAACTTGAAAAAGACAAACCACCCATTTGCTAACAATAAAGGCTGTAAAGCCTGGAGGCATGAGGCAAAAAAGAAATATGTCAAAACTCTATTTTGGTTATGAGCTATCAGCTATTTGGATAAAAAAAAAGACACACCAAATTCTTGAATGACAAAACTAATAGGAGGTTGACTACGAAACTAATTGGAGGACAGTAGAGGAGACTTTGGAAGGGACCTTGATAAATTATAAGGGTGCATAAATTAATCAAACGACAACAACCAAGTTCCATGGGGTTGAAAGGGGTTTCTGTGTCATTTCAAGAACCCTCTTTGGTGTATCTTTTTTGAGCTGTCACCTAATGGAAAATTTTCAGTTCTTCACATAACCCAATTCTTGAACTAGCAAATCTAGCCATTATAATACAAAAAAAAAAAACAGTCACTATAAATTATCTAACTCAAAAGAACAAAGAACAGAACTCAAGAAGGAGTCCAAAGAAAGAAATTTTCAAGAACCAAAAAAATAGGTAGAAAACCTAAAAATAAAAATAGAGAAAAATCTCAAAATATTTGCAGAAAAAATTCATACCATAAAGTAGAGAAAAGAGAAAGATTGAGTAAAATATTAAATCAAGTAGATAGAAGAGGAAGATTCAGAGATAGAGAGAGTGGTGACCTGTTGAGAAGCACTGGAACTTCAGTTCGCTTGGGAAGCTGAAGACGAAAACACACGCGATGAAAAAACGGAGATGCTTTAATTAGTGAGCGTACTATTTGTCCTCCCCTTCCACACGGGCTTCACTAAGAACGCCTAAGAAGGTGTTTTTGGTGGGCCCAGCATTAGCAGTCCCCATTTTAAACTAAAAGTAGGTGAACTAAACATAGGCCTAATTTTAGTCTAATTCAGTCCATGACTGGGAGATGTACCAAACGAGGCCTTCATGACCTACAAAAACATGAAATTCATGTTGAAAATGCAAAATAATCAAGGCTTGTAGTGAGACATGGTTGGCCTCCCCCCTATGATGCAAGGTTTGAGTGTTATATTTTACATTTAAAATTTAAGCACTTTATTTACATTGCTATTTGGGCCTGAAATCTGCCCACCAAGCTCAAGTAAAATTACAGGCCCGCAAACAGCCCTTGCTATTCAGAAAGGATTAATTACCACTAATGGTGATTAAGTTTAATTTTGGTTAAAATAAATGTTATCCAGTTCAAAATTGGAAGATACTTGGGCAAGAAAAAATTCTATTTACCAAACTTGATGCTCGTTTGGGCCATGCTTGCCAAAAGAACAAAAGCCCAAAATCAAGCCCAACACCGCTTTCTTGAAAGAAACAAAAATTCACAAGTTCCAAAAACTCAGAACGTTGAAACTTGAAGTCTGATCTTCGGGGCTGCAAAGAGAAGAGAAGAGAAGAAGCTGTCTCATGGATATTTTTACAAACCAAAGCTTCTTCTACAAGCAAAAGTCTCATCAGCCGAAATTCAGATCACAAGTTTCCAAAACAATAGTCAGAGGACATCCAGAAAAGAAATAGGCTGAACTCATGGGACTAAAAGATATTTGTGATACAAGTTACAAGAAGAGAAGAAATATTCATCATGACCAAAAGTCTTGATATTTTCTACTTCTTATCAATAGCCAAATATCTCCTTTTTTAGCTAAAACGAAACACGAGATATTTTTCAGATATTTTTAGGAACTAAAAGAGTTCATATAAATACAAAGGGTGTGAACTGAGAAAAGGACAACCAATCAATCAAAATAAATAAATTCGCAGTCGAAATTGACAAAAACCAAAGATCATTTGATCCCAAAAACTGTCAAACTTGCAAAAGCTCTCAGGAGCAATCCAGCTTCGGAAAAACATTACAAATCCAATTCTGCGTTACTTTGAAAACTGTCTAGAGAAGTTCAAACAGGCATAACTGAAATTATTCATTATATGTGGGGTCAACTTAATAAAAAGTTGAAAAGTCAAAAAATAAAAAGCAAGGAAACTGGTTACCTCCTACACCAGTTTTTCTTTTTTTATTGTTTTATTTAATTTTGAAATTTAATGAAAAGACATTTATACCCTTAGAAATTTGATGTATCGATACATCAAAGTATTTAGAGCATCTCCAATGAGGGGTTGTATAATGAGGTGTAGGTTAAATATATACCTATTATGATTGGAATCACCCGCAATGGGGAGGTGTAAAGAGGATGTAAATTTACCTCACAACCGTGAGATGCAAATTTAGATGCACATGTACATCCTTTTTACATCTCTTGCAGGTGGGGTCTACATGAAAAAAAGGTGAGAAAGACCACATTTACATTTGATTTACATCTTCCTCATTAGAGCAAAAATCACATTTACAACCCCCAAAAATTTAGATGTAATGTAAAAGTAACTTTACACCCCCGAAAATACACCCCCCACTATGGATGCTCTTAAGAATAACCATAACACCAAACATTCGAAAAATGAACCTCCAGTTGATAGTCCTAAGTAGGGGTGGGCACGGTCCGGTTCGGTTCAGTTTTTACCTCAAATCGAAATCGGAATCAACTTATTTAACCGGTTTGGTTCAGTTTTAGGGAAAAAAAATTTTGAATCCGGCCGGTTCGGTTTGTACCAGTTCCGGTCCGATTTTCTATTTTTTCGGTTTTGAACCGAATTATTATTATTATTATTCAAAATATTATTTTTATACAAATTC
This sequence comes from Prunus padus, assembly GCA_024362665.1. NCBI lineage: Eukaryota > Viridiplantae > Streptophyta > Magnoliopsida > Rosales > Rosaceae > Prunus > Prunus padus. The sequence goes on along the minus strand of JANFAM010000017.1, from coordinate 15,370,897 downwards.
CAACTAAAATTTTATTTTTTGGGCTTGAAAATGAACAAATAATTCAATTTTATGCAAAGAGAGATATTGTGCCTAAAAAAGAGTGATGTTTTGAAGTTGAGCTTGAGAAAATATTAGTTATGAGATGAAAAATATAGCATTGGATTTAAATAATTTTGTAAAAAAAATGAAATAATACACAACCGGTTCGGTTCGATCCGGTCCAGTTTGATAAGGTGTGAATTCGAAACTGAAATCCTTTGGAACCGATCCGGTCCGGTTCGATTCCAGTTTGTTGACTTTTTTAGTCAACCGATTTTTTTCGATTCGACTTGCTTCAATTTTTCAGTTCGGAGGTTTTTATGCCCACCCCTAGTCCTAAGTAGACAAGGGAATTCTCACTCATCAACCCACACTATCTCAACTGCCACTCCTTTCTCCACCCTCATCCACAACCAGAAACACCACTCCTCCTCCTACTCCACCACCACTTCTCTCTCTTTCTCTCTCAAACCAACGCCTCCTCCATTGCCAAATTCTGAAAACCCCAGCAGCTCCTCCCCTCCCTCTAATGAAATTCGCCGCCCCAAAACCCTCAAAACCACTCCTTCCCCATCCAAACCCACCTCCAAAATCCCCTCTAACCCCTTTAGGAACCTCATTAATCCCACCCATGTCCCTGCCCCACCAATGAACTCAACCACTAACACCAATTATCACCCCTTCACTGACAAGCTCTGGCTCACCAGCAAGCTCTCTCCCCCACCCCAAACGGAAAATCCTAAAGAAAATCGAAAACCCACAAAGGACAATGCCCCCCAGAAGAATTTGGATTTGCCCAAAATTAAGTTCCAGCAAGAGGGTAAAATCTTTGTGGGGAATTTCCCCAACTGGGTCAAGAAAAATGAGGTTTTCGACTTCTTCCGGCAATTCGGGCCCATAAAGAATGTGATTCTGATTAAGGGCCATGACAAGATCTTGAGAGAAATGCGGGTTTCGGGTTTGTTATTTATGGGGTTCGATCGCTAAGTCTGCCATGAAGGCGGTCGAGTTCGATGGCGTGGAGTTCCATGGGTGGGTTTTGACTGTTAAATTGGATGATGGGAGGAGATTGAAGGAAAACACTGAGGAGAGGACGCGGTGGATTGAAGGAAACGACGGGGTTGAGTATCGTTCTAATTGGCACAAAGAGCGGGACAGCTCGCGCAAGGAATTGAGCAAGATCATGGATACTGAGCCGGAGAACTGGCAGGCCGTTGTTGGGTTTTTAATGAGAATTAAGAAGGTAGAAGATCAGCAACACTCTGTTTATGCATAAAAATCTCGGAAGTGGCCCCCATGGCCGAGGGAACATCGATTCACCACTTGCTTGGAAGTGGCCGCCATGGCTCATTAATAAGTAATGGGTTATGACGCAATCACACCTTTCCCAATTAGAGGACTTTCAAAGGAGCATGTGGAGAAAGAAAGAGAGTAGGAGTCGCATCAATCAGTCAAATCACAAGTATGTGTAAGGTCGATTTGGTGAGATTATGCCTCTCAAATCTCGAAAATTAAAAACTCCTTACCTACCAAAAATCAAGGAATTAAAGGTTCCGGCCCAACAACTACGACAGGGGAAACTGAGCTTCACGGCAATCATGCCACCATGCCCCTCCGTTCTAGGCCACCTACTCTCTCCAATCAAGTCACATCATGCAAGCTGTGGCCCCACTTCCTCCTCCGAGGCTCTTCCTATAAATACTAAGCTCAGAATACATTCAAGGGGTTCAACACCACACAAGCCTCTCTCAAAGCAAATTTATCTTTTCTGTCATTTACGTTCTTGTAACGCACTTTCAATACATTTACTTGCTTTTCTAGGAGTAGTGGCAGATTGTAAGAAACTTCCATTCATCAATATATCATACGACCCTCAATCTTTCGAGGCGCCGGAGCACCATCCTTTGTTACTCTTCCGTTCATTCCATATATTATACAGCCTCTCGCCGCCAGGTGAAGCGCTGGAGCACCACCCAAATCCACCATCATTTCCACCGTCAACACCGCTGCCAACGGCCTTGTAGCTCAGACCGTGAACCTTGCGACCGAGATCAGTTCTTTTCTCGGTCATAGTCCCTTGATTAGAAGTCAGAATCACTCGAGCGCGCTCCAACCCACTCGTCCGCTCAAAATCACTCACGAATGCATGGTAGACCGTGCTGGCACGCCCGCACAATCGCACTCCCCGACCAAAGAAGGACGACCCGTGTTGACGCAGATCCATTCGGCCCAGTAAAAAGGCCGTGAGATTTGCGCGGTAAACATCTTTGGCATGCCCGGTGGGATTTTCATTATTTCCTTTCACGATTTCATGGTGGAAACGAGATCATAAGCAAAGCGCAAAACCAAGATAGCTGAAATGTCTGCTGAAGTTCCAAGTTCAAAAGCTTTGATCCAGCTCGTGGGGATCGAAGGAAATGTCGTTACTTCAGGCCCTATGCCTACAAGAACGACCCATTCAGCCGTTCTTACGCAGGAGCAATCCCCAGTTCCAGGAGAAACGCCAGGGGCAGCTCAGTCGATTTTTCGCAAACAGGGAAGCTCCAATATCTCCGGCCGAATTCCTCAATCAACAGCCTTACCAATAGAAGAACTGATGTCAAAACAGGCTTATAGGATAGAAACGTCTTTTATGGCCGCGATGCATGAAATTACATCAGAGCTACTGTCTATTTTCCAAAACAGATTACCTGTTGTGTCATCAGCTGCGCCTACAGGCGTCAACCAAGGCGGACAGTATTAATTGAGCCCCACGACGAAGGTAGCAGTGCAGGCGCAGTCGGCCACATGCCCCCAAAAAGTTGTGATCCGTACACTTCGGCACACAGTTGGGGGCAACCTCAGCAAGAATGGTCAAATGTAGTTTCGGCTCGTTCGGCAGAAGAATCGCACAGCCAGCTCCAGACGGTCGCATGGCAGGAACAAGGCGTTCCGATTCACATGCCCTTACAGCCATTCGGTTCGGCTCAAACGATGGTCACACAATCGTATATGGGCTCGCCTCAAATCCTCAGCTCATATGCACAGCCCGGTCCAGGACGAGAAAATACATCACAGACCCAGTACGGGCCGAACCAGGTGGCTACGCTACACACAGAGCCTTCTCGTAATGCTTACCAATTGCAGTTTGGCCAGGTAACTCATACCGAGCCGATAACTCGAGCCACCCCATATCCTAGGATGCAGGGGTTCGCCGCCCAGCAAGAAGAACAACAAGTCCACCAAGTTTTCCAGGCTAGGGGTGAGCCTCCGCCTCGACAACTTCAAGTCGAGGACGTGCGCCGCATGATCGAATATGGATTAGCTCAATAACGGACCACGGATCCAAGGTACATGAAACCTTATCCACCAGAAATTGATCGAATTCCCCTTCCTCGCAATTATCGGTTGCCAGATTTTACACTTTTCTCTAGGAACGGTCATACATCTTCGGTCTAACATATAGGCCGTTTTACGGCCCAATGTGGGGAAGCCGATTCTGAGGCTCAGAAGCTCAAGTTATTCGTCCACTCTCTAATTGGCGCCGCATTTTTCTGGTTCATTAATCTATTACTGAATTCGGTGAGGGACTGGGCCGACATGGAAAGAGTGTTCCATGAACACTTTTACCAAACTAACAGGGAGATAACGGTTGCCGAGCTAGCAAGAATGAGTCAAACTCCAGGTGAGTCGCCTAGCGATTACTTGCAGCGCTTTAAAACGTGTAGAAATTGGTGCCGAACTAGCCTGCCTGAGAGGGAGTTCGTCAAGATGGCCGAAGAGGGTCTGGAATTCGAGTACCGAAAGAAGTTTCAAGGAATCGAATTTCGAGACATGCACGATCTAACCAACAAGGTAGATCGATACGCGTCCCTCCTGAAAGAAGAATTACAAAGGAAGACGGCCACAAAAGGGACGTACTACAAGAACCCGGCCATTAGTTACGTCGAGACTCAAGGTTGAGACAGGGCCGACGATACCGAGATGGAAGTCAGCTCGGCTGAGGTCAACATAGACAAGCCCTTTGTGTGCAAAGAGCTCATCAAGGCTGATAACAGCAAAACGAAGATCCCATATGGTAAATTCGCGAGCCGAGAGCCAAAATCATACACCTTTGACCTAACTCGGGCCGAAGGAATATTCGACTTATTGCTGTCCGAAAAGAAGGTCAAGTTGTCGTTTGGACACAAGATTCCTAAGGCCAAAGAACTCAAGGGGAAGACGTTTTGCAAATATCATAGTTCTTGGTCTCATGTTAACTCGCAAGTGCACGGGCCATTGGATAGTATAGCATGTGTAAGTACGAGGTCAATCCCACGAGGATTGATGATAGATTGATTCTATTTGATTCCCTGCACAAAACATAAATGAAAATAAAATAAATAAAACAAGAAAGAAAGAAAAGAAATTAATTAACTTAAGCAAAGAAGAATGTTTTAAACAACCAAGCATGTATCTAATCCCTGTTGTCGAATGTCCATACATACTCTTCCTATTCATAGTTCAATTTGAATTAATGCATGGTGTCTACTCTTAATTCAAACCAAGATAGCTAACATACAAGTTTTAATGGTGATCAATCATTCAAACAAGCATATTAACTTATAAGCATACTGAATAAGAACAAGAACTATAATTGAAACTTGAAAACTAATTAAACTTGAAAACTTAAGAAAAGAATTTACATTACAATGAAAAATAAATTACAACTAAGAAAAACTTAAAGGAAAATTTAGCAAAAGGATTTTGTTACAACAATTGAGAACTAAAAAGGAAAACTAAGAGAATTTGAGGGAGAGAAGGGAGAGGAGCTCTAGATAGATATTTGAGAGCTCCCCCCCTTGGGGTCTGTTTGAAGGTTAGCCAAGCCTCCTATTTATAGGAGAAGGAAAGCATCAAACTCACATGCCAATATTCTTCTTGGTTTATTTAATTCCTTCTTTTGACAACAAGTTGTAAGAATGATCATAGCCACCTCAAGTTCACATGGGCATCCATCTCCTTTCATCATTTGGCTAGTTCCCACTTGATGCTTTTGCTTTCTTTATTTCTTTACACAACCCACTTCAATTATGACAAATAAACATGCTTCTTCCCCACTATCAACAATAGCACATGCATAGCTAATCATGACCAAGCAATTGCAGTCTGCTTTTGGGCTCGTTTTGGGCTTGTTCATCCATTCTGAAAAATCTGGACAAATATGGATCTTGAAGTTCTTTGAATTATCTTTCCAAGCATATGCAGCCCAGCTCAAGGAAAAATCGAAAAGACCTTCAAATGTGATTTTTCGCCCAGTAACGCTGATGCTGCCGATTTTGACCTTAAGCTGCCAAAACTTGTATAACTTTCTCTAGAAGAATCGGAATCATGAACCGTAAAATTCTTCAGAAACTAGACTTCCGCATCTTTCCAATGATGTATGGTTCATTATCTGGTTCTTCCTGAGCAAGTACAGTCCAATCCGTGAAGTTGACTGATCTGCAGACGCCGTTTTGAGCTAACTTGTCTCCAAAATGCATTTAATGAGTCATAAGCTTATTACATTGAAACAAACACAAAATAGATTAAAAGCACAAGTTTACTCAAAAACATAACCAAATCATAAATTAGAAGGGTACAAAATGATATGTAATTATGCACTGATCAAATACCCCCAAACCTATATTTTGCTAGTCCTCGAGTAAAACAAAAGGAAAACAAAGATAAAAATAAATAAATAAATAAAATTAATTAGACCACTTGCGCAGGTAACTCGATTGCATTGAGCATATGCAACAAGCTTTTAAACCTCTAGGCATCCCTAGTAGGAGGAGTTGTGTCTCCTGAGGGTTTAACATATACGATACCCACAAACGTTTTACTGACTCTACAAAACAAAGTAGTTAGAAAACTTATTAGATTTGTTAGTCCTTAAGCAAAACAACAACAAAAACAACAAAAACTCAAAACAATCTTTCCGAACATTTTCTGAAGAGAAATGATTCATGCACATGACTAAAAAGTTTTAACTATAAAAGCTCATTTTTAGACATTATTCACAATGTGACAAAGTTCAAAACAGAAAATGCTCAAAGTGTAGTAGTGTGATAGCCAAATGCAACAAATTCTCCAATCTTAGTTTTCACACAATTTCAAAAATCATATAAAGCACAAATTCAACTTCAAATCTCACCAAAGTTGTCCTCTCACAAATGAATCACTCAGAAGTGGGCTACAATGCATCATTCAGTTATAAACATGAGATTAGAGTTAAACCATAAGAGACTTAACTCGAAATAGAAAGATGAAGAACTTGCATTAATATGATATCAAGAAGAATGCCAAACACTTAAAAGTAGAAAATGGATGCAATTCAATCACATGACATTTAGGATCAATTTAGGTCTTTATCATAGGTTGTAATGGGGCCAAAGGTGTAAGGTGAGTAAGAAATGAAAGGTATGGATAAAACAAAGTCCAAGGAACTCACAATGTAAGAGCATAAAACAATTGTTTCCACGACTTGAATAATCATGATTGGATTTTTGTTTTTTTGTTTTTTCACATGATCAAAACTCCTTATACCTCCATTCTTTTAATTGAACAAACACTACAAGAAAAACACCATTTAGTGACGGCTAAAAGTGTCGGGAAACATAATACTTGACGGCTAAGAACGTCCAACGATGCCCTTTGTCAGGAAAGGGGTACCCAATTTATTGGCCTTTGAACCGTCAAGTAATCATTCCGCTTGACGGCTTTTAACCGTAAATCAACTAATCGTTCTCCTTGACGGCTTTTAACCGTCAACTAATATCTCTTTTCTTGACAGAGTTTAGCCGTCAAGAAACAGAAGACTAATAATTAAAAAAAAAAATTAAATACGCTTCTTCACAACAAAAGCTGTAAAGAAGGGCTTTAACATCAAAAGAAATACACAGGAAAAAAAATAAGAAATTGTACATCCACTAGAATAATACAATTATATACAATAATTTAAAATACAACTACTATACACTTAAATAGTATTGAAATTACATTATGAAATAACTTAGAATAAACTTACTAAAATGAACTAAGCTCTCTAGTACCGCATAAGTAGTTCTCAATTTAGAAATAAGTTGTCACTTAGAAGCTTTACTTTTCCCATAACATCTCTAAGTGAATCCCATTACAAGTCCAAGTCTTGCTTTGGTTGGGGCCTCCTAGTCATACCAATCTGTCAAAACATTAACATATATGGATCAATGAGTAATCAAAACCTACAACAATTAATAACTAGCAAGAATCAGATCATCTCTTACAATGAAATTGGTTGGATGAGAATCGTATATGCGCTTTCTCCTTGTATCTTTCAAAAGTGTCTAAAGGTGCATGCTTGTGCTATCTACAAACTTATGAGGCGAAAATACAATTATGAGTACTTCCCAAAACTTACAAGTCCTAAGCACCATTCAAAAGGAAGAATATATAAATAGACAAATATCTTCTTCTAACATGTAAACAGAAAATTAGAAATTGAAAGTACAAGATTTCTCAAGCAAAGTCATTGACATGATTCAAGAGAATTAATAGGACTAATATTGGTATCAAACTCACTTTTCTTTAGATAGAGTGCATCACAGATAAATTTTAGCAATATATACTACACAAAATGGTGACTTCTTCAATTAAATTAAAATCCTAGTTATCATTTTTACCTTGCAATGGGATTTGACTTTACGATGAGTGCTTCATTAATTTGTTAATCCTATAAATCATCAATACTTGCTTGGACAACGTCAGCCAAAGAGTGTAGAGACTCAAAAATGATTATATACTTTTCTAGTTCAAGGAGGACATGCATTCTTTCAAGGGCCATATGAAAATTTAGTCAAATCTTCTTTCCTTTTGAATTTCTTGTACAAAATTATAGGGTTCATAGAAATAGCCAAAATTAATGGCAAACAAGCAACCTAAAACAGAGCCCAAAATATCCAATCAGAAAAGCGATCCAAATACACAAAACCAATGAAACCCATTTGAGTTTTGACACTTGAGTTTGTTGGTGACCGAAAGACAATTAGATATTGCCAAAATGAAGAGATTATTCTATTTCTCCATCTCATATACTCAATCTTCTAAATTTTCTCGTATTAAAGCATATAACGAACTTCAAAGAACTAAAATATTTAAGCAATACCTGAGTGATAAACAAAACAACATCTACATGAATGTCGGCACTTTCTCTACAAAAACCTCGGTATTCCATAAGCTGCAAACAAATTCAATGTGAACATTTATTAGACAAAAGGATTATACATTCTAAGGTATCAATAATGAGAAAAAAAGAAAGGACTTACGCAGGACCAAATTGATTTCCATCAGGATTAGCCCCACAATTACAAAAACAAGCATATATATTAGTACCAACATTTGTAGTATGGCCTCTGTTGCAAATGATGATTCATGATTATTTCAATAAAATGAGAAAATTTATTACCATCATCAAAGTCAAAAAGCATTGGATTTAAAATTCACATGATCCGGCGACAACAACTGCCAAGACCAAAAGGAAAGTAAAGAAATTAACTCATTCATTTGTATATGGAAATCCAAAATCCAAAGCACTAGAACAAGCTTGAAAGGGATGAATTGCTGAAGTTTTAAGATTGACAGCAAGGAAACACTTGTTTTGCTGACTCCCACTTCATCATCCTTGTTAATTATCTAAAATCTGTGAAAAAACCTAGAGTACTAAAATCCTGAGTTATCAAAATAAAAAATCAAACGTAATAAAAATCCTAACTAAATCTAAATGGAATTTTCCTTGGAATGAGGTTTTATCAGCATCTAGTGTACAAAGGCAAACCAAACCAGAAACTGTCATATTGTAGCTTAACATTCCCAGATAAGAATTTTCAGATTCTCAAGTGTTAAAAACCATAAAAGAACAACTCAAACCAGAAAACCAGAACTTTTACATCAGATTTAACAACCCAGAGTTTCAAGATTGATAGAAATCAATAACAACATCAAATTGAGAAACACTCAAAAGAATCATATACCTCAGCAAAACTAAAAGCAAGGAAACCAAGAGCAATCGAAACAAAACCCATTTGTGAGAAACCCACACAGATGCAGAAAAGTACAATCAATCTTAAAAGAATAGAACCTCAACGATGAAGAAAAGAAGAATCTTGGTATACCTGAATGAAGCAATAATGGAAAAAGATGCGCAGAAGTTGAGCAGAGACATTCTTGTGTTGGGAGTAAATCTGAGCCAACGTAGACCTCACAATGGTCTCAGCTTCTGGACATGTCTGCGATGACATGATTGTGAGGTCCAAGATGGCTCCTGCATTATTAATATATAACACGAGGTTCAAAATAATATAGACTACAAATGAGAGAAAAAAACACATGCAATGGAACAGAGGATCTCAAGACAATATAAGCAAAGTAACATAAAAACCCTGGGGGTTTCAGACCTCAATAACAGGAAAGCCAACATAAACTAATTAAGAGATAAAACTGAACTAGATCTGATGCTTATTAACAAATTGTGAGAATAAATAAATACCTTTGGTTCTTGTGAGGCATTAGGAATGTCCCCAAATCCGTTCCAAGAACACATGATTTTTTCCTTTCCAGGAAGAACCTGGAAATCAAATTAACGAAAAAAAATGAAACAAAAATCGTCAAAAATTAATTAAAATGAAAAATACCAGAAAAGAAAAAAGAAAAATATGACCCAACGCAATCCAAAATAGCGACAATATGAAGAGTTCCAAAGAACTAAAATATTTAACCAAAAATTGGTCTATGCAAGAACACGAATATGAAGAGTTCTTTGGCATAGTAGGGCCGTACTAATATTTACCTTGATTTAGGTGTATCCAACTATGAGTATGCTGGATCGTCGCCAACATTGGTTGTGATTATTCCTTATGACGTTTTCTACTATGTGAACGAGACCCAGAAACTGACGACGACGACCCTGATGATGCCTGCGACATCGAAGACCAGCTCATCTTCTCCTTTGTCTCTCTGATCTGTCGCCTGAGGTTCGATGGCAGATCTGATGTTCTAGGCGTTCCCCCTCTCGGCAGCTCTCTAGATCTGTTTTCAAGGACATCGTCGTCATTGACTGTGACGATGACCGTCACCTCTTCACCTCTGTCTCTCTGATTTCTTTTCTGTCGAAGAGGTTGTATGTCTTCTTGGTGGTAGTGTCGACCTCACGGCGTCAGTTTGCGAGTGTCGATGAAGTCTGGGATGAGGGTTTGCTGGATCGGTTCTGCCGGATCTCTTGAAAGAACGAATGAAAGAGGGTTTGTTGGATCAGTTCGGATTCTAACAAGTGCAAGAACGAAATGAAAGGAGACACAACACTTAGATATTTTTGGACTGAAATAAAGAATGCATGAGGCCCTTTCCTTGATTCTTAGAAGCGTCAGCTATGAAGGGTGAGTTCCTTGATGGTTTCTTAGAAGCGTCAAGTACAAAAGGGTATCAATTGACGTTTTTAAAAAAATGACAGGGAAGGGTGATATATAGTTGACGGATATTTAAAAATGACAGGAAAGGGTGTATATAGTTGACATTTTTTAAAAACCGTCAAACGCTACTGAAATAGTTGACGGCTTTGCAAGGAAACGTCAATTATGTAGTGTCAATTAAAGCCAATTTTCTTGTAGTGAAACACCAATTTATTTTGAGGCCAATAAAGAAACCCAAAAATGAAATTTCATTCAACCACCACTTAATCACAACTTTTCTCTTTTCTTTCACCAATTGTGTGATTTTTTTTATTTTTTTATTTTTCGAAATGTAACACCTCTTCCAAAACTTAGTATGAAAAACACATCCCAATAAAAGCTCAAGAGTTCCTTAGAAAGGTAAATTATTGTTGTTCAGACTAAGGTGAGGAAATATAATTGGTTAAAAGAAAGAAAAGGTTTACATGTAGGCTCAAAATGGTTAACAATGAAAAATCATGCTTAAGCATGCATAAGGTTAGCTTGAAAGGCACAAACGATCCAAAGAGGGCCTTAATATCATTTCTCAAATGTCATGTTATCAAATTTGCATAATAATGAATGATTTTTAAGTGTTCAACCAAATCAATGAATAATGAGATCAAACAACAACTTAGATGACAAGAAAATAAGAGTATGTGTATAACACTCATGAAATGAAGGACAAGGCTCAAAAGCTTACATTATATGGTTATACAAGTTTAATTTATGCTTGATACAATTCTTTGGATCATGCAAATCCTTTAATTGGAAAATTATGAAACAAATGGCAAGTGTGAAGAAGGTTTCGAACATATCATGCTAGAACGATGCCAAAAGTTTTATTTTTTTTATTTTTTATTTTTTATAAAAAGAAATCCAATTTTCATTTAAGTCATGCAAACATTTATCGCAATCTCATCATATGTGTTCGGAAAGTGACTCAAAATAAAAACAAAGCAAGACTAAAATAAAACAGAAAAACAAGAATTTTATTTTATTTTTTAAAATTTTATTTTAAGAAAAACCAAATTTACTTGCTAAACTCTAATACCCCCAAACTTAGAAATGAACATTGTCCTCAATGTTTAAAAATTAGGCACAAGTAATGTCATAACAACAATTGAAAGGTATTAAAGCAAATAAATATCACAAAATACAAAACAAAATAAAATAATTACAAAATAAAAATTGCAAAATAACCAAACGAATAAAAAAAATTAAAATAAAAATAAAACGAAACAGTAAGCCCTAAACACACAAGCTTACGCAAATTGAAACCCAAAAAACTTTGAAGCCCAAAGCCCACAATTTCGAAACCCAAACCACGGTGAAACCCAACCCACAATGAAATCCGAAGCCCACACATTTTATTTATTTAAATTGATTTTTTTTAAAATTTTGTAATTTTTAGTATATATATATTTTTTTATGTGGGAAGTGGATTCTGAAACGGGGGTCCATATGTCGTCTCGGGCAACGAAGCAAGAGCCACGTGTCGACACATAGAGGCGCCGCAGAGCTCAAGCGCGAAAATTACGGGCCACGAAAACAAACACAAAGATGTGTTTGTTTCGCGCTTGAGATGATCGGTGCATAATTACATATATGAATTAGAAGGGTACAAAATGATATGTAATTATGCACCGATCATCTCACGACACCAATAATTGCGTCGTCCTGCGCGACGTTATACAGAAGCTGATAGACGAGAAGAAACTCCAATTCGCGGAAAAGCCTACCATGAAGGTGGATACCGAGCCTTTCCCTCCACCCGTGATAAGAATTACTGGACTATGCATGGCCCAAATGGAGAAGAATTATTGGACTATGTACTTTGACGGATCGAGCACCCGAGCCGTGTCCGGAGCGGGGGTGGTCATCGAGTCGCCCCAGGGCCAAAGATGGCAGTTCGCTTTTCAACTCAACTTCAAATGCTCCAACAACCAGGCCGAGTACGAAGCACTTATCATCGGCCTCGAAATCTTAAAGGAAATGAAGGCTACCCGGGTGTTGGTTTATGGCGATTCACAGTTGGTAATTAACCAGTTGACCGGGGAGTACCAATGCATGAGCGAGAATTTGACTATGTATTACGTAACGGCCCTTAACTGGCCCGAGGGGTTTTCAAGGATTTCATTCACCCACGTGCTGCGCACGGAGAACCACGAGGCCAACGAAATGGCCCAAATTGCGTCCGACGTAAGCATCCCTGATGGGAGTCCTGACCGCTTGATAAAGATCGAAAAGTGTACTCTGCCGGCCTTGGCCGAACAGGGAATGCCCACACAGATGTCATCTGCCGAACTGACCGAACAAATCGAAATTGCCAAGGAAGATTGGCGATACTCTATAGTTAGGTACCTTCGTGAGCCTTCTGGCAACCACGAGAAAACTATTCGCTTCCGGGCACGGTGCCACCTGATTTATCAAAATGAGTTGTACCGGAAAGGTTCTGACGGCCTACTACTACTTTGCCTCGACACGAAGGATGCAAAGATAGTTATGGGGGAGGCCCATGAAGGAATTTGTGGGGCTCACCAATCTGGGATAAAAATGAGGTGGTTGGTCAGAAGACACGGCTACTATTGGCCGACTATTTTGAAGGATTGCATCGAATACGCTAAGGGTTGCATTAAGTGCCAAATCCACGGTCCTATACAGAGGGTACCAGCCGAAGTTCTACATCCTATCACTAAGCCCTGGCCGTTCAGGGGATGGGCCGTGGATATCATAGGGAAAATTTATCCGGCCGCGTCCAACCAACACTCGTGGATACTCGTAGCGACCGATTACTTTACCAAGTGGGTAGAAGCGGAATCATATCGGTCAATCTCCAGCGCCGAGGTGGTCAGGTTCTTTGAGAGAGACATCGTTCACAGATTCGGCATTCCAGAGACTATCACGGCAGATAACGGCCCGGTTTTTGCTTCGGTCGAAACCAGAGAATATACCGAAAGGATGGGGATCGAATTAATTCACTCGACTCCTTATTATCCTCAGTTTAATGGCCAAGCCGAAGCAAGCAACAAGGTTATCAAAAATATTATGGAGAAGATGATTGACTAAAAGCCCAGAGCATGGCATGATTTGTTGCCCGAAACTCTTTGGGCATATCAGATCTCGAAGCGCTCAGCTACTGGTACTTCCCCTTACGCTTTAACCTACGACCATGACGCGATTCTGCCAATGGAGTTGAAGGTGCAGTCTCTTCGCATTACCGAGCAGTATGGACCGAAAAGGAAAAAGTACACGTAGGCTATGGTTCAAGAATTGGAAGATTTGGAACAAAAGAGGATGCATACGTATAAGCTGATGCAAGCGCAGAAACAGATTGCGGCTCGAGCATACGACAAGAAGATTAAAATTAAGGTTTTTGCCGAGGGTGATTTAGTGTGGCGAGCCGTTCTTCCTATTGGAACTAAGGATCCACGGTTCGGCAAGTTTTCACCAAATTGGGAAGGACCATTTATTATTGACCGAATTCTCGGCCGAGGGGCGTTTCAGTTAAAAGATAAAGACGGTGAAAGGCATGAATTGCCAATCAACGGTCAACACTTAAAGAAATATGTCCCATCAATATGGGAAACGGCCGAGATAGATAAGCAGTAGTGGGATCGTATGGACGAATCGGTAATGGTTGATAGATTGCAAGGAAATATACATTCGAATAATTGAAAGGGAAATTGTAATTTTATAAATGTGCAAAATCAGTTTGGTTTACAAGGCTAGACTAAAGTTGAGATGGAACTAAAATTACAATTAAATACCCTCGCTGAACATTCCCCAGATTAGACAAGTGATCTTTCTCCAGGCAATGTCCCCGCTGTCCATATCGGCCAGCCACCGAGCCCTTATCAGTTTTCGCTCAGCCAGGGCTTTCTTTTTCTCGGCCGCTGCTTTCAGTAGTCGTTTGGCCGAAGCTTTTAGTTCCGAACCCACCACGGTCGCACGATCAAGTCTCTCAAGGATAAGTGCGCGACGAGCTTGGAGTTCTGCAATTTGGGCGTCTACCTCGGCCAAAGCCTCTCCTTCTTGCTGGACTGCAAGGTCATTTTCCTTAAGCGCTGCCATAGCCGGTTGAGTCTGCTCCCTGATTTCGGCCAACTCCGCGTCCAGAGAGCATCCTTCGGTCATTTTTCGCCCCACTTCGGCAAAGCGCTGGATCATCTCCTTGCCTTCCTCCAGTCGTACCTGCAGTTCGTCCAGCTGGGCCGAGTCTAAGAGACCAAGGGCCATAGCCTCGTCCAGGCTTGCTCTAAAATCTCTGAACGTCTCTGCATCGACCATATCGTTCACTCCCATGTGGAGTAAGTTGCGGAGTTTGTCAATAATGGCTCAGGAATCGGCGTCCATAGGGGCGGCCGAGGAGCTCCCTCCTTCCTCATACAAGCTGGCATATAAGGCGTTGAGGTCGTCGGAGGAGTTGGACTACGACAAGAAGAAACGGTTAGAAAATATTGGCAGAAGGAAATGAATAGATGGCGTTTGGTCTAAGTATTTACCTCGGTATCAGGAGCGGCGGTTGAGCTTTCAACCCGCACCAGCGTCGTCACGGCCTCGATCATGGCCGTGGATTCTTGCGTCAGAGGAACTTGGGGCATTGGGGCCACAACCGAGGAAGGTAAGAAGGGGCTCGATGAGGTTGGGGCCGTGGATGGTGGAACTGGAGGAACCTCGGTAGGAGATGACCTGGGGGGCTGAAGACAAGAGAACCAAAGCAAGTTAGAAAACCTACAGCCGAGGGCTAACTAACCATTACTTATCAAGCACTCACCGAGTGGATCACGATACCACTGGAGTAGTGCAGGGCTCGAGGAGAAGGGACGGCCAAGGAGACAGTTGAAACCGCCGACGGAGCAGTCGTGGCTATAGGGGTCTCGGCTGGAGCCTCCTCGACCAAAACATCTTCAGACTGAGGAGTCTCGGCCGCGATTGGCGCGACCTCCATTGCTTGAGAAACTTCGGCCTCAACCGACAAAGCCTCTGTAGCCTCGGTAGCAACGCTGGAGATAGCCTCATACTCGGAATTGAGCTCCAGAATGCTCGGCCAAGTTATAGAAAAACTTGAAGTAGAAGGCCGAGGTATGGTGCTGGGGGGCAGCTCGAGCGAGCGCGTTAGCCAACAACTAGGTGTTCTGGAAGGTGGCCACCCCTGTCAATTCCGGGAAGTAGGTCTGGAGCCATAATTGGAATGCCCAGAGTGGGCCGCCATGCTTTGGCTTCATTCCATCTGTGACGATGTCATGAAGTGTGCGGTAAATGTGGCTGAGGAAGAATGGGCCGAGCGCAAGCGTCTTCCCTTGCGCCAAGTAGTCAGCAAGGTGGGCAAACTCCAGTGTCACTTTGTTCGCCTGAGTACAGAAGACGAACTTGCACAGCCAGTACAGCAGGAATGTTCCATGCTCGACCTCGCCCACAGGGCCGAAAGTGTCTTCCTCAGCGTCGTCCTCTACCCCAAAGTTGTTGTAAAAGCTGGAGTAGTTCAGCATGTTTTTTGCCTTGCCTCCAGCAAGTTGGGAGACCGTGGGCTAGGCGGCCTTGAAGTTCCCCTCGGCTTCAGGGGCGACCATGGCGGCGTTTAGTTCTACGCCGATTGGAGAGAGACCAAACAATGCGGCCATATCCAGAACGGTCGGGGTGATCATACCGAACAGTAGCTGAAGAGTGTTGGTAGCCGAAGACCAGAAGCTGAGGGCAGCGGCGAGTAGTGACCGATCCATCACAATCGGCTGTTCGAACAATTTGATCAAGTGGTAGATCCCTTGCTCTTTCCATTGCTGGCCGAAGAAGCGCTCCATCCTCGGCAGCCATTTTTCCCACTCAGCGGTCGTGGTCGGCCATTGAGTCTGCGGCCTGGTAGTGTTCCAATTCTGGTAATCTCGCTTGGTAAAGGCCGAGAGATCAACGAGTTCATTCTTTAAATGAACGGCCAGCCCCTCTGGCATGCCTCCCACCAAGTGAGGACCAAGGAGGTGAAAGTTTGAAACCTCCCCATCATCGAACCAGGGGGCAACGATCTGGGCTTCGACCGAGCCTTGGATCTCTCGGCATATGTATTCAAATTTGGTTTGGAAGGCTTCGGACCGAACATCAACAGATGAAGAAGTGTTTGAGGCCATTGAAAAAGAACAAAGTATGGATTTTTGAGAAAAAGGTGCGAAGTCTTTCGAGAAACACAAAGAACACCGAAGTTTGAAAACCCAGAAAACGGCAAATATTGTTGGAAAAGGATTGGAGAAAACTAGAACTCAGAATACAAAGAGGGTGAGGAAACTGGAGATAAAGTCTTGCGAAGCTTAGAAATCAAGTTTGAAGGCTAGATAATTGAAGAAAATTTTTGGCAGAGGTTTGTCTGGAAATTTTGAAAGCATAATGAAAAAATGAGAAAGGCTGGGCTTTTATAGTGGCGCTTGAATATGAATGGAGCGGGTATAGCTCTTCCTCTCGAACGATGCAGAAATTGAAATGTTTGAGTTCGCAATAACGTGTTGAGCCCTTGCGAACCGTCGTTTCAGTTGAAAAGACGAAACGGCGATTCACGCGAATCAAGGCAATAATGGTTTGGATGGCGTGCAGGCGCATTTAACATGTCAGAACAGCTGGCGTGTTAGTTCCGAGGAAGGCAAAGAGTCCATTTCCTATTATTAATTCGGCCTTCGTCTGGTCGAGGCTGAAGAATCCGGAAATGGGGGGGCAAATGTTTATGCATAAAAATCTCGGCCCATATCGGCTGACCAAATAAGAAAACCCAAGGCCAGAGCTCTCCTTTTCTAAAGACTTGTGTTTATTTATTAAGAGCAAGTGCCGAATGGACGAGGGAGTCAAGGAAGGGAGAATGATCATGGTCACGGCGAGCTTTGACCGAGAAATTGACCGTGCCCTTATCACTCGCCCAGGCCGAGGGAACATCGATTCACCACTTGCTTGGAAATGGCCCCCATGGCTCATTAATAAGTAATGGGCTGTGATGCAATCACACCTATCCCAATCAGAGGACTTTCAAAAGAGCACGTGGAGAAAGAAAGAGAGTAGGAGTCGCATCAATCAGTCAAATCACATGTATGGGTAAGGTCGATTTGGTGAGATTATGCCTCTCAAATCTCGAAAATTAAATGCTCCCTTAACTACCAAAAATCAAGGAATTAAATGCTTCTCTAAGCATGAAATCTGGCCCAACAACTACGGCAGGGGAAACTGAGCTTCACGGCAATCATGCCACCATGCCCCTACGTTCCAGGCCACCTACTCTCTCCAATCAAGCCACATCATGCAAGCTGTGGCCCCACTTCCTTCTCCAAGGCTCTTCCTATAAATACTAAGCTCAGAATACATTCAAGGGGTTCAACACCACACAAGCCTCTCTTAAAGCAAATTTATCTTTTCTGTCATTGACGTTCTTGTAACGCACTTTCAATACATTTACTTGCTTTTCTAGGAGTAGTGGCAGATTGTAAGAAACTTCCATTCATCAATATATCATACGACCCTCGATCTTTCGAGGCGCCGGAGCACCATCCTTTGTTACTCTTCCGTTCATTCCATATATCATACAGCCTCTCGCCGCCAGGCGAAGCGCTGGAGCACCACCCAAATCCACCATCATTTCCACAGTCAACACCGCTGCCAAAGACCTTGTAGCTCAGACCGTGAACCTTGCGACTGAGATCAGTTCCTTTCTCGGTCACAGTCTCTTGATTAGAAGTCAGAATCACTCGAGCGCGCTCCAACCCACTCGTCCGCTCAAAATCACTCACGAATGCACTGTAGACCGTGCTGGCGAGCCCGCACAATTGCACTCCCAGACCAAAGAAGGACGACCAGTGTTGACGCAGATCCATTCGGCCTGGTAAAAAGGCCGTGAGATTTGCGCGGTCAACACACTCTTTATTAATTTATGTGCATTTCACATTCACCACATGCCAACATCCTAATCCATTGACTTGTTTTGATATTTATAGCAGTTTAATTTGTGCTGTATGCTATTGAGTTATGAGGTATCAGATGTTCCTTGAATTATATTGTTCTAACTATTAAAGATTGGAACAAGGAGTCAGTTATAATGCCTGCCCATAATCTTTTTGGGCTAAAGGCTTGGTTGAGTTGAATCCAAATATTAATAACAGTAAGAGGTTCTTCTAGAGTTTACTTTATACAATGACTTGTACTTGTCCAAATCATAATCACGTTCAATTGCGAGAACTAATACAATACCCACCACACACGCATTATGTACATTTATATATCTATGCTTTGTGTGGAGCTTATTCTATGAATGGTTGCTTTTAATTTGAGCAAAAGTATACTGTCTTTGATTCAGTGTTGTGTACATAACACAAATATTCGCTTGTATGTTTTTTCTTCTTTGTATCAGCCTTCTAGAGGAGAATATGGCCTGATGGTGAAGTATTATGCAAGGCGAGGGGATATGCATCATGCTCGTGAAACTTTTGAGAGCATGCGAGCAAGAGGAATAGAGCCAACATCACATGTGTACAACTTTGTGTGTAATGTTTAGAATTTAAGCCTTCTGTAATAGTTTTTATGGGGACAATTTTGATTTTGGGTTAAACACATTTTTGTTCCTCTAAATTGTGGGCAAGTATCAGCAGCTCTTGATTTCTAATTTCAGGAATCAATCACCTCTTTTTTTTTTTTTTCAAATGTAACAAGGAAGTTCAATGAAAAACTTTAACTGATTAAGTTAATTGAATTCAACAACATGGCACTCAAGTCTCAAAAATTGGATTTTAATTGGTAATTACTGATGTTAGAAATTCTTGAGTATACTCCAGGAAATTTGATAAGAACTCATGTTATAGATATAATTTTGTGAGAGCATGTACTTTTAGAGTTTTGAATTTCCTGTTTTCAATATTAAAAAGTTTGTATTACGTGCAGCCGTATTCATGCTTATGCAGTTGGCAGAGACATGGAAGAAGCATTGCATATATATGGGGCGGGCAATTAATATTTTTCTCCTTTAATTAGTAGAAATGTATCATCTTTATTTTAATTTTCAATTCGTGACACCTGTCATGTAGCCATTCTTCAAGTTATTATAGAAAATTAATAAAAAAGAGGAAAAAGAATCTCATCCAAGGAAACTTTTCATCTTTTATGTACCTTTTGCCTGAGCTCTTGTTGAGGCACTAAAAGCAGTGAGGTCTCCAAATTGTACAGATGTAATGTTCCTTATAAAATCAAGGACAGTAAGGTGCTGATTGACAATTGCATAACTAGCAATGAAATTGATTATAGTGACCTTAATTGCCGCAAGTGCCTTTTGCACTTGCTGCACGTTTCCTTCCTGCATCTAAGGTGCAAGTCAACAAACTAGGCATTTGAGTATTGTTTTATTCCAAGTGATAACTTGTAATTGATTCATTAACTATAACGTAGCAATTCTCGTGTATCCTTAATTTAATGTTACGTGATGTTGTTTGGAAGAGATGCAGACCACTGGTTTAAGGAGGCCAAAGAGAGACATACAACATTGAATTCAATCATTTACGGTAATATTATATATGCTTATTGGTGAGTGTTCCAAATTCATTCTGATGTCCCTTTCATTTTGGCATCTTTGTATATTTATTGGTCATTATGTATCCATAAATTATGAGTATTGCACCCCATCTAAAAGCTCAAAGATTGTGAAAGTTATTAACTGTTCATTACTTTTCTCTTGGATTCATTAACTTTCTCTTAGATTATCATGTGCTGGTAGTATTGTTACTCAAAATTCTATATTGGAGGTCATCTTCGTATGGTGTAAGTAAGTGCATTACTTTTCCTTTAAATTCATGTTGTTTCTGTCTTGCTTAAATTACAGTCAAACATGCAATATGAATCGCGCTGAGGCATTAGTGAGGGACATGGAAGGAGCAGGCATAGATGCTCCTATTGACATTTATCACACCATGATGGATGGCTACACCATGATTGGCAATGAAGATAAATGTTTGGCTGTGTTTGAACGACTCAAGGTACAAGCTTAGGTGAAAGTGTTTCTCTTGCCTAAGCGATACATATGTATATGCATCTGTGCTTTGTCCCATAATCAAAAGTTCATTTTAAGAAGCGACATTTATTTTTATCAGATGATATTTGTAGATTTTGACTGGATTTGGATTTTTTTCTTTCTTTCTATGTTCTATAAGACATTTCATGGTTAAAAAAAAAAGCCAAGAAGAAATGTAAATTTGATTAAATATGTCCTCTTTGATTGAAAACATAGAAAACCTCTTTATACAGAGAGTCAAAGACTAATGATTAATTAATAAAAAACCAAGATGTAGTTTCCATCTTAATGCTGATTTAATTAGAGAAGCTTTACATGGAAACTTAAAACAGAAAACTTTGTTACAACTTGCAAGTATCTGAAATATAGAAATGATATGTACAAGTATAAAAATGAAATATAGGAGTTGTTTGTGTATGATGGTAGTAAAAGGGATGTAGCCTATCCTGTACTTTTGCCTCTAAAGGTTCTTAGATTGTCTGTTAAGCTTTTAACTCTTGCCTATCACACTACAAGAGACTGTTCAATATGTCCATAATGATTTGACTTATTTCTCCTCTGTATACTAATACTTGCTAATTCGCATATAGGAATGCGGGTTTACACCTTCAGTCATCAGTTATGGATGTCTGATCAATCTTTACATTAAGGTATGACTCATTTTTAATTATTTTTTCCGTTTTTACATGATAGTGACAATAAGTTGCCTCCAGATTTTGCTTTTGTGCTATCATCTAAGGGCTTCCTGTTCAGTTAAGACACAAATTGCAGATTGTGCTTAACTTTTGAGACCTGAGAAATACTTCCTCATAAGGCCAACTTGGAGTATTAAAACATGAATTTCCTTGTGTGAGTAAGCTTGCATGATACATCACTTCCTAGGCCAACTAAGAAATAAAGGGCAGTCCCTTCTTTGAGATACTCTTCTTAAACCCAAGGTGGTGTTATTCTTCTAGTCTTCTATGTTTCCTTCTTCACCTCCTGTGTCATGTTAGATTTTTATCTTCTAATATATGTATAAGTACAGAGCAGTCAGATTGCTATTTAACTCTTCCTTTCTTCCAATCACCCACCAATCAGATTGCTATTTAACTCTTCCTTTCTTCCTTTCTTCCTTGCTTCACCATAACCTGATGATCCCTGTTATATACATACTAATCCTTCAAGGCTGTCAAATCTACTTAAAGAGGTGGTTACAACATTGTCACCTGAAGAAAACCCTAAATCGAACTGAGCCAAAATTTTATATGTCCGCTAGTTTCTATGCCTACATGTTACTTGCAGGTGCCAATATCTGTTGAGGGGAGTTGTGTAAAACCTCACTGGTGCAATGCTACTTGGACTATTGCTATCCGCTTCATGTTCTTTCGCAGTGCATAGCTTTTGAGTTTCTTCTTTTGTTTCTTCTTTGAATGCCATGAATTCAGATTATCACCATTTTGTTTGGGGGTGCAAGTTTGTAAGTGTGTACTTATTATCATTTGGTATATCAAATATGCCTAATTTGAAGATTGGTATCAAAACTTTCAGATTGGAAAAGTTTCTAAAGCCTTGGAAATTAGCAAACTGATGGAATCAGCTGGCATAAAACATAACATGAAGACCTACTCCATGTTAATCAATGGATTTTTGAAGTTAAAAGATTGGGCTAACGCATTTGCAGTTGTCGAAGATTTAGTGAAGGATGGTTTGAAGCCTGACATAGTCCTTTATAATAACATTATAACAGCATTCTGTGGAATGGGTAACATGAACCGTGCTGTTTGTACTGTCAAAGAAATGCAGAGGGAGAGGCATAGACCTACATCACGGTCATTTATGCCGATAATACATGGTTTTGCAAGGGCTGGAGAAATGAGAAGAGCTCTTGAGATTTTCGATATGATGAGGATGAGTGGATGCGTTCCCACTGTGCATACCTTCAATGCTCTGGTTCTTGGTCTTGTGGAGAAGCGACAGGTAAATATCCTTGAGACACACACACCCACAGACAGACAAATCCATATTGATCTTCTCAAATCAGGATGTCTGGATTTTAAAATTTACGCTTCTGCATGATCTATATTCCCATTCATTACAATCATGATTGAAACAGTACAGAATTGTGATTGAAACAGTGTAGAATTATGATTGAAACAGTGCACAATTTAAATGCACTACAATTAGGTTTGAAACAAAAGTATGTTTCATCTGTTTCATAAAAAGAAGGAATGCTTAAAGCTGAATCATCCCTCCACAATCAGACTTGCTGGGACTCATTACTAGTAGTGATTAAAGTGAAATACTAGACCTAAGCTTTTCCATACCTTTAAATAGAAGTTTGTTGAGCTAATGAATTGTTGCTATGCAATATCTGGTATGTTTCTATTTGTTGCGAAATAAGGAACACAGAAGATGTTCCAAATATTGATTTATGTCTCCATTGTGAAATCTTTTCCGCTGTACATGTTGATTAATCCAGTCCCAGAGGTAATCCAATGTATCTTTTATGTCTTGCAGATGGAGAGGGCTGTTGAAATATTGGATGAAATGACACTGGCAGGCATAAGTCCAGATGAACATACATACACAACTATCATGCATGGTTATGCATCTTTAGGTGATACGGGAAAAGCCTTCGAGTATTTTACCAAATTGAGGAATGAGGGCCTGGAGCTAGACGTGTATACATATGAGGCATTACTGAAGCCATGTTGCAAGGCAGGCAGAATGCAAAGTGCTTTAGCTGTCACCAAAGAAATGAGTGCTAAAAAAATTCCGAGGAATACCTCTGTGTACAACATATTAATTGATGGGTATAGTTTGTTTAAGCTCTTCAGCATGCACTAATATACTTCAAATTAGTGCTTTCATCGGTCTATATTTTACTTAATTTTTTTTTCAATTATTTTTTGGGCAGGACGTTTATATAAAGTTATTGGATTCTAATTTTTCTCTGCTTCTCAACCTGTCTACTGACTATGGCTGTTTCCCTTATGCAGATGGGCTTGAAGAGGTGATGTTTGGGAGGCCGCTGACTTGATGCAGCAAATGAAAAAGGACGGGGTACAACCTGATATCCACACCTACCCATCTTTCATAAATGCTTGTTGTAAGGCTGGAGACGTGCAGGTATGCTCTTTAGTAAGTAATTATCTATTTCCTATTGTACCGTTGATAAAGATAAGTTTGCATTACTTTAGCATATTCTTATTTGTTATTGGTTGGGGCTTGATAGGTATTTTAGGACCTTTCAGGTCTTTGGAGATAGTTTTATTCAAATAGTATTACTTATTTGACCATTTTTTCATCAGCGAGCCTTTGTCATCTTGAAAACTAAAGGAACCTCATTTTCATTATAAATTCATTAGTTTAGTTCTGCAGTTCGGTCTTTCATGTACATTCTGTCTTTCAGAGAGCTGCAAAAACAATTGAAGAAATGGAAGCGTTTGGAGTGAAGCCAAATGTTAAAACATACACTACATTGATACATGGTTGGGCACGTGCTTCTCTCCCAGAGAAGGCTTTTAGATGCTTTAAGGAGATGAAGTTCGCTGGGTTGAAGCCAGACAAAGCCGTATACCATTGCTTGATGACATCTCTGCTGTCAAGGGCTACTGTTGCTGAAGCTTACATCTACTCTGGTCTTCTGTCCATTTGCAAGGAGATGATAGAATCTGGGTTGACTGTAGATATGGGCACTGCAGTTCACTGGTCGAGGTGCTTACGCAAGATTGAACGAACAGGTGGCGAGCTTACAGAAGCCCTGCAGAAGACCTTCCCTCCTAATTGGAACTCATCTCATACTTTGGATGTGAGTTCAGATGTAGAAAGTGATGATGAACTAGATATTATTGGCGATGATGATGACATGGAGTTTGCTAGTAGAATAGATGGTGGCAACATTATGTCAAGGATGGTCTGAACGACAGAACATGGTTCTAAATTATGTGCTTAAAGTTATTGACAGAGGACATGGCATATGTGTTATGCACGTACAGCCGTTATGCTATGCTGGTTGCAGCAGCAGAACCTCATTTGAAGCAGGAAAGCACTTTGCAGGATAAGAACGCCTGCTATTATTTATGATCATTCTTCCTTTTCAGGCTTAAACGTCCCTTGTACAGAACAACCTTAATTTTGTGTATCAAAGAACATTGTGGTAATTAGAATTAGTTTCTTCTTGGAGTTTTTGAGCCACTTTACCTACAATGGGACAATAGAAAACTATATTTAGGTGCTAACTATGGGAGGATTTCAAAAGACGACTATTGATGGAAAATTATTGTAGTTGGTTTTTTATTATTTAATCTAATATAAACTATGGGAAAGGGGAGTGGATCAGCTGTCCCCAAATTTGGTGACCCTCCATGTCTCTCTCTATTTGGCTGATATTTGTCCAATTTGTTTTGTGGGATGACATGTCCATTTCTTTTTGTGGAGTTTGGGTGGCTGTTGGACTTTTGATTCTACTTAATTTAAATTTTTTTATTTTTATTTTGGTCGAGAATAGTATTTTATTTTAGTTAAAATAAAAAATTAAGCAGAATCAAAAGTCTAACTGTAACAACCTGATCCTAATTTAAGGCTAAAATATTAAAATATTAAAGAGGAAGACGATTTTGCCCCGATTAATTAATTAGATTTAAACATTGACTATTGGTTCGGGGAAGAATTTGGTGAAATGGAGCACACCGTTACGTCCGGCTCGTTGAAACGAGTTCGTGGACGTGCGGAACACCTGATTCCGAGCTCGAACGAACGCTTAAAGGTCAAAAATATCCTAGGGACAGTTTTGTAATTTCGGAAAAAGGGAGAAAAAAAAAAAACACGCTGGTCAATTGGCCAGCGCGTGTCTCGCACCTCACCTAAACCGTCCCCCTTCGTCTTCTTCGTTCGACCTCCAACCTTGCAGATCGAACCAGTCCCGGCCAGGTGCTATTCCGGCCGAAACCAACAACCTCAACCCCTCCGATCTTCTCCCCTCTCCTCCCTCACCTCACCCTCGACCCAGTTCAGGCCAAAAATCGCCGGAGGAGACTGTGCGAAATCACAGAGATTTCACCGAATTTTCAGTCGAAAATCCGGCCATCCCAGCTGGTTTCTACTTCGATCCAAGTCAGTTTTCGCACCTATTCATCGAGTTCTACACATTTTTACCCTTGGTCCCAATTGATTCCGAGTTTTGGAGAGGTTTTGAGGAATCTAGAGTTCGATCGGATTTCTCGAATTTTGGCCGGATTGTTGGCCGATTCTTGACCGGTTTTCATGCCCAATGAACTCCACACAACCATACGAGTCTAACGGTGTATGGATTGCAGGCTAACTCCGAGATTTATCTACTCTAGCCACCCAATCTGGCCGCGAGTGTGGCGGTGCGTGGGCCAGGTGGTGGAGGCCCATTTTCGTGCCAAAACACTCCCCGTAACCTCCCGAGTGCTTTGGTATGCTCGAACGAATTTTTGGAGATCGTTTGAGCAAAGAACCAATGTTTACCGGTTAGGTTTATGTGACATCCCTGACCCAATTTAATTGAATTTATTCAATTTAAATAATTTTGGCGAAATTACAGTTTTGCCACTGGGATTAAGGGTATTTTAGGCACTTTAAAAATTCCATAAGGATTTTGGAGAAATGGGTTGCGCCGTTGCGTCCGGCTCGTCGAAACGAGTTCGTGGATATGCGGTACACCGAATTCTGTGTTATAACGATCGGGAAGCGATAGAAGAGAAAAGAAATAAAAATAAAAACAAAAATTCTGATTTTTACTGTAGCGGCTACAGTACTGCTACAGTAAAACCCGAAAATTCCCTTCTTCTTCTCCCTTTCTCTTCTCTCCCTCTCGGTCTCTTCTCTCCCGTGCGCAGCTCCCCCCTCCCAAAACAGCACCGATGGGTTTTTTGGTGGCCACGGATTCATCCGGCCACCAAATGGAGCGATACCAGTCCCAAAAGATCCGTGACGCCTTCCTCTTCCAACCCCAGCCAGGTTCCACCTCTGGAACGGTCGCCGTTCGCCGGAAAATGCAAGAAACTGGCCGGATTTTACGTAATCTTTCGAGCGTTCGTTCTCCCTCCTCCGGCGACGGAATTCGACGAGTAAGGTATGAAAACTTAACTACTCTTCGAGCTCTAGCTATCTGCATGGTTAGTTTTCATCAATTCGTAGCGTAGGGGATCAAATCTGTAACACAAAGTTTTGGCCGGTTTTCCAATTGAATTTCCGGCCACTTGCCGGCGTCTATGCAAGTTCTCGTAGTTGAATAAGTTGTTCCAATCATCGAGTAGTATAGGCTGGTGGAAGGGCAGCTCTTGGTTTGGAGTTTGTTCGGAAGTCAAATTTATCGCTTTGGGCACCCAAATGCGCTGCCAGTGTGGGTGGCTGCGCGGGGCCTACTAGTAATTGTCAATCTTCATTCCTAAATTATCCGTACGTCGTCACGAGCGTGTAGTCGTGCTCGGATTTCAATTTGGAGTTCGGATGACAGTCGAATGGATTTACGCCTATTATGCGTTATCCGGGTTCGATGTGTTCGGGCCGTCGGATCGGTCCCAATTCTTAGTATGTTGTTCCCCGTATTTTTAGGATCGTGTAGGATTTGACGGATCGTGATTCGGAGCCCCAGATGCTTCGGATCAACGACTTGAAGTTTGAGTTAAACCGTAATCGTCCGATCGTGCGATCGTGAGCAATCCGACCGTCCGATCGTGACCAAACTTTCAGGACGTGTTAGTTAAACCGTAGTGAACCTATAGGAACTTTCGGATCTAAGTTTGGAGGTCATGGGACCCACGTGCCCGGTTTGACCTATTAGGGTCGGTTTGACCAAGTTTGACCAGGGTTGACCGAGGGTCTCCCGAGGTCTGTTTGCAGTGTAGTTGACTTTGTTGGACTTCTAGGAATGTCTAGATCGTTTTGGAGGTCTTGGGCTCCGCGGGCAGGTGGACCGAAAAGGGTGTTTGACCGCCAGGTTGACCGTGAGTCTTCGGCGGTCCCACCGGTTAAAAGAGGTAGTTTGACCTTAGAATCCTTTGTAGGACGTACGTGCACGTTAAGTGGGGTTTTGTTAGGGTTTAAGTTTTCGATTCTCGTTCGGTTCACTGCACTAATCCAATCTTCGTATCTATCGCTTTGATTACTTTCTGTTTGCAGTGCAGCAAGTGGGACCCTTTAGGGTTATGCAGCGTAGGACCAACGGTGAGTGGACTTTGTTTTCAAATGAGCATGATTTGAATGATTTGCTTGAAATGCATGAAATGAGATTTAATGGTTTTAAATCTTGAATTTATTAATAATTTAAAGTCTCGATCCGACTTTGATTGAAATGTATTAAAAGGAATTGCATTGAGGTAAATGCATGGTTTGGGTTGCCGGTTTATTGTGGGGCCACGATGGCTATTTTATTATTATTTATACCTTTGGGTATTGAGCGGGACGTGGTGAACGCCCAGTGGTTTTCGTATTAAAATTGGGACATTATATTTAAAAAGGGTTGTTATATTATATATAAATTATATAATTGAATATTTGGACGTTAACGTAGTCCGTTTGGTTACGTATTCGGTTTTGGCGTTTAAAACCTTTTGAAGTATATTTACCTATACTTTGATTATATATATGTATATTTTCATACATATATATATTGATTTTGAATAAATACTTTGGAATAATGGGAATTGATTATACGTATATTCATACATATTTATATACATAGATATGTATATGGGATCGGGCTTGAGGTTTTGTACTTTAAAGGATCTTTATGTTTTATGTATATATATATATATATATACATATGTATATTTTGGATTATACGTTTGATTTAACGGTATATATTTACGAACGAGTTCCTTATACTTAAATTATATATGTCTTTGGGTTGGAATGCCCGGCGTCGGGACGTGAGGTCCCTCATATAATTATATTGATAGTTTGAATATGATTTCAAAGGATTATGACGTTTACTTGGTTATGAATTCGTTATGCGGTCGTTTGACCCTTATGATTATTTTGACTATATAAATATATGTTTGGGACGGTGATGTCCTTGTGTTGAGTATATTTATGGGTTATATGCTTGATGGACTTATTTATGTCCAGGTGTTCGATGTTTGGGGTTGGGTACACTGGGATTGAATGTATATATATATATTGTTATCGCGTGGCGATTTATGTGTGCGGGTAGCACCTTGAGATGTACCTCCCCTGCTCGATGATGATGATACGATTCTTGAGATATGGTTCGATCCGGTGCATACCTTAACGGGTGTAGCTGTAGACTCTTAATTGAGTATTTAGTCAGCGCATGGACTAGTTCGGACGTATGGGTATTGAGTACTCTGCCATACGGGTCGGGTAGCATAATCCATTACTATGGACGGCTTAACCCTGGTGCGGGCCACCGCGGTGTAGTCCTCGTATCCGGTTAAATGATCCCCTGTTGGATTGTTTCCTGGTACTTGATTGGTATTGAGATTATATTATACCTATACGCGTGTGTTAGTACCTTCGTATTCTTATTTCTTTCGGTGAGGATCCCTCCTTACTTGTTGTGCTTGCGAGCACGAGATTGGGAGTTGGGGAAGTTGGGAAACTTTACACTACTTTGACTTGATATTTGATTTGGATTTCAAGATCGGATATGTTTTACTTGTTGGATTGTAAATCCGGATTTGTTATATTTATATATATGTATATAAATGCTTTGAACGACAATAAATGTCTATATTGCTTTGTCGAGTGGGGTTTTCTCGACGTATACGAATATTTCGGCATTTAAAGGTTTGTTTTACTTTATGAGAATTTTATTCCATCTTCATGCTTTACTTTAACAAAGCCCGTTTGTTTATGTTTTATAAACCCGCTTGGGTTGATTTGAGAGGTTATGCCTCGGGAAAAGAAAAAGGGTGTTTTATTCGCAAAAAAAGGTTTTGAGTGGATTGCTCTCATGTAATTTGAGATAATATGATTTCTAAAGCAAACACGTATATACAGGATTTCATATGCATGGTTTGCATGGTTTTAAAAGGTGGGGTTAGTATATTGTTTTAAGTATGTAAAACTTGTTTTTGTCCACTCACACTCTTTCTGCTTTTGCGCCCTGCACCGTAGTTGCGTCGACACTGCTCGGCCGTGCGCTCCTCTTCTCGAGCTTTGGTGAAGGGTAGGATCTGTTGTCCTTGAACCCTAAACTCATATTCTGTTTATTATTTTCCGCTGCTGAATTCCTAAACTCTTAGATTGCTCTGTATTGCCTGTAAGGGTTAATTTGTTGGCCGAGGCCTGGTAGTTTATACGTAGCATGCGGTGCTTGGGCTTTGTTTACGTTGCTTGTTTGAACAGGTTTTAACTTTGGGGATTGTTCACTTTGTAGGGAGACTCTGTCCGATTTTCGCGTAAGTCTCGGCCCTTTGTTTGTTGTTTGTCGTGAAGAGGGTAATCGTTCGGTTTGTGGGCCCGGCATGGGTTGGTGTTGGGCCCATCAACGAGGTCGGCTCGGGTTCGGGGTGGAATTCGGTCGGGTCTGTCGGTTTAACTAAGGTTAACTTGGGTTCGTTGAGTTTGAACCGTCGG
Source organism: Prunus padus (assembly GCA_024362665.1). Taxonomy (NCBI): domain Eukaryota; kingdom Viridiplantae; phylum Streptophyta; class Magnoliopsida; order Rosales; family Rosaceae; genus Prunus; species Prunus padus. Next base: position 15,340,843 of record JANFAM010000017.1, on the reverse strand, counting down.
ATCGTAACGAAACTCGGAGGTTTTGTTTTTGAGAATCTTAGAAACCTATAGGAACTTACGGATCGTCCATCGGAAGTCGAAAACCTTTCGAATGACCGAAGTGAACCCAATTAACAATTTAATAGAATATTTAATTCCGGGGATTATAAAATTAATCTGTCGGATAAAATCAAGCCTAGAGGGCTTAGGAACACTTCTCACCAAGTTTGAACACTTTTAGGCCCGGGGGTCGGGATTTTTATTAAATTATCGTGTCGAGCTATATTTAATTAATAAATGGTTTTAATATTGCAAATAGGTGCTCAAGCTTCTGAGAATTCGCAGGAAGGCCCCTCTAAGGGTCAGGCTAGCTCGGACCAACTGTGAGTGGACTCTTATTTTATACATGAATTTTTATGCCATAACTGTTTTATTAAATGCTTATCTTTGAATTAATTAGAAATTATGCTTTTGAACTTATTGTTGAGATTGAATGAAATTTTATTATTATACGAATATGCTTTTATTCCGAGCCTATGAATGATATTTTAAATGAGATTTTTGACTATGGAAATTGAATGACTCGAGGAAAGTATGAAGGGATATAAAGTATGTGATTTCAAGCATGAAACTAAATTTAATGGTTTTACTTGAAATATTTATTATGAATATTGTTCCGAGCATGGAAATGAGTTTTATGTTTTAATATTGTGGAACTTGAATAGCTCGGAAATTTGAGGATTGTTTTATGTATGAATGGTTTAAGGAAGGTTTTAAACTACCCTAGGTACCCTAGAAATGCTGCCTTCGGAATATTTATGGATATTGGTTATTACTGTCTACGGACATAGTTACTTTGATATAAGTCTGCGCGCGTATGAATTTGCGCCCCACGAGTCTCGGGGACGCCCGAACCGTGCGGAGCGAGGACGCGGCTCGGGTAAACTTTGTGTTTTCCGAGTCTAGCGAGGACGCGGCTCGGATAAACTTTGTGTTTTCCGAGTCTTGCGAGGACGAGGCTCAGTTGACTTTGTGTCACCGAGTCTAGCGAGGAAATGGAATTGACGGAAATATAAAAAGGTACACCTATGTGGATTTTAGAAAGTTTGATTTGACATTATTTCTTTTTATGAAATAAGAATTTCTGCTTTGGCGAAATTTTATGTATATATATATGCATGCCTTGTTTTATCGTAGGAATATAGAATTGTTTTCTAAATGTTTTAACAGGGGGTTAGTATGTTGTTACGTTATTTCCTAAAACTTTCTTTTTGTCCACTCACGTTTTCAAATGTTTTGCGGCCCCAGGCAGTAGATTGTACCTGAGCACCACCACCGGCCCTTCACCACTGACACTGCACTCCACGACATTTGTGTAGGGTCTTCACCCGAGAAGAAACTTTCGTTGTAAATTAAAGTAACTTAGTAGCTCTGAATTGCCCTAAACCTTTTGTAAGGCCTGAGGCTGTTTTTTTCACTTTTGTGGGTGTGTGAACTTGCCTTGTGCGTGCTGGATGTTTGGGAACCATAAAATTGTGTTTGTTGCAGGTGTAAATTGTTGGGATTTGAGCTATTTACAGGGGAGACTCTGCCGAATTTTCTGCAGAAGTCAAACCTTCAAATTGTGTTCTTTTAAAGTTGTTTTAAGAAAAAGGGCAAATTGGTCAAGTGTACCCGAATAGGGTCCGGCTCAGATTCCAAAGTGGAATTAGGGTCGGGTCCTATCACTAACAGCCACCCAAACTCCACAACCACCTAATGACAAGACCCGACCCAAATTCCACTTTGGAATCCTCATCGAATTCTGTGCGTGTCCAACACTTGTCCGGTGCCAGGCACGAATGACCAAAATGCCCATTTGCCCTAATTCCAACTTAAACATCATTTAAGGGTTTGAGACTTCTGCCGGAAAACCGACAGAGTCTCCCCTGAAAAATGGACATTTCCCATTTTTATTGTACCTGTAAATATCACAATCTTCATCATGTGTAAGACAATTTAATCTGATTGTAGCAGACCTCAATAAACAACATACTCAGTTATTAATCGGGCTTTGGGCCCCACATAAGTTCAAAATGAATCCAGAAATCATAACAAATTTCCCAGAAAATATTTTCTCCCGTGGCTGCACTTAGATTAGTCTAAGTTGCCTACTTACCCTTATTAAGGGATCAAGCCACACGTAGTTTTGATTCAAGAGAACTAAATGCACATCATACATTACATAAATTCATAACCTTACACATTTTCACCATCAAACTCTTTAAACTATAATTAATCAGTTGAAACTCGGACAAAACATATTGATTCAAAACAATCCTCAAACCATCACCTATATGTGCATATACAATTACATAAATATAATAGCTCATCACAGATAAGTAAGAAAACGAGAAAATTAATAAAATAACATTAGCCACATGAAGCCTTAATATCCAAATCAATGGGTTAAATAAAACCTGCCTCAGACTGCCGCAGTCACATACGAACTCATGCTTTATGAAAATAGTTATGAATAGTATAAAATCCTTGACTTTGAAAACTCTCACTCTTTTGCCATATAAATATGAAAATAAGTATTAAAGCCTTCACCAATAAGTGCCCAAGATAAAATCGTTAATTTCCGTTTAAAGCATCTCAAATCTTATAATAATCTCCACCTAGGTTTACCCCCATTCATAATCCGTCAATTCCAAGTATCATGTACAAGTTACATCCTTGCAGAACTCAGGGTATAAGAAGTGAGCCCGAGACGTGTTCCTCGCAGAACTCAAGGGACACATAGTCGGCCCGAGACGTGTTCCTCGCAGAACTCAAGGGACACATAGTCGGCCTGAGACGCGTATCCTCACAGAACTCAGGAGACACATAGTCGACCTGAGATGAGTATCCTCGCAGAACTTGGGCAACACGTGGTTAGCTCGACAAGCGCAATCCTAGCAGAAACGGGTGATCAGCCTAAAACACAATCCTCGCAGAACTCGGGGGACACGAAGCAACCCGAGACGCGCAATCCATCAATTCCAATTGCCACACATGTTACATCCTCGCACTGCACGAATCAAGAGTCCCCGAGACTCGTGGGGTGTTGTCATAACTGATGAAACTGTTCCGAAGGCAACTGGGGGATACTCCTGTGGTGGGTTTGAAATCCATTTTTCGAACTTATCATAAACTTGCTTTCCCAACTTTCGAAAAAAATTCGTTTTTAAATAAATAAACGAAATCCCTTTTTGGAAACAAGATCCATCCCAAAATTTATTAATTATATCAAACCATACAAAACTTTCAACAATTGTTCTTAAACCAAATCCACATTCATAAAATATACTATTTAGAAACTAGTATTTGTAATTTATCAATTCTGAGACATCGAGCATAAATTTAAATATAAATATATAATCATACATTTAATTAAATCCGTACCGAAACCAAAACCCGACTATCCAACCATTCCCGGCCCCCGTACCTTTCTAAGTCATCCTAACCATTTCAGTACTTCCAAGAGACGAGACGGTCTCAAAAGAGCCTTGGTCAACTGTCTGGTCAAACTAGTCATATGGTCAACTGGGCCCGTGGGCCCCAAAACCTGCGATTTCTAATCCAAAAGTTCCTATAGGTTCAACACCATCCTATTAACATGTCCTTGACGTTTGGTCTCGATTGAGCAGTCAGACTACCCTCGATCGCACAATCGGATGGTTATCGATTAACCAACCCTAAACTCCTTGAATTGTAGTATCCGGGACTTCGATTCCCGATCCACCAATTCCTACGCGATCCTAGAAGTACTGGGAACGACATATTCAAAAAGGGGACCGATCCGACGGTCCGAACCTATCGAACCCGGATATCGCCTAATAGGCGTAATATCCTTTTGACTGTCATACGATAACCAAATTCGAATCCAAGCATACCGTCATGCTCGGGACAACAAGGGGAAAATTCTAGGACACTACGGCCCACCAACAAGTGGCCCACGCACACCGGCAGCACGTGGGTGGCTTGAGTAATTCCGGCGATCAGAAAATCTCCAAACCGCCGGTCAAGACCTATACCAAAAGACTCAACTCACCAAAGGGATTGACTTTTATTACTGGGACAACCTTCAATCTGGCCGAGAAGTGGCCGCAAAACCAATTTCAAAACCGACTAAAACCTAGGTTTCTAATCAAACCTTCAATACCCCAAATCAATCCAAACCAATTATACAGTTAGCTAGAGCACATAAAATGGGTGAAGAAACTCAACTCAATCAACGAAATCCGTCGTCGGAGCCGCCAGAATTCAAGCCGGAAAAACCTGGCCTTTTCGAGCTCTCGCCGGCGCTGGAGCGTCTGAGCTCGTCGGAGAAACCAAGGGGAAAAGAAGAGGAGGCCGGGTCGGTCCTTTTGGTGGTGGTCTTGTGGCCAGCGACAGTCGGACGGCGAAGTTCTCGCCGGTAAAAGCGACAACTCTGTCGCAGACGTGAGAGAGAGAGAGAGAGAGAGAGAGAGAGAGAGAGCGTGAGTGTTCTAGGGGCATTTTCGAGTTTTCAAGTATTTTAAAAACATTTTTGGAATGACCATTATACCCTTTTTGAGTTTTACAACTCGGAATTGAGTGTGCCGCCCCTCTACAGACTCGTTTCGACGAGCCCAATGCAACGACACAACTCAAATCCCCAAATTCTTTTCCGAACAAAAAGTCAACTTTAATCCACTAAGATACCCTTAGGGTAAAATCATCATTTAACATAATACTCTAATAATTTAATTGAGTTTTAGGAGTGGGATGTTACACCTAAGCCCTAGCAACCACCCACCCCGTCGGATCTCACTCATAATCATTAAAGCTTGAACCGCTGTGATTTCATAAAAGCTCCATTGCCTATTAAATTTGAGGAAGCATTTTTGCTTATCACTTTAACTCAATATTTCCTATATTTGATGGCATCACCATCCAATTTGATGTGTGTAGCTGGTTTGGAACGTGAAGGATGGTTGTTCTTGGATACAACAGAGTCAGTGTAAGCAATATTACTCCTTGCAAGAATGGGCTTTCTGCAAACTGCTGAAAGGTTACTCTCCAAGGCTTTAAAAGTTTTAAGATGGATTCTTACTTCTTTGGTGTTGGTAATTGGAGAGAAATCATCTCCAATTGTGGATCTGGCTTGAGCATAGAGAAAGAGGGAGAGAGGGAGGGAGAAAGGGCGAGACATAGAGAAAGAAAGGAGGGGATCATCCTTGGGTTGCCATCAATGATGAGAAGATTGGGCTGCGCGGGTGTGGTGGGCTGGTTGGGGTGGTTGTCGGGGTTGGGTGTGGGGGCTTTGGTGGCTGCGACTATGGTGGGTGGCTGTTGCACTTTTGGTTCTTGGTCAATTTTTTATTTTTATTTAGGTTTTTTATTATGTAAAATAATTTTTTTTTATTTAAGTTAACGGTGTTACATTTGAGGTTAAGTAAATGGACATGTGTCAGTCAAATAGAGAAGGGACATGTAGGGACACCAAATTTGGGGATAGTAGATCCACTCCCATGGGGAGAGGAAGCATATCCGCTCTAGCCCATGTCTGCATTATTGTAGTTGATTTTTAAAGGGGTAAATGACACGAAGATTTTTTTTTGTTGTCAATCAATATCATATTTATAAAATACTTTTATAATGGGCCAACAATAGGAAATTCAGAACAAATATATATCGTCCTCATCATCCATAACATGTTTCCTTATTAGGAATGAGGGAAGCCATGAATCGAGGAACTTAAATAGGATAATCAAGGAATTGGAATTGAATCAAGTGTGCCTCTTAGTTGATCTCATCCCTGATTTTGAGGGTATATTTGCTTACGGATTTTAACATGGAAGCCTATAGTATTATTAATCCACTCCTACATTGAAATACTTCGGGGAACACAGTTTGTCATTATTAATCTCCCAACCGGTACTAATGTAACTGCTCTTCCTTTACACAGTTGTAATTTCTGTTTGGGTTCATAATTTTGGCGGTTACTAAAACGTTTCGAGCTACTGTTTAAGTGGATTGTTCCATAACAGATAAAACTTTCACACTTTAGCTGACACTTGTTTAAAAACAGTAGGAATCAGACTTATATATGCTCAGCATTGGTGGTTTAGCTCCCCATGGGTTTATTGTTGAATATGCATATTAAGTTGTTGCCCAAGTTTGAGGCTCGATCCGAAATCAAATGGTCAAAGAAATTGGTCACTTCAATTTCGTACGAAATTCGTACCGCAAATGGAGTGGCGGGAATATTGCATACTTTTAGGGATTGGATTTCACTAAAAACTTACCAAATGACTCCCTCCATTATATTAAGTTGTTGCCCAAGTTTGGGGCTCGATCCGAAAGAAATTGGTCACTTCAATTTCGTACGAAATTCGTAAGGTAAATGGAGTGGTTGAAACATTGCATACATTTAGTGATTGAATTTCACTAAAAACTGACCAAATGACTCCTCCCATTAAATTAAGTTGTTGCCCAAGTTTGGGGCTCGATCCTAAATCAATTGCTCAAATAAATTGGTCACTTCAATTTCGTACGAAATTCGTGACGTAAATGGAGTGGTTGGAATATTGCATACGTTTAGTAATTGGATTTTAGTGAAAACTTTCCAAATGACTCATCCCATTATATTAAGTTGTTGCCCAAGTTTGGGGATCGATCCGAAGTCAATTGGTGAAAGAAATTGGTCACTTCAATTTCGTACGAAATTCGTACCGTAAATGGAGTGGTTGGAACAATGCATACTTTTAGTGATTGGATTTCACCAAAAACTTACCAAAAGTGACAGGATCGGACCCAAATTCCCCCTCGGAACTCTTGTCCAACCCTGCTTCCCGTCAGACACTACCCCGACGTAGGACACTACCCAAAATGTCCACCTGTCAAAAAGACAGAGAAATTCCCAACAGGCAGCATGCACAAAGCAGAAGCACACAGATTAAAAGGGAGGCCTCTGGCCTCTACCTCAATCCTAGGTGAGCGCTACGAAGCAATCTAAAGAAATTTAAACTTTACAACCTGTGCAAAGGATAGCAAAGTAAAAATACAAGAAAACTCCTACAGGAGCCGTTAGCCGTGATGCCTCAACGTGGTGGTCTCGACCTCGGGATCTAGTACCTGGGGGGCGCAAAACAGAAAATGTGAGTGGACGAAAAATCAAACTTTAAACATCATTTTTCATTGAACATAATAACCCCCTCCGTTTTCGCAAATAATGACAAGCGTTATGCAACGAAAATCCTTGTGTACACATATATATATTTATACGAACAGATACTTGAAAACAACTCCGTTAAATTTGTACCTTGAAATACCATAAAGAAAACTGTAGCTTTGCTACTTCCGTAAAATTCTTGGAAACCACAACTTGAACACTAAATCCTTAAAATAAAAACCATGGAATTGAATCCATCCAAAAATATTCCGTTTAACTAAAACATAATTAACTCCTTTGAATAACTTCCCTTTTTCCTGGAACCCAACCTGTCCAGCTTCAAACCTTAATTTAAAATATGTACCTGTGCATCACCGTCCCGGTGCACATATTCAAACGTAATAAATCATGGAAATAACATCCATAGACACACCCACATATATATATTTATAATAACATAAATGTAAAGTCTCATAAAATCCCAACAAGGAAAATATAAAACCAAAACAACTAAAAACCAAGAAAACCCAAATTCCTAACCAACTGTTTCCCAACGCAATGCCCGTAGGCACAGCAAGTAAGGAAGGATCCTCACTTAAAAGAAAAATGAGAATGAAAGTATAGTAATAGGTATATATATATACATATATAAATAGTAAGACTCTTAGACCAATACTTGTACCGGGGGAACACACTACTACAAAAAGGCTAATAGGCATCAGGGAAAAACCGCAGCCTTTTATATCCCCTACCGATGCCTCGTAAGGTGATGCTAAAGGGGGGGTATAAAAGGCATCGAGTAATACCCGATGCCTTTTACAGAAACAACATCACTATCTTAAACCAAACTGATGCCGTATGGAGTTTCAGTTTGTTGACTTTCATCCAAATTTCGTTGACATCCGATGTCTTTAAGAATAACAACAACGGTTGTCTGCATAGCACTGATGCCTTTTTAGAAGAACCACTTCACCTAATTCTTATTTTTAGATGCTTATAACATGTTTAGTATCGGTATTTTGCAAAATCCTGTAGTTTATTGATATCATCAGCAGTGGTGTCTTTATTGTTCCGATGCCTTTTAACAAGATTTACTTCACTAATTTTTTATTTCTTGATGTCTTAAGAGGTGAAAACAGCAGGATATTGTTATATCCTGATGCTTTTTTTTAGTTATGACATCACCACTTTATTAATGGTGATGCCATATGTGTAATACACTTTAATTGAATCTAGGTTTCTGATGCTTATTTCAAAATGCATATATGTATTCATTTGTCCACCAAATGCATATTTCTGTTCCCCTACAAGTAATCTCTTGTAATCCCAAATAAAAATAAATAGAAGTCATTGTATTTCAAAATACTTCATTTGTAGTCTAAACTTTAAATTGTTAATACATGATATAAATAGGCAAATTGTCACATTAAAAGCTGTAAAAGAAATAGCAATAGGCTAGAACACCAACATCGAAGCTGAGCACACACAAGTATATTTTGAGGTCCAAAAACACTTGATCAATCCATTTGGTTTAGCATAAACTCTCCCCATTCATTTCGCACCACATCGATTTGGTCCTGGGTGTAATATGATTTCTTATTTGTTGCATACTAAAATTGAAAAAAAGCTAGCATCAAACTTTTCACACCAAAACAGCCATCATCAAACTTTTTAGCCCAAAAGAGACAACAAACACTAATTAGAATAGCTCACAACCAAATGAGTAGAGAAATACAAACAAACAAAACACCAAACAGCCAACAAATCCATTATTTTTGAGTTCATTATTGGTAAGAATGGAACATGCCCTTTGATTCATTTGTGTATACCCGAAATTTACATCAATCTGGTATTAAACATATGCATTTCACATGTTTGACATGGTTGGCAGGACTATATATATCCATCTCTACGGTGCCAAATTTCGTAGGATGTCATGTATCCAAAGGGACCTTTGCCCTAACTGCCTAACTAGCTACTTTGATATGACCATAGACCTGATTAGTAGGCATTCGATATGCTAACAGACATATATATATATATATATGAATATATCATATGTTTCCTCCCGTAATTAATATTTATAGCCTCCAAGCCTAACGGTGTTTCAGCTAGGCCACCAAGAAGTGAAGTGTCATGATTTGAACACTTATTTATTTCGCGGGATTTGTTAGCGCTTTCTTTCCCAAAATGAAAATTTCGCTAAGTCTAGTTTCCCCCTTTCAGATTTCACGATCCCTCTCTTCTGCCGCTCAAACTTTCATCTCTCTCATCTCTCTCATCTCGATGTCTCTCTCTCTGTCAACTCGATTCTTCTCTCTTTCATCTTGGTTTCTCTTTCTCTCTCTCTCTCTCTTTCTCTCCCTCAACTGAAGTTCTCTCTTTGTTTGTCTGTCTATCTCTCTCTCTCAAATCTGTTTCGCTCTGTAAGGAACGAACGTAGGCATCATTCAGAGCCAAATACAAAACCCCAAAATCTCACAACCAAATGAGTAGAGAAATACAAACAAACAAAACACCAAACAGCCAACAAATCCATTATTTTTGAGTTCATTATTGGTAAGAATGGAACATGCCCTTTGATTCATTTGTGTATACCCGAAATTTACATCAATCTGGTATTAAACATATGCATTTCACATGTTTGACATGGCTGGCAGGACTATATATATCCATCTCTACGGTGCCAAATTTCGTAGGATGTCATGTATCCAAAGGGACCTTTGCCCTAACTGCCTAACTAGCTACTTTGATATGACCATAGACCTGATTAGTAGGCATTCGATATGCTAACAGACATATATATATATATATATATATATATGAATATATCATATGTTTCCTCCCGTAATTAATATTTATAGCCTCTAAGCCTAACGGTGTTTCAGCTAGGCCACCAAGAAGTGAAGTGTCATGATTTGAACACTTATTTATTTCTCACAACCAAACAGCCACATCAGAAATTCACAACAGCAGTGTAACAAACAAAAACAGTACCTTAGTGTGGAATGAAAGGCTCGTATCTTCAACGATGTCCCTCATGTATCCCATGACACAATAGCCACATTCAACACCTCCTTCTTGTCTCTGAGTGCCCTACAAACATGAAAATCATAAGATTTCATAGATATGTTATACACTAATCCTTTGATAATTAAATAAAAGCATAGATATGACATAAGAGTACCTGTAGCACTTTCCACTGTGGTACAAATAATACGAGTGGAGAAATACAAACAAACAAAACACCAAACAGCCAACAAATCCATTATTTTTGAGTTCATTATTGGTAAGAATGGAACATGCCCTTTGATTCATTTGTGTATTCCCGAAATTTACATCAATCTGGTATTAAACATATGCATTTCACATGTTTGACATGGCTGGCAGGACTATATATATATCCATCTCTACGGTGCCAAATTTCGTAGGATGTCATGTATCCAAAGGGACCTTTGCCCTAACTGCCTAACTAGCTACTTTGATATGACCATAGACCTGATTAGTAGGCATTCGATATGCTAACAGACATATATATATATATATATATATATATATATATGAATATATCATATGTTTCCTCCCGTAATTAATATTTATAGCCTCCAAGCCTAACGGTGTTTCTGCTAGGCCACCAAGAAGTGAAGTGTCATGATTTGAACACTTATTTATTTCTCACAACCAAACAGCCACATCAGAAATTCACAACAGCAGTGTAACAAACAAAAACAGTACCTTAGTGTGGAATGAAAGGCTCGTATCTTCAACGATGTCCCTCATGTATCCCATGACACAATAGCCACATTCAACACCTCCTTCTTGTCTCGGAGTGCCCTACAAACATGAAAATCATAAGATTTCATAGATATGTTATACACTAATCCTTTGATAATTAAATAAAAGCATAGATATGACATAAGAGTACCTGTAGCACTTTCCACTGTGGTACAAATAATACGAGTTGGTTCACACTTTTCATCCCGATTTGCGCGATCGTAGGTGCTTGACTTCCCAAGCTCAAGCCCCAAACTCCCAGAAATGTTAGAGTTGCCCAAATCCTTGAAATTGAAGACATGGAAGTTAATCGGGACACATAAATAGCCAATTCCAAAAGCACTTCAATCACTCAAACAACAAATTCAACAAGCACATAAACCCAATAAATTTAAGATTAAATTCAAATATGGTTAAGAACAAAGAACAAAGAAATTAAAGAATCTTACAAAAGGATCACATGGTTATTAGAATCACAGGTAACGTGGAACCAAGTGCAGAGAGTGACCAGAGTTAGATCCTAGCTCTGGTAGCCCACTGTACGTTCAAGACTTTGCCCTATTGATAACCATTCTACCCAAGAAATAGTTGACCAGAAAAAAATAAAAACAAAGAGAAAAGAACCAAAACCTCATCCGATTCACCTGTCCCCAACATACTTATATTATTGCTTTTGGGTTTATATCAATTCATCATCATCTCTCAAAGCATGCAAAGCATTTCTTGAAATCAAATTACAGCATCTCAAAGCTACCCAACAAAGAGGAAAATAAAAAATGACTGGAAGCTGAAGAAATTAATGTGTAAAATTAAAAATTTGGATAATTAAAAAAAAAAGCTTACCTTTTGTTAGGGTTTCTTCAAATTGAACAAACACAGAGCAAACAGCAAGATGAATAGGCTTTTCGTTGATTGGGTATGGGAGTTTTAGGGTTTGGGTCAATGCATGTTTCAATTGTGGCTGAGATTTTGGGGTTTTGTATTTGGCTCTGAATGATGCCTACGTTCGTTCCTTACAGAGCGAAACAGATTTGAGAGAGAGAGATAGACAGACAAACAAAGAGAGAACTTCAGTTGAGGGAGAGAAAGAGAGAAAGAGAGAGAGAAAGAGAAACCAAGATGAAAGAGAGAAGAATCGAGTTGACAGAGAGAGAGACATCGAGATGAGAGAGATGAGAGAGATGAAAGTTTGAGCGGCAGAAGAGAGGGATCGTGAAATCTGAAAGGGGGAAACTAGACTTAGCGAAATTTTCATTTTGGGAAAGAAAGCGCTAACAAATCCCGCGAAAGAAAAATTATTTAATAGGCATCAGTATTTTACGACGCTGATGCTAAACCATCTAATAGGCATCATCGTTAAATTGCGCTGATGCTATATATACTATAAAAGGCTTCGGTAGTTTTAAGTGACGAAGTCTTTATGTACTTAAGACCCTGTTTTTTTATCGTCCGATGCCTAATCTCGCAATGGCATCGTTTATTTATTTTCCCGATGCCTATTTAGTGTAGTCTATTAACAAATTTGTAGTAGTGACAATCCAACAAGGGGATTGTTGACTGACTACATGGAGAAAAATCCTTTCACAACCACGTAGCCAGGGAACAAGCCGTCCGAACTGGGGACTAACTCCCAGACACGCACAGCAGAAAATACCTCAATATTGTGCGGCTGAAACAATGTCCTACGCGCACAGACTGCCCGGCAAGGGCCTACAGTAACACCCCGTCAAGGGTGAACCGGGTTCCGTTGTATCCTGTATCCGTAACCAAGTATCCGAGGAGGTACATAAAGTGGTGCTAATAGCACTCCATCTAGTATACATAATCCCTGACATACCCTAAATTCCAGGGTATTCAGCCCGTACCCAAACCCGAACACAATAACATCCGGACATTACCCCGTCCATAATTGACACCCAAAATATGTATACAATAAGAATATAGACACAAAAGTCTGAACATATATATATCCGGAACCCAAAATACTCATAAGCTTCCAATATCAAATATAATTAGTATAACCCATAAAACACAAGTTCCACAATTGAAACAAATAACTAAGTTCCATAATCGCAAAGTATATAGAATTTCTTAAAAACGTGAAATCCAAGACCCAAAACATTAAATCAACGTATAAATATAAAATATAAAATATAAACTATAAATTCCCAAAATCAATAAGTTTTCACTCATGACAATATAAATTTCAAATATTAAAGTTAATCGAAACTCCTATGATTAAAACAATATAAAACTCAAAGATCAAAATAACCAAAATAAATAATTCCGAAAACCGCGTGACAATAAATCCTCAATTTTTCAAATATAGAACTCAAGAAATTCCCGGGTATTTCACCATACCCAAACTGTATACAAAGATTACCGGACGATGGTCCCGTCCCAAATTTAATACTCAAAAATATTTAATTAAATGTATAACCTTCAATGTCCCACAAATAAACCGGGACTCCAAAACATGCATAAGTTTCAAATATAATTTAAATTCCAATTATTCCATAAAAATCGAATCCAAGATTTAAGATCGCATATAAAATCCCAATCATCAAGATAAACCATTTTATATGCATTGCAATTCGTTCTTTAAAAATATGCTCGTTCAAAACAAAGTCCACTCACAACAAGTCCACGCTGCTCAATCCTTAGAGAGCTTTTCCTGCGGAGTACGCAAAGCAAGAGTACCTAATTGAGAGAATAAACGGTTTAATTAATACGCGTACTCAACAACAAACGTTAACTTAAGGCGCTAGTTCTCGAGTCTCAAAGTAAGCGTACATGACTACCGGGAAGTTTCTAGAGTCAAACTATGCTCTTCAACATGTGGGACACCTCGGAAGACTCACGGTCAACCGATTGGTCAAACTTCCCGAATAGGTCAACTGGGCCTCCGGGGCCCACGACCTCCGATTTCCAATCCGAACATTCCTAAATGTTCAACAAGGTTTACTAAACACATCCAGGCAGTTTGGTCTCGATCGAGCGGTCGGAACTGCGTCAATCGCACGATCGGACGGTAACCGGGTTACCTAACCCTAGGGTTAATGATTCGGAGTATCCGGGACTCCGATTCTTGATCCGTCAGTTCCTTCACGATCCTAGAGGTACGGGGAACAACATACTTGGAAATGGGACCGATCCAACTGCCCGAACATATCGAACCCGGATAACGCATAATAGGCGTAAATCCGTTCGACCGTCAAACGACAACCAAATTGGAATCCGAGCACACCTACATGCTCAGGATGACATGAGGAACATTTTAGGACACAATGCACCACCACAACAGTGCCCCGACACCCGCCGGAATTGGGTGTGCATAGTAATTCTGGTGACCAAAAAAACTCCAAACCAAGGGTCAAGACTTCAGGTATAGGTTCAACTCAACAAGTGGAGCATTTTATTCAACTACGGCAACACCTAGTTTGGCCGGCAAGTGGCCGGAAATTCAACTCAAAAACCGGCCTAATATGGGTTTCTAAATCGAACAACCTAGGCTTGAAACCGATCGTCAATACCTACATAAATGGATAGAGCATGAAGAGTAGATGAAGTTTCATACCTCACTCGACCGAAACGGTTGCCGGAGTCGCCGGAAAACTCATCAAAAAGTTCGATAACCATCGAAATTTCAGTCGCTCCAGTTTAAAATCCGTGGGTTTTCGAGCTGGGGGAATGGGTAGGCTATGTAGAGGGTGAAGAGACGAAGATTTAGGAACTTGAATCACCTGAATCGGACACTGGTGGAGGGAGAAATCGCCAGTCAAAGTGATTGGTCCGTGAAGGGAGAAAAATGAGAGGAAGAGAGGAAGAATTGGGGAAGAAGAAGAGATTCAAAATTTTTTTTTCTTTTCTTCTAATCGCTTCTCAATCGTTACAACTCGGAATTCGGTGTACCGCATATTCACGAACTCGAATCGACGAGCCGGACGCAACGGCGCAACTCAATTTCCCAAATTCTTTTTGGAATTTTTAAAGTGCCTAAAATACCCTTAATCCCAGTGGCAAAACTGTAATTTCGCCAAAATTATTTATTTGACTAAACAATTGGGATTGAATAGTGAAATCGGGTCAAGGATGTTACAAAAAGACTCCTCCCATTATATTAAGTTGTTGCCCAAGTTTGGGGCCCGATCTGAAGTCAATTGTTTAAAGAAACTGGTCACTTCAATTTCGTTTGAAATTCGTACCGTAAATGGAGTGGTTGGAACATTGCATACTTTTAGAGATTGGATTTCACTAAAAACTTACCAAATGACTCCTCCCGTTATATTAAGTTGTTGCCCAAGTTTGGGGCTCGATCCGAAGTCAATTGGTTAAAGAAATTGGTCACTTCAATTTCGTACGAAATTCGTACCGTAAATGGAGTGGTGGGAACATCGCATACTTTTAGTCATTGGATTGCACTAAAAACTTATCAAATGACTCCTCCCATTATGTTAAGTTGTTGCCCAAGTTTGTTGCACGATCCGAAGTCAATTGGTTAAAGAAATTGGTCACTTCAATTTCGTAAGAAATTTGTACCGTAAATGGAGTGGTTGGAACATTGCATACTTTTAGTGATTGGATTTCACTAAAAACTTACCAAATGACTCCTCCCATTATATTAAGTTGTTGCCCATGTTTGGGGCCAGATCCGAAATCAATTGTTCAAAGAAACTAGTCACTTCAATTTCGTCCGAAATTCGTATTGTAAATGGAGTGGTGGGAACATTGCATACTTTTATTAATTGAATTTCACTAAAAACTTACCAAATGACTCCTCCCATTATATTAAGTTGTTGTCCAAGTTTGGGGATCGATCCGAAATCAATTGGTCAAAGAAACTGGTCACTTCAATTTCGTATGAAATTCGTACAGTAAATGGAGTGGTTGGAAGATTGCATACTTTTAGAGATTGGATGTAAGACCCGTGAGCTTGAGGAAGCAAGAATGGTGAGCAATCCCACATCGCTCGGGGAGGGAAAGGTGAAGTGCTTATATGTGTGGGCACGTATCTTCCTAGCATGAGGCCTTTTGGGAGCTCACTGGCTTCGGATTCCTTGGAACTCCGAAGTTAAGCGAGTTGGGGCTAGAGCAATCCCAGGATGGGTGACCCCACTGGGAAGTTGCTCGTGAGTTCCCAAAAACAAAACCGTGAGGGCCAGAGAGGGGGGCCCAAAGCGGACAATATCGTGCTAGAGGAGTCGGGTCGTGACATAATGGTATCAGAGCTGGACCCCAATCGAAAGTGTGCCAGCGAGGACGTTGGGCCCCAAGGGGGGTGGATTGTAAGACCCGTGAGCTTGAGGAAGTAAGAACAGTGAGCAATCCCACATCGCTCGGGGAGGGAAAGGTGAAGTGCTTATATGTGTGGGCACGTATCGTCCTAGCACGAGGCCTAATGAGAGCTCACTGGCTTCGGATTCCTTGGAACTCCGAAGTTAAGCGAGTTGGGGCTAGAGCAATCCCAGGATGGGTGACCCCACTGGGAAGATGCTCGTGAGTTCCCAAAAACAAAACCGTGAGGGCCAGAGAGGGGGGGCCCAAAGCGGACAATATCGTGCTAGAGGAGTCGGGTCGTGACATTGGATTTCACTAAAAACTTTCCAAATGACTCCTCCCATTATATTAAGTTGTTTCCCAAGTTAAGGGCTCGAGCCTAAATCAATTGCTCAAACAAATTGGTCACTTCAATTTCGTATGAAATACCGGACGTAAATGGAGTGGTTGGAATATCTCATACGTTTAGTTATTGGATTTGACTAAAAACTTTCCAAATGACTCATCCCATTATATTAAGTTGTTGCCCAAGTTTGGGGCTCGATCCGAAATCAATTGGTTAAAGAAATTGGTCGCTTCAATTTCGTACGAAATTTGTACCGTAAATGGAGTGGTTGGAACATTGCATACTTTTAGGGATTTGATTTCACTACAAACTTTGCAAGTGACTCCTGCCATTTATGTTAAATTGTTGCCCAAGTCTGTGGCTCGATACGAAATCAATTGGTCAAAGAAATTGGTCACTTCAATTTCACACGAAATTCGTACCGTAAATGGGGTGGTGGGAACATTGCATACCTTTAGTGATTGGATTTCACTAAAAACTTACAAAATGACACCTCACATTATATTAATTTGTTGCCCAAGTTTGGGGCTCGATCCGAAATCAATTGGTTAAAGAAATTGGTCCCTTCAATTTCGTACGAAATTCATACCATAAATGGAGTGGTTGGAACATTGCATACTTTTAGAGATTGGATTTCACTAAAAATTTTGCAAATGACTCCTACCATTATGTTAAATTGTTGGGGCTCGATCCGAAATCAATTGGTGAAAGAAATTGGTCACTTAAATTTCGTACGAAATTCGTACCGTAAATGGAGTGGTTGGAACATTGGATACTTTTAGAGATTGGATTTCACTAAACACTTTCCAATTGACTCCTCCCATTATATTAAGTTGCCCAGGTTTGGGGCTCAATCCGCAATAAATTGGTCAAAGAAACTGGTGACTTCAATTTCGTATGAAATTAGTACCCCTAAATGGAGTGGTTGGAACATTGCACACTTTTAGTGATTGGATTTCTCTAAAAACTTTAACAATGACTCCTCCCATTATGTTAAGTTGTAGCTCAATTTGGGGCGCGATCCGAAATCAATTGGTCTCTTCAATTTTGTACGAAATTCGTACCGTAAATGGAGTGGTTGGAACATTGTATACTTTCAGTGATTGTGTTTCACTAAAAACTTCCCAAATGACTCCTCCCATTATATTAAGTTGTTGCCCAAGTTTGGGGCAATTGGTCAAAGAAAGTGGTGTCTTCAATTTCGCAGCAAATTCGAACCTGTAAATGGAGTGGTGGGAACATTGCAAAATTTTAGAAATAGGATTTCACTAAAAACATACCATATGACTACTCCCATTATATTAAGTCGTTGCCCAAGTTTGGGGCTTGATAAAAAATCAATTGCTTAAAGAAATTGGTCGCTTCAATTTTGTACGAAGTTAGTACCGTAAATGTAGTGGTTGGAACATTGCATACTTTTAGTGATTGGATTTCAATAAAAAAAAACTTACAAAATGACTCCTCCCATTATATTAAGTTGTTGCCCAAGTTTGGGGCTCAATCCGAAGTCTACTGGTTAAAGAAATTGGTCACTTCAATTTTGTACGAAATTCGTACCGCAAATGGAGTGGTTGGAACATTGCATACTTTTAGTGATTGGATTTCACTAAAAACATTGAAAATGACTCTTGCCATTATGTTAAATTGTTGCCCAAGTCTAGGGATCGATCCGAAATCAATTGGTCAAAGAAATTGGTCACTTCAATTTCGTACAAAATTCGTACCGTAAATGGAATGGTGGGAACATTGCGTACTTTTAGTGATTGGATTTCACTAAAAACTTACCAAATGACTCCTCCCATTATATTAAGTTGTTGCCCATTTTTGGGGCTCGATCCGAAATCAATTGGCGAAAAAAATTGGTCACTTCAATTTCGTACGAAATTCGTACCGTAAATGGAGTGGTGGGAACATTACATATTTTTAGTGATTGAATTTCACTAAATACTTAACAAATGATTCCTCCCATTATATTAAGTTGTTGCCCAAGTTTGGGGCTCGATCCGAAACCAATTGGTCAAAGAAACTGATCAGTTCAATTTAGTACGAAATTCGTACAGTAATGGAGTGGTTGGAAGATTGCATACTTTTAGAGATTGGATTTCACTAAAAAAATTCCAAATGACTCCTCCCATTATATTAAGTAGTTGCCCAAGTTTGGGGCTCGATCCGAAATCACTTGGTCAAAGAAACTGGTCACTTCAATTTCGTACGAAAATCGTTCCGTAAATGCAGTGGTTGGAACATTGCATACTTTTAGAAATAGGATTTCACTAAAAACTTACCATATGACTACTCCCATTATATTAAGTCGTTGCTCAAGTTTGGGGCTCGATCTGAAAACAATTGGTTAAATGAATTGGTCGCTTCAGTTTTGTACGAAATTCGTACCGTAAATGGAGTGGTTGGAACATTGCGTACATTTAGTGATTGTATTTCACTAAAAACTTTCCAAATGACACCTCCCATTATATTAAGTTGTTGCCCAAGTTTCGCGCTCGATCCGAAGTCTATTGGTTAAAGAAATTGGTCACTTCAATTTTGTACGAAATTCGTACCGTAAATGGAGTGGTTGGTACATTGCATACTTTTAGTGATTGGATTTCACTAAAAACTTGCCAAATGACTCCTCCAGTTATATTAAGTTGTTGCCCAAGTTTGGGGCTCGATCCAAAGTCAATTAGTTAAAGAAATTGGTCGCTTCAATTTCGTACCGTAAATGGAGTGGTTGGAACATTGCATACTTTTAGTGATTGGATTTCAGTAAAAACATTGCAAATGACTATTACCACTATGTTAAATTGTTGCTCAAGTCTACGGATTGATCCGAAGTCAATTGGTCACTTCAATTCCGTACGAAATTCGTACCGTAAATGGAGTGGTGGGAACATTGCGTACTTTTAGTGATTGGATTTCACTAAAAACTTACCAAATGACTCCTCCCATTATATTAAGTTGTTGCCCATGTTTGGGGCTCGATCCGAAATCAATTGGCGAAAGAAACTAGTCACTTCAATTTCGTACGAAATTCGTACCATAACTGGAGTGGTGGGAACATTGCATATTTTTAGTGATTGAATTTAACTAAAAACTTAACAAATGATTCCTCCCATTATATTAAGTTGTTGCCCATGTTTGGGGCTCGATCCGAAACCAATTGGTCAAAGAAACTGATCACTTCAATTTAGTACGAAATTCGTACAGTAATGGAGTGGTTGGAAGATTGCATAGTTTTAGAGATTGGATTTCACTAAAAACTTTACAAATGATTCCTCCCATTATATTAAGTTGTTGCCCAAGTTTGGGGCTCGATCCGAAATCACTTGGTCAAAGAAACTGGTCGCTTCAATTTCGTACGAAAATCGTTTCGTAAATGCAGTGGTTGGAACATTGCATACTTTTAGAGATTGGATTTCACTAAAAACTTTCCAAATGACTCCTCCCTTTTTATTAGGTTGTTATCCAGGTTTGGGGCTCGATCCGAAATAAATTGGTCAAAGAAACTGGTCACTTCAATTTCGTATGAAATTCGTACCCAAAATGGAGTGGTTGGAACATTGCACACTTTTAGTGATTGGATATCTCTAAAAACACTCCGAATGACTCCAGCCATTATGTTAAGTTGTAGCCCAAGTTTGGGGCTCGATCCGAAATCAATTGGTCACTTCAATTTTGTACGAAATTTGTACCGTAAATGGAGTGGTTGGAACATTGCATACATTCAGTGATTGTATTTCACTAAAAACTTCCCAAATGACTCCTCCCATTATATTAAGTTGTTGCCCAAGTTTGTGGCAATTGGTCAAAGAAAGTGGTCTCTTCAATTTCGTAGGAAATTCGAACCTCAAATGGAGTGGTGGGAACATTGCATACTTTTAGTTATTGGATTTCACTAAAAACATACCATATGACTCCTCCCATTATATTAAGTCGTGGCCCAAGTTTGGGGCTTGGACAAATTGGTTGCTTCCTTGACCAATTGATTTCGTATCGAGCCCAAAACTTGGGCCACATCGTAATATGGTGGGAGTGAGTTTTGAGTGAAATCCAATCACTAGAACTATGCAATGAACCAACCACTCCATGTATAGTACGAACTTCGTACGAACTTGAAGTGGCCAATTTCTTTGAACAATTTATTTAGGATCGATCCCAAAACTTGGGGAACATCATAATATGGTGGGAGGTGTTTGGTGAGTTTTGAGTTAAATCCAATTACTAGAAATTTGCAATGCACCAAACATTCCATTTATGGTATGAACATTGTTTGAAGTTGAAGTGTCCAATTTCCGTGAACAACAAATCTCGGATGGATCTCAAAACTTGGGCAACATCATAATATGGTGGGAGGAGTCATTTGGTGAGTTTTGAGTGAAATCCAATCACTAGAACTATGCAATCGTCCAACCATTCCAAAATCGGTACGAACTTCGTACGAACTAGAAGTGTCCCATTTTTTTTAGGAATTAATTTCGGATCGAGCCCAAAACTTGGGTAACACTATAATTTGGTGGGAGGAGTCATTTGGTGAGTTTTGAGTGAAATCCAATCACTAGAACTATGCAATCCAACAACCACTCCATGAAAGGTGAACTTCGTATAAACATGAAGTATCCAATTTCTTTGACCAATTGATTTCGGATCGAGCCCAAAACTTGGGCAATAACATAATATGATGGGAGGAGTCATTTGGTGAATTTTGAGTGAAATCCAATCACTAGAACTATGCAATCCTACAACCACTCCGTGTATAGTACGAACGTCGTACGAACTTGAAGTGTCCATTTTCTTTGAACAATTCATTTCAGATCAAGCTCAAACCTTGGGCAACATTAAATGTGGGGGGAGGAGTCATTTGTTGAGTTTTGAGTGAAATCCAATCACTACAATTATGCAATCCAACAACCACTCCGTTTACAGTACGAACTTCGTACGAACTGCCTTTTCTTTGACCAATTGATTTCGGATCGAGCCCAAAACTTGGGCAACATCATAAAATGGTGGGAGGAGTTATTTGCTGAGTTTTGAGTGAAATTAAATCACAAGAACTATGCAATCCTACAACCACTCCGTGTACAGTACAAACTTCGTACGAAATTGAAGTATCCCTTTTCGTTGACCAGTTGATTTCGGATCGAGCTCAAACCTTGGGCAACATCATAATATGGGGGGAGGAGTCATTTGGTTAGTTTTGAGTAAAATCCAATCACTAGAACTATGCAATCCTACAACCACTCCGTGCACGATTTAACTTCGCATTTAACTCGAAGTGTGTAATTTATTTGACCAATTGATTTCGGATTGAGCCCAAGACTTGGTCAACATCATAATATGGTGGGAGGAGTCACTTGGAGAGCTTTGCGTGAAATCCAATCACTAGAACTATGCAATCCAACAACCACTCCATGAAAGGTGAGAACTTTGTACAAACATGAAATGTCCAATTTCTTTGACCAATTGACTTCGGATCGAGCCCAAAACTTGGGCAACAACATAATATGGTGGGAGGAGTCATTTGGTGAGTTTTGAGTGAAGTCCAATCACTAGAACTGTGCAATCCTACAACCACTCCGTGTACAGTACGAACGTCGTACGAACTTGAAGTGTCCCTTTTCTTTGAACAATTGATTTCGGATCGACCTCAAACCATGGGCAACATTAAATGTGGGGGGAGGAGTCATTTCTTGAGTTTTGAGTGAAATCCAATCACTAGAATTATGCAATCCAACAACCACTCCGTTTACAGATTTAACTTCGCATTTAACTCCCTTTTCTTTGACCAATTGATTTCGGATCGAGCCCAAAACTTGGGCAACATCATAAAATGGTGGGAGGAGTTATTTAGTGAGTTTTGAGTGAAATTCAACCACTAGAACTATGCAATCCTACAACCACTCCGTGTACAGTACAAACTTCGTACGAAATTGAAGTATCCCTTTTCTTTGACCAGTTGATTTCGGATCGAGCTCAAACCTTGGGCAACATCATAATATGGGGGGAGGAGTCATTTGGTGAGTTTTGAGTAAAATCCAATCACTAGAACTATGCAATCCTACAACCACTCCGTGTACAGTACGAACTTCGTACGAACTCGAAGTGTGTAATTTATTTGACCAATTGATTTCAGATCGAGCCCAAGACTTGGGCAGCATCATAATATGGTTGGAGGAGTTTTTGGTGAGTTTTGAGTGATATCCAATCACTAGAACGATGCAACCCTACAAAAACTCCGTGTACAGATCGAACTTCGTGCGAACTTGACTTGTCCAATTGATTTTTCCAATTGATTTCGGATCGAGCCCAAAACTTGGGCAACATCATAATATGGTGGGAGGATTCATTTGGTAAGTTTTGAGTAAAATCCAATCACTAGAACGATGCAATCCAATAACAACTCCATGTACGATACGAACTTCGTACGAACTTGAAATGTCCAATTTATTTGACCAATTGATTTCGGATCCACCCCAAAGCTTGGGTAACATAACAATTGATTTCGTATCGAGCCCAAAACTTGGGCAACATCATTATATGGTGGGAGGAGTCATTTCGTGAGTTTTGAGTGAAATCAAATCACCAAAACTATGCAATGCACAAACCACTCCATTTACGGTACGAAGTTCGTACGAACTTGAACTGTCCAATTTCTTTGACCAATTGCCTTCAGATCAAACCAAAAACTTGGGCAACATCATAATATGGTGGGAGGAGTCATTTGGAGAGTTTTGAGTGAAATCTAATCAGTAGAACTATGCAATCCTTCTACCACTCCTTGAAAGGTACGAACATCGTATGAACATGAAGTGTCTCTTTTCTTTGACCAATTGATTTTGGATTTGGCCCAAAAGTTGTGCAACATCATAATATGGCGAGAAAAGTCATTTGGAGAATGTTGAGTGAAATCCAATCTCTAGAACTATGCAATCCATCAACCACTCCTTGTACAGTACAAACTTCATACGAACTTCAAGTGTCCAATTTCTTTGACCAATTGGTTTCGAATCAAACCAAAAACATGGGCAACATCATAATATGGTGGGAGGAGTCATTTGGAGAGTTTTGAGTGAAATCTAACCACTAGAACTATGCAATCCTTCTACCCCTCCTTTTATAGTACGAACTTCATACGAACATCAAGTGTCCAATTTCTTTGACCAATTGGTTTCGGATCAAACCAAAAACTTGGGCAACATCATAATATGGTGGGAAGAGTCATTTGGATAGTTTTGAGTGAAATCTAATCACTAGAACAACGCAATCCTTTTACCACTCCTTCAAAGGTACAAACTTCGTACGAACATTAAGTGTCCCTTTTCTTTGACCAATTGATTTTGGATTGAGCCCAAAAGTTGGGCAACATCATTATATGGCGGGAGGAGTCATTTAGACAGTTTTGAGTGAAATCTAATCACTAGAACGATGCAATCCTACAACCACTCCGTGTACAGTACGAACTTCGTACGAAAATGAAGTGTCCAATTTCTTGGACCAATTTATTTCGAATCAAGCCCAAAACTTGGGCAACATCATAATATGGTGGGAGGAGTCACTTGGAGAGTTTTACGTGAAATCCAATCACTAGAACTATGCAATCCAACAACCACTCCATGAAAGGTGAGAACTTCGTACGAACATGAAATGTCCAATTTCTTTAACCAATTGACTTCGGATCGAGCCCAAAACTTGGGCAACATCATAATATGATGGGAGGAATCATTTGGTGAGTTTTGAGTGAAATCCAAAATCACTAGAACTATGCAATCCTACAACCACTCCGTGTGCAGTACGAACGTCGTACGAACTTGAAGTGTCCCTTTTCTTTGACCAATTGAATTCGGATCGAGCTCAAACCTTGGACAACATTAAATGTGGGGGGAGGAGTGATTTGTTGAGTTTTGAGTGAAATCCAATCACTAGAATTATGCAATCCAACAACCACTCCGTGTACAGTACGAACTCCCTTTTCTTTGACCAATTAATTTCGGATCGAGCCCAAAACTTGGGCAACATTATAAAATGGTGGGAGGAGTTATTTGGTGAGTTTTGAGTGAAATTCAACCACTAGAACTATGCAATCCTACAACCACTCCGTGTACAGTACAAACTTCGTACGAAATTGAAGTATCCCTTTTCTTTGACCAGTTGATTTCGGATAGAGCTCAAACCTTGGGCAACAACATAATATGGGGGGAGGGGTCATTTGGTGAGTTTTGAGTGAAATCCAAAATCACTAGAACTATTCAATCCTACAACCACTCCGTGTACAGTACGAACTTCGTACGAACTTGAAGTGTCTAATTTATTTGACCAATTGATTTTGGATCGAGCCCAAGACTTGGGCAACATCATAATATGGTGGGAGGAGTAGTTTGGTGAGTTTTGAGTGAAATCCAATCACTAGAACGATGCAAACCTACAACCACTCTGTGTACAGTACGAACTTCGTACGAAAATGAAGTGTCCCTTTTCTTTGACCAATTGATTTCGGATAGAGCCCAAAACTTGGGCAACATCATAATATGGTGGGAGGAGTCATTTGGAGAGTTTTGAGTGAAATCCAATCACTAGAACTATGCAATCTTACTACCACTCCATGAAAGGTACGAACTTCGTACGAACATGACGAGTCCCTTTTATTCGGCCAATTGATTTTGGATTGAGCCCAAAACTTGGGCAACATCATATTATGGTTGGAGGAGCCATTTTGTGAGTTTTGAGTGAAATCCAATCACTAGAAGAACGCAATCCAACAACCAGTCCGTGAAAGGTAAGAACTTCATATGAACATGAAGTATCCAATTTCTTTAACCGATTGATTTCAGATCGAGCCCAAAACTTGGACAACATCATAATATAGTGGAAGGACTCATTTGGTGAGTTTTGAGTTAAATCCAATCACTTGATTTATGCAATCCTACAACCACTCCGTGTACAGTACGAACTTTGTACGAACATGAAGTGTCCAATTTCTTTGTCCAATTGAGTTCGGATCGAACCCAAAACTTGGGCAACATCATAATATGGTGGGAGGAGTCATTTGGTGAGTTTTGAGTGAAATTGATTCACTAAAACTATACAATCACTAGAACTATGCAATCCAATCACTAGAACTATGCAATCCTACAACCACTCAGTGTACAATACGAACGTTGTATGAACTTGATGTGTCCAATTTATTTGACTAATTGATTTCGGATCGAGCCTAAAACGTGGGCAACACCATAATATGGTGGGAGGAGTCATTTGGTGAGTTTTGAGTGAAATCGATTCACTAAAACTATACAATCCTACAACCACTCCGGTATGCATCACGATTTTAAATCGATTTAACTTGAAGTGTACCTTTTGTTTGACCAATTGATTTCGGATCGAGCCCAAAACTTGGGCAACATCACAATATGGTGGGAGAATTCATTTGGTGAGTTTTGACTGAAATCCAATCACTAGAACTATGCAATCCTTCAACCACTCCGAGTACAATACGAACTTTGTATGAACTTTAATTGTCCCTTTTCTTTGACTAATTGATTTCGGATCGAGTCCAAAACCTGGTCAGTGTCAGAATATGGTGGTAGGAGTCATTTGGTGAGTTTTGAGTGAAATCGAA
Organism: Prunus padus; assembly: GCA_024362665.1. NCBI lineage: Eukaryota > Viridiplantae > Streptophyta > Magnoliopsida > Rosales > Rosaceae > Prunus > Prunus padus. The sequence goes on along the minus strand of JANFAM010000017.1, from coordinate 15,314,698 downwards.
TATCTAAAACTATGCAATCCTACAACCACCCCATGTACGGTTCGAACTTCGAACGAACATGAAGTGTCCCTTTTCTTTGACCAATTGACTTCGGATCGAGTCCAAAACCTGGTCAACATCAAAATATGGTGGGAGGTGTCATTTGGGGAGTTTCGAGCGAAGTCCAATCACTAGAACGATGCAATTCTCTAACCACTCCATGTACGGTTCGAACTTCATACGAACTTGAAGTGTCCAATTTCTTTGACCAATAGATTTTGGATCGAGCCCAAAACTTTGGCAACTTCATAATATGCTCGGAGGAGTAATTTGGAAAATTTTGAGTGAAGTCCAATCATAAGAACTATGCAATGCACCTATCCCCCTTTTTACGGTACGAACTTCGTACGAACTTAAAGTATCCAATTTCTTTGACCAATTGATTACGTATCGAGCCGAAATCTGGGGCAACATCATAATATGGTGGGAGGAGTCAGTTGGTAAATTTTGAGTGAAGTCCATTCACAAGAACTATGCAATGCACCTATCCCGCTTTTTACGGTACGAACTTGAAGTATCCAATTTCTTCGACCAATTGATTTCTGATCGAGCCCAAGTCTTGGGCAACATCATAATATGGCGAGAGGAGTCATTTAGGGAGTTTTGAGTGATGTCCAATCACTAGAACGATGCAATTCTCCAACCACTCCTTATGTACGATGCGAACTTCATACGAACGTGAAGTATCCAATTTCTTTGACCAATTGATTTCGGATCGAGCCTAAAACATGGGCAACATCATAATATGGTGGGAGGAGTCATTTGGTGAGTTTTGAGTGAAATCGAATCACTAGAAATATACAATCCTACAACCACTCCATGTATAGTACGATTTTACGAACTTGAAGTGTCCCATTTCATTGACCAATTGATTTCGGATTGAGAACAAAACTTGGGCAACATCATAATATGGTGGGAGGAGTCATTTGGAGAGTTTTGACTGAAATCCAATCACTAGAACTATCCAATCCTACAACCACTCCGTGTCTGATACAAACTTTGTATGAACTTGAATTCTCCCTTTGCTTTGACCAATTGATTTCGGATCGAGTCCAAAACCTGGTCAACATCAGAATATGGTGGGATGAGTCTTTTGGTGAGTTTTGAGTGCAATCCAATCTCTAAAACTATGCAATCCTACAACCACTCCATGTATGGTACAAACTTCGAACGAACATGAAGTGTCCCTTTTCTTTGACCAATTGATTTCGGATCGAGCCCAAAACTTGGGCAACATCATAATATGATGGGAGGTGAGAGTTTCGAGTGAAGTCCAATCACTAGAACGATGCAATTCTCCAACCACTCCACGTACGGTACGAACTTCATACGAACTTGAAGTGTCCAAATTCTTTGACCAATTGATTTTGGATCAAGCCCAAAACTTTGGCAACTTCATAATATGGTGGGGGGAGTAATTTGGTAATTTTTGAGTGAAGTCCAATCACAAGAACTATGCAATGCACCTATCCCTCTTTTTACGGTACGAACTTCGTATGAACTTGAAGTGTCCAACTTCTTTGACCAATTGATGTCGGATCGAGCCCAAATCTTGGGCAACAACATAATATTGTGGGAGTAGTCATTTGGTGAGTTTTGAGTGAAATCGAATCACTAGAACGATGAAATCCTCAAACCACTCCATGTACGGTTCGATCTTCGAACCAACATGAAGTGTCCAAGTTCTTTGATCAATTGATTTCGGTCAGAGCCTAAAACTTGGGCAACATCATGATATGGTGGGGGGAGTCATTTGGTGAGTTTTGAGCGAAACCCAATCACTAGAACTATGCAATCCAACAACAACTCCATGAAAGGTAAGAACTTCGTAAGAACATGAAGTATCCAAAACTTGGGCCTCCTCATATTATGGTGGGAGGATTCATTTTGTGAGTTTTGAGTGAAATCCAATCACTAGAACAATACAATCTTACAACCACTCCGTGTACAATACAAACTTCGTACGAACTTGAAGTGTCCCTTTTCTTTGACCAATTGATTTCGGATCGAGCCCAAAACTTGGGCAACATTATAATATGGTGGGAAGAGTCATTTGGTAAGTTTTGAGTGAAGTCCAATCACAAGAACAATGCAATGCACCTCTTCCTCTTTTTATGGTACGAACTTCGTTCGAACTTGAAGTATCCAATTTCTTTGACCAATTGATTTCGGATCGAGCCGAAATCTTGGGCAACATCATAATATGGTGGGAGGAGTCAGTTGGTAAGTTTTAAGTGAAGTCCAATCACAAGAACTATTCAATGCACCTATCCCGCTTTTGACGGTACGAACTTCATACGAACTTGAAGTATCCAATTTCTTCGACCAATTGATTTCGGATCGAGCCCAAGTCTTGATCAAAATCATAATATGGTGAGAGGAGTCATTTGGGGAGTTTTGAGTTGTGTCCAATCACTAGAACGATGCAATTCTCCAACCATTCCATGTACAGTACGAACTTCATACGAACTTGAAGTATCCAATTTCTTTGACCAATTGATTTCGGATCGAGCCCAAAACTTGGGCAGCATCATAATATGGTGGGAGGAGTCATTTTGATTGTTTTGAGTGAAATCCAATCACTAGAATGATGCAATCCTCCAACCACTCCATGTACGGTTCAAACTTCGAACAAACATGAAGTCTCCAATTTCTTTGACCAATTGATTTCGGATTGATCCCAAAACTTGGTGCAGCCTCATAATATGGTGGGAGGAGTCATTTTTTGTGTTTTGAGTGAAATTCAATCACTAGAACTATGCAATCCTACAACCACTCCGTGTACAATACGAACTTCGTACGAACTTGAAGTGTCCCTTTTCTTTGACTAATTGATTTTGGATTGAGCAAAAAACTTGGGGAACATCATAATATTGTGGGAGGAGCCATTTGGAATGCACCAACCACTCCATTTACAGTACGAAGTTCGTATGAACTTGAAATGTCCAATTTCTTTAAACAATTGATTTCGGATCGAGCCCAAAACTTGGGCAACATCATAATATGGTGGGAGGAGTCATTTGGATTGTTTTGAGTGAAATCCAATCACTAGAACTATGTAATTATACAACCACTCCGTGTACAGTACGAACTTCGCATGAACTTGAATTGTCCCTTTGCTTTGACCAATTGATTTCGGATCGAGTCCAAAACCTGGTCAACATCAGAATATGGTGGGAGGAGTCATTTGGTGAGTTTTGAGTGCAATCCAATCTCTAAAACTATGCAATCCTACAACCACTCATGTACGGTTCGAACTTTGAACGAACATGAAGTGTCCCTTTTCTTTCACCAATTGATTTCGGATTGAGCCCAAAACTTGGGCAACATCATAATATGGTGGGAGGTGTCATTTGGGGAATTTCGAGTGAAGTCCAATCACTAGAACGATGCAATTCTCCAACCACTCCATGTACGGTACGAACTTCATACGAACTTGAAGTGTCCAAATTCTTTGACCAATTGATTTTGGATCGAGCCCAAAACTTTGGCAACTTCATAATATGGTGGGGGGAGTAATTTGGTAAGTTTTGAGTGAAGTCCAATCACAAGAACTATGCAATGTACCTATCCCTCTTTTTACAGTACGAACTTCGTATGAACTTGAAGTGTCCAACTTCTTTGACCAATTGATGTCGGATCGAGCCCAAATCTTGGGCAACATCATAATATTGTGGGATAGTCATTTGGTGAGTTTTGAGTGAAATCGAATCACTAGAACGATGAAATCCTCCAACCACTCCATGTATGGTTCGAACTTCGAACCAACATGAAGTGTCCAAGTTCTTTGACCAATTGATTTCGGTCTGAACCTAAAACTTGGGCAACATCATGATATTGTGGGAGGAGTCATTTGGTGAGTTTGAAGTGAAGTCCAATGACAAGAACTATTCAATGCACCTATCCCGCTTTTTACGGTACGAACTTTATACGAACTTGAAGTATCCAATTTCTTCGACCAATTGATTTCGGATCGAGCCCAAGTCTTGGGCAAAATCATAATATGGTGAGAGGTGTCATTTGGGGAGTTTTGAGTGGTGTCCAATCACTAGAACGATGCAATTCTCCAACTACTCCATGTATAGTACGAACTTCATACGAACTTGAAGTATCCAATTTCTTTGACCAATTGATTTCGGATCGAGCCCAAAACTTGGGCAGCATCATAATATGGTGGGAGGAATCATTTTGATTGTTTTGAGTGAAATCCAATCACTAGAACGATGCAATCCTCCAACCACTCCATGTACGGTTCAAACTTCGAACGAACATGAACTCTCCAATTTCTTTGACCAATTGATTTCGGATTGAGCCCAAAACTTGGGCAGCCTCATAATATGGTTGGAGGAGTCATTTTTTGAGTTTTGAGTGAAATTCAATCACTAGAACTATGCAATCCTACAACCACTCCATGTACAATACGAACTTCGTACGAACTTGAAGTGTCCCTTTTCTTTGACAAATTGATTTCGGATTGAGCAAAAAACGTCGGGAACGTCATAATATGGTGGGAGGAGTCATTTGGAATGCACCAACCATTCCATTTACAGTACGAAGTCCGTACGAACTTGAAATGTCCAATTTCTTTAACCAATTGATTTCGGATCTAGCCCAAAACTTGGGCAGCATCATAATATGGTGGGAGGAGTCATTTGGATTGTTTTGAGTGAAATCCAATCACTAGAACAATGCAATCCTCCAACCACTCCATGTACGGTTTGAACGAACATGAAGTCTCCAATTTCTTTGACCAATTGATTTCGGATAGAGCCCAAAACTTGGACAGCATCATAATATGGTGGGAGGAGTCATTTGGTCAGTTTTTGGAGAAGTTCAATCACAAGAACTAAGCAATGCACCTATCACACTTTTTACGGTACGAACTTCGTACGAGCTTGAAGTATCCAATTTCTTTGACCAATTGATTTGGATCGAACCTAAATATTGGGCAACATCATACTATGGTTGGAGGAGTCATTTGGTAAGTTTTGAGTGAAGTCCAATCACAAGAACTATGCAATGCACCTATCCGTCTTTTTACGGTACGAACTTCGAATGAACTTGAAGGGTAAAATTTCTTTGACTAATTGATGTCGGATCGAGCCCAAATCTTGGGCAACATCATAATACGGTGGGATGAGTCATTTGGTGAGTTTTGAGTGAAGTCCAATCGCAAGAACTATGCAATGCACCTATCACTCCTTTTACGGTACGAACTTCGTACGAACTTGAAGTATTCAATTTCTTAGACCAATTGATTTCGGGTCAAGCCCAAATCTTGGGCAACATCATAATATGGTGGGAGGAGTCATTTGGTAAGTTTTGAGTGAAGTGCAATCTCAAGAACTATGCAATGCACCCATCCCTCTTTTTACGGTACGAACTTCGTATGAACTTGAAGTGTCCAATTTATTTGACCAATTGATGTCGGATCGACCCATAATCTTGGACAACATCATAATATGGTGGGAGGAGTCATTTGGTGAGTTTTGAGTGAAATCGAATCACTAGAACGATGAAATCCTCCAACCACTCCATGTACGGTTCGAACTTCGAACCAACATGAAGTGTCCAAGTTCTTTGGCCAATTTATTTCGGTTCGAGCCTAAAACCTGGGCAACATCATGATATGGTGGGAGGAGTCATTTGGTGAGTTTTGAAAGAAATCCAATCACTAGAACTATGCAATCCAACAACAACTCCATGGAAGGTAAGAGCTTCGTAAGAAGATGAAGTATCCAATTTCTTTGACCAATTGATTTCGGAACGACCCCGAAACTTGGGCCTCCTCATATTATGGTGGGAGAAGTCATTTTGTGAGTTTTGAGTGAAATCCAATCACTAGAACTATGCAATCCTACAACCACTCCATGTACAATACGAACTTCGTACGAACTTGAAGTGTCCCCTTTCTTTGACCAATTGATTTCGGATTGAGCCCAAATCTTGGGCAGCATCATAATATGGTGGGAGGAGTCATTTGGTGAGTTTTGGGTGAAATCCAATCACAAGAACTAGGCAATGCACCTATCACTCTTTTTACGGTAAGAATTTTGTACGAACCTGAAGTGTCCAATTTCTTTGACCAATTGATTTCGGATTGTGCCCAATTCTTGGGCAATATCATAATATGGTTGGAGGAGTCATTTGGTGAGTTCTGAGTAAAGTCCAATCACAAGAACTATGCAATGCACCTATCACTCCTTTTACGGTACGAACTTCGTACGAACTTGAAGTATTCAATTTCTTAGACCAATTGATTTCGGGTCAAGCCCAAATCTTGGGCAACATCATAATATGGTGGGAGGAGTCATTTGGTAAGTTTTGAGTGAAGTCCAATCGCAAGAACTATGCAATGCACCCATCCCTCTTTTTACGGTACGAACTTCGTATGAACTTGAAGTGTCCAATTTCTTTGACCAATTGATGTCGGATCGACCCCTAATCTTGGACAACATCATAATATGGTGGGAGGAGTCATTTGGTGAGTTTTGAGTGAAATCGAATCACTAGAACGATGAAATCCTCCAACCACTCCATGTACGGTTTGAACTTTGAACCAACATGAAGTGTCCAAGTTCTTTGGCCAATTGATTTCGGTTCGAGCCTAAAACTTGGGCAACATCATGATATGGTGGGAGGAGTCATTTGGTGAGTTTTGAAAGAAATCCAATCACTAGAACTATGCAATCCAACAACAACTCCATGGAAGGTAAGAACTTCGTAAGAAGATGAAGTATCCAATTTCTTTGACCAATTGATTTCGGAACGACCCCAAAACTTGGGCCTCCTAATATTATGGTGGGAGGAGTCATTTTGTGAGTTTTGAGTGAAATCCAATCACTAGAACTATGCAATCCTACAACCACTCCGTGTACAATACGAACTTCGTACGAACTTGAAGTGTCCCCTTTCTTTGACCAATTGATTTCGTATTGAGCCCAAATCTTGGGCAGCATCATAATATGGGGGGAGGAGTCATTTGGTGAGTTTTGGGTGAAATCCAATCACAAGAACTAGGCAATGCACCTATCACTCTTTTTATGGTAAGAATTTCGTACGAACCTGAAGTATCCAATTTCTTTGACCAATTGATTTTGGATCATGCCCAATTCTTGGGCAATATCATAATATGGTTGGAGGAGTCATTTGGTGAGTTCTGAGTAAAGTCCAATCACAAGAACTATGCAATGCACCTATCCCTCTTTTTACGATTCAAACTTCGTATCAACTTGAAGTGTCCAATTTCTTTGACCAATATTTGATGTCGGATCGAGCCCAAATCTTGGGCAACATCATAATATGGTGGGAGGAGTCATTTGGTGAGTTTTGAGTGAAGTCCAGTCACAAGAACTATGCAATGCACCTATCACCCCTTTTACGGTACGAACTTCGTACGAACTTGAAGTATTCAATTTGTTAGACCAATCGATTTCAGGTCGAGCCCAAAACTTGGGCAAGATCATAATATTCTGGGAGGTGTCATTGGGTGAGTTTTGAGTGAAGTCCAATCACAGGAACTATGCAATGCACCTCTCCCTCTTTTTAATGTACGAACTTCGTACGAACTTGAAGTGTGAAATTTCTTTGACCAATTGACTTCGGATCGAGCCCAAATCTTGGGCAACATCATAATATGGTGAACGGAGTCATTTAGGGGTTTTGAGTAAAGTCCAATCACGAGAATGATGCAATGCAACTATTCCATGTACGGTACGAACTTGAAGTATCCAATTTCTTTGACCAATTGACTTCGGATCGAGCCCAAATCTTGGGCAACATCACAATATGGTGTGAGGAGTCATTTGGGGAGTTTTGAGTCAAGTCCAATCACGAGAATGATGCAATTCTCCAACCACTCCATGTACGATTCAAACTTCATTCGAACTTGAAGTGTCCAATTTCTTTGACCAATTGATTTCAGATCGAGGCCAAAACTTGGGCAACATTATAATATGGGAGCAGGAGTCATTTGGTGAGTTTTGAGTGAAATCCAATCACTAGAACAACGCAATCCTACAACCACTCCGTGTACAGTACAAACTTCATACGATCTTGAAGTGTCCCTTTTCTTTGACCAATTGATTTTGAATCGAGCCCAAAACTTGGGCAACATCATAATATGGTGGGAGGAGTCATTTGGTCAGTTTTGAGTGAAGTCCAATCACAAGAACTATGTAATGCACCTATCCTTCTTTTTACGGTATGAACTTGAAGTGTCCAATTTCTTTAACCAATTTATTTCGGATCGAGCCCAAATCTTGGGCAACATCATAATATGGTGGGAAGAGTCATTTGGTGTGTTTTGAGTGAAATCCAATCACTAGAACGATGCAATCCTCCAACCACTACATGCACGGTTCGAACTTCGAACAAACATGAAGTGTCCATTATCTTTGACCAATTGATTTCGGATCCAGCCCAAAACTTGGATAACATCATAATATGGTGGGAGGAGTCATTTGGTGAGTTTCGAGTGAAATCCAATCACTAGAACTATGCAATGCACCAACCACTCCATTTACGGTACGAACTTCGTACGAACTTGAAGTGTACAATTTCTTTGACCAATTGATTTCGGATCGAGGCCAAAACTTGGGCAACATCATAAAATGGTGGGAGGAGTCATTTGGTGAGTTTTGAGTGAAATCCAATCACTAGAACTTATGCAACCCTACAGCCACTCCATGAATGGTACGAACTTCGTACGAACTTGAAGTATCCAATTTCTTTGACCAATTGATTTCGTATCGATCCCAAAACTTGGGCAACATCATAATATGTGATCAGTGCATAATTGTATATCATTTTTTACCCTTCTAGCGTATGATTTAGTTATGTTTTTGAGTTAAACTTGTGCTTTTAATCTCTATTGTGTTTTTCATTCAGTTAATTGAGTTTTTGGTAGCAATGGTGGCTTTGGATAGGAAAAGGAGCAAAATGGTGCAAAAACGTGCTGACTGAGTTAGCAATTCGTTTTAGCCTTAACATCTTTATCTGAACTTGGATTGGGCCAAATAATATGTGGTTGGAAAGATGACATTCTGAACTACAAGATGAAGGGCTCAAAGTCGTTATATGAGGAATGGAAGCCCAATTCGTGATCCAATGAAGTTGCTTGTTGCTGGTGACAAAGTTAGGTCAGCTAAATTGTTGTTTACAACTCAAGTGCAGTATTAATGGGCAGACATAATGAGGAGGACAACAAGAGACATTTAATGCAATCCATGCATTTTGGGCTGTTCTGCATCGAACCAAATTCCACCAAATGCATGTATTGGGCAACTGGAGCAGTTACATAGCATTTACATAGCAGTTACATAGCATTTACATAGCAGTTACATAGCATTTAATGAGGTAGCTGAAAGAGGTGTGCTTCAGAAGCCAAAGGGGAGAATGAATTGAAGACTTAAACACTCTATAAAAGAGGGCATCAGCTGAAGAGAAGAGAACACTTTCATTTTATCATTCATTCCATAACATACATCGTGCGAGTCACACTCTCACAACTGATCCATCCTTCATTCCATCCTCCACACTCCCATCATTCCCCAAACACATTCAGAAATCACTCTCAAACACTCCACCAATCAACCCAAAACTCTAAACAGCCCCAAATCACCAAAACAATCCCTGCAAGTCTTCCTTATATTTTCCTACGAATTTCCTCTTTCTCATCCATCATCACTCACCCAAATTCATCCCAAATCATCTCCTTAACCTTCATACATCCTTCTAGACGTGGGGAAGCACTTGGAGAAGCATTGGACACCACAAGAACTTCAGAATAGGGTTTTTCTACTCTTGTTGCATTCATTATGTTTCCTCATTTATGTTTAAGTTTCTTTCCCATTATGAGTAGCTAAATCCATAACTAGGGCTTTGATGTAACCTAACATGAATATTATTGGTTTATAAATTTCAAGTTTCAAGTTTGATTCAAGATTCATGCTCTTATTCATTATGCATACCTACTTATAGGCTAATCTGAATGCCTAGCTACCATTGAGATTTGTGTATTTTGGTTGAAATTGAAGTAGACACCTTATGCTTTTGTTTCAATTGAACTATGAATAAACATTCGCCAATAGAGATTAGATGCATGCTTGGTTGTTTAAAACATTCTTCTATGATTAATGGATTTCTAATGCTTGATTTAAGTTCGACAATAAGGACTTAATTAGGGAATTGGAAATACAAGGTTAGGATAAAACACCATGGCTTAATCATACTTTAGCTAGAATCAATCTTTGAATCTGAATTAGATTTGTCACTTGAATCCTTATAACCAAGAATTGGATTGTTATGGTGAATCGAATGCCCTAGTCACCAAATCTGTTTTCCAACCTCAAAAACCACTCTTTGATACACTTGTTTACTTTGGTTTTGTTTGCAATTTCGTTTTGCTTCATTTGTTTTCACAAAAATCAATCACTCTCGTTTTCAATTCTGTTTAAGACTTAACTTTCTATTTTCTCGAATTGGGTAATCTAAGCACGTAACAAATTTGAACTTCTCAGTCCTCGTGGGTACGACCTCGTACTTATCTTGCTATACTACTAATTGGCCCGTACAATTGCGAGTTAACAATATGGTGAGAGGAGTCACTTGCTGAGTTTTGAGTGAAATCCAATTATTAGAACTATGCAATGCACCAACCACTCCATTTACGGTACGAACTTCGTACGAACTTGAAGTGTCCAATTTCTTTGAGCAATTGATTTTGGATAGAGCCCAAAACATGGGCAACATCATAATATGGTGGGAGGAGTCATTTGGTGAGTTTTGAGTGAAATCCAATCACAAGAACTATGTAATCCTACAACCACTCCTTGTACAGTACGAACTTCGTAAGAATTGTCCCTTTTCTTTGGCCAATTGATTTCGTATTGTGCCCAAAACTTGGGCAACATCATAATATGGTGGGAGGAGTCATTTGGTGAGTTTTGAGTGAAATCCAATCACTAGAACAATGCAATGCACCAACCACTCCATTTACGGTACGAACTTCGTACGAACTTGAAGTGTACAATTTCTTTGACCAATTGATTTCGGATCGAGCCCAAAACTTGGGCATCATAAAATGGTGGGAGGAGTCATTTGGTGAGTTTTGAGTGAAATCAAATCACTAGACCTATGCAATCCTATGGCAACTCCATGAAAGGTACGAACTTCGTACGAACTTGAAGTATCCAATTTCTTTGACCAATTGATTTCGGATCGAGCCCAAATCTTGGGCAACATCATAATATGGTGGGAGGAGTCATTTGGTGTGTTTGGAGTGAAATCCAATCACTAGAACTTTGCAATCCTACGACCACTCCATGAAAAGTACGAACTTTTTACGAACTTGAAGTATCCAATTTCTTTGAGCAATTGATTTCAAATCGAGCCCAAATCTTGGGCAACATCATAATCTACAAAAAAAAAATGTCTTTTTATGACACAGATTTAATGACGCATCAAAAATACACGTCATTAAATGTCATAAACTATGACGTGTTTTTAAAATGCTTCATTGAAGTGAGTTTATGACACCGTCATCACGACATTTGCTTGACGCGTCATTAAAATCATTTTGAATGATGCGGGATGTGTGTCATTTATTTGAGTACATTTTGACGACGCCTATCATACGTCGTTAACATTGTGAATTTAACAATGTATTCCATATGTCATGAAGTACTTATACGACGACGTTGGATCTGCGTCATAGATGTACCCTATACGATGACGCAGGACCTGCGTCAAAGATTTTTCTTCAGTTAACGATGTCTTCTACGCGTCATGAAACACTTAAACAACGATGCAAGATATGCGTCATAAGTGTAAAAAAAAATTAACGACGTCTTTAACACATCATGAAATCTATTTATACGACGACGCATAATGTGTGTCATAGATGTTTTCCTATAGCGCCTATTTTTTCCACAAAAATTCTAATTTCGCGCTGCATTCCTCTGGAACCCTTTCTCGCTGTATTCCTCTGGAACCCTTTCGCGCTCTCACCCTAACAAAAATTTCACGCTTGTCTCTCAGCCCCAAATCGAAACAACACTCCCTTCCTCCTCCAGACCCAAACCCTAAAACTCTCTCTCTCTCTCTCTCTCACTCTCTCTCCTTCGACGAAAGGTCTGACCTAAGAGCGTTGTAGGCAGGTGCTGTGTCTGCAAGTTCTTTTGCTCCCTCTCTCTCTCTCTCCATCGACGAAAGGTCTGACCTAAGACCGTTGTAGGCAGGTGCTGTGTCTGCAAGTTCTTTTGCTCCCTCTTTCTCTCCCCATCTCTATTTCCTTCTCTCTGTTTTTTGCAAACAAGTCATCCCCATTTTAAAGCCAAAACAAAAAACAAAAGAAGAAGCCGCCCTTGTCATCGCTGAAGAGGAGAAGCACGTGCATGCCCAACTCATTCTTGTTCGAATCAATTTCATTTCATACAAACACTTCTTCTTTCTCTCTCTTTTCTTTTCTGTGTCCACCTTTTCTCACCCCCAACATTTTCTCAGAAGAGACCCAATTCACAAGAAACACAAACATACACACAGAAAAGAAAAAAACGACAGAGAGAGAAGGCCACATGACGTAGTACATAGAGAGAGGGGAGAGAGAGAGAGAGAGAGAGAGCGCGCAATAGAAATCCCAATGCACCCATACAATCGTCTACCGAGTAGCGGACACAACAGCCCATCGCCGCCATCTTCGCTTTTCCGCTCGCCCCGGTTCAGACACGGTCGGTCCAAACCAGGTGGCCGGTTCAACCAGCCTGGTCAGACCCTAATCCAGCGCATCGTCTGGCACCTCCTCTCCGTTCTCATCCACCACCAGGGGTTCTTTCTGTTCGCCCCTCTCCTCTACATCTCCGTCATGCTCCTCTACATGGGCTCCGTTTCCTTCGAGGTCGTTCCCGTCATTTCACATCGTTCTGCTCCCGACTCCGTTTACCGCAATCCCCAACTCTACGCCAAGCTCCGACCAGAAATGGATGCCGATAACTCCTCCACCGATGCGGTGCGTTTTGTCTCGTCATTACTTCCTTTTTTGTTGCCCGATTTACTGTTTGAGATCTTGTCCAATAATTGTTTTCCAGCATTACATGATTTCGAATTTCAATCAATCTGTTTTTTTGTTTTTGTTTTTCATTTGACATAATTTCAGGACGAAAATCAATCATGGCAAAGTTATTCTGATTTAGACTACATAGGATTGCTTGGCGTTCCGACCTTGTTTAGTAATTAGTACTATATCGGCCACCCTCCTGCTTATGCTTTAACCTGGAGATTTGAAATCTTTGTGTAAACGAACTATGAATGTGAACACTCAATCTTCTAATTTGCAGATAATCAACCTTTTGTCTTTTATCAATCCTATCATTATTACTTGGACATACTCATTTTCTTTCTTTGTGCAGAAATTTGACTTATTGATTTCTGCATTGATTTTTTGCTGAATGAATAGTATTCCTGCTCTGCATTGATTTTTTGCTTCTCTCATTCATTACTGTTATGTACTATACTTTTCATGAAGTCCTATTTCATAAAGGATTGTGCAGGTTAGACTTGAAAAGATTTTATTAGATTGAAGTTATAAAACTTGCTATATGTTTGTATATCATGTCTTCTTGTCGAAACTAATTTTCACAACATCTTATTAGGAATGTGAAGCACAAGAGAGGATGAAGCAACAAAGGATGATTGAAAAAATTTCATTGCCAACTGTTAGTCATGGGTAAGTTCACATTTTTATATATCTTGAAGAAAGGCATCTAATGAATTTTGGCTTAGGCATATACGTTAAGGAGAAATGATTTGATGTTGGTGGTTAAACAAATGCTCTGTGATTGGTTTTAGATATTGAAGTTTGTGTTTCTGTGGTTACCTTTTATATAACTTGTTAATCTAGTTGTAGGAATGTTATAGGGTGATGAATTAGTTGTAGTTCAGTGATAGTTGTAGTTGGATTAACGCAACCAAATCTTTTCAATATATTTTCAGTTAGGTCATCACTCTCCTTGAATTTTGAATGTTCTTTAAATCTGGAGTTCTGTTAGTAAATTATATAATCTTGTCCAAATTATGTACTTACATGAATATTGACACTGAATTGTCAACCAGGGTTCAAGTAGGAATTTTAACAAATTCAGGGTGTTAAAGGTAGGAACTGGCTATGTTTGGGGGTTGTTGAGATGCATAAAAATAGCATTGATAGCCTTGAAAATTTGAAACAAACGAGGGAAAACAGGGGCAGGCAGGTGAGCCGGGATCTTCCCAAGTTTTCCTTCGTGTCATAGTAGCAGACTATCCCATCAAGAAAAAAGGAAAAAAAATCTTACAAACTTTGGAATTTGAACTCTTTGTTTCAATAGACCGTCCAGTATCAAAACTAGAATAGGCTCCTTAAAGTAATAAATTTTGATCAATAGTCCAGTTGAGTTCCTGGTAAGTTTTGGTTGAGAGAAAGAGAGAATATCAATTTTACCTAGGTTTAATTTTGTTTATTTCTAGCAACATATCAATATGAATTTTACCTAGGTTTAATTTTGTTTATTATTAAAGCTTTTATGTGTCAATTGTTAATTCATTTATACTTTGTTAACTAGAATTGTTCGCTCCTAGTTACTACATTATGGCTATGAAGATACGCTCAATTCATTTGACATGGCTAGTAAAACTACTGTTCCTCCTGTATATATAGCTCAAGAAAATGGTTTTGATGAGCCGTACGTTGTGTTTGCACTAAATGAGAGAAAGATTCTTAGACAGGTATCATTCTATTGTAATTACAATCTGTCCTTAAAGTTAAGTTAGTTTTCTGCTTCCTTTTTGTGTTTTGAACCATCTCCTTTTTGGGAACCTCTTATATTTGCATGAAAGTCTCCAAATCCCAGTTGTTTGGGATGATATATATATATTTTGGCTTTTGACTCAAAAGTTTCAAGAAACCAGAAAAAAAAAAATGTTGCTGTTATAATCTGGAGAATGTAGTATTTAATACGATGTTCAACCACAGAACTTGATGACATGAGCAAAGATTTATGCATGCTTGGTTGATATCTATATGAAGTTTTTCAGTAGAATCAGATCTTAGCAATGGCTACAAGATCCATCAAATTGCTGGGTTGTAAAAGATTAAATTCTTATTATTGATATATTTACAATGACACCAATAAAAATGATATGGATGATGTATGCATTTTATCGCACATTTTCATGTTTAATTTCTATTGACAATAGTTTAATGCAACATGTGAGTGTTTTAGTCTAGTTTGCTTGAAATCAGCTTATGAATGCATCTGTTTTTTGTCATTCAATTTGAAGATATGTTTACCTGCTCATGTCTTGGTTTATTTATGTAATTTAGTTAATCTGTTCACGGCTCAGGGAGTGTTCAACTGTCAAATGGTACACTATCTTCTCATGGCTTAGGAGTTTGGGGAACATCATAGAATCAGTTTGTGTACCATTTGATATATGGATATTTTTGTCTGTCCTTTGTATTGTTTGTGTACCACTTCATTGGTTGTATATATATCCAAAATATATTAATTTTTTCTAGTATAAGATTTGTATCTGATTGACCACTTTTCTATGCTAATGAAGCTTATCAGGAATGGGGAGATTGACTCTGCACTTGGTAAACTCCGTGAATGGTATCCCCAAATTGTTCAGGTAGACTGTCTAATGCTTCAGAATGTTTTCTTTCGTGGTCATCTTTGTTTTTCTGTATTTCTTTGCTCTTGACATTTACAAGATTTTGTTGGTACATGCTGTAAATTCTACAAAGTTTGTGCTTGAGAGGATTCAAACAGAAATTGTATTAAGGTCCTCGCATATGTTTTAATGTGGTTGTTTTGAATTTTGGTTATTGGTAAAGTTGATCATCCTAAACTTCTTAGGATCAATGCTTAATTTTATTAAGGTTCTAACATATGTTTTACCTTATGCAGGATGATAAATCAGCTACTTGCTTTCTACTCCACTGTCAAAAGTTTATCGAATTGGTCCGGGTATGTTTTCCCCTATTAGAAGAATTAGCTTTAGTATTGCTACTACTAAAAAAAATTTAATATTTCCAAAAAAGTCGTGGCAAGCACTTCAGTTATTCATTTAAATGAAATTTTAGATGGATATGAGAAAGGCTTGCATACCTAGTACATCTCAATGCTGAAGTGTTGAAGGAAACTATTAACTGATGATTATGAACTTGGGTTGAAGTGTGCTTAATTTCATTTCAAATAGTTAGCTCTACAACTTTCAAGTGTTAACAAACTGGCACATTAGATTTTGACCAAAATAAAAAAACTGGCACATTAGATTTAGTGTTCACGAATAACAAGCTGCTGTCAACTTTATCCCCTTGACATCTTTTAGTCTTTACCAAAAGTTCTAAAGTTTTATTGTGTTAACTTTGATTTTCTTGGGTGGAGCAAAGGTCAAAATCTGTGGATATGTTCAGTACTTGAACCTTTACGGAGTTTCCATTGGCTACACAATAGCATCATCTATAAGCATGATGTAAATCTTGAGTGTTGAAACTCAATTAAGAATCCGGTGATGTTGTTTCAGTGATGTTAGAATAATATTTGGGCTAATGGTTTATTTTTTGGTATTGATTAAATAGGGCAATAAGAAGGTCTAACTGCTTCCACAAGAGTGGTGGGAAGAATCCATGCCATATAAACAGCAACCCTTACATGATTGCTTTTGGCATCACAAAAATTATTCTGTCAAATTCCAAACTTTGATAAACTTTGGTGGCTCTCCATTGTTGCTGAAGTCGTGTCCTTCACTTACTCAACAATTGGGCTTGGCCTTGGAATTGCTCAAGTTGTAGGTATGATTTTAAATCTGAACGTATTAGTTTTGGGGGTTAAATTGGTTTTACAAAAAGATGACTGAAGCTTGCTTTTTCTACTTGCTCTTGTAATTTCTAGACCTTATTCAGTCTCATTTTCTGATCTTGTGTTTTAATGCAGGTGTGGTTGTAATTATTTTAGTACCATTTACACCCACTTTTGGACATGAAACATCACATCCTCTCAAACTATCGTGGAGATCATCTTTTTGGATGTTTACTTTGTTTTGGACAGTGCAAGTATCAAATCTTCTAAAATTTCATAGGATTGAGTTTGTGGGATTAGTTAAAGAGAATTTTAATGTATTAGAATCATTTTGAATAATAGAAATATAATTTAGAGTACTTCGCCTTTGTGTCTTCATTTTTGCTTTTACATATTAATTTCTTTTTGCATAATTAAAATGATGGGATATATATATATATATATATATATAGATTAAGAATTTTTATTAAAAAAAAAAGAATTTCAACGACGTCTAAACTGTGTCATGAAAAAAATTTCAATGACGTCTCATCAGCATCATTAAGTTCAATGACGTCAATCCGCGTCATTGAAACCTCATTCTATGATGCATAAAAGATGTCATGTTTTGAAAAAGTTTCTATGACACAATATCTGCGTCATTGAAACCCCATTCCATGATGAGAAAAGACATGTTTTGAAAAAGTTTCCACAACACGCTATCCGCGTCATTGAAATTGCATTCCATGACGCGAAATAGACGTCATGTTTTGAAAAAGTTTCCACGACACGCTATCCGCGTCATTGAAACCCAATTCCATGACGCGGAATAGACGTCGTGTTTTGAAAAAGTTTCCATGACATCCCCTTTCAACGATGCAGGTTACGACGCCTGATCCGCATCATTAAATGCGTTCCATGACGCAAATCAGACGTCATAGAAGGGTTTTTGTGTTGTAGGGAGGAGTCACTTGGTGAGTTTTGAGTGAAATCCAATCACTAGAACTATGCAATGCACCAACCACACCATTTACGAACTTCCAAAACTTGGGCACCATCATAATATAGTGGGAATAATCATTTGGTGAGTTTTGAGTGAAATCCAATCACCAGAACGATGCAATCCTACAATCACTCCGTCTACAGTACAAACTTTATACGTACATCAAGTGTCCTTTTTCTTTGGCCAATTGATTTCGGATTGAGCCCAAAACTTGGGCAACATCATAATATGGTGGGAGGAGTCTTTTGATGAGTTTTGAGAGAAATGCAATCACTTGAACTATGCAATGCACCAACCAATCCATTTACGGTACAAACATCTTACGAACTTGAAGTGTCCAATTTCTTTGACCAATTAGTTCCGGATCGAGCCCAAAACTTGGGCAACATCGTAATATGGTGAGAGAAGTCTTTTGGTGAGTTTTGAGTGAAATCCAATCACTAGAACTATGCAATCCTACAACCACTCCATGAAAGGTACGAACTTCGTACTAACTTGAAGTGTCCAATTTATTTGACCAATTGACTTCGGATCGTGCGCAAGACTTGGGCAACATCATAGTATGGTGGGAGGAGTCATTTCGTGAGTTTTGAGTGAAATCCAATCACCAGAACAATGCAATGCACAAACCACTCCATTTACGGTACGAACTTTGTACAAACAGGAGGTGTCTAATTTCTTTGACCAATTGGTTCCGAATCGAGCCCAAAACTTGGGCAACATCGTAAAATGGTGGGAGGAGTCATTTGGTGAGTTTTGAGTGTGATTGAATCACAAGAACGATGCAATCCTACAACCACTCCTGCTATAGTACGAACTTCGTACAAACATGAAGTATCCCTTTTCTTTGGCCAATTGATTTCGGATCGGGACCAAAACTTGGAAAACATCATAATATGGTGGGAGGAGTCTTTTGGTGAGTTTTGAGTAAAATCCAATCACTAGAACTATGCAATGCACCAACCACTCCATTTACGGTACGAACTTCGTACGAACTTGAAGTGTCCAATTTCTTTGACCAATTGGTTTCGGATCGAGACCAAAACTTGGGCAACATCGTAATATGGTGGGAGGAGTCATTTGGGGAGTTTTGAGTGGAATCCAATCAGTAGAACTATGCAATCCTACAACCACTCCATGATAGGTATGAACTTCGTACGAACTTGAAGTATCCAATTGATTTCGGATCGTTCCCAAAACTTGGGCAACATGATAATATGGTGGGAGGAGTCATTCGGTGAGTTTTGTGTAAAATTCAATCACTAGAACAATACAATGCACCAACCACTCCATTTACGGTACGAACTTGAAGTGTACAATTTCTATGACCAATTGATTTCGGATCGAGCCCAAAACTTGGGCAACATCTTAAAATGGTGGCATGAGTCATTTGGTGAGTTTTGAGTGAAATCAAATCACTAGACCTATGCAATCATACAGCAACTCCATGAAAGGTACGAACTTCGTTTGAACTTGAAGTATCCAATTTCTTTGAGCAATTGATTTCGGATCGAGCCCAAATCTTGGGCAACATCTTAATACGGTGGGAGGAGTCACTTGGTGAGTTTTGAGTGAAATCCAATCACTAGAACTATGCAATCCGACTACCACACCGTGTACAGTACGAACTTCTTAAGAACATGAATTGTCCCTTTTCTTTGACCAATTGATTTCAGATTGAGCCCAAAACTTAGGCAACATCATAATATGGTGGGAGGAGTCATTTGAAGAGTTTTGAGTGAAATCCAATCACTTGAACTATGCAATGCACCAACCACTCCATTTACGGTACGAACTTTGTACGAACATGAAGTGTCCCTTTTCTTTGGCCAATTGATTTCGGATCGTGCCCAAAACATGGGCAACATCATAATATGGTGGGAGGAGTCATTTGGTGAGGTTTGAGTGAAATCCAATCACTTGAACTATGCAATCCTACAACCACTCCATTTACAGTACGAACTTTGTACTAACTTGAAGTGTCCAATTTCTTTGACCAATTGATTTCGGATCGAGCCCAAAAGTTGGGGAACATTATAATATGGTGGGAGGAGTCATTTGGTGAGTTTTGAGTGAAATCCAATCACTAGAACTATGCATTCCTACAACCACTCCATGAAAGGTACGAGCTTCGTACGAACTTGAAGTGTCCAATTTGTTTGACCAATTGATTTCGTATCAATCCCAAAACCTGGGAAATATCATAATATGGTGAGAGGAGTCATTTGGTGAGTTTTGAGAGAAATCCAATATTTAGAACTATGCAATGCACCAACCACTCCATTTACGGTACGAACTTCGTACAAATTTGAAGTGTCCAATTTCTTTGACCAATTGATTTTGGAAAGAGCAAAAAACTTGGGCAACATCATAATACGGTGGGAGGAGTCATTTGGTGAGTTTTGTGTAAAATCCAATCACTAGAACTATGCAATGCTCCAACCACACCATTTACGAACTTCCAAAACTTGGCAACCATCATAATATGGTGGGAATAATCATTTGGTGAGTTTTGAGTGAAATCCAATCACCAGAACGATGCAATCCTACAATCACTTCTTCTACAGTATAAACTTCGTACGAACATGAAATGTCCCTTTTCTTTGGCCAGTTGATTTTGGATCGAGCCCAAAACTTTGGCAACAACATGATATGGTGGGAGGAGTCTTTTGATGAGTTAGTGAGAAATCCAATCACTTGAACTATGCAATGCACCAACCAATCATTTACGGTACGAACTTGAAGTGTCCAATTTCTTTGACCAATTGGTTCCGGATCGAGCCTAAAACTTGGGCAACATCGTAATATGGTGGGAGAAGTCTTTTGGTGAGTTTTGAGTGAAATCCAATCACTAGAACTATGCAATCCTACAACCACTCCATGAAAGGTACGAACTTCGTACTAACTTAAAGTATCCAATTTATTTGACCAATTGATTTCGGATCGTGCGCAAGACTTGTGCAACATCATAATATGGTGGGAGGAGTCATTTGGTGAGTTTTGAGTGAAATCCAATCACCAGAACAATGCAATGCACCAACCACTCCATTTACGTTACGAACTTCGTACGAACTTGAAGTGTCCAATTTCTTTGACCAATTGACTTCGGATCGAGCCCAAAACTTGGGCAGCGTCACAAAATGGTGGGAGGAATCATTTGGTGAGTTTTGAGTGAAATCCAATCAATAGAACTATGCAATCCTACAACCCCTCCGTGAAAGGTACGAACTTCATACGAACTTGATGTACCCAATTTATTTGACCAATTGATTTCGGATCGAGCCCAAGACTTGGGCAACATCATAATATGGTGGGAGGAGTCATTTGGTGAGTTTTGAGTGAAATCCAATCACCAGAACAATGCAATGCACCAACCACTCCATTTACGTTACGAACTTGAAGTGTCCAATTTCTTTGACCAATTGACTTCGGATTGAGCCCAAAACTTGGGCAGCGTCACAAAATGGTGGGAGGAATCATTTGGTGAGTTTTGAGTGAAATCCAATCAATAGAACTATGCAATCCTACAGCCACTCCAAGAAAGGTACTAACTTTAGAAGTGTCCAATTTCTTTGACCAATTCATTTCTGATCGAGCAAAAAATTTGGGCAACATCATAATATGGTGGGAGGAGTCATTTGGTGAGTTTTGAGTGAAATCCAATCTTTTGAACTATGCAAAGCACCAACCACTCCATTTATGGTACGAACAACGTACGAATTTGAAGTGTCCAATTTCTTTGACCAATTGATTTCGGATCGAGCAAAACACTTGGGAAACATCATAATATGGTGGGTGGAGTCATTTGGTGAGTTTCGATTGAAATTCAATCATTAGAACTATGCAATGCACCAACCACTCCATTTATGGTACGAACTTCGTACGAACTTGAAGAGTCCAAGTTCTTTGACCAATTGATTTCGGATCGATCATAATATGTTGGGAGGAGTCATTTGGTGAGTTTTGATTGAAATCCAATCACTAGAACTATGCAATGCACCAACCATTCCATTTACTGTACGAACTTGAAATGTACAATTTCTTTAACCATTTGATTTCGGATTGTGCCCAAATCTTGGGCAACATCATAGTTTGGTGGGAGGAGTCATTTGATGAGTTTTGAGTGAAATCGAGTCACTAGAACTATGCAATCCTTAAACCAATCCTTGGAAGGTACGACCTTCATACCAAATTGAAGTTTCCAATTTCTTTGACCAATTGATTTCGGATCGTGCCCAAAACTTGGGCAACATCATAATATGTTGGGAGGAGTCATTTGGTGAGTTTTCAGTGAAAAACAATCACTAGAACTATGCAATCCTACAACCACTCCATGAAAGGTACAAACTTCCATCGAACTTGAAGTATCCAATTTCTTTTACTAATTGATTTCGGATCGTGCCCAAAACTTGGGCAACATCACAATATGGTGGGAGGAGTCATTTGGTTAGTTTTGAGTGAAAAACAATCTCTAGAACTATGCAGTCCTACAACCACTCCATGAAAGGTACAAACTTGCTACGAACTTGATGTATTCAATTTCTTTAACCAATTGATTTCGGATCGAGCCGAAAACTTGGGCAACATCATAATATGGTGGGAGGAGTCATTTGGTGAGTTTTGAGTGAAATCCAATGACAAGACCTGACCCAGATTCCACCCCGGAACCCGTGCCGAACCCTGTAGGCATGCCCAACATCAACCCATGTCGTGCCCACGAACTAAACAGTTACCCTCTTCCCGAAACAAAAGTGAAAGGGGCCAAGACTTCTGCCGAAAAACGGGCAGAGTCTCCCCTAAAATGTGAACAAACCCAATTATTTACAACCTGCTAGAAAACAACAAATAAGAATTATCCCAACAGCCAGCATGCTCACAAAATACACAACAGGCCTCCGGCCAACAAATTCAATCTTAATGAATGATACAGAGCAATCTAAGAGTATATGAATTCGACAGCGGAATAACAAAGTTTACAACAAGGTACAAAGATGTCCTACAATTCAGTCAAAGCTCGGGAAGAGAAGCGCACGGCCGAACAGTGTCGACGCAACAACTACGGTCTGGGGGCGCAAAACAGAAAGAGTGTGAGTGAACAAAAACAAGGTTTTACATACTTAAATCAAAGTACTAACCCCACCGTTTAAAACCATGCTAAACATGCATATGAAATCGTTTATATACTTAATTGATTTGAAAACCATACTATCTCAAAGTATGAGAAAACACTTCCAGTTCAAAACCCCTTTTTGCGAACAACCCAACCTTTTAAGTTTTCCCGAGGCATAACCTCCCAAATCAAACCCCACGCAGGTTTATAAAACATAAACAAAAGGACTTGTTAACGTAAAAGCATAAAGATGGAATAAAATTCACATAAGGTAAAACAAACCTTAAAATGCCGAATAACTCGTTTACATCAAGCAAACCAAACTTGATAGCAATAAAGACATTAATTGCAGTTCAAATTCTTTATATATACATAAACATATATATATATATATAAGATATCAGTTTCAGGATTCAACATCCAAAACATAACCTAATAAATACCGAAGTCAAATCAAGCATACTGCAACCGAAACAGGTAAACAGTTTCCCGGACTTCCCCACTCTCACAATCACGTGCTCACAAGCACGACAAGCGAGGAACGATCCTCACTAAAAGAAATATGAATACGAAGATACTAACACAAGCGTATAGGTATAGTATAACCTCAACACCAAACACAAGTACCAGGGGAAAACAATCCAACAGGGGATCATTTGACTGGACACCGGTACAGTCTCATCGAGACACCGTACTCAGGGTTGAGCCGTCCAAAGTGGGACTAAACTCACAGGACTATATGGTAAAAACTTACCAACCATAACTCCGAAATTTGTCCTACGCGCGCAGACTACCCAATTAAAGGTCTACAGCTACACCCCGTTAAGGTATGCACCAGATCGAATCATACCTAAATCAGGTAACCGTATCATATCAATCGCCATGAGATCATCAGTATCAGAACAGGGGGAGGTACAATACAAGGTGCTAACATCACTCACATCAATCGCTACGCGATAACAATATATATATAATCATTCACAATGTACCCAACCCCAAACATCAGACACCAGGACATATACAAGTCCATTAGTCCACTAACCCATATAAATACTCAAAGTCAGGACATCATCGTCCAAAACGTATATTTCGATATTCAAAATAATCACAAGGGTCAAACGACCGCATAA
This sequence comes from Prunus padus, assembly GCA_024362665.1. NCBI lineage: Eukaryota > Viridiplantae > Streptophyta > Magnoliopsida > Rosales > Rosaceae > Prunus > Prunus padus. The sequence goes on along the minus strand of JANFAM010000017.1, from coordinate 15,290,602 downwards.
CAGACCTAAATCAATTCAAACGTCCAATTCAGGGAGTTCTATTTGGTCTTACTTTTTGCTTATGGAAAGGTTGAGATGGTCATCTTAAAAGTTTTGTTTATTTTTATCTCCCGTACTTTTCTAGAAGCCTGTCTCAACAGTTTACGCACAATAAAAAAAAATTTATTTAGACGAACATCTAAAAAAATATGAGAATAAAAGGAAAATTTTTAAGAAGGTCATCTAAAAAAATACATTGGAAAAATAAATAAATAAAAAGTTTTTTAAGGCACACGTAGTATCCCTTTAAAGTAAAAACAAAAACTACGTTCATGAATCAATTTTATTCATTTTTTTGTGACATGAGATAGTGGGTCTAATTTGAATGGAGGGATTTTGAAAAATAAAGATAGGAATATGGAAGTAATTTTCCTAAAATGTATTCGGATTGGATATTTGAAATACTGATAGAAATTACAATTTTACAAACTGATCTTCCTATGGAAAGAGTTTTGCTTCTATATTGGGAATCCCTGAAATCAGTACTTTATATTCTTACAAAAAGACACTTTTTTTTGCGAAACTTACAAAAAGACACTTAAAATTAAATACTTGTTCAAATTACCAAAATCAAATCGAATCATGTTAATTTCTGTTAAAAATAAACATAGATAGGATAGGATTTAGTATACACAACATGTGGTTTTCTAGATCTCTCTTGACTATCTCCAAAATGTTCTCCTCTAATTTAACTTGTTCCTCAAAATGTTGTCCCTTTGGGAATTCCTGCTCCAACTGCAGCAAATGTATTGACATTAAAAAACAAAAACAAAAAGAACTGCAGAAAATTTATATGGGGTTTTTTAAAAATTCAATAATCTCTTGGAAATCTTGCTTTGCTTCCTCAGCCCCTATACCATCATCAAATGTTACCCTTCACATTGCTGTTAACATCAAAACAATTGGATTAGGCCAAAATGACAATTTCTTGAAAACCAAAAGCAATAAAGAAACCCAAACAAATTGTAGAGACAGAAGGTATAGAAAAGAAAATTCAAAGCAGTGAAAACCCAAACGAAAATTCAGAGAAAAGAAGCTTATATCTCTACTGTGGTTGCAGGAAATTTCAAAGGGTTGAAAATCTGTCTTAAGCCTACTTCCTCTGTAACAGGCAGCGAATAAGAGCCACCCCATTGCAATGTCTAAATGCCCGATGCTTTCCTTTCACCAAAGAAACAAATACACAAACATAGACATAATCAATGCTATCCAAGCAAAACATATTATTAAAAATAAAAATATCCAACCGAAACCAGATGACATTCCAATGGAATTGGCAAGCAACAAAAATCCCAATTATTGGTGTTTTTTCTGTTTAAACGGTTGCCTAAACTCCCATTTGAGAAGTTCATGATTCGAAATATAAAACCAATAGAGCATATTATTTACCAGAGCAACCAAAGAAGCGAGACCAGCCATGGGCCTGGAGATGGAATCCATGGCAGCCATGAACAGTGCCCGATGGATGTTCCATTTCCTCCTCTACTTAGTCTTCACCATCCCCATCAGCTTCCTCTGGCAACTCACAACAATATGATTGAAGCACACCTTTTTTCACCTGCATACCCCACATATTTTCTGGTCTTACAATCACCAAAAAAGAGGAATAGGCAAACTAATTCAAAATTCATATAGACAGAATATCAAATGAAAAATTCATCTATATATATAAAGCTACAAATGAAAAATCAAATTGCAAAAACAATTTCCAACTTAAATTTGTGTGTTTAGAAATGTTAAAGATCACAATTCAAAGACTGGACAAAATGATCCTACGATCTCAATATCTTCTGTCAAATCCACTATGGTCTCACTCGTACATAAAAGGGTCTGAGGGTGGACTCCCTTTTTAAATTTTGTTCAATAAAGTGGAAAGCGGAAAAGGAATTCTTAGTACAAAAATCAATTTCAATCTGTCTATTTCAGTTTGCTAAAAAGGAATTCTTAGTACCTGACGTTCCATACAATTTTCTTCTTAATTCCAAACAAAGACCTGCAATGGAAATCAAAAACTCTTGCATCGAACAGGAAAAAGGAGAAACGAAGAAAAGGAATTGGAGCTTTATGTGAAGGCTTACAGAATCGGACATGCACTTTGTTTTCGTTTCATATTATCCACAATTCGCATCCTCTCTTTCCTCTTCGTCAACCGAATTCCCAGCCTTCTTTCTTCTTTGGCTTAGATCTGACTCTCTTCTTTTGGCCTATATCTAACTGAGTCTCAGCCCGTGATTCCTTCTGTTTCATTGTACTCACCCGTTGACGTTAATGGGGGGTGCTCGATTTCTAAGTAACCAAAAACAGAAGATAAAAAACGAAACCAAAAACGAATAAATCAAAGAAATTATATTACCAACTGATTTGCAGTGTACTGGATTCACCTACAAATGAAAAATTCATATACAATAATCAAGCTAAAGGAAAGGGGAAGAGAAAACTTACCTAAGGTGAAGGATGATGAACATCATTTGTGATGAAGGACGGACCGCGAGAGAGTTCAGAGAGAAATCTGAAAAAGTGATTTGCCTCTCAACTGCCAAAGAGAGAACGTGGAAGAAGAAACTGATAAATAGATAACAACTGCTTTTGGTGGTTTATGTGTGTTTTTTTTATATAATATTTAAATTATGTTTAATTGTTTGTTTTATTACCTATTTACCCTTAATGAATTAAATCATTGTGCTCGAGCAAATTAATTATTCGAAGGGTATTTTTGGAATTATAGAAAATTTCACTTTTAAGGCATTCTGCCTTTATATATAGGGTGTTTTAGTTTATAGACACTATATATTTTACTAATTAGGAAAATACAAATTCAATTCACTTAATTAAGAAAATGCCAAAGAATAAAAAATAGGATGTAATTTTACAATCATGCATTACAAAAAACTAAAAATTACAAAATATGCCATTATGCAAATTTTAAGTAATTCATTTTAAACCAAAAGACAATTGTCATCTCTTCCTCCATTCTCATTTCTTCCCCCCGCTGTGTTGCTGAAATTTTCCTTCCTTCTATTTTTATTTTTTTTTCCTTCCATCTCCCTCCCTTCTCTCACTCTCCGTCTCCTTCCTCCTTCCTTCATTCTCATTTCTTCCCCATCTATGTGGCTGAAGTTTTCTTTTTTTCCTTCCATCTCCTCTCTTCTCCCATTTCTTGCGGTAGCTCCTCCTCTGTCTCTCCCTATGATTTCCCTTCTCTTTCCTTCCCTATTCTTCTCTCCTCTCCACAGTTGTTTGCTTTCTTCTGGGATTGGAGAGTTTGTTGGGCGTTTGGATTTTGATTGTGGGGAGCATTTGGGTTGCTTCTTATTCCTTCCTGTTCCACCATTTTGGGTTTGTTGCTCTGGTTCTTTTGTTTTGCTGTTTTCCCCTTCTTCTTTTTTTTCTTCTTTTTTTTTCTGTTCTATTGTTTTTCCTAACTTGTTTAAGCTTTCAAAAAAAAAAAAAGGACCGATTCCTTACTCAAAACCATAAATTACTCATACATCAATGCAGAAGAACTCACCAAAAACCATTATATAAAAAATAACAGAAGGAAAAGTTATGCTATTCCCATGGATGAAAGCAACAGGAAGAGACAAAATCAAATTCATTTTAAACCAAAAAGTAGTACCTAATTTTATAATAATGTAATAAAAAAATCAAAATTACACAAAATGCCACTCCTTCTAAGGCAAGCACATTATGAAGAAACAAAGTCAAATTCTCCTCTGTCTCGTAATCAACAACTCCAAAAGTAAGAGGATAAAACCTTGCAAAACAAAACCAAAACCACAGTGTAAGAATAACATAAACCGCATTGCGAGAAAAACATAAATCGCATTGCATCATAAAACCCCGATTCTATGTTAAAGTCTTTAAGAATCAACACTTCAACCAAGAATCGTGTTAACCGCTTATGGCTCAGGGTATAAGCCTTATATATCATATAATTTTCAACTAGGTCAACTTATGCCGGCATTACCACTACGTAAATGAAATTTCCTTATTCCTTATTTTGTGAAACAATGACAAGCTTTTTCCGCCCTCCATTCCACATTTCCCTGTTTGAGATGCTTTCCGATAGCCAGTCCCCGATTGGAGCCATGGGCTACCCGTCGGTGCTTCCTATCCTCCTTACCCAAAGTGAATTAGTGATTAAAGGTAGCTAAACCCAATGTCATCACATAGGTTGTGTTTCTACTATCCCAAATTTCCACTGACAAACATTATCTAGTTAAAAATTGACTCCAACGAAAAGGAATATAAGATTTCAAAATTCATAAACAAGCATTAATCTGCCAAAGGTACCAAGTTTTGAACAGGACTGTGACATAAAGCGCATTGCAGAAAACATAAAGCGCAATGCAGAAAACATAAAGCGCAATGCAGAAAATATAAACTGCATTGCGAAACATAAATCGCATTGCGAGAAAAACATAAACGGCAATGTAGAAAAACATAAATTGCAATGGAGGTGCTTTCATGTTTGTGATAGGAAAGATGAAAATGAACAAAAATAGAAAATGGAGGTGCAAAATTTGAGGTTATATTAGTAGTTATGGCCAGCAAGAAAAAGTTTTAAAGGTTATAGTCACCTTGCAAGCAGTGTCAAAACAAAACTTGTGGGGACCTCTTTACATTTCAAGTCACCATCAATGGTTTTTGGGCAACCTATCACTCGAGTTTTCAAGTTCTTCCCCCTGGTTTAATAGATAAAAGAGAAAAATTACCAAACCCAAAACACAATTATAGCAAAAGAAAAGGTACGCTACTCTTCTCATTATTAGATCAAGGGCCACTAAGTTGAAGAAAATTCCCACGTCATTTGGTTTCATTTCAAGCAAATGATGGAAAAAGCTGCCACATGCAGAGAAGAATGCAAGTTTCCTCTGACTAGTAAAATCACTCCAAAGATATTTGTCATAACATACCTGAAGATATTTGTCATAACAAACTGATAGAAAACAAACTTAGAAATTATACCAATAAAACAATCTAAAGTTATGCTAGTTAGATCTAAACAGGATAACTTTGGCTTTTCCCCTGCATTCAACTTCTAATTTTAGTGCAGAGAAAAACAGAAGTTTACCTTTAAATTTAAATTTTTTTTATAAAAAAACCCGAAAGCCACTTTTCAACATTTGGATCACAAAAGTATTAATATGAAATTGGGATTTTAATTTATTTCTTTAGCGGAAAAGAGAAATGAGCTATGGTGATGGTGAGCAAGAAATTGTTTCTTTTTCCATGGTCAGGTACCTTTCTAACCTACATATGACTAAAATCCAAAACCACATTCAAACGGAAGCAAGAATCCAACTATATAGAGAAGCATTATAAGATGCTTTAATGGGAAAAAAGGGGGACCAGTATACTCATGGAAAATTAATGAAGAAATGGGAAAAGGGTGAAACCAATATTTCTAGTTCAAGAAAGAAGATTGTTTAAGAGAAGAAAAATGATAAAAACAAAAAGGGAAGATAGAAATTTCTCACCAATATAATCCATGGCCTCAAGCTTTGATTTTATCTCGGCCGCAGAACTGTTGTCTTCATCAAGGAGAAGAACTTTAAGGTCCTTGGGGAAATCTTTCCACTCTTGCAAATCATTAGTTATGCAAACCATAGCTGGTTTGGCATCGTTTCTCAGGCTGTCCTAGGAAATTGTGGCAGATCACAGCGACTCGGAGTGAGTTGAGAGAGAGAGAGACAGCACGTTCGATCGAGTTTACAAAGAAACAACACAGAGAGAGAGAGAGAGAGGGAGACAGCACGTTCGATCGAGGTTGTCGAGGGCCAAGCTTAAGGCGTTCATGCTCTCCTCGCTGCCATCAACGGCCACGATCAAACATCTGAGCTTCCCAGCCATGCCTGGTTTTTCAACTCAAATTTGACCTGCGAACGCTCTAATTAAAAACCATTGTCGGACAGAGAAGAAGGTGCGTTTGGTGGCTGAGCGAAACGAAACTCGAGATCATCGTTGTCGTCATCGTCATCGCCGGTGGCCCGAGAAACCATGATCTGAGGCAGTCGCTGTGCCGCGTCTTTGTCCAAGAGAGAGAAAGAAAGGGTGAGATCTTATTTTGGAAGGCTTTTAAACAATAAGAGTAAAATTGTATTTTACCTTTATAATTTAGACAGGCCCAACAAATCTGGGTCTCCTCTTTGGCTAAATCTAAAACAAAATTTGATTCCTATGTATCAAAACCAAAACAGAAATACTCTAGGTATCAAATCCTCATTAGTAAAGATTTTTATGTCTAATACCTAATTTTTCTTTATATATATAGATAACCAAAGTACATATATATATATATATATATATATATATATATAACCCATTCCCATTAGTTCAAAGTATTTACTCAAATTAGCCATATATATATATATATAAATACATATATATATAATCAAAGTATACGTATTATTAATCATAAGGTTTTAACGCCAAAATCGAGTATGAAATCAAACGGACTATACTAACGTCCAAATATTCAATTATATAATTAAAATATAATATAACGGTTCCAAGCTTAATATAGCTCATTTATATAATCAAAATTCAATACGAAAACCACCGGGCGTTCACCACGTCCCGTTCAATACCCCAAAGGTATAAATACTAATAAAATATAACATCAGGGCCCCACATAAAAACCCGGAATGACAGAACCCGACCCTAATTCCGCTTTGGAATCCGAGCCGGACTCTGCGCGCACCGACACCCGTCGGGTGCCGAGAACGCTTGACCAAAAAGCCCTTTTAATAAGAAAGCTCGAAAGAAAACAAGTTTTAACACGTTTGACTTCTGCCGAAAATTCGGCAGAGTCTCCCCTGTAATTCAAACAAATCCCAAATTAATTACCTGCATAAAGTCACAATTGTAAAATCCCCAAGCTTTCAGCATGCACAGTTATAGTCATAAACAAATATTCTCAAAAGAGCTATTAATTCTTCAAATCAAGTTAATTAATAACTTTACTAGATTTCCAATTCAAGTTCAAAACCAAATTACATGATATTCTTACTCGTGGCTGCACCTAGATTAATCTAGGCTGCCTACGTACCCTCCATGAGGGATCAAGCCACTCGTAGCTCTTCCTTACTAGACTATTTTCCAGAAAACCATACCTGAAGCCTTTTTGCTTAATCCATGCATTATGTACAGCCCCCCCTAAGGGGTATATGCGTAAATCGAAGGCAACAGGGGAGGGGGAAAACTGTCTAACCACATGTGTAGTGAAATCGGGCAGGTGGTTAGGGATGCAGGCCAACCCCGTGCAGAAAAAGAAGCGGTGGCATGCTATACTGTAGTGCTCGATTCCCACATCATTGTGTCTTATCCATTATCCATTCATTATGATCCTTTGTCAATTCCCTTTTCCTCGCGAACTCGGAGCCACGAGTCAACCGAGCCGCGTCCTCGCTGAACTCGGGAACCACAAAGTCTCTACGAGCCGCGTCCTCGCTAGACTCGGGAACCACAAAGTCTCTCTCGAGCCGCGTCCTCGCTCCGCACGGTTCGGGCGTCCCCGAGACTCGTGGGGCGTAAAGTCATGCGCGCAGACTTATTAGAAGGCAACTAGGTCCGTAGACCGGTAATCACCAATGTCAATATTTATATAATCCGTAAGCAACAATTGATTCCGAAGGCAACCCATTCAAATACAATAGCTTAACATATAAATAAATCAACCATTTATGAAGTTCAAATAAATTCAATTAAGTGATTTGTAAATAAACTTCAGGAAGTAACAGTTTCAGGAAAACCTTCACTAACTCATTTATTGCATAAAATCCAATTATTCCGTAATTAAGTCATAATATCCTTCACCCAATTAAAAAGGATAATAATAATAAGAATTAATCATACTACTAAGCCATAAGAGAATGGAGTCCTTAGATATAAGTAAAACAAATTAATGATCATAAATAACCAACAATAATAATAAACCAATAATTAAATAAGATTAACCCGGCACGGAAATTAATTAAAAGTCTCAACCCCCGAGCCCAAAAGTGTTTAAACTTGATAAGGATTATTTTTACGCCCCTTTAACTCCACCTTTATCCGTTAAATTAATTCAAAAATTCACGAGATTAAATATTTGATTAAAACATTAGTTTAACCCAACTCGGTCGCTCGTAGGGTTGAAAACCCCCAATTAGTGATCCGCAAGTTCCTATAGGTTCCATTTAGTCTATTAAGTTTATCCTGTAAGTTTAGTCTCGATCGGACGGTCGGATCACTCACGATCGCCCGATCGAACGGTTAACGATTCTTTAACCCTAATTCCGGTGATTCGGAGTATCCGGGTCTCCAACTCAAGATCCGTCTCTTCCTATGGGTTTCTCAGGGTCTCGCCAACACCTCCTAGAAGTTTCATTACGATCTAACGGTTCGAACTTATCGAACCCGGGAATCGCGCAATAGGCGAGATTCGATCGGGGTTCAAACGACATCCGAATTCAGATCCGTCAATTTCTACGCACTCGTGACGACACAAGGATCGCCACAGACCCATGAACCGCCGCCACACCCCGGCCCACGCGTCGCCACACGCGCGGGCGTGAGTGGCGGGTGTCTAGAGCGGTTGATCAATTTCAAAGCGTGCGTTGTGCACCGCCGCCTACCAGATCGATCCGCCACAGCGAGGGGAGCCTGAACCGGGCCGAGCGCCCCAAAACCGATCGCCAACCGACTGGAAAACCGCCCCAAAGTCCGGCCAAAGCGGGTTTTGGATCGAACTCCAAAACCCCCAAATCGATCCCGAAACCCCGAAACAGTTTCAACAGGCAAAGAGGAGTCGAAAGCTCACCTTACTCGACGCCGAAGCTCGCCGGAATCGCCGAACGACGATGAGAAGAAACCGGAAAAACGATCGATCTCGCGGCGATTCCCGACGTCACCGGCCACGATATGGGGTGGGATGAGATCGGAGCGACGAGCCGCGTCGAACGCCGGTGGTCCCGTGTCACGCCGTCACCGGAATGGGAGAAATCGAGGATAGAGAGAGTGAGGGACGGGTCGGAGGAGAGAGGGAGTGTCGGGTGAGGAGAGAGAAAGTCCCCTGTTACGATTGGTCCACCTGTCATCAATTTTTCTTTTTAAATTTATCGCTTTGGTGAAAAGACAAAACTGCCCTTAATGTTCCATACCTCGGATTGAGACGTGCCGCCCGTCGACGAACTCGTCTCGACGAGCCGGACGCAATGGCGCAACCCGTTTTGCCACATTCCATTTCAAATTTTAAATTGATCTTTTTGCCCCTCCTTTAATAATTAAATATTATTAACATTATTTAAATTCCTTATTTCCAATTTATTTCTTATTCACATTTTACTTTTAAATTTCCAGCCCGACCCTCGCACCAAGTGTTACACTTAAGGGTATTATTGTCTTTTCCTTTAATATTTTTAATAGTTAAAACTTATTTAGGACCGGGTTGTTACACGGAAACCCAAATCAAGCATTAAACTCAAATGCTAGTCCTTTTAGTATTTTTCAACCAAAGTCAACAAGACTTAAAACATTCATCACATTCAAGATTTAAAACTATTATTAAATCTCATTTCATGCATTTCATGCAATTCATCCAAATCATGTTTATTTGAAAACAAAGTCCACTCACTGCTGGTCCTATGCTGCACAACCCTAAAAGGGTCCCGCCCGCTACGTATGCAGTGCCAGAGTACCTAAACAAGGATACGAGAATCGGATTAACGAACGTACCGATAACGAAACCTTAAAACGAAACCCTAATATTTTCCCACTCAAAAGTGTGCGTGTACGTACGTTGTACTAAAGATTCTAAGGTCAAACTACCTCTTTTAACCGGGGGGACTGCCCTGGAAGACTCACAGTCAACCGGCGGTCAAACACCCCTTTTCGGTCAACCCGAGCCCGTGGAGCTCGCGACCTCCAAAAGATTCAGGACATTCCTAGAAGTCCAACAAAGTCAACTACGTGGCAAGGCGACCTCGGGAGACCCTCGGTCAACCCTAGTCAAACTTGGTCAAACCGACCCGAAATAGGTCAAACAGGACCTGTGGGTCCCATGACCTCCAAACTTAGATCCCAAAGTTCCTATAGGTTCAACACGACCTAAACAACGTATCCATAAAGTTTGGTCTTGATCGGACGGTCAGATTGCTCACGATCGCACGATCGGACGGTTATCGATTTAATTCTAACTTCAAGTCATTGATCCGGAGTATCCGGGACTCCGAATCACGATCCGTCAAATCCTATATACTCCTACAAATATGAGGAACCACATACGTGAATTCGGATTCGATCCAACAGTCCGAACACATCGAACCCACGAAACGCGCAATAGGCGTACGTTGGTTCGATCGTCAAACGACATCCGAATCAGAATCTGCGCACACGTACGCGTTGGTAGCGACACGAGGATCATTTAGGATCTCAGAACCACCACCACGCGCCACCACACACGCCACCGTGGGTGGTGGGTGTGTTGAGCTATTCCGGTGATCGGGTTTTCTTCGCTACAATGACCAAGGCCTATACCGAAATGATCTAGACGATGAGGGGAGTCCAGAACCGGTGAAACCCGACCAAGAACCGCCGTGATTTGGCCAAAAATTGATCCAAACATCCGGCCAGATCTGGGTTTCAGATCGAGTGCTCAAGAGGCCAAATCGTTCAAAACCAACTATGCAGGAAGCTAGAGGAGGTTGAGGAGGCAAGGTTTCATACCTGGATCGACGCCGGAGGTGAGAAAACTGGACTGTTTTCTGCGTTTTCCGGCGAGGATCTACGGCGGTGGCGTCGGGGAATGGTCGGGATATGTCGGCGGGGAAGTGGCGGTCCTTTTGGGACCGGTGCCATGGCCGGTGATGGCATGTGGTGGCGGCGGCAAGGCTAAACAGCCGCCGGTGCAAATCTGGGGGAGGGGGAGACGAACCGTCACATGCAGAGGGAGAGAGAGAGGTCTGATCTGGCCCAATCAGCTTTTATAACATTTTTTTATTCAATTTTCGTAATACCCATTACGTCCCAATCCTCGTTTAAACTTTGATCCGAACGTGCCGCACGTCCCCGAACTCGTTTCGACGTGCCAGACGCAATGGCGCAACTCGTTTCGCCAAATTCCGTCCCGAAAATATCGTTGACCAAAATGCCCCTTTAATTATTAAATTCCAATGTTATTATTTAATTCCTTTATAATTCATTTTAATTATCCAAATTAATTAACTAAATTAATTAGTTCATTTTATCTATAAATTGGGTCAGGGTCGTCACATCCAATCACTAGAACGACGCAATCGTACAACCACTCCAGTGACAGTACGAACTTCGTAAATACTTGAAGTGTCCAGTTTCTCTGACCAATTGATTCCGGATCGAGCCCAAAACTTGGGCAACATCATAATATGGGGGGAGGAGTCATTTGTTTAGTTTTGAGTGAAATCCAAATACTAGAGCTATGCAATCCGACAACCACTCCATGAAAGTTACGAGCTTCAAGTATCCAATTTCTTTGACCAATTGATTTCGGATCGAGCCCAAAACTTGGGCAATATCATAATATGGTGGGAGGAGTCATTTCGTGAATTTTGAGTGAAATCCAATTACTAGAACTATAAAATCCTACAACCACTCCATAAAAGGTACGAACTTCGTACGAACTTGAAGTATCCAATTTCTTTGTCCAATTGATTTCGGATTGAGCCCAAAACTTGGGCAACATCATTATATGGTGGGAGGAGTCATTTGTTGAGGTTTGAGTGAAATCTAGTCACTAGAACTATGCAATCCTTCAACCACTCCACGAAAGGTACGACCATCGTCCGAACTTCAAGTTTCCAATTTATTTGACCAATTGATTTTGGATTGAACCCAAAACTTGGGTAAAATCATAATATGGTGGAAGAAGTCATTTGGTGAGTTTTGACTGAAATCCAATTACTAGAACTATGCAATCCTACAACCTGTCCATGAAAGGTGCGAACTTCGTACGAACTTGAAGTATCCAATTTCTTTGACCAATTGAATTCGGATCAAGCCCAAAACATGGGCAACATCATAATATAGTGGGAGAAGTCATTTTGTGAGTTTTGGGTGAAATGCAATCACTAGAACGACGCAATCGTACAACCACTCCAGTCACAGTACGAACTTCGTACAAACTTGAAGTGTCCAATTTCTCTGACCAATTGATTTCGGATCGGACCCAAAACTTGGGCAACATCATAATATGGGGGGAGGTGTCATTTGGTTAGTTTTGAGTGAAATCCAATTACTAGAACTATGCAATCCTACAACCACTCCACGAAAGGTACGAACTTCGTACGAACTTTAAGTATCCAATTTCTTTGACCAATTGATTTCGGATCGAGCCCAAAACTTGGGCAATATCATAATATGGTGGGAGAAGTCATCTCGTGATTTTTGAGTGAAATCCAATTACTAGAATTGTGCAATGCACCTATCACTCTTTTAACGGTACAAACTTCGCACGAACATGAAGCTTCCAATTTCTTTGACCAATGGATTTCGGATCGTGCCCAAAACTTGGGCAACATCATAATATGTTGGGAGTAGTCATTTTTTTTAGTTTTGTGCGAAATCCAATCACAAGAACTATGCAATCCTACAACCACTCCATGAAAAGTATGAACTTCCTACGAACTTGAAGTATCCAATGTCTTTGACCAATTGATTTCGGATCGAGCCCAAAACTTGGGCAACATCATAATATGGTTTGAGTAGTCATTTGGTGAGTTTTGAGTGAAATCCAATCACTACAACGACGCAATCCTACAACCACTCCAGTCACAGTTCGAACTTCGTACAAACTTGAAGTGTCCAATTTCTCTGACCAATTGATTTCGGATCGAGCCCAAAACTTGGGCAACATCATAATATGGGGGGAGGAGTCATTTGGTTAGTTTTGAGTGAAATCCAATTACTAGAACTATGCAATCCTGCAACCACTCCACGAAAGGTACGAACTTCGTACAAACTTCAATTATCCAATTTCTTTGACCAATTGATTTCGGATCGAGCCCAAAACTTGGGCAATATCATAATATGGTTGGAGGAGTCATTTCGTGATTTTTGAGTGAAATAGAATTACTAGAACTGTGCAATGCACCTATCACTCTTTTAATGGTATGAACTTCGTATGAACTTGAAGTATCCAATTTCTTTGTCCAATTGATTTCGGATTGAGCCCAAAACGTGGGCAACATCATTATATGGTGGGAGGAGTCATTTGTTGAGGTTTGAGTGAAATCCAGTCACTAGAAATATGCAATCCTTCAACCACTCCATGAAAGGTACGAACATCCTACAAACTTGAAGTATCCAATTTCTTTGACCAATTGATTTCAGATCGAGCCCAAAACTTGGGCAACATCATAATTTGGTGGGTGGAGTCATTTGGTGAATTTTGAGTGAATTTCATTCACTAGAACAATGCAATGCACCTATCACCGTTTTTCCGGTACGAATTTGAAGTGTCCAATTTCTTTGACCAATGGATTTCGGATTGAGCCCAAAACTTGGGCAACATCATAAAATGGTCGGAGGAGTCATTTGGTGAGTTTTGAGTGAAATCCAATCACTAGAACTTTGCAATCCTACAACCACTCCATTTACGGTACGAACTTCGAACGAACTTGAAGTGTCCAATGTCCTTGAGCAATAGATTTCGGATCGAGCCTAAAACTTGGGCAACATCATAAAATGGTGGAAGGAGTCATTTGGTGAGTTTTGAGTGAAATCCAATCACTAGAATTATGCAATGCACCAAGCACTTCTTTACGGTACGAACTTCATACGAACTTCCAGTGTCCAATTTCATTGACCAATTGATTTCGGATCGAGCCCAAAACTTGGGCAACATCATTATATGGTGGGAGTTGTCATTTGGTGAGTTTTGAGTGAAATCCAATCAGTAGAACTAGGCAATCCTACAACCACTCCATGAAAGGTACGAAATTCGTACGAACTTGAATCATCCAATTTCTTTGACCAGTTGATTTCGGATCGACCCCAAGTTTTGGGCAACATCATAATATGGTGGCAGGAGTCTTTTGGTGAGTTTTGAGTGAAATCCAATCACTAGAACTATGCAATCCAACAACCACTCCTTGAAAGGTACGAACTTGGTATGAACTTGAAGTGTCCAATTTCTTTGACCAATTGATTTCCAATCTAGCCCAAAGACTGGGGCAACATCATAATATGGTGGGAGGAGTCAGTTGGTGAGTTTTGAGTGAAATCCAATCACTAGAACTATGCAATGCCCCAACCACTCCATTTATTTTACGAACTTTAAGTGTCCAATTTCTTTGACCAATTGATTTCGGATCGAGCCCAAAACTTGGCCAACATCATTATATGGTGGCAGTTGTCATTTGTTGAGTTTTGAGTGAAATTCAATCAGTAGAACTAGGCAATCCTACAACCACTCCATGAATGGTACGAACTTCGTACGAACTTGAAGCATCCAATTTCTTTGACCAATTGATTTCAGATCGAGCCCAAGTTTTGGGCAACATCATAATATGGTGGGAGGAGTCTTCTGGTGAGTTTTGAGTGAAATCCAATCACTAGAACTATGCAATCCAACAACCACTCCTTGAAAGGTACGAACTTGAAGTGTCCAATTTCTTTGACCAATTGATTTCTGATTAAGCCCAAGACTTGGGCAACATCATAATATGGTGGGAGGAGTCATTTGGTGAGATTTGAGTGAAATCCAATCACTAGAACTATGCAATGCCCCAACCACTCCGTTTTTGTTACGAACTTTAAATGTCCAATTTCTTTGACCAATTGATTTCGGATCGAGCCCAAAACTTGGCCAACATCATTATATGGTGGTAGTTGTTATTTGGTGAGTTTTGAGTGAAATTCAATCACAAGAACAATGCAATCCGACAACCACTCCGTGTACAGTACGAACCTGAAGTGTCTCTTTTCTTTGACCAATTGATTTCGGATCGCGCCCAAAACTTGGGCAACATTATAATTTGGTGGGTGGAGTCATTTGGTGAGTTTTGAGTAAAATCCAGTCATTAGAACTATGCAGTCCTACAACCACTCCATGAAATGTACGAACTTCGTAAGAACAAGAATTGTGCCTTTTCTTTGACCAATTGATTTCGGATCGAGCCCAAAACTTGGGCAATATCATAATATGGAGGGAGGAGTCATTTTTTGAGTTTTGATTGAAATCCTGTCACTAGAACTAAGCAGTCCAACAACCACTCCATCAAATGTACGAACTTGAAGGATCCAATTTCTTTGACCAATTGATTTCGGATCGAGCCCAAAACTTGGGGAACATCATAATATGGTAGGAGGAGTCATTTGGTGTGTTTGGAGTGAAATCCAATCACTAGAACTTTGCAATCCTACGACCACTCCATGAAAAGTACGAACTTTTTACGAACTTGAAGTATCCAATTTCTTTGACCAATTGATTTCGGATTAATGCCAAATCTTGGGCAACATCTTAATATGGTGGGAGGATTCATTTGGTGAGGTTTGAGTGAAATCCAATCACTATAACAATGCAATGCACCTATCACTCTTTTTACAATACTAACTTCGTACGAACATGAAGTGTCCAATTTCTTTGAGCAAAGGATTTCGGATCGAGCCCAAAACTTGGGCAACATCATAATATGTTGGGAGGAGCCATTTGGGGAGTTATTAGTGAAATCCAATCACTTGAACTTTGCAATCATACGACCACTCCATGAAAGGTATGAACTTTTGACGAACTTGAAGTATCCAATTTCTTTGACCAATTGATTTCGGATTAAATCTTGGGCAACATCTTAATATGGTGGGAGGATTCATTTGGTGAGTTTTGAGTGAAATCCAATCACTCGAACAATGCAATGCACCTATCACTCTTTTTAAATACTAACTTCGTACGGACATGAAGTGTCCAATTTCTTTGAGCAAAGGATTTCGGATCGAGCCCAAAACTTGGGCAACATCATAATATGTTGGGAGGAGCCACTTTGTGAGTTTTTAGTGAAATCTAATCACTAGAACTATGCAATCCTACAACCACTCCATGAAAGGTATGAACTTCGTACGAACTTAAAGTATCCAATTTATTTAACTAATTGATTTCGAATCAAGCCCAAAACTTGGGCAATATCATAATATGGTGGGAGGAGTCATTTGGTGAGTTTTGAGTGAAATCCAATTACAAAAACTATGCAATCCTACAACAACTCCGTGAAAGGTACGAACTTCATACGAACTTGAAATATGCAATTTCTTTCACCAATAGATTTCGGATCGAGCCCAAAAATTGGGCAACATCATAATATGGTGGGAGGAGTCATTTGGTGAGTTTTGAGTGAAATCCAATCCCTAGATGTAACATCCCGTTCCTAAATAAATATTTAAATCTTAAATTATTCATGTAAAAGACATTTTTGCCCCAAAAGTATGATAAATTAAATAAATAAATAAAAATAAAAATTAAGAACATTTCCTCTGGAGTTAAGAAAAGTTGCAACCATGTTGACTATGAAGCCAAAAGCTCTGGCTAAGCAAACAGAAAACTCATTTTTCTCCACTGAGGGTATCTTCTGATGGCTGCTGCAATGCTTAATCTTCCACTCATAGTTAAACGCTTCCAGTTGTGATTTAATTCTCTCTCGCTCTCCCACTAGGAGAAGTCAGAATTATTCGATTTGTTAACGTTTTTCTTCTAAGAGTATTGTTCGATAGTTGTGGTAACATTTAATCTCCCCCTCAGAATCAAACATTTCCATCCTGAATTAGAAAACTAAAAGAAGGGTTGAGAAAATTTTGTTGAGGTTTTCATATTAAAATTTAAGAAATTAAACTTGTTAATAACGGAAGATGGTTGAAGGCTATTGTGTTGGTAAACCAAATAGAGTATGAAATTTCGGGGACGAAATTTTTATAAGGGGGGTAGATTGTAACATCCCGTTCCTAAATAAATATTTAAATCTTAAATTATTCAAGTAAAAGACATTTTTGCCCCAAAAGTATGATAAATTTAAAAAAAATCAGATTTCGGCACTGTAGCTACAGTACCGCTACAGTAAATCGGTCTGGTTCTTAAATTTCTGAGTTTTTCAATTTGGGGGAGGAGAACTCTCTCTATTTTGGGCTGCCATCACTTCATCCGACCACCACTTGGGTCGGGGCCGGTACCAATACGTCCGGGCTGAGGTCCTCTTCCAGCCTCTGATAGGACCCGACCCTAATTCCGCTTTGGAATCCGGGTCAAGCCCTGTCCGTGTCCGACATCTGTCGGGTGTCGGACACACTTGACCATTTTGCCCTTTAGTGAAAGAGATCAAGAGAAATTCAAGTTTTAGGTTCGACTTCTGCCGAAATTTCGGCAGAGTCTCCCCTGTAAATGGCTCACTTCCCAAATTAATTACACCTGCAAGAGCACAATTTTTAAACTCCCAAACGTCCAGCACACACAAGTTTAAGTTCACACACCAACAGAAAATAAAAAGTACGGCCTCAGGCCTCACAACAGTTGGGCAAGTTCAGAGCTACTAAAATATTTAAATACAAAGTTTTTCGGGTCAAAGACCCTACACGAGGTCGTAGGAGTGCGGTGGTGGTGATGACGGGCCGGTGGTGGTGCTCAGCTACAACCTATAGCCTGGGGGCGAAAACATTTAAAAGGTGAGTGGACCAAAAAGGTAGGTTTTAGAAAATTGAAAACGAGAAGTTAGCCCCACTAATAAAAAACGTTAGAAAACAATTCTATAACGAACAGTAAATTAAAGTATGCATATAAAACAAATTTATAAAGTTCATCAAAATAGAAATTCTTATTCATAAACGAAGATATTAACAATTCAACTTTAAATAGAGTCCACCTAGGTATACCCTTATAAATTCCG
This sequence comes from Prunus padus, assembly GCA_024362665.1. NCBI lineage: Eukaryota > Viridiplantae > Streptophyta > Magnoliopsida > Rosales > Rosaceae > Prunus > Prunus padus. The sequence continues at coordinate 15,272,681 of JANFAM010000017.1, read as the reverse complement.
TCAATTCCATTCCTTGCTAGACTCGGAGACACAAAGTCAGCCGAGCCGCGTCCTCGCAAGACTCGGGAAACACAGAGTTTACCCGAGCCGCGTCCTCGCTAGACTCGGAAAACACAAAGTTTACCCGAGCCGCGTCCTCCCTCCGCACGGTCCGAGCGTCCCCGAGACTCGTGGGGCGTGAGTCATGCGCGCAGACTTAAACCGAAGGCAACAATGGTCCGTAGACCGGGTAATATTCAAAGTCACATTATTCCGTAGGCAGCATAATAATTCCGAAGGCAACAGTTACATACTAGGGTACCTAGAGTGGTTTGAAACCTTTCATAAACCTAATATTAAAATCCTTTGCATAAGTAAAACCTTGAGCCTTTACAATTTCCATAAACCATAACCATAAATTCCAATTCCAAGGCTCGAAAATAATTTCATAATTCATACTTCAGAAAATCAATTCATAAAATTCATAAACGATGTTCATCATTATTCAATTCATAAAAACAGTAAATAAGCATTTATTGAAAGAAAATTCATTTATAAAATCAAAGGTCCACTCACAGTTGATCCGAGCTTGCCGGACCCTTAGAAGGGCCTTCCTGCACCTCCGCCGAAGCTTGAGTACCTATTTACGAAAATTAAACCATTTATTACTTAACCAAAGCTCGGCATAGTAATTTAATGAAAATCCCGACCCCCGGGCCTAAAGTGTTCAATTGTGATTAGAAAGGTTTCCCGGGCCCATTTGATTCTAATATAAGCCGTTTAATTAACTTGGAAATCCCCGGGATTAAATATTCAATTAAACTTTAGTTTAGTTCCAACCGGGCATTCAAGGGGTTCCCGAACTCCAAACGACGATCCGTAAACTCCTATAGGTTTCTAAAATTCCCAATTACTTAACTTCCAAGTTTCGTTACGATCCGACGGTTCAAACTCAACGAACCCAAGTTAACCCTAGTTAAATCTAACCGGTAACATTGGTTCTTTGCTCAAACGATTTCCAAAAATTCGTTCGAGCATACCTACACGCTCGGGAGACTACGAGAGGCGTTTTGGCACGAAAAACCGCCGCCATCACCTGGCCCACGCGCCGCCACACGCGCGGCCAGGTTAGGTGGCTTGAGAGAATTTTCCCGCGACGGAAAATTCTCGATTCAACCTGCAAACTATATACCCAAGTGATCAGTGGGTGGATGGGAGTGTTTTGGCATTGAGAACCGGCCAAGAACCGGCCCGAATCACGCCGGAAATTCAACCCGACCGTACCCCAAACCCTAGGTTATTCAATTCGTTCCCACACCTCAAATCAATCAAAACCAACCTCAAATACAGCTAGAACTCAAAGAAATGAGAAGAAAACTCACCAGACCCGACAAAATTGGTGGCCGGATCGAAGTGGACGACGGCGAAAGGCTCCGGTTGATTTTCGCGATTACAGAGAGGGCTGGAGGTGGTTTCGATCGGAGATGGAGGCAGGGATGACACGAGGAGGACGAGGGTTGGGGAGGGGTTATTGCGAGGAAGACGAGAGAGAGGGGTCGGGAAGGGGTTCTGGCATGCGCTGACCAATTGGCCAGCGTGATTTTTAATTTTTCTCCCTTTTTTTTGAAATTACCAAAATGCCCTTAGGGTTTTTAAACTTTTAAATGTTCGTTCGGGCTCGGAATCGGGTGTTCCGCACGTCCACGGACTCGTTTCGACGAGCCGGACGCAACGGTACACCCCGTTCCACCAAATTCTTTCTCGATCTTAAAGTCAACTTTTAATTCCCTTAATTTTTAATCGGGGTATAATCGTCCTTTCCTTCAATATTTTACTATTTTAAACTTAAATTAGGACCAGGTTGTTACAGCCTCGCCCATGCCCCGCCGTCCACCTGTGACGACCCTGACCCAACTTTTAAATAAAATGAATTAATTAATTTGGAGAATTAAAATGAATTAAAAAGGAATTAAAATGAATTAAATAATAAAATTGGAATTAAAATGGAAATTATAAATTAAAGGGGCATTTTGGTCAACGATAGTTTCGGGACGGAATTTGGCGAAACAAGTTGCGCCATTGCGTCCGGCTCGTCGAAACGAGTCCGTTGACAGACGGAACGTTTCGATTCGAGTTACGGGTTGTTCGGAGGACGTAAGCGTCATTTCCAATTTTTAGAAAAATCTGATAAAGCCACGTGGGCCAATCAGATCTATTTTTCTCTCTCTCTCTCTCTCCTCCTTTCTCTCTCCTCCCGGTCCTCTCTCTCTCGCGACTGCACAATGGCGACGCCACTTTGAGTGGACAGCGCCGCCACGTCCGACCGCCATGGGTCACGAGACCGGTCCCAAAAGAATGGCGACCACTCCTCGGTCCTACCCCAGCCTTTCCCACCTTCAACCGCCGCAGCTCCTCACCGGATTTTGCGAAAAACCGCCCGATTTCCAGTCGGATTTTGACGCCGTTGTACGGCGAGCTCCGGCAGCCATTGGCGTCGCGCGAGGTATGAAATCGAATCCTCTCAACCTCCTCTAGCTTCCTGCGTAGTTGATTTCAAGAGATTTGGCTGTTTGATTATTGGATCTGGGAGTTAGGTTTTGGCCGGATTTCACCTTGAATTTTCGGCCAGTTCGTGGCCGGTCCTTGGCCAGTTCAGACCGGTTTTGGACTCCCCTTGTCATCTAGATCAATTTGGTATATGGGTTGCTGCCGGATCTGACGAATTTGCGTTGTCCGGAATCGCTCTCCACACCCACCACCCACGGTGGCACGTGTGGCGGCGCGTGGTGGTGGTGTGGTGGTGGTTCTCAGTTCCTATGCGATCCTTGTGTCGCTACGAACTCGTACATGTGCGCGGATTCTGATTCGGATGCCGTTTGACGATCGAACCAAAGTACGCCTATTGCTTGTTTCGTGGGTTCGATGTGTTCGAACCGTTGGATCGAATCCAAATTCACTTATGTTGTTCCTACTATTTCTAGGATCGTATAGGAATTGACGGATAGTGATTCGGAGTCCCGGATACTGATCGGTGCATAATTACATATCATTTTGTACCCTTCTAACTTATGATTTGGTTATGTTTTTGAGTTAAACTTGTGCTTTTAATCTATTTTGTGTTTGTTTCAGTATAATAAGCTTAAGACTCATTAAATGCATTTTGGAGACAAGTTAGCTCAAAACGGTGTCTGCAGATCAGTCAACTTCACGGATTGGACTCTACTTGCTCAAGAAGAACCAGATAATGAGCCATACATCATTGGAAAGATACGGAAGTCTATTTTCTGGAGCATTTTACGGTTCATGATTCCGAGTCCTCTAGAGGAAGTTATACAAGTTTTGGCAACTTAAGGTCAAAATCGGCAGGATCTGCGTTACTGGGCCAAAAATGACATTTGAAGGTCTTTCCGATTTTTCCTTGAGCTGGGCTGCATATTCATGGAAAGATAAGACAAAGAGCTTCAAGATCCATATTTTTCCAGATTTGTTAGAGTGAAGGAACAAGCCCAAATCGAGCCCACAAGCTGACTGCAATGCATTGTCATGCATGAGCTAATCATTTTAGTGGGGAAGTTAGGTAAAGTTGGTGAATTGAGTGGTGTAAGTTGGTGAAGTGAGTGTGGTTAGTAAACTCAATTGTATAATCAGATTTATACTTCCCCTAGGCCTATAAATAGTGAGTTCTCCAAGCATGTAAACACACCCCAAGGGGGGGAGCTCTCAAACATCTCTCTAGAGCTCCTCTCCCTTCTCTCCCTCAAAATTCTATTGGTTTTCCTTTTTAGTTCTCAATTGTTGTAACAAAACCATTTTGTTTTTTTAGTTGTAATTTATTTTCCATTGTAATGTAATTCTTTTCTTAAGTTTTCAAGTTTCAATTATAGTTCTTGTTCTTATTCATTATGCTTATAAGTTAATATGCTTGTTTGAATGATTGATCACCATTAAAACTTGTATGTTAGCTATCTTGGTTTGAATTAAGAGTAGACACCATGCCTTAATTCGAATTGAACTATGAATAGGAAGAGTATGTATGGACATTCGACAATAGGGATTAGATACATGCTTGGTTGTTTAAAACATTCTTCTATGCTTAATGGATTTCTAATGCTTAATTTAGGTTCGACAATAAGGATCTAATTAGGGAATTAGGAATACAAGGTTAGGACCAAACACCATGGCTTAATCATACTTTAGCTAGAATCAATCTAAGAATATGAATTGAACTTGGTAACTAATTTGCTTGAGTTAATTTCTTTTCTTTCTTTCTTGTTTTATTTATTTTCTTTTCATTTCTATTTTGTGCAGGGAATCAAATTGAATCAATCTATCATCAATCCTCGTGGGATCGACCTCGTACTTACACAAGCTATACTACCCAACGCCTCGTGCACTTGCGAGTTAACAGATACCCGGATCAATGACTTGAAGTTGGAATTAAATCGTAACCGTCCGATCGTGCGATCGTGAGCAATCGGACCGTCCGATCGAGACCAAACTTTCAGGACACGTTGTTTAGGTCGTGTTGAACCTATAGGAACTTCCGGATCTAAGTTTGGAAGTCATGGGACCTACGAGCCCGGTTTGACCTATTCGGGTCGGTTTGACCAAGTTTGACCAGGGTTGACTTATCCGTGGGCCCGGGTTGACTTTGTTGGACTTCTAGGAATGTCCTGATCCTTTTGGAGGTTGTGGGCTCCGTGGGCCCGGGTTGACCGAAACGGGATGTTTGACCGCCGATTGACCGTGAGTCTTCCGAGGCGGTCCCACTGGTTAAAAGACGTAGTTTGACCCTAGAAACTCTCCGTATGACGTACGTGGTTACTTTGAGTCCCGGAAGTGTTAGGGTTTCGTTTTGAAGTTGTCGTTCGGTTCACCGTACTAATCCAATCCTCGTATCTATCGCTATAGGTACGTTGACTCTGCTACGCCGCAGGCAGGACCCTTTCAGGGTTGTGCAGCATAGGACCAACGGTGAGTGGACTTTGTTTTCAAAAGAACATGATTTGATTGATTGAATGACATGCATATAAATGAGATTTAAATAGGGTGGTGCCCCAAATATTTTCCATTTAAATATTGTTTTAAATCTTGATTTGACCGTTGATGGATTTATTATGGTTGAATTGATATATGAGTTTTATACTTGATTTGGGTTGCCGATATGTTTATGGGGCCCTGTTGGCTATATTTGATTATATATATAAATATATTTAAGTATTGATTTTGGGACGAGTCAAGCGTCCAGTAGTATTTACGTACGGATTTGGGTACGGTGGGAATTTGATGGATTTCCCTTGGATTTATATTTAATAATTGAGTTTATGGTTTTGTTAGGTTTCGGACTTTAATATTTTATCGTTACGAATGTCGTGGGTTATACTTTATATCTTTTTGAGAAACTTATACCTATACTTTGAAATAAGTATTTGGGCAGTAAGATTTGGACGTTAGTATAGTCCGGTTGAGTGCGTATTTGGTTTTGATGTTTAAACCTTATGAATTTTAATTACTTATACTTTGATTATATATATATATACATATAGATCAACTTGGAAGGAATATGTCGGATTAATGGGAATAACGAGAATATAGGTCGGATAAATGGGAATTGATCATATGTATATTTGTATATATATATATGTACATATCTACTTTGAATATATATACATATCTACTTTGAATATATATATATATATACACCTACTTTGATATGGAGTTTTGGGACATATATATATATATATATATATATATATATATATATATATATATATATATATATATATATGGGATTGGACTATCGGTTATATTTTAATGAATCACTATTTATATTATTTTAAATTATGAATTTAAGGGATGTCGGTGATACGTGGGAATTTCGAATGCTTCGACTTGAGTTTTGGTATTTTAATGGATCGTTGTGTTATATATATATATATATACTTAGTTATATATATATATATTTATATTTTGAATAATACGTTCGGAGTATGGAATTTATATTTTTAAGGGATAGTACCTATACTATGTTTTGGACCATATGTTTTACTTTGGGTTTGATTTGACGTTTTCTTGACTTGGGTTTTGAATACGGTTTGAATATGGTTTTTCAGTGATTATGACATTTTAATTGTTTATGGATTGATATGTCGTCATTTGACGCTTGGTACTATTTTAACTATAGAACTGTATGTTTGGGACGGTAATGTCCTTATATTGGGTATATATGATGTTATTGGATTGTTGGACTTTTATATGTCCTGGTGTCTGATGATTTGGGGTTTGGGTACATGTGATTGACTATGTGAGTACTGTATATTGAGTTGTGTTGAGTGGAGTGTTGTGGGCACCCCTGTATGTACCTTCCCCTGTTCTTATGATACGATTACCTGGATTAGGTATGATACGATCCGGTGCATACCTTAACGGGGTGTAGCTGTAGACCCTTGATTGGGTAGTCTGCGCGTGTAGGACAGATTTCGGAGTTATGGTTGGGAAGTTTCTATCATATAGGCCTGTGAACTTAGTCCCAATTGGACGGCTTGACCCTGGGCATGAGGCCATTACGATGCCGTCCGATGTTCAGTTAAACTTTGGGCATGAGACCATCGTGAATGCTGTCCCGGTGTCTAGTCAAATGATCACCCGTTGGATTGTTTTCCCCTAATACTTGTGTTCGGTGTTATGGTTATACTATACCTATACGCGTGTGTTAGTACCTTCGTATTCGTATTTCTATTAGTAAGGATCCTTCCTTGCTTGTATTGCCCTCGAGCATGGGGTTGTCTGTGAGTGAGAAAGAATGGGAAACATTTTTATGGTGTTATTATATTGCAACTATTGAGATTTGAATGATTACGTATATAAAGGATTTCATATGCATGGTTTGCACTGTTTTTGAAACGGTGGGGTTAGTACGTTGTTTTAAACTACTAAACTTTGTTTTTGTCCACTCACACTCTTTCTGTTTTGCTCCCCCTAGACCGTAGTTGTTGCGTCGACACCATTTGACCGTGCGCTTCTCTTCTCGAGCTTCGTTGGAAGGGTAGGATTGTCGTCCTTGAACCCTAAACTTTGTATTCTGTTATTTTTTTTCCGCTGACTCTTAGATATGCTCTGTATCACCCGTTAGGGTTAAATTTGTATGGTCGGAGGCCTGTTATGTATTTGTATATGCATGCTGGCGCTTGGGTTGTTGTAAACTGTTGCTTGTCTGACAAGTTGTAAATTTTGGGATAGTCCTTGTTGTAGGGGAGACTCTGCCCGTTTTTCGGCAGAAGTCTTGGCCCCTTTCTTTGTAAATTTCGGGAAGAGAGAACTAGTTTAGTTTGTGGGCCTGACATGGGTTGATGTTGGGCATAACCGCAGGGTCGGTCTCGAGTTCCGGGGTGGAATTCGGGTCAGGTTCTGTCACCACCGCTGCTCAGGCCGCCGGAAAAACCAGATTTTTGGCCAGTTTTGCTTCAAACTTCATGGAGTTCGTTCTCCCTCCTTCGGCCACCAAATTCTTCGATCTTGGTATGCTTTCTCATCTACTTTTCATGCTCTAGCTGATGGTTGATTAGGTTTTGATCGAATTGCAGTGTAGGTAGATTAAATTTCGAGTTAAAGTTTCAGCCGATTTTGAGGTTAGGTTTTGAGCCACTTAGGGTTCGAAATTGGACCTTCCCGTAGTTGAAGCAAGTGTTCGGGAGGTCGAGAACTAGTTGGATGTGGAAGGAGGGCCCTTGGTTTGAAGTTTGACAGAAGTCAAAAATTTATCGCTTTTAGGCCCCGGAATCTGCCAACCCGTGTTTCCACGCGTGGGTCCAGTTTTCACTGCCAACCTTCATTCCTAAATTATCCTTACGTTGTCACGAGCGCGTAGGCATGCTCGGATTCAATTTGGAGTTCGTATGACAGTCGAACGGATTTACGCTTATTGCGCGTTATCTAGGTTCAATGTGTTCGGACCGTTGGATCGGTCCCAATTCTTAGTATGTTCATTTAAAAAATTTCAGGACCGTGTAGGATTCGACGGATCATAAATTGGAGTCCCGGACACTCCGAAAATGTCAACCCTAGGTCTAGGATTACGAAAAATCGTTCGACTATCCGATCGTGTGATCGTGAGCAATCCGACCGTTCGATCGAGACCAAACCTTTGGGATAAGCTTTATAAACTCCATTGAAGTCTTTGGAACTCTTGGATCGTCTATTGAAGTCACAAATCCTATGGGTGACCGAATTGGATTAAAGTAATATTTTAATCGGATATTTCATTCCGGGGATTATTAAATTGATTTAGCAGGTAGAACGGAGTTAAAAGGGCCTAAAGACACTTTCTAACTAGTAAGAGCACTTTAGGGTCTGGGGGTCGGGTTTTTATTAAAATAATTGTGCTGAGCTATTTAATTTATTAAATGGTTTTATCGAATACTCGTGAATAAACTGTTATGATTTATGTGTTGCAAGCCTGGAACCGAACTTAATTGTTTTATTTGAAATATTGTTATGAATATTGGTTTAAGCTTGAAATTGGTCTGGAAATGAGATTTGGATTTTGATCTTGTGGAACTTGAATGATTCGGAAAGATGAGGTTTTATTTATTTAGTTAATGGTCCATTTATGTTTAATAGTGAATATTGTTACGGGTTTGATCATGAAAGTAGTCCATTGAGACAGGGATTTCTTTTAGTTATTTAGTATTAGTTTCATTATTTATTTATTATTATTATTACTATTGTTATTGTTATTATTATTATTATTACTATTATAATTGAGTATATGGTTGAGTACTTTTGAATATTTGGGAAACTGATTTTGAGAGTATTATATTTTATATTATATAAGTATGAAAATGGATTTTTGGCGAAGGGTGATGATATTCAGATTTGGATTTGGTTTTCAAACCCACCTCAAGAGTACCCCCTGTTGTCTTGGAAACAGATTTGTCATTTATGATACGCCCCACGAGTCTCGGGGACGCTCGAACCGTGTGGAGCGAAGACGCGTTTCAGGTAGACTTGGTGTCCCCCGATTCAGCGAGGATACGAGTTCGGGCTGATAACCCGTTCTTGCGAGGACGCGGCTTAGGTTGACTTTGTGACTCCTAAGTCTTGCGAGGACGCGACTCAGGTTGACTTTGTGACTCTTGAGTCTTGCGAGGACGCGGCTCGGACAGACTTCGTGTCACCGAGTCTTGCGAGGAAATGGAATTGACAACTAAAGGTTGGAATTGACGAAAAATCAAAGGATACGCACCTCAGGCTGATTACGTGATTCCTGAGTAAAACCCGAAAATTCCCTTCTTCTTCTCCCTTTCTCTTCTCTCCCTCTCGGTCTCTTCTCTCCCGTGCGCAGCTCCCCCTCCCAAAACAGCACCGATGGGTTTTTTGGTGGCCACGGATTCATCCGGCCACCAAATGGAGCGATACCAGTCCCAAAAGATCCGTGACGCCTTCCTCTTCCAACCCCAGCCAGGTTCCACCTCTGGAACGGTCGCCGTTCGCCGGAAAATGCAAGAAACTGGCCGGATTTTACGTAATCTTTCGAGCGTTCGTTCTCCCTCCTCCGACGACGGAATTCGACGAGTAAGGTATGAAAACTTAACTACTCTTCGAGCTCTAGCTATCTGCATGGTTGGTTTTCATCAATTCGTAGCGTAGGGGATCGAATCTGTAACACAAAGTTTTGGCCGGTTTTCCAATTGAATTTCCGGCCACTTGCCGGCGTCTATGCAAGTTCTCGTAGTTGAATAAGTTGTTCCAATCATCGAGTAGTATAGGCTGGTGGAAGGGCAGCTCTTGGTTTGGAGTTTGTTCGGAAGTCAAATTTATCGCTTTGGGCACCCAAATGCGCTGCCAGTGTGGGTGGCTGCGCGGGGCCTACTAGTAATTGTCAATCTTCATTCCTAAATTATCCGTACGTCGTCACGAGCGCGTAGGCGTGCTCGGATTTCAATTTGGAGTTCGGATGACGATCGAGCATTTACGCCTGTGCGCGTTATCCGGGTTCGATATGTTCGGGCCGTTGGATCGGTCCCTTTTCCAAGTATGTTGTTCCCTGTATTTTTAGGATCGTGTAGAATTTGACGGATCGTGATTCGGAGCCCCAGATGCTTCGTATCAACGACTTGAAGTTTGAGTTAAACCATAATCGTCCGATCGTGCGATCGTGAGCAATCCGACCGTCCGATCGTGACCAAACTTTCAGGACGTGTTAGTTAAACCGTAGTGAACCTATAGGAACTTTCGGATCTAAGTTTGGAGGTCATGGGACCCACGTGCCCGGTTTGACCTATTAGGGTCGGTTTGACCAAGTTTGACCAGGGTTGACCGAGGGTCTCCCGAGGTCTGTTTGCAGTGTAGTTGACTTTGTTGGACTTCTAGGAATGTCCGGATCGATTTGGAGGTTGTGGGTTCCGCGGGCCGGGTTGACCGAAAAGGGTGTTTGACCGCCGGTTGACCGTGAGTCTTCGGGCGGTCCCACAGTTAAAAGAGGTAGTTTGACCTTAGAATCTTTCGTAGGACGTACGTGCACGTTAAGTGGGGCTTTGTCAGGGTTTAAGCTTTCGATTCTCGTTCGGTTCACGATCTTAATCCAATCTTCGTATCCATCGCTTTAGGTACTCTGTTTGCAGTGCTTGACAAGTGGGACCCTTTAGGGTTATGCGGCGTAGGACCGCGGTGAGTGGACTTTGTTTTCAAATGAGCATGATTTGAATGATTTGCTTGAAATGCATGAAAATGAGATTTAATGGTTTTAAATCTTGAATTTGTTAATAATTTAAAGTCTTGATTTGACTTTGATTGAAATGTATTAAAAGGATTTGCATTGAGGTAAATGCATGATTTGGGTTGCCGGTTTATTGTGGGGCCACGATGGCTATTTTATTATTATTTATACCTTTGGGTATCAAACGGACGGGTTAACGCCCGATGGTTTTTCGTATTGAAATTGGGTTATCTAATTGAGCTATTTTAAGCTTGAAGTCGTATACGTTATAAAAGGAGAATTTATGGATTTTTGGGATATTATATTTATAAGGTTGGTTTTATTATATATTATTTATATAATTGAATAGTTGGACGTTAGCGTAGTCCATTTGGTCACGTATTCGGTTTTGGCTTTTAAAACCTTTTGAAGTATAATTACTTATACCTTGATTATATATATGTATATTTTCATACATATATATATTGATTTTGAATAAATACTTTGGAATAATGGGAATTGATTATACGTATATTCATACATATTTATATACATAGATATGTATATGGGATCGGGCTTGAGTTTTTGTACTTTAAAGGATCTTTATGTTTTATGTATATATATATATATATATATATATATATATATATATATACATATGTATATTTTGGATTATACGTCTGATTTAACGGTATGTATTTACGGACGAGTTCCTTATACTTTAATTATATATATATCTTTGGGTTGGAATGCCCGGCATCGGGACGTGAGGTCCCTCATATAATTATATTGATATTTTGAATATGATTTCAAAGGATTATGACGTTTACTTGGTTATGAATTCGTTATGCGGTCGTTTGACCCTTATGATTATTTTGACTATATAAATATATGTTTGGGACGGTGATGTCCTTGTGTTGAGTATATTTATGGGTTATATGCTTGATGGACTTATTTATGTCCAGGTGTTCGATGTTTGGGGTTGGGTACACTGGGATTGAATGTATATATATATATATTGTTATCGCGTGGCGATTTATGTGTGTGCGGGTAGCACCTTGAGATGTACCTCCCCCTGTTCTGATGATGATGATACGGTTACTGAGATATGGTTCGATCCGGTGCATACCTTAACGGGGTGTAGCTGTAGACTCTTAATTGAGTATTTAGTCAGCGCGCATGGACTAGTTCGGACGTATGGGTATTGAGTACTCTGCCATACGGGTCGGGTAGCATAATCCATTACTATGGACGGCTTAACCCTGGGTACGGGGCCACTGCGGTGTAGTCCTCGTATCCAGTTAAATGATCCCCTGTTGGATTGTTTCCCCTGGTACTTGATTGGTATTGAGATTATATTATACCTATACGCGTGTGTTAGTACCTTCGTATTCTTATTTCTTTCAGTGAGGATCCCTCCTTACTTGTCGTGCTTGCGAGCACAGGATTGGGAGTTGGGGAAGTTGGGGAAACTTTACACTACTTTGACTTCAGTATTTGATTTGGATTTCAGTACTGGATATGTTTTACTTGTTGGATTGTAAATCCGGATTTGTTATATTTATATATATGTATATAAATGGTTTGAACGACAATAAATGTCTATATTGCTGTCGAGTGGGGTTTTCTCGACGTATACGAATATTTCTGCATTTAAAGGTTTGTTTTACTTTATGAGAATTTTATTCCATCTTCATGCTTTACTTTAACAAAGCCCGTTTGTTTATGTTTTATAAACCTGCTTGGGTTGATTTGAGAGGTTATGCCTCGGGAAAAGAAAAAGGGTGTTTTATTCGCAAAAAAGGTTTTGAGCTGGATTGCTCTCATGTAATTTGAGATAATATGATTTCTAAATCAATCACGTATATAAGGATTTCATATGCATGGTTTGCATGGTTTTAAAAGGTGGGGTTAGTATATTGTTTTAAGTATGTAAAACTTTATTTTTGTCCACTCACACTCTTTCTGCTTTTGCGCCCCAGCATCGTAGTTGCGTCGACACCTTTCGGCCGTGCGCTCCTCTTCTCGAGCTTTGGTGAAGGGTAGGATCTGTTGTCCTTGAACCCTAAACTCATATTATGTTTATTCTTTTCCGCTGCTGAATTCCTAAACTCTTAGATTGCTCTGTATTGCTGTAAGGGTTAATTTGTTGGCCGAGGCCTGGGTAGTTTATCTGTAGCATGCTGGTGCTTGGGCTTTGTTTGTTGCTTGTTTGAACAGGTTTTAACTTTGGGGATTGTTCACTTTGTAGGGGAGACTGTCCGATTTTCGGCGAAGTCTCGCCCAAAGTTTGTTGTTTGTCGGGAAGAGGGTAACTGTTCGGTTCGTGGTCCCGGCATGGGTTGGTGTAGGGCCCATCAACAGGGTCCGGCCCCGGTTCCGGGGTGGAATTCGGGTCGGTCTTGTCACGTTTGGTGAGTTTTGAGTGAAATCCAATATCTACGACTTAGCAATCCAACAATCACTCCATGAAAGGTACGAACTTCGTACGAACCGGAAGTATCCAATTTCTTTGACCAATTGACTTTGAATTAAGCCCAAAACTTGGGCAACATCATAATATGTTGGGAGGAGTCATTTGGTGAGTTTTGAGTGAAATCCAATGACTGGAACTACGCAATGCACCAACCACTCCATTTATGGTATGAACTTCGTACGAACATGAAGTATGCAATTTCTTTGTCCAATTGATTTTGGATCGAGCCCAAAACATGGGCAAACTCATAATATGGTGGGACGAGTAATTTTGTGAGTTTTGAGTGAAATCCAATCACTAGAACTTTGCAATCCTACAACCACTCCATGAAAGGTACGAACTTCATACGAACTTGAAGTGTCCAATTTCTTTGACCAATTGATTTCGAATCGAGTAAAAAATTTGGGCAACGTCATAATGTGGTGGGAGGAGTCGTTTTGTGAGTTCTGAGTGAAATCCAATTACTAGAACTATGCAATTCACCAACCACTCCATTCAAGGTATGAACTTCGTATGAACATGAACTGTCCAATTTGTTTGAGCAATTGATTTCGGAACAAGCCCAAAACTTGGGCAACATCATAATACGGTGGGAGGAGTCATTTGGTGACTTTTGAGTGAAATGCAATCACTAGAACTATGCAATGCACCAACCACTCCATTTATGGTATGAACTTCGTACGAACTTGAAGTATGCAATTTCTTTGTCCAATTGATTTCGGATTGAGCCCAAAACATGGGCTGTATAATATGGTGGGACTAGCAAATTGGTGAGTTTTGATTGAAATTCAATAACTAGAACTTTGCAATCCTACAACCACTCCATGAGTGGAACGAACTTTGTACGAACTTGAAGTGTCGAATATCTTTGACCAATTGATTTCGAATCAAGTAAAAAACTTGGGCAACATCATCATGTGGTGGGACGAGTCATTTGGTAAGTTTTTAGTGAAATCCAATCACTACAACTATGCAATGCACCAACCACTCACTTTACGGCACAAACTTCCTACGAACTTGAAGTGTTCAATTTCTTTGACAAATCGATATCGGATCGGGCCCAAAACTTGGGCAACATAATCTGGTGGGAGGAGTCATTTGGTGAGTTTTGAGTGAAATTCAATACCTAGAACTTTGCAATCCTACGACCACTCCATGAAAGGTTCGACCTTCGTACGAACTTCATGTATCCAATTTCTTTGACCAATTGATTTCGGATCGAGCAAAAAACTTGATCCCTATCATAATATGGTAGGAGGAGTGATTTGATGAGTTTTGAGTGAAATCCAATCACTAGAACTATGCAATGCACCAACCATTCCATTTACGGTATGAACTTCGTATGAAATTGAAGTGTCCAATTTCTTTGACCAATTGATCTCGGATCGAGCCCACAACTTGGGAAACATCTTATTCAGGTGGGAGAAGTCAGTTGGTGAGTTTTGAGTGAAATCCAATCACTAGAACTTTGCAATCCTACAACCACTCCATGAAAGGTACGAACTTCAAGTATGCAATTTCTTTGTCCAATTGATTTCGGATCGAGCCCAAAACATGGGCAACATCATAATATGGTGGGACTTGTAATTTGGGGAGTTTTGAGTGAAATTCAATCACTAGAACTTTGCATTCCTACAACCTATGTTGCACGGACACTCCAAACTATTGGAGTGTCGGAGTGTCGGAGTGTCGGACACGCCGACACCCCGACACGGCTCCGACACGCCCCCGAAACGCGTTGGACACTATCAACGGCGTGGACACGGTCAAGACATGGCTCCGACACGGTCAAGACACGGCAGGGACCAATTTGAAAATTTGAAACTAAAAACAGGGGTCAAAACGTGATTTTTAAAACTTTGGTGGACAGATTTGAAATATTTTTAAAAATAGGGTTAAAAGTGGAAAAAACTTTTCTAAACCTAAAACTCACATTTTCAGCAGTGATACCCACGCATTTCATTTCCTCTTGGTTCGCAATACACATCTCTTCTCCCCCTCTCCTGGTTTTGCACAAGGTAAGTCTCTTTGCATTTTTTTTCTTTCTCTATTTTCAACTACATTTATTTATTTTCTCTACTTTCAACTACATTTATTTATTTTCACTATTTTCTTATTTCCTTCCACAACAGTAGAAGAGTTGGACTTTGTGGTGAGGTGCCGATTCTTCTTTTTTTTTTTGAAGAGAAACACAATTTTATTAATAGAAAGCCAACTACAACAAAGAATAAAAGGAAATCGTGGCCAAGAAGAACGATTCTTTCTTGCAAATCCAGGTTAGGCTTTACAACTTTTTTTATTTTGTTTCTCTGTTTTGATGTGTTTTATTTATTTATTATGTATGGATGATGAACATGAGTTATTTGTTTTGTTTTATTGAATTATGTGACATTGAAGTATTGAAAATGAATTATTATTTTAAAATATATAAGTATATACTATTATAATTTTATAATTTTATTCGGATTTATTATTATTTTAATTGCCGTGTCCGTGTCCTAGTTTTTTGAGATTTTCCGTGTCGCCGTGTCGCGTTTCCGTGTCCCCGTACCCGTGTCCGTGCAACATAGCCTACAACCACTCCATGAAAGGTACGAACTTCGTACGAACTTGAAGTGTCCAATATCTTTGACCAATTCATTTCGAATCTAGTAAAAAACTTGGGCAACATCATAATGTGGTGGGAGGAGTCATTTGGTGAGTTTTGAGTGAAATACAATCACTTGAACTATGCAATGCACCAACCACTCCATTTACGGTACGAACATCGAAGAAAATTGAAGTGTCCAATTTCTCTGACCAATTGATATCGGATCAAGCCCAAAACTTGCGCAACATCATAATATGGTGGGAGGATTCATTTGGGGAGTTTTGAGTAAAATCCAATCACTACAACTATGCAATGCACCAACCACTCCCTTTACGGCACAAACTTCGTACGAACTTGAAGTGTTCAATTTCTTTGACCAATTGATATCGGATTGAGCCCAAAACTTGGGCAACATCATAATCTGGTGGGAGTAGTCATTTGGTGAGTTTTGAGTGAAATCCAATACCTAGAACTTTACAATCCTGCAACCACTCCATGAAAGGTACGACCTTCGTACGAACTTCATGTATCCAATTTCTTTGACCAATTGATTTCGGATCGAGCAAAAAACTTGGGCAACATCATAATATGGTGGGAGGAGTCATTTGGTGAGTTTTGAGTGAAAGCCAATCAATAGACCTTTGCAATCCTACAACCACTCCATGAAGGTATGAACTTTGTACGAACTTGAAGTATGCAATTTCTTTGTCCAATTGATTTCGGATCGAGCCCAAAACATGGGCAACATCAGAATATGGTGGGACGAGTAATTTGGTGAGTTTTGAGTGAAATCCAAGCACTGGAACTTTGCAATCCTGCAACCACTCCATGAAAGGTACGAACTTGATGCATCCAATTTCTTTGACCAATTGATATCGGATCGAGCCCAAAACTTGGGCAACATCATAATATGGTGGGAGGATTCATTTCGTGAGTTTTGAGTGAAATCCCATCACTACAACTATGCAATCCAACAACCACTCCATGAAAGATAATAACTTCGTACGAACATGAAGTATCCAGTTTCTTTGACCAAAACTTGGGCAGCATCATATTATGGTTGGAGGAGTCATTTGGTGAGTTTTAAGTGAAATTCAATTACTAGAACTTGAAGTGTCCCTTTTCTTTGACCAATTGATATCGGATAGAGCACAAAACTTGGGCAACATCATAATATGGTGGGAGGATTCTTTTGGTGAGTTTTGAGTGAAATTCAATCACTAGAATGATGCAATCCTACAACCACTCCATGTGATATACGAACTTCGTACAAACATGAAGCGTCCAATTTATTTGACCAATTGATTTCGGATCGACCCCAAACTTGGGCAGCATCATAATATGGTGGGATGAATCATTTGGTGAGTTTTGAGTGAAATCCAATCAGTAGAACTATGCAATCCTCCGACCACTCCATGTACGGTTCGAACTTCGAACAAACATGAAGTGTCCAATTACTTTGACCAATTCATTTTGGATCGAGCCCAAAACTTGGGCAGCATCATAATATGGTGGGAGTAATCATTTGGCGAGTTTTGAGTAAAATCCAATCACTAGTACTATGATATCCAACAACCACTCAGTGTACAGTACGAACTTCGTACGAACATGAAGTGTCCCTTTTCTTTGACCAATTGATTTCGGATCGAGCCCAAAACTTGGGCAACCACACAATATGGTGGGAGGAGTCATTTGGTGAGTATTGAGTGAAATATTATGATGTTACCCAAGTTTTGGGCTCGATCCGAAATCAATTGGCCAAACAAATAGGATACTTCAAGTTCGTGTCTTTCAAGGAGTGGTTGTAGGATTGCATAGTTCTAGTGATTGGATTTCACTCAAAACTCACCAAATGACTCCTCCCACCTTATGATGTTGTTGCCCAAGTGTTGGGCTCGATCCAAAATCAATTGGTCAAAGATAAGGGACTCTTCATGTTCTTACGAAGTTCGTACCGTACACGGTGTGGATGTACGATCGCATCGTTCTAGTGATTGGATTTCACTCAAAACTCTCCAAATGACTCCTCCCATCATATTATGATGTTGCCCAAGATTTGGGCTCGATCCAAAATCAATTGGTTAAAAAAATTGTATACTTCAAGTTCGTACGAAGGTCGTACCTTTCATGGATGGTTGAAGGATCGCATAGTTGTAGTGATTGGATTTCACTCAAAACCAACCAAATGACTCCTCCCACCATATTATGATGTTGCCCAAGTTTTGGGCTCGATCCGAAATCAATTGGTCAAAGAAATTGGAAACTTCAAGTTCGTACGAAGTACACACCTTTCATCGAGTGGTTGTAGGATTGCATAGTTCTAGTGATTGGATTTCACTCAAAACTCACCAAATGACTCCTCCCACCATATTATGATGTTGCCCAAGTTATCGGCTCGATCAGAAATCAATTGGTCAAAGAAATTGGATACTTCAAGTCTGTACGAAGTTCGTACATTTCATGGAGTGGTTGTAGGACTGCATAGTTGTAGTGGTTGGATTTCACTCAGAACTCACCGAATGACTCCTCCCACCACATTATGATGTTGCTCAAGTTTTGGGCTCGATC
Source organism: Prunus padus (assembly GCA_024362665.1). NCBI lineage: Eukaryota > Viridiplantae > Streptophyta > Magnoliopsida > Rosales > Rosaceae > Prunus > Prunus padus. The sequence goes on along the minus strand of JANFAM010000017.1, from coordinate 15,254,372 downwards.
TGAAATTAATCGGTCAAAGAAATTGGATACTTGAAGTTCGTACCTTTCATGGAATGGTTGGAGGATTGCGAAATTCTAGTGATTGGATTACACTCAAAACTCACCAAAAGACTCCTCCCACCATATTATGATGTTGCCCAAGTTTTGGCCTCGATTCGAAATTAATTGGTCTAAGAAAAGGGACACTTCTTGTTCGTACGAAGTTCGTACTGTACACGCAGTGGTTGTAGGATCGCATTGTTCTAGTGATAGAATTTCACTCAAAATTCACCAAATGACTCCTCCCACCATATAATGATGTTGCCCAAGTTTTGGGTTCGATGCGAAATCAATTGGTCAAAGAAATTGGATACTTCAAGTTCGTACGAAGTTCGTACCTTACATGGAATGGTTGTAGGATTGCATAGTTCTAGTGATTGGATTTCAGTCAAAACTCACCAAATGACTCTTCCCACCATATTGTGATGTTGCCCTAGTTTTGGACTCGATCCGAAATCAATTGGTCGAAGAAATTGGATACTTCAAGTTCGTACGATGTTCGTACATTTCATGGAGTCGTTGTAGGACTGCATAGTTCTAGTGGTTGGATTTCACTCTAAACTCACCAAATGACTCCTCCCACCACATTATGATGTTGCCTAAGTGTTGGGCTCGATCTGAATTCAATTGGTCAAAGAAATTGGATACTTAAAGTTCGTACGAAGTTCGTACCTTTCATGGAATGGTTGGAGGATTGCGAAATTCTGGTGATTGGTTTACACTCAAAACTCACCAAAAGGCTCCTCCCACCTTATATGATGTTGCCCAAGTTTTGGGCTTGATCCGAAATCAATTGGTAAAAAAAAAAGGGACAGTTCTTGTTCGTACGAAGTTCATACTGTACACGCAGTGGTTGTAGGATTGCATTTCTTGTTTATAAAGTTAAGCCGTATTCAACTACCAACCTGTTTCCAGAGTTCGTTTTACATGTATATGATCAGCCTTATGATGTGTGGTTTTGATCAAATTCTCCTAATCTGCAACCTAATTGGGATGTTCAACTTTGGTTCCAAGTTAAGAGTCATTAGCATGCAAGAAAATGTTAAAGAACCAAGGAGAACACACGGCAGGATGTTTGCATAGCATTCTCTTCATTCATTCACATGTCTACCATGATTAAGCATGATGTTTACTATAACCTTGTTCAGATAATCTGTAGGCAACCTTAATGGTGATCAAACATTAAAATTAACACACAAATTTAACAATAGATTCAGTGAATGAAACTAGACGCAGATTGATGAACTGAATACTTTAACTTAGAAACATGGATCAAAGTTGCAAGGCTACATCGAAACCCCTAGCTATGAATTTAGTTACACATCATGTTCATAGAGATTAAAACGAAAATAAACAACATGAGTGAAAATAAATTCAAGAGAGGAAACCCTTGATGGTGGTAATATATGGAACGGCTAGGGTTTTTGTGTGCATGAAAAGAGAGAACAGATGGCCCTCATGTTGTGAAATTCATCCAGAATAAATAGGGTCTGTAAAAGTGGCTGAAAGGCAAGTTTTTATGGGGTAAAAGAGGCTGCAGGATATTACAAAGAGATCCTAACAAATCAGCCTTTATTTTGCACGTTTTTGCCTTATTTGGCACCTCCAAATCAGGCTAAATCCTCATTACTTTCTCATTCTGCTCTTAGTCCTCAAACAAGCCAGATTCGCCTTGGATTCTTTATTTGAACTTCAAAACAGGTCACGAAACTTGTTTCCACGTTTGAATAAGGGTCAGCTCCAAAAATGGCATTTTTCACTTCTTTTGCCTTCAAATTGATACTAAAGTAGATGCAACTGCATACTAACACAAAATAGGGTAAAACGCAACAAGTTTAACTCAAAAACATCACAAATAGACTAGAAATGGACGGTATAAATGTATAAATATATGAGTTATCACCACCATATTATGATGCTGCCCAAGTTTTGGGCTCGATCCGAAATCAATAGGTCAAAGAAATTGGACACTTCAGGTTCGTACGAAGTTCTTACCTTTCAAGGATTGGTTGTTGGATTGCATCGTTCTAGTGATTAGATTTCACTCAAAACTCCCCAAATGACTCACCCACTATATTATGACGTTGACCAAGTTTTGGGCTCGATCCGAAATCAATTGGTCAAAGAAAAGGGACACTTCAAGTTCGTACGAACTTCGTACTGTACAAGGAGTGGTCGAAGGATTGCATAGTTCTTGTGATTGGACTTCACTCAAAACTTACCAAATGACTCCTCCCACCATATTATGATGTTGCCCACGTTTTGGGCTCGATCCAAAATCATTGGTCAAAGAAATTGGACACTTCAAGTTCTTACGAAGTTCGTACCGTAAATGGAGTGGTTGGTGCATTGCATAGTTCTAGTGATTGGATTTCACTCAAAACTCACCAAATGACACCTCCCACCATATTACTATGTTGCCCAAGTTTTGGGCTCGATCCGAAATCAATTGGTCAAAGAAAAGGGACACTTCATGTTCGTACGAAGTTCTTACCTTACATGGAGTGGTTGTAGGATTGCATAGTTCTAGTGATTGGATTTCACTCAAAACTCTCCAAATGACTCCTCTCACCATATTATTATGTTGCCCAAGTTTTGGGCTCGGTCCGAAATCAATTGGTCATAGAAATTGGACACTTCATTTTCGTACAAAGTTCTTACTGTACATGGAGTGGTTGGAGGATTGCATCGTTGTAGTGACTGGATTTCACTCAAAACTCACCAAATGACTCCTCGCACCATAAAATGATGTTGCCCAAGTTTTGGGCTCGATCCCAAATCAATTGGTCAAACGAATTGGACAATTCAAGTTCGTACGATTTTCGTACCGTAAATGGAGTGGTTGGTGCATTGCATAGTTCTAGTGATTGTATTTCACTCAAAACCCACCAATTGACTACTCCCACCACATTATGATGTCGCCCAAGTTTTGGGCTCAATCTGAAATCAATTGGTCAAAGAAATTGGATACTTCAAGTTCGTACGATGTTTGTACCTTTCGTGGTTGGATTTCACTAAAAACTAATCAAATGACTCCTCTCACCATATTATGATGTTGCCCACGTTTTGGGCTATTTCCGAAATCAATTGCTCAAAGAAATTGGAAAGTTCATGTTCGGTTCACAAAGTAAATGGAGTGGTTGGTGCATTTCATAGTTCTAGTGATTGTATTTCACTCAAAACCCACCAATTGACTACTCCCACCACATTATGATGTCGCCCAAGTTTTGGGCTCAATCTGAAATCAATTGGTCAAAGAAATTGGATACTTCAAGTTCGTACGATGTTCGTACCTTTCGTGGTTGGATTTCACTAAAAACTCACCAAATGACTCCTCCCACCATATTATGATGTTGCCCAAGTTTTGGGCTCGTTCCGAAATCAATTGCTCAAAGAAATTGGACAGTTCATGTTCGTACGAAATTCACAAAGTAAATGGAGTGGTTGGTGCATTTCATAGTTCTAGTGATTGTATTTCCCTCAAAACTCACCAAATGACTCTTCCCACCATATTATGATGTTGCCCAAGTTTTGGGCTCGTTCCGAAATCAATTGCTCAAAGAAATTGGACAGTTCATGTTCGTACGAAGTTCACAAAGTAAATGCAGTGGTTAGTGCATTTCATAGTTCTAGTGATTGGATTTCCCTCAAAACTCACCAAATGACTCTTCCCACCATATTATGTTGTTGCCCAAGTTTTGGGCTTGATACGAAATCAATTGGTCAAATAAATTGGATACTTCAAGTTCGTACGAAGTTCGTACCTGTCGTGGAGTGTTTGTAGGATTTCGTAGTTCTAGTGATTGGATTTCACTCAAAACTGACCAAATGACTACTCCCACCATATTATAATGTTGCCCATGTTTTGGGCATGATCCGAAATCAATTGGTCGAACAAATTGGATACTTCATGGTCGTACGAAGTTCGTACTGTACATGGAGTGGTTGTATGATTGCATAGTTCTAGTGATTGGATTTCATTCAAAACTCACCAAATGACTCCTCCCGCCATATTATGATATTGCCCAAGATTTGGGCTCGATCCGAAATCAATTGGTTAATGAAATTGAATACTTCAAGTTCGTACGATGGTCGTACCTTTCTTGGAGTGGTGGTGCATTTCATAGTTCTAGTGACTGGATTTCACTCAAAACCCACCAAATGACTCCTCCCACCATATTATGATGTTGCCCAAGTTTTGGGAGCGATACGAAATCAATTGGTCAAATAAATTGGATACTTCAAGTTCGTACCTTTCATGGAGTGTTTGTAAGATTACATAGTTCTAGTGATTTGATTTCACTCAAAACTCACCAAATGACTCTTCCCACCATATTATGATGTTGCCCAAGTTTTGGGCTCGGTCCGAAATCAATTGGTCGAAGAAATTGGACACATCAAGTTCGAACGAAGTTTGTACTGTAAATGGAGTGGTTGGTGCATTGCATAGTTTTAGTGATTGGATTTCATTCAAAACTTACCAAATGACTCCTCCTACCATATTATGAGGTTGCCCAAGTTTTTGGCTAGATCCGAAATCAAATGGTCAAAGAAATTGGACACTTCATGTTCGTACGAAGTTAGTACCGTAAATGGAGTGGTTGTGCGGTGCGTAGTTCTAGTTATTGCATTTCACTCAAAACTCAGCAAATGACTACTCCCACCATATTAGGATGTTGGCCAAGTTTTGGGAATGATACGAAATCAATTGGTCAAAGAAATTAGATACTTCAAGTTCGTAGGAAGTTCGTACCTTTGTTGGAGTGGTTGTAGGATTGCATAGTTCAAGTCATTGGATGTTAACTCGCAAGTGCACGAGGCGTTGGATAGTATAGCTTGTGTAAGTACGAGGTCGATCCCACGAGGATTGATGATAGATTGATTCAATTTGATTCCCTGCACAAAACAGAAATGAAAAGAAAATAAATAAAACAAGAAAGAAAGAAAAGAAATTAACTCAAGCAAATTAGTTACCAAGTTCAATTTAGATTCACAGATTGATTCTAGCTAAAGTATGATTAAGCCATGGTGTCTGGTCCTAACCTTGTATTCCTAATTCCCTAATTAGATCCGTGTTGTCGAACCTAAATTAAGCATTAGAAATCCATTAAGCAAAGAAGAATGTTTTAAACAACCAAGCATGTATCTAATCCCTATTGTCGAATGTCCATACATACTCTTCCTATTCATAGTTCAATTTGAATTAATGCATAGTGTCTACTCTTAATTCAAACCAAGATAGCTAACATACAAGTTTTAATGGTGATCAATCATTCAAACAAGCATATTAACTTATAAGCATAATGAATAAGAACAAGAACTATAATTGAAACTTGAAAACTAATTAAACTTGAAAACTAAAGAAAAGAAATTACATTACAATGAAAAATAAATTACAACTAAGAGAAACTTAAAGAAAAATTTAGCAAAAGGATTTTGTTACAACAATTGAGAACTAAAAAGGAAAACTAAGAGAATTTGAGGGAGAGAAGGGAGAGGAGCTCTAGAGAGATGTTTGAGAGCTCCCCCCCTTGGGGTGTGTTTACATGCTTGGAGAAACTCACTATTTATAGGCCTAGGGGAAGTATAAATCTGATTATACAATTGAGTTTACTAACCACACTCACTTCACCAACTTACACCACTCAATTCACCAACTTTTCCTAACTTCCCCACTAAAATGATTAGCTCATGCATGACAATGCATTGCAGTCAGCTTGTGGGCTCGATTTGGGCTTGTTCCTTCACTCTAACAAATCTGGAAAAATATGGATCTTGAAGCTCTTTGTCTTATCTTTCCAAGCATATGCAGCCCAACTCAAGGAAAAATCGGGAAGGCCTTCAAAAGTCATTTTTGGCCCAGTAACGCAGATGCTGCCGAATTTGACCTTAAGTTGCCCAAACTTGCATAACTTCATCTAGAAGACTCGGAATCATGAACCGTAAAATGCTACAGAAACTAGACTTCCGTATCTTTCCAATGATGTATGGCTCATTATCTGGTTCTTCTTGAGCAAGTACAGTCCAATCCGTGAAGTTGACTGATCTGCAGACACCGTTTTGAGCTAACTTGACTCCAAAATGCATTAAATGAGTCCCAAGCTTATTACACTGAAACAAACACAAAATAGATTAAAAGCACAAGTTTAACTCAAAAACATAACCAAATCATAAGTTAGAAGGGTACAAAATGATATGTAATTATGCACCGATCATTGGATTTCACTCAAAACCCACCAAATGACTGCTCCCGCCATATTATGATGTAGCCCAAGTTTTGGGCTCGATTCAAAATCAATTGGTCAAAGAAATTGGACACTTCAAGTTTGTACGAAGTTCGAACCGTAAATGGAGTGGTTGGTGCATGGCATAGTTCTAGTGATTGGATTTCACTCAAACCTCACCAAATGACTCTACCCACCATATTATGATGTTGCCCAAGTTTTGGGCTCAATCCAAAATCAATTAGTCAAAGAAATTGGACAGTTCAAGTTCATACGGAGTTCGTAACTTTCATGGAGTCGTTGTAGGATTGCATAGTTCTAGTGATTCGATTTGACTCAAAACTCACCAAAGGACTCCTCCCACCATATTATGATGTTGCCCAAGTTTTGGGCTCGTTCCGAATTCAATTGGTCAAAGAAATTATATAATTCAAGTTCGTACGAAGTTTGTACCTTTCATGTAGTGGTTGTAGGATTGCATATTTCTAGTGATTCGATTTCACTTAAAACTCACTAAATGACTCCTCCCACCATATTATGATGTTGCCCAAGTTTTGGGCTCGAGCCGAATTCAATTGGTCAAAAAAATTGGATACTTCAAGTTCGTACCTTTCAAGGAGTGGTTGTAGGATTGCAAAGTTCTAGTGATTGGATTTCACACAAAACTCACCACAAGACTCCTACCATATTATGTTGTTGCCCAAGTTTTGGGTTCGATCCGAAATCAGTTGGTCAAAGAAAAGGTACACTTTAGGTTCGTACTATACACGGAGTAGTTGTAGGATTGCATAGTTCTAGTGAGTGGATTTCACTCAAAACTCACCAAATGACTCCTCACACCGTATTTTTATGTTCGTACAAAGTTCTTACCTTTCGTGAAGTGGTTGTTGGATTGCATAGTTCAAGTGTTTGGATTTCACTGAAAACTCACCAAATGACTCCTCCCACCATATTATGAGGCTGCCAAAGTTTTTGGTTAGATCCGAAATCAAATGGTCAAAGAAATTGGACACTTCATGTTCGTACGAAGTTTGTACTGTAAATGGAGTGGTTGGTGCAGTGCATAGTTCTAGAGATTGGATTTCACTAAAAACTCACCAAATGACTACTCCCACCATATTATGATGTTGGCCAAGTTTTGGGCTCGATACGAATTCAATTCGTCAAAGAAATTGGATACTTCAAGTTCGTAGGAAGTTCGTACCTTTCTTGGAGTGGTTGTAGGATTGCATTGTTCTAGTGATTGGATTCCACTCAAAACTCCCCAAGTGACTCTTCCTACCATATTATGAGGCTGCCAAAGTTTTTTGCCAGGTCCGAAATCAAATGCTCAAAGAAATTGGACACTTTATGTTCGTACTGTAAATGGAGAGGTTGGTGCAGTGAATAGTTCTAGTGATTCGATTTCACTAAAAACTCACCAAATGACTACTCCCACCATATTTTGTTGTTGGCTAAGTTTTGGGATCGATACGAAGTCAATTGGTCAAAGAAATTGGATACTTCAAGTTTGTAGGAGGTTCGTACCTTTCATGGAGTTGTTGTAGGATTGCATAGTTCTAGTGACTGGATTTCGCTCCAAACTCACCAAATGACTCCTCCAACCATATTACGATGTTGCCCAAGTTTTGGGCTCGATCCGAAATCAATTGGTCAAAAAAATTGGATACTTCATGGTCGTACGAAGTTCGTACTATACACGGAGTGTTTGTATGATTGCATCATTCTAGTGATTGGATTTCACTCAAAACTCACCGAATGACTCCTCCCACCTTGTTATGATATTGCCCAATATTTGGGCTCGTTCCCAAATAAATTGGTTAATGAAATTGAATACTTCAAGTTCGTACGACGGTCGTACCTTTCATGGAGTGGTAGAAGGATTGCGTAGTACTAGTAATTGTATTTCACTCAAAACTCACCAAATGACTCTTCCCACCATATTATGATGTTGCCTATGTTTTGGGCTCGATCCGAAATCAATTGGTCAAAGAATATGGACACTTCAAGTTTGTATGAAGTTCGAACCGTAAATGGAGTGGTTGGTGCATTGCATAGTTCTAGTGATTGGCTTTCACTCAAAACTCACCAAATGACTCCGCCCACCATATTATGATGTTGCCCAAGGTTTGGGCTCAATCCAAAATCAATTAGTCAAAGAAATTGGACACTTCAAGTTCATACGGAGTTCGTACCTTTCATGGAGTCGTTGTAGGATTGCATAGTTCTAGTGATTCCATTTCACTAAAAACTCACCAAAGGACTCCTCCCACCATATTATGATGTTGCCCAAGGTTTGGGCTCGTTCCGAATTCAATTGGTCAAAGAAATTAGATAATTCAAGTTCGAACGAACTTTGTACCTTTCATGTAGTGGTTGTGGGATTGCATATTCTAGTGATTCGATTTCACTTAAAACTCACTTGGTCAAAGAAAAGGGACACTTCAAGTTCGTACTATTCACTGAGTGGTTGTAGGATTGCATAGTTTTAGTGATTGGATTTCACTCAAAACTCACCAAATGCCTCTTCCCAGCATATTATGATGTTCCCCAAGTTTTGGGCTCTATTCGAATTCAATTGGTCAATGAAACTAGACACTTCAAGTTCGTACGAAGTTCTTACCTTTCATGGAGTGGTTGTTGGATTGCATAGTTCAAGTGATTGGATTTCACTCAAAACTTGCCAAATGACTCCTCCCACCATATTATGATGCTGCCCAAGTTTTAGGATCGATCTGAAATCAATTGGACACTTCATGTTCGTTCGAAGTTCTAACCGTACATGTAGTGGCCGGAGGATGGCATAGTTCTAGTGATTGGATTTCACTCAAAACTCACCAAATGATTCCTCCCACCATATTATGATGCTGCCCAACTTTTGGGCTCGATCCGGAATCAATTGGTCAAAGAAATTGGACACTTCATGTTCGTTCGAAGTTCGAACCGTACATGGAGTTGTTGGAGGATTGCATAGTTCTAGAGACTGGATTTTGCTTAAAACACACCAAATGATTCCTCCCATCATATTAAGATGTTGCCCAAGTTTTGGGCTCTATCCGAAATCAATTGGTCAAATAAAAGGGACACTTCAAGTTCGTACAAAGTTCATTCCCCACATGAAGTGGTTGTAGGATTGCATAGTTCTAGTGATTGGATTTCAATCAAAACTCACCAAATGATTACTCCCACCATATTATGATGTTGCCCATGTTTTGGGCTCGATCCGAAATCAATTGGTCAAATAAATTGGACACTTCAAGTTCGTACGAAGTTCGTACCGCACACGGAGTGGTTATTGGATTGCATCGTTCTAGTGATTGGATTTCACTCGAAAGTCACCAAATGACTCCTCCCACCATATTATGATGTTGCCCAAATTTTGGACGCGATCCGAAATCAATTGGTCAAAGAAAAGGGACACTTCAAGTTCGTACTATACATGGAGTGGTTGTAGAATTGCATAGTTCTAGTGAATGGATTTCACTCAAAACTCCCCAAATGACTCCTCCCACGATATTATGATGCTGCCCATGTTTTGGGCTCGGTCCAAAATCAACTGGTCAAAGAAACTGGACACTTCATGTTCGTTTGAAGTTCGAACCTACATGGAGTGGTTGGAGGATTTCATTGTTCTAGAGATTGGATTTCACTCAAAACTCACCAAATGATTCCTCCCACCATATTATGATGTTGCCCAAGTTTTGGGCTCGATCCAAAATCAATTTGTCAAATAAATTGGACACTTCAAGTTCGTACGAAGTTCATTCCTCACATGGAGTGCTTGTAGGATTGCATAGTTCTAGTGATTCACTACTACAATAAGGCAAAAAGACGTCAAAAAAACAACGTCGGTACAAATAAATACCGACGTTGAGTTTATAAAGACGGCGGTAACATAAAACCGACGTGGATACGTACCTTAAACATCTAAAAAATGGATATCCATTTTTGTATGTACAAAACACGACAGACTGAAATTCAAAAACGACGTGTTATTAATCGTGATTCTAAAGAAGTGAATTCTGAACCAATTAAACAACGACAACATATACGAAACTACCGCCGCATAAAGTAAAGAAGTTGTTTATTCAATATACCGACGTGTTAAATTTTAGTATAACACGTTGAATTATTCTCAATAAACAACGTATAATTTTAAAATAATCCACGTCGGTAAATTCATGTTACGCAACGTATTAAAGACCTATACCACGTCGGTAAGGATTAAATTGCTCACGTATTAAGATCATGAACTACGGCGGTATCTAATACCTAACTGTCGTATAGAACAAAAGCGAACAACGACACTTTTGTGGTAGAATAGGACGTTAAATTTTTAAATATCCACGTCGGTTTATTCACCTAAAGCGACTTTAAAATTACATTTAGACGTCATGCCTTATTTGATTACGGTCGTCTAAATTTTTTTTTGTTTTTTGAAATATATTTTATGGATTTTGATTACCTACGACAGCAGATCAAGAAAATGACAATTATGGAGTAAAAAAACTAAGGTTTACATGCGATATCCAAACGTGGAGATAGTAATTGGAGTCAATCGAATTTTCTGCTTTTATTCGTAAATATATGGTTATTATAACTAACCACGTCAGTTAATTTTTAAATATACAAATGTTAAAAAATAACCTCCACGTCATTTACGGAACATAAAAGACGTTTGATATTTATACAAAAAAGTCGTTTAATTTCCCAATAAAACTTACCTTATTATAAACCACGGCTGTTAATTTAAAAACCGCCGTACTAACTCAAAATACCACGTCATATAAAGTAAGATTTCGCCGTATAAAATTGTAAATAACCACGTCGGTTTCTGAATATGAAAAGTTGTTTGACTTTATTAATATCAACGTCGGTTTATAATAATATAACGCCGTGTTAAGTACATTATAGGGCGGTTTTATTTAAAACCGACGTGTAACTCAACTTCGCGATTGTATATAAACTCTTTCGACGCCTGACCTAAATTTGTACGTTCTGTCTTACCGAGAAAATAGTTCAGTTTTCTATCCAAAAGCGGCGTGTCTGAATCTGGTCATCTTCCTCTCCATCTCGTCGTCGTCTCCAAATATCCAAGGTTACATCTGAAGCAAACATTGTTTTACCGCCAAAAGGTTTTTCTTTCTCTAATTAAATTTTATCATTTTAATTCTTTATCATATTTAATTTTCTTTGGTCAAATCATTTTAAGTTTTTTATGCAAAATGATTTTGAAATAAAGTGAACGAAAACAAGACTTCGTTTTTAAAATATTCTAGTCTTGCATGTTTTTGATTAGTATAAGAAGTCACTCAAGTTCACGATATGTTAAGACGTCGTTTTTGTCTTCTTCACGACGTGTTAATTTTCTCACCGCGTCGGTTAACTAAAAACTTTCTTTTGCATATATCAAGTTTGTAAAGTATCACCGACGTGGTGTTTAAATTAAAACGATGTAGAAAATTAAAACCCCTTGTAATAAATATAGTTTACCACGGTGGTATTTAATTACGTCGTTTTATTTAACATATAACGTCGGTATGTGTATATACCGCCTTGTTAAATATAATATTACGTCAGTTTTTGTTAAATAACTCCGTTGTTTTATCTTGCAGGTTTTATTACTTTCTAAACATGGTTTACAATTCTCAAACCAAGATGGCTCAAGGTTCTAAAGCTCAAAGTAAGGACCTTCCAGTTTCAAGGGCTCAAAGTAAGTCACTTCCTGTTTCAAGGGCACAAAGTATGGACCTTCCTGTTCAAATCAAACCCTCGAAGAAGATGAGATTTACTTTGACTGCCGAGAATGACCCTAACTCAACAACGTCATTTGATGAGGAGCCAAAGTCTACTCACGGTATCACCACAATGAGCCGTGTTGTGAAAAGGAATATGCGTAAGGTTAAACCCGTAGTGGAGTACAATAGAAGGGGCAAACCACATGGCAAGGCTGCTACTGAGATGCAATCGTATATTGGTGTTTTGGCACGCACTAGAGTCCCTCTTGTGGACACGAATTTTAAAAAATTGCCTAAGGATATAAGGGAGTGGCTTTGGGAAACAGTTGATAAGGCCTATGCTGTTGGGCAAGGAGCAAGAAAATGGTGCTATCATCTACCGCCAAAAAATGGACAGATTTCAAGACTTCCTTAGTGAGGAAATTTATCCTTCCATATAAAAAATAACAAGGAAAGGTTAAGTCGACCCCCTTAGCTATATGAATTCATAGAGCAATCGCAATGGGAGGCCTTTGTAGCTTCAAGGCTAAGCCCAGCATTTGAGGTGGTGCATAAAGAGCAGAAAGAGAGAAAGGAAAAATGCGAGTACAATCATAGGTTGTCTCGGAAAGGGTATGTTGGTTTGGAGGACCAATTGGAAGAAACCATGCCCATTGAAGAAATTGATCGTTCTCTGCTGTGGAGGAAGGCTAGGGAAGATAAACAGGGAAACATTCCAGATCCAAAGGTTGCAGAGAAAGCCAAAAATATCGTAAGCCTCTATCACTCTATTTTAAATTTTAAAAACAAAGCATTTTAAATTAATTCAGACGTCGTTATATTTATTAGCAACGTTTTAAAACGATTACAACGTCGGTATTTATTTATTGACGTTTTAAATATTTATAACGTCACTTATTTCAAGGGTCTGTAGTCTAAACAACGTCGGTTTATATTTTTATTTTAAATGCTTTTTAAAAAAGATTATTGATCTGTCTTCTTCTACTAACACACACAGACACAAAATCTCTCTTAATATCTCTCTCTTTCTCTGCAATAGATTTATAATCCATTCTGCTAAAGAATGTTAAACGCCGATTTATACGACGGTTTTTCCTTCCACCGACGTTATAAATTTTTTCAACGTCACTCAAAACTCGCCAAATGACTCCTCCCACCATATTATGATGCTGCCCAAGTTTTAGGATCGATCTGAAATCAATTGGACACTTCATGTTCGTTTGAAGTTCTCACCGTACATGGAGTGGCCAGAGGATTGCATAGTTCTAGTGATTGGATTTCACTCAAAACTCACCAAATGATTCCTCCCACCATATTATGATGCTGCCCAAGTTTTGGGCTCGATCTGAAATCAATTGGTCAAAGAAATAGGGCACTTCATGTTCGTTCGAAGTTCGAACTGTACATGGAGTGGTTAGAGGATTGCATAGTTCTAGAGACTGGATTTCGCTTAAAACTCACCAAATGATTCCTCTCACTATATTATGATGTTACCCAAGTTTTGGGCTCGATCCGAAATCAATTGGTCAAAGAAAAGGGACACTTCAAGTTCGTACGAAGTTCATTCCCCACATTAAGTGGTTGTAGGATTGCTTAGTTCTAGTGATTGGATTTCAATCAAAACTCACAAATGACTCCTCCCACCATATTATGTTGTTGCCCAAGCTTTGGGCTCGATTCAAAATCAATTGGTCAAAGATATTGGACACTTCATGTTCGTACGAAGTTCTTATCTTTCATGGAGTGGTTGTTGGATTGCATAGTTCTAGTGATCGGATTTCACTCAAAACGCGCCAAATGACTCCTCCCACCACATTATGATGCTGCCCAAGATTTGGGTTCGATCCGAATCAGTTGGCCAAAGAAATTGGAAACTTCATGTTCGTTCGAAGTTCGAACCGTACATGGTGTGGTTGGAGGATTGCATAGTTCTAGAGATTGGATTTCACTCAAAACTCACCAAATGAATCCTCCCACCATATTATGATGCTGCCCATGTTTTGGGCTCGATCCGAAATCAATTGGTCAAAGAAAAGGGACACTTCAAGTTCCTACGAAGTTCGTAGTGTACACGGATTGGTTGTAGGATTGCACAGTTCTAGTGATTGGATTTCACTCAAAACTCACCAAATGACTCCTCCCACCATATTATGATGTTGCCCAAGTTTTGGAATCGATCCGAAATCATTTGGTCAAATAAATTGGATACGACAAGTGATCGGTGCATAATTACATATCATTTTGTACCCTTCTAACTTATGATTTGGTTATGTTTTTGAGTTAAACTTGTGCTTTTAATTTATTTTGTGTTTGTTTCAGTGTAATAAGCTTAAAACTCATTAAATGCATTTTGGAGACAAGTTAGCTCAAA